>CM035097.1:32713802-33913802 GCA_020205505.1 Panax japonicus | reverse complement strand
GCAAGAGTTCCCTGTAGCGCAAACTATAGTACAATTTGTGGTGCTGCAGTGCCATGTACAGTACGAAAATCCTCTGGAGTTTGGCGGCGCAGCGCGGCCCACTAAGTAAGGATTCGCGCCGCAGCGCCAGTCTCAGAACAAGGATGGTGATGAATGTTTCTAAGTACAAAGAAGAGAAAGTTAATTAATTTAAAAGTAAACACAACTTAAGGAATGTAATGTAACATTGTTAAACTTTGTTAAACCTTAAGAATGTTGTATAAAGGTTGAGATAACCTAGTTAAATATAAATGCAAGGATAATGATAAATCAGAATGAATAATAACTGAATCTAATACACAATTAGATTTAGAAGAAGGGTAAGATATAGTCATATACATACTTGATTATATGTGACCTAATGTAAGGCATTATGTGATCATGTATTGTAGAGACTTAAACGACTTGAAGATAAAGTTAATATACCGTAGCAGACGCTAAAAGCAAGTATTCTAACTCTTCTCTCAGTTCATTCTGAACAAATTTTTGAAGTTCATGTATTCTTTTGCATGAATTGAAGTATGTTGAAGTTAAAGCCGATTCCTTTGGCTAGACGTGGTATATTGATAATCTATTCATTTATTATCAAATGTTGTTATCTTATGTCAACTACTCGATATGGTTTTCAAAAGAAGACTGAAATGTTAAACAAAAGTTTTGTCGGTAAAACGACAGGCACGTGAGGTTGCCAAATTCTTAAACGTGCATACATTTAATGGATGTAGTGTTGATCAACATAGAGTACAATAGGCTGATCACCTAGAAGTACTCATAAGTAATATCAGGCTTACGGACTTGCTTCCGGGTTGTCCTTTTCCAATAAAGAATGAATACTCGAGGTCTTTGACCGGAGTAAAGGTTTTACTAAATATTGTTATGATTGTAAAACATTTTGAAATTAAGATGAAGTGCAATTTTGAATTATCAATAGTACTTCATAACTATTGTTCAGTTATTGAAGATATACGATTCGTATGTGTCAATCATGTTGTTATTGAATTGTTATACTTGTTGAGCTAGTAATGCTCACTCTTTCTTGAACCATATGAATGCAACTAAGACTGAACGTCCCGAAAGATGGAAAAAGGATAAAGGAAAAGCTAAGGAAAATTGTTAAGCTGTCTTGTAATAGTATAGGTCTATTGTTGTAATGTAACTGATATTATGACAAAGAACCTTTGTAATGGGTATAGAACCTGGGAAATATAAATATTACTTTAAATATATAGAAGTTATGTTCGTTCTTTGAGACTTTTTCAATTGAATGAATGTATGAATGTTGTACAGTATAGCACCATCTGTCGGGTTGGAAGATACCCAGATTTGGGGGCGCTACAGTTGAAGTTAAGTATGGCATATCATCCACAAATCGATTGACAGAGCGAGAGGAAAATTCAGACGTTAGAAGATATGTTGAGATCTTGCGTCATGGATTTCAAGGGTAGTTGAGATGATCATCTACCATTAGTAGAATTTGTGTATAACAACAGTTATCATGCAAGCATAGGTATGCCGCCATATGAAGCTTTGTATGGAAGAAAATGCAGAACGCCATTGTATTGGGATGAAGTAGGAGAACGCCGAATGCTAGGACCTGAATTGTTGCAGCAAACAGCGGAAGTGGTGAAGTTAATTCGTATGCATCTCGTAGAAGCTCAAGACAGTAAAAGAAATACGCAGACTCACATCGAGAGAATAGAGAGTTCGAGGTAGGCTCGTACGTATTTCTAAAGGTATCTCCCTGAAAAGGAAAGATATGCTTTTGAAAGAAGGGAAAACTAAGCCCAAGGTTTATAGGACCTTTTGAGGTATTAAAACGGGTACGTGAGGTAGCTTATAGGGCAGCGTTACCTCCAGACCTAGAACGAATACATAATGTATTTCACGTTTCAGTTCCACGTCCTTATAAACCAGATTATAAGCACGTGATTGAATTTGAGCCTATTCAAAACGAGAAGGATTTAACATATGAAGAGATGTCGATTCAAATCATCGATAGAAAAGAGCAAGTTCTGCGAAACAAGGTAATATCGTCAGTAAAGGTGTTATGGAAGACTCACGATGTCGAGGAAGCAACATGGGAATTGAAAGAGAAGATAAAGAAAAATTATCCTCTTTTGTTTGAGTAATGTAGGGCGAGATTCTGGGGACAGAATCTTTATAAGGGGGGAAGAATGTAACGCTCGAAAAATTCGGATCCTTTGTAAAATATTTGAAAGAATTAAATAATGAATAAAATAATATTATTTATTATTATATGTGTTAATAAGATGTATGTCATTCTATAACCTAGAAACGCCAGGATATCATAGTATTTAAACCACGTGAATGAATTAAAGTGTTTGAATTTCCAAGATGAAAATAAATATTTTCCGAGAAAGTTTACAAAAAACACTATTCACCATTTATTGCTCGGGAATTATTTTTGAACTTCTGAGAAATGCGTAACGTTAGAATATCGAGGCGAGATGGATTATGTAATAATAATCTAAGTATGAAAAATGCAATAATTTGCATGCGGAATTAAATTGAGAATGTATGTATTAAAATCTAATGAAATTGAATGGAAGATATTGTATAAGATCAAGTCCAATATGAATAAGATGTAAACCTATGTGGGATTTATTATCAGGCCCAAGTATTTAGTTAAGGAAGCCCAAATTAATTAATGTAAGCCCAACAAGGAAATTAGCTTGATTAATTAGCAAGCACATAAATTTGGACATGATCCATGGGGCAATCCAAGTGTAAGTGAGTAGACTTGATGGGAAAACATCTTGTGCGATGACCAAGTGGTGTGATGACCAAGTGTTGTGATGATCAAGTGTTGTGATGGCCAAGAAATAGAAGTGGCTAGCAAGAATACTTAGACTTTAAGTTATGAATAGTAAGTGTGACAACACGAGAAATTAGACAATTTATGAAAATCTTAAATGATTGATTTAAGGTCAAATAATAGACCTAGACAGAAAATAAGTGTATGCGTTTGGTGTTATTGGGATTGAATTTTGAGGATTTCAAAATTCGGTGAAGGATATAGGTGAATTATTCAGGATTAAGGATTTATGTGACTATGTACTGTGAATATGGTTATGTATGTGTACTAAATGTGGTTAAGGGTCATGGGTTGACCAAATAAATTATATCTGTGACAAACTTTAAGTATATTTTTAAGAACGCCAACGTTCAGTTAGAATACCCTAACGTCTAATAAGAAACCCTGGAAATCGGTTCTGGAAACCCTAGTTTCAGTTCCGGGAGTCCGAAACCTTAATTCGGATATTGAAAACCCTAGATTGGGAATGCAATGTTATATACAAGGTTAAACGCCGGTAATTTTTATTAATTAGGGAAAACTTTAATGAATTATTTGAAACCTGATGTGATGATTAGAAAACCCTAATCTAATTACGATATATAATTTCTAAATTAGAAAATTAATTTTTCTAGTAGAAACCCTAATTCAAGGATTTTGAACCCTAATGACCATTTTGACCCTAATTACTTTATTAACGGTTGCAATTAGGAAATGCTAATCCTAATTAGCAAGAATGAATTTATGATTAAGAAATTTTTAAATAATTAGGAAGCCCTAATTATAAGTTAGAAATTTAAAATTTTCTATTTTAAATTTAATTAGAAATTTTTTGAAAATCCAAGTTGCTAAATATTTGAGGGATAAAATATAAATCCTAAAGGGTTAAACCCTAAACCCTAAAATGATCCAAACCCTAAAGATTAAGGGTTTCATCAAATGCAAATTCTAGACATTTAAGGAAAAGACAAGAATGCCCTTATGTCACATTTTTAAATGGATAGCTTGCAAATCTTTCCATGATCTTGGGTTGGTGAACAACCCTAGCCCTAGCCCTAGCCATGTGTCCAACAATCCAGTAAAATCAGCAGCAAGATCAGATCATGCAAGGTATCGCATAATATATATAGATCTAAGAGAGAGAAAGTGTACAAAATTTGCTCATTTACTCATCCTTGACTCTCTCTCTCTAAAAGCTTCGAAATGTAGTGTTAGATTAGTTCCAAAATGCAGCCCTACGTTTACTCACATCAGATCAGAAACATAGAATCATGAATTGATGCATAAAGGTATAAACCCTAAATTTTCGAAATCTATGATTCTGATGTTTAATGTTGTTGTTTGTTGGTTAAATATGTGTTATAAGGTGTCAATTAGAGATCTGGGTTGTTGGATCATGTATCCATAACACCTAGATGCTCGGATCTAATGTTTATAAAAATCTGGAAAAAGTTGGAAAATGTTGTCTGACAGTCACATGTCAGGGTTTCTAGATCTATGTGTGTTAATTGTTTGTTGTGTTTTAAGTTTTAAACTTGTAGAATGTTGTATGGGTTGTGATCTGGAACTTGAATCAAGCCCAGATCACGTGTAGATTGAAAGATATGATCGGTCAAAGTACATTGACCGAGCACAAAATCTGTTTCAGGAAAAACCCAGAATTTACCCAGATTTCTGACAAGGTTTTTAGGGCCCTGAATCTTTCGGTTGTTTGATGTTTTGGTCCATTTGTTGGTTTGTAGTTGTAGCATGCCATGTGATATACAGATATAAGTCCTCATACCCACCAGATCATGATCAGAATAGATTATATTGTTGGTCAAAAAGTGTTGACCGATCAGCCATATGAACTTTCTGGAAAAACCCAGAAAGTTCAAGATCCGGTTCTTGAGTATCACTTTGACCGAGCTAGATCTTTTGTTTGTGATGTTTTTAGGTTGATATAAGGTAATATAATTGTACCCTGTCATGTGTGCTACATGTTTGAACTTTTAGATCATACAAACATGCTCTAGAATCAAAGTTACAGAGAATCAAAGGAGGTACCTTGACTGTTCTTCATTTTCTGGGTAACCCAGAAAATGAAGAACATGTCTGTCAGACATTTCGGGAGCCCAGATCTTACTTCTATGTTGCTGTTTGGTCATGAAATGCGTTTGTAGTTGTAGTACTACATGAGTACTACAATCTGAAAGCTTTAACCAACCCAGAAAGTAACAAGAACACAGATTAAATCGCGGTCAAACCAAGCCACCTGAACACTGTCAAGAACACTCAAGAACACCTATAGCGACAGAAAGTGTCGCTATAGGTCTTTAGCGACAGATTAATATTATTTTTCGGAAATTAATTTAAAAAATTAGAAAAAAATGATTTTTATTTATTAAAAATACAAAATAAATTCCGAAAAATTATTTTAAAGTCTGAAAAATAGTTTTTAACTATTTTGAGTATATTTTGAAAATATTTAATATTTTTGGAATATAAATGGTATTTATTTATTTAATTATAATATTAAATAAATTATTAAAAAATAGTTTTAATTCATGAAAAATCATGAAAAATTATTTTATGGTATAAGAAAATATTTTAAGTTATTTTTGATGACTTTTAATATTTTGTGAGGAAATTCATTAATTAATCAATATTAATGATAATTAGTTTATTTAATAGATATATTAAATAAATTAAGGAAAAATAGAATTAATGATTTAAAAATCATATAAAAATGATTTAAGTGTTATAAAAATATTTGAAGTTATAAAAATTAACTTTTGATATTTTGGCATGAAAATATTAATATTTTAATATTAATATTAATTAGCGGATAATGGATTTAAAGGTTTAAAAATCATATAAATATGATTTTAAGGTATTAAAAATACTTTGATATATTATAATTATATTATAATATTATGTTATGATTTTCATTAATATTTTATATTAAATGAATATTAATGATTAAGGGATTATGTGGTATTTAATTTATTTAAATACAGTTTTAATGATTGAAAAATGGTGATAAATGGTAATAATTATCCGAAAACTATTACGAGCCTAGGAAAAATGTTTTGTCGGATTAGAAATTATCTGTGATAATGGTTAAGTGGTTAGACAGAGTTTAATTGAACTTAAACTCGATAAAAGTCCGATTAGACCGTCGGGATGATAGAATTGTGTCGGTTTCAACTCAGACTGTAATAGTTTGACTTGATACCTAGTCTTATGTGCTGTAAAGACTGATAGGGTTATGTGGTAATGTGTTTAGGTTATTCTGTGGATATAAATATAACAGTAATATACTGTGATGATATTATTCTAATATTAGAGATCTATATTATTAATATTAGGTCTTCGGGTAAAGAGTTATAAATTGTGTTGCGATAATCAACGGTGCAGGCAAGTTTTTCAGTTCTATTATGTTTGTGGATGGAATGTGTTATGTGTTAAATTACATATCATGCTCTATGAATTGTTAAAAGTCAAAATATGACTAAGTTAATTGGGTTATGGAACTCAATCAATATGTGATTACATGTTGTATGATGTAACTCGATAAATTAGAAATGTATAATGCATGAATTAATGTTTTGTAAAAAATTATTGATGCATGTAGGATATGCATAGTAAAGAATTTATGTTGCATGCATATATGCATATTAAAGGAAATGTAGTGCATATAGAATTGTGTGCTACGTGAAACATGATAGATTGTTAAATTTGCTGGGCTGTCGAGCTCAATCTTGCAAACATAAACTTTTTGCAGGTTAATGATGTTAGTCAATATTATTTGCTATACGGATGATGAAGATTGAGCGATGCATAAAATGAATACATTTTCTTGATTTAGAAATGGTATAGATCTATGATTGATAGTGTTATCAAATTTAATTTTTAGCTATGTACAGTTTGAAATGTTGAATAGATAAATAAGGTTTATTTTGAATTGAGAATAGATATGATTCTTAAATAAATGAATCATCGATAGAAAAGATAATGCCAAGTTCATCTTGGGATATCATGTGCAGCTACTTTGTAAAAAAAAATAGTTTGATAAATGTGTTATAAAGTTTATGAATTGTATTTAAGTTAAGGTTACTCGACCTTGGGGATAAGTGTGTAAAGTTTAATGTATAAACAATTTATGTTTATATCTTTCGCAATTAGTGAAAGAATTAGTGTACCGGATCCGCGGAGATTTGGGGCCCCGAATTCGGGGCTACTACAGTAAGGAGGTGACTTAAGGAGGTGGGATACCTTAAAGACCCTTCTACCCTCACTTTAGGAAGTCTATAAATAGAAAGCTCTCAATTCATTTGATTTCTTGCTCAAATTCCTTTCAATTTTCTCTTACAAAGTAACTTAAGTGTTAGAGAGTATAAGTCATATAAAGCACTTATAAGTCATCTCAACTTTTGCTAGATTTTCCAAAGTGAAGTGAAGTAATAGTCTTCAAAGGGTAACACCCATATCTATTATCTTTATCTCTTCTATGATAGGATTTATAGAGAAGTGGGATGGTTTAATGATATCATGTTATAAGTCATTGATGAATGAACTTAAGCCGAATAAGTTTAATAAGCAACTTGAACCTAAATAAGTTGATGAACTCATTAAGAATTTGCTATTTGTTGTCATAAGCATGAGAATTTGTAGTTAATAAGTTAAATAAGTCATTGACTTATGAGAATAAGTCAAAACCTACTTTGATAATAAGTTGGTGTAATAAGTAACTTGAAATGTCTATATGTTGATTAAAATCCACCTAGAATGATTAGTAATGAGGTTTCGCTGGAATTTACACTATTGGACGATAATCGTGGAATTTGTGAAATTCTCGGAATGGAAGTTGTATTTTGTGTTTGAAGTCGTAAAAGTTGGTTTTTGATGGAGACAAGTCATATTTGGCATTATAGAGTTGCGAACTCAAAAATGGCCGGATTCCGACTTAGAACGAAGAAACGAGCGTTGAACGTTCACGAACATTTATCGTTTTCATTAAAATGGACTAATAGGTGAAATTTTAGCAAATGAAGTAAAATAGATAAAATTCTTGTGTGAACACATAGAGTACGTAATTTGTGACCTATAGGCTCTTTAACGAATCAATTCGGACTTATAACAAAGAAGTTACGAGTCCGGTAATCTCAACTTTTGAAAAATTTGTCCAAGTTTTCTCGTGCACAGAACTGGCGCCGCGGCGCCAGCCCAAGGCAAATAAGCCCGCACCGCAGCACCAAAATGGCCCTCAGCCCCTACAAACTTGCGCCGCAACGTGACATATAACACAGAGACTCGCGCCGCAGTGCCGAGTTCGAATTTTTTAACATTAAGTGGTGACGCCGCAGCGCGGCACCAAGTGCAATAGACGGTGCTGCAGCGCCAACTTCATAACCTAGATAATAAAGGATGTTTACAAATTGAACATCAAGAGTAATTGATAATCAATTAAATAATGATCTTAATGAAACATTGTTAAGACATATTAAGCTTTAGTATGAACACTTAGAGTTAAGTTAAGTCAATTACATATGAACGCAAGAATAACATAATGGAAAACCGAAACCTATAATAACAAATCTAATATGTATGTAGATTGATAAGAAGGGTAAGATTCTTTAGGAACCATGTGTGATCATTCATGACCTAATGTTCTATGTTATGCTATCATCTAATGTAGAGACCTTAAAGACGTAAAGTGCACGTGTTATATTTATAAGCAGACGCTAAAGGCAAGTACTCTAACCCTTGTTCCAGTTCGATCTGGACAAGTCTTTATGATTCATGTAATCTTCGCATAAGTTAGTATCTGAGTAAGTCAAAGTCAATCCTTTCGGCTAGACGTATGCTATGTTATTCCATCAAGTGTTGATAAGGATTTACCAAACTAATATTGTTCCGGTTTTCAAAAGTAGACTGAATATGCTAAATTGTTTTGTCGTCAAACGATAGGCATGTGAGGTTGCTACAACTTAAACATATACACGTTTAATGAATGTAGTGTTGATCAACATAGAGTACTATAGGCTGATCACCTAGATGTGCTCGTAAGTTATGTCGGACTTACGGACTTCTTATCGGGATGTCCTTTTTCAAAGTACTTATGAAATGCTTACGGTCTTGAACCGGAATTGATGTTTTACTGAATATTATTGTTGTAAAACGTTTTGAATGAAAATAAGTGCTATTCTAAACTATCGATAGTACTTCATAACTATTGTTCAGTTATTGAAGATATACAATTCCTATATTTTCCTAGAATTGTTGTACTTGCTGAGCTAGTTAGGCTCATTCTTGCGTGAACCATATGAATATAGCTAAGACCGAATGGACCGATGGATCTAGCAAGGATAAAGGGAAGGCAAAGGTGAACCCGTGGATTGCATATGTAATAGTATAGGTTTTGTAAGGAACAATATTGATATTATGACAAAGACAATGTATTGGTTGTAAAGAACCTGGGGAATGTAAATATTCTTTTGATATATATATATATATATAAGATATATCCGTTCTTTTGAGGCATTTCAATTGAATGTTTATGTGAACTGTAGCACCAAGTAGCACCATCTGTCAGGTTGGAAGATACCCGGATTTGGGGGCGTCACAGAAAATTTGTCAGGTACTTCTTTCCATTGTTGAGAATGTAGCATGCACAGCCGAAAACATGAAAGTAGCTTACACTTGGCTTTCTTCCTTTCTACAGTTCGTAGGGCGTCTTCTTGATTGTAGAGTGTATCAGTGATCTGTTCTGTGTGTAGCATACAGTGTTGACAGCTTCTGCCCAGAAGTATTCAGGCAGATGAGCTGCTGCTAGTAGAGTTCTTCGAGCCTCTATCAAGGTTATGTTCTTTCTTTTAGCTACTCCATGTTGTTGAGGAGTTTGTGGAGCTGAAAAGTTATGACTAATGCCATTTTCTGTGTAGAACTGGTCCATTTTTGAGAAGTCGAATTCTCTTCCATGATCACTCCTTATGGCCTTGATTTTCTCTCCTTTCTCGTTCATCACCATCTTGAACATTTTGATTAAATGGGAGCTTTTTTCATCCTTTGAATTTAAGAAGAATACCCATGTGAATCTGGTGTAGTCATCGACTATAAGTAGAGAGTATCTTTTTCCTCCAAGACTAGTTATTGGAATTGGCCCAAATAGATCCATGTGGAGCAACTGCAGGGGTTTGCCGATAGAGTTGGCAGTTTTACTCTTGAATGAGCTTCTGGTTTGCTTTCCAAGCTGACATGCATTGCATGGCCTTTCTTTTATGAATTTGAACTTAGGTAGGCCAACTACGAGATCTTTTTATGCCAGTTTGGACATGCTTTTGAAGTTTAAGTGGGACAACCGTCTATACCATAGCCAACTCATTTCTTCAGATGCTTTTGCTAGAAAACATATTATCTCACCTGAGCTTAGTTGACCAAGATCCACTGTGTAGACATTTCCTTCTCTTGTCCCGGTTAGCTTTACAGCAGATGTCTTCAAAGCTCTGACTTGACATTGGTTGTTGAGGAATGTTACTTGATGACCCTTGTCACAGAGTTGACTGATGCTTAGAAGGTTATGTTGGAGACCTTCCATATATGCTACTTTACTGAAAGATACTGCACCATTGCCAGTAGAATCGTATCCTCTTGTCTTTCCCGAGCCATTGTCTCCAAAGATGACTGAGGGACCCTCCTTTTCTATGTAGTTAGATAGAAGGGCTTTGTTCCCTGTCATGTTCCTTGAGCATCCACTGTCCAGATACCATGTTGTGACCGTGGAGCTCTTTTCCTGTCAAAATATTGAACTTTCATTTTGGTACCCATATTTGTATGGGTCCTTCTTTGTTAGTGCCTTTGGGGACCCAAATCTGTTTAATCTTTGGTCTCACATGCATGGAATTATAATAACACTTAGCAGCCATGTGACCATATTTATTGCATATAAAACATATAGTATGATGCATGTCTGTGTGTGTGTATGATGATTCATCCTCCATTTAGGCTTGTGTGGTTCCTTAGTTGTCCTTCTGTTAAACTGATTCTCATTCTTTCACGTGTCCTTGGATTTCATAAATAGTGATGAGTGTGCCTTACCTCAACTGTACCTTCCTAGTTGATTCGTAGAGTTGGTTTTTCTTGACTCTACGATTCTTCAAGGTTGGTGAGTAGAGATTAGGTTACTCTTCTCTTTTATGAAGCCCAAACCAGCATGAGATCCTTTACTCCTTTGATTGTGACTGGAAACAGTAGAACAGGGTTGAACTGGTTCTTCCTTCTGTGAGGATTTCACAAAGGTAATGCTTCTACTAAAACTTGAGGCATTACTAGTGCTAGTTTCCTTTGTCTTTTCCACACATGGCTTTGAGATGGATTCCCCAAAGCCTAAGCCTGATCTGTCGAATGTACTTCTCTGACTAGAGAGCAGGGAGTCCATGGATGATGAGGATTTATTCCATGCAGAGATAGTCTTTTCTAGTTCGTTAATTTTAGAGGTTAGATTATACTCTCTTTGTGCATTGAGTTTATTTGTCTATTTTAAGATCTCATTCTCAGCATCAAGCTTGGAGAAAAGGTTAGTACTTAGAAGGGCTGTTTGAAGCTCTTCTTGAACTTGTTTCTTCTCGTCTTGAAGAAGTGAATGATCCTTATACAAAACTCTAAACCACTTCATGTATTGATGTAGATTAGTGGATATGTCTTGAAGTTCAGTTCTTAAATCATATATGTCTACATCAGGTGAGTTGAAGTCAAATACCTCATCGAGACTTACATCATGTATGTTGAAATGTTGTTTGTCCTTTGCATGTTTGGCCATTAGACACAGATTTGCCATTTGTGGTTCTTCATCATCTCCGGAGTCGGGATTGGAGTCATTGTCTGAATCACTCCACGATCCTCCAGCTACCAGGCCTTTGTCTATCTTCTGAGGCCTTTTGTTTCCTTTGTATTCTTTCTTTGCATGTGATTTCTTCTTTAGTTCTTCTCTGAGAGGTTTGTTGCAGTTGGCAATGAAGTGGCCAGGCTTCTTGTAGTTGTAGTATAGATCATTCATTTGCTCCTAGCTGCTGTAGTTGCTGACCTTCTTTGGCTTGCTGGTTTTTCCTTGATGCATGATCCTTCTTAGTCTTTTTACCAGCATAATAAGGTCTTCATCATCGTCTTCATCATAATCAGAGTCAATCTCAGTGTTGACCTTTGATGCACCTTCAGTTTCCTTGAGAGCAACACCTTTATCCTTCATTCTTCCTTCTGATAGGGTTTCAGCTCGTTGAGTCAGCTCCAGTTTGTATGTCAGGAGATTGCCATATAGCTGTTGAACTGTCTTCTCGTGAAGATTCTTTGACTCTCTTATAGCAGTGGTTTTGGCATCCCACCTGCTCGGTAGGGCTCTCACGAACTTTATGATCAGATCTTTGTTAGGATAGATCTTCCCATATGCTCGTAGAGAGCTGACCAGAACGTTGAATCTCTCACAGGTGGCAGTCACGTTTTCTCCTTGAACATGAGAAAACATCTCATACTGTTGTGTCAGGAGTGATTGTTTGTTTTCTCTAACTTCTTTAGTTCATTCGTATATGATTAGCAGTGCTTCCCAAACCTCTTTAGCTATTTTGTTGTTGACAATGTTTCCAAACAGATCGTCTTCTAAGGATTGGAACGGGATGGTCTTGGCCTTTTTGTCAAGTTGGACAGCTCTCTTCTCGTTGTCTGTCCACTCTTCTTTAACTTTGATTTGTATTCTGTTTGGATCGTCAGTGGTTAGTGCAAGCTTTGTTGGAACATAGGGCCCATTCTGAACGGTTTCAAATAGATCTTCATCTATTGAGTCCATGTATGCTTGCATCCCGACTTTCCAGTTTCCAAATTTATCCTTTTTGCACATTGGTGGCTTGCTGCCTCCTCCAGTCCTAGATTCTCTTGGTACTTGTGCCATTGGATCTACTAAAGCTTATAAGTTGTATAATAGAACATGCTCTTATACCAATTGTTAGTTCCTAGTAGGTACAATAGTTATCTAGAAGGGGGGGTTGAATAGATATTTAAAAAATCTTTTCGTTTTAAACTTGTTAGTTAATGATGATTAAAACTTAACGGAATTTATGCTTTTTTTAATCTCTTTTGCAAAGTAGTGGAGTTATGAGAGTGAGGTAGTTATAGCATTTATGGCAGATATAGCAGTTATAGTATGAACGTAAAAGACACAATCGCTTTAAGTGGTTCAGAGCACTTAAGGCTCCTAGTCCACTCTTCTACTCAACGAGTAGGAAATCCACTAAGGATGTCTTTTACAACTTCTGAATCACACAGATTCCTTCTAGACCAGCAGTCTAGGAACTTCTTAGTTCACTCTTGAACTCTTCAAGTCCAGCAGACTTGGCTCTCTTACAGTTCACTTAGAACTCTTCAAGTCCAACAGACTTGGTACTCTTCTTCAGTTGATTGGTGGATGTTGAGTTCTTGATAGTTGCTACTCAGTTGCTGTTTAAGCACTTGTTCGATAGAACTGCGTAGCTGAGCAAGCTTTCCTATTTCTCATATCGTAGAGTTGAGCTTTGAAAGTTGTTCACGTTTTTTGTTCAATGTTTGCTTTCATCTCTCTTATCTGCTTGATTTGCATATATGTGATCTTGAAAACTATCCGTTGGATCCATCCGTTGAAGCATTAAATGCGTTTGACCTTTCTGTTCTTTGATGGAGACATTTCTGCACATCTTCTGAACTGTATTCTGGCCCACTAACACTGCAGACTGCTTTCTCACCTAACACCTAAAAATGTGTTCCCCCCTTACCAATTGTACTTTCCTTAGCTTCTTCAATACGCTTCTTTGTTGTATACTAAGGATATTTCTTATGACTTTGGGACTGGTGAGTACTGCAGTGTTTAGAATCCATTCCTCTTATGTTGGAACCTATCTCCACACAAATCATGAGGCTCGACATTTTCTGACACAAGACAGATAATACTCTATGATACAGATCATGGTACTTTACGATTCAGATCGTGGTGACTTGTCGCCTTGGTGCCCGGTCTGATGCTGGCAACCGAGAGCACTACGATTTCTCTTTAAGTATTTGCACACTACGATCTTTGCGTGCTTGAGTTGTAAACTCTACGTTTCTGAGAGCACACTACGATCGTTGACTTGTAAATTCCACGTTTCCTACAGCACACTACGATCGTTGACTTGGCTCGGCAAATGTTGGGACCACTCTACGATTTCCGAAAAGGCTCTTCAAGGTAGGCACACTACGATCTTTGAAGCTCTATGTTTCTGCCTTGACTTCTGCAATGTTGATCAGATTAATGCACTACGATTTCTTCGAAGCCTATCTATTACATCTCAAGATCAACCTAACAGCTTTGATTTTTCTATCTATACATTCTATTACAGAATGATACACGTTAAGAGCTTAGATCAACCTAACAAAATTGATCTATCACTAAGTCCTTGTACATATATTACTTGAAGGACTTTATAAATAATCATAAGCATATTCATTAAAACATCAAATCATAATATGCATTCTCCCAACAGATACATCTCATCTAAAGGAAACCAGAGAGCACTCAACGAATGGCATGCAAGCTAACAGAAGATCTAAGGACCAAACCAATCAGTATCCAGACTGAGTTGTAAAGCCATTCAGGATGAAGTCTTCCACAAAGAGATCAGAAGAAGACTTCAGTAACTGACTAAGGAAAGTCAGCAAGTGCAATAGCTATCAAATAGACAGAAGATGATGATATTGGAAGCAACCAGGAACGAAGTGTTTGCCAAACAAAGAAAGAACTGATGGAGTGTATACAGAGATACTGGACAGCTTCTGAAGAACAAGGCTAAAGTGATTAAGCATTGGGTCAGTCCATTGATGATAGATGAACGGGAGATCACAGGGAGAAAGTGAGCTAGACACGTCACAAAACTGAAGCGTCTTGATATTCAGAAGGGGCCAGAACAAAGAAGTCAAGCCATCAGTATCTGAGAACTGTTGAGGTAAACAAAAGTGTTGAAGCACTGCACAAGAGAAGGAAGAGGTGTTCTAAATTAAAGATTCAATCAACATTCTTCAAGATCGTAGTGTTGTCTCTACCAGTCAACAAGACACTACGATCAGGTCCAAGAAGACGTGCATCAGAATCGTGGAGTTCGAACAGCTGAAGATTGAAGCATTGGCAATGGTTCAATCTGAAGGTTGATATTTGTACAAGAGCTTATTGAGAGCATCGATGCAAAAGGACAACCTTTGATCAAGAAATCAAAAGGGTGAAATAAAGTCTTCAACCTGCCCAAGGCATAAAAGTAATATATCTGACAGGTTAGGTGAAATAGTAGACTGCAGTGTCAAAAAGTCAAAAAAGTAGTCATGTCACATCTGTAGTCTGCACCAAGCAACTCGAGATCTGTGAAGCATTTCAAAGAGCTTTCAATGGCCACTTTCCAACGGGAAGATTGGAAAGGAGTATAAATCTACTAGAGCTTCAAAGATCAAGGGTTGTTGAGTTTGGAGAACTAGTGCACTGATCTAACAAACGTAAATAGTGAGTGACCGATGAAGGTCTGAAGGCTCACTCTACGATCCACCAAGAACAATTAGAGGCATAAAAAGAAAGAAGTAGAAGTGAGTGTTCTACAATATAGAAGTGAGAGTTCTACTACAAGAAGAGTGTTCTAAACTGCCGAGAGAAAGAAGAGCATCAATGTCATCTTGATGTCCATCATGGGAATACTCTAAGTACCAGAGAAAAGAGCCTACAGTTATCTTAGCCAATCCATCTTGAGAAAGCATCAAGTATCAAGAAAGAAGATCACCAATGCCATCATGGTGGCAAGCATGAGAAAGTTTCTTAGTACCTAGCAGAAGAGCCTACAGTCATCTTAGAAACCCATCATGTGTAGCCATCAAGTATCAAGAGGAATGATCTTCAACGTAGCTCATCAAGGGATCATTAGAAGAGGTTGAGTAACGGAAGAAGCTGAGCATCATGCAACACTCAATTGCACTTCAAGGATGATCACGCCAAGCTGCTAATTACAGAAGATGTTCAAAGCATAAAGACATCTTAGCAGCTCAGCACCAACTCCAATAAATAAACAACTCAACAACAAGAAGTCAGGGCCTGAAGGGTCCTTGTCCGGAGGGACTAAATGAAGTTCCAAGCCTGATGGGCTTGAAGAGTTCCTAGGGAACTAGAGAAGTTCCAAGGCTACTGGCCTTGAAGATTTCTTAGTGATCTGGAGTCCCAAGGCTGCTGGCCTTGAAGGAATCTTAGTGATTCAGGGTGTTGCCCTTCCTTAGTGGAAATCTTGCTACTTGAAAGTAGAAGAGTGGATTAGGAGCTTGAGTCTCTGAACCACTTAAAACCCCTTGTGTCTTTTACTATATGTTATTTACATTATGTACATTAACTGCTATAACTGGTATGTATGTTTAACTTCTTACCACTAAATTAACTCTACGAACAATGTATGTCTGATTATGAATATATCAATGAAGGGGATCTTTTACTTATTCCGCTGTGCTTGAAAAGATTCTTATGTTTGTCATATGATAATTCATGATCAATACAAAATAAACTAGAAAAGTATTTGAAATTAAAAAGGATCTATTCAACCCCCCCCCCCCCTTCTAGATCTATATTGTGCATACTTGGAACTAACAATTGGTATCAGAGCAGGTTCTCATGATATATTCAAAATCTAATCGCTTTGAGTCTAATCCTAGGCATAAACATTGTTCTAAACTTAGTTTAATAGTAAGTCACTTGTTATATACAGATGAGCTCACGCGTTGGAAATATTGTGTGCAGGTAAATGTGTATATACACCTGAAGCTGCTCAGATTGGTCCATGTTCTTGATTGTCATATCAACAAGACCAATCCTTGCTCACGGTCAATCTTATAGTCTAAAGACCAAGCTAGAAAGCTCAAGAGACATCCAATCAAACATCCACTTGCCTAAAAAGATGAAAAGGCCATACATGCAAAGAAATGCTTCTCCGAAGAAGAAAGAAGATCTTCTCAAACATATGTCTGGCCAACCAGTAGCTGGATGTAAACCTGGTAAACTCAAGGGTGTCAAAGAACTAAAGATGTTGAGTTTTTCTTAGCTTTTATCTTCAAGATCACGGATGATTGATTAAAGGTCAACTTGAGCAACAAGCTGTCAAAAGTAAATGAAAAACTATGCACATCTATGCCTAACCTCAGTATGTCTAAGTTAAATGACTATTAAGGAACTGATAGCAGAAAGGTAAGGTTCTTCACTAAGATAATGGTTTACATCATATTGCACCTCCTTATGAACTATAACAGTACTCTTTCAAGAAATCAAAAAAATCTACCTTAAAAGGTGAAGAGAGAAAGTACACTAAGGGTGGATACTCGAATGCTTACAAACATTCTCTCCACCCAAATTTTATGATGAAGATGACATCTTGAAAGAAATCTGAAATAGGTTATAAGAACATCACAGGTTAAATCAATTTCATACGGAGTAATCTTTGGTGATGGGTTAGTATAAATATACAAACCTATGTTCTAATTGTTTGATAACACACATAATATGATCAGTTCTACAAGAGTATCTTGATGATTTGTAGAAACTGATCACCTCCATGAATCAACTAGATACACATAAATCGTAGAGTTGATTCTCACTCTGTGAACACTTAAACTGTGTGAACATAACCCAACAAATGATGAAACCATCAGAGAAAAAGAGTGTGTTATTAAAATGACGAATCTTACACACACTCACCATCATGCATCTAAAAATATATTATCTAAAACTAGTTGCATGCATGAATATGACTGTTGGTGATAAATGTGATGATTATCCAAATATATGAGGAATATGGGTTTAGAAAACTAACCTTGCAGGACCCATTTAATTGTGGGTGCCAAAAATAGAAATGTATCTAACCTACAGGTACGTGGTCTATTTGACCACACTAAGGAAGATGAAACAAGAGACTTCAGTCAAAGAAAGATTCAACTAGCAGAAGGCTTAAGACTGTTCAAAAAATGATTCTGATAAAATTCCTATATGTCAAAGCCTGTCTTTGAAGACCTATTAAGCTAATCCAAATGAAGCTCACTTGGTTGTTGTCACTTATATGGAAGCAGGTCGATCAACCAATGATGGAAATGGTCTTATCTGCTCAATCATGCAAAGCATGTCATGTGAAGAGAATCCTCAAGAATGTTCACGATAGAGGATCATCGAGCATCAAACATGAGAAACTCATTACGGGAGCAAAACTCAATCAGCACATGCTGACAAAGAAGACTACGTTCGTAGTACTGAAAGATGATCATAGAATGATCAGTCCTGGAGATATCCATGTCTACGATGAAAACAGTACTGAGTAATACTATGAAGCAGTGTACCAGCTACAGAGTCCCAAAACTTTGTGGTTGATGAACCAAACGAAGATCTATAGTTAGTAGGAACGTCTCAAAATTTACTACTGATAACCTTTCAGCCACCCAACCCAAAGTCGTGGAGTGCCCATGATCAAACATCTGATCATAGTGTAAGAACTGGAGGAAACTATGATCATAGCAAATGCAATTGCCTGAAGTTGGTTGAGGTTCTCCCCAACAGAAAAAGGTCAAACGAGAGATCAGTACAAATTACTTCTAAAGTATTTCATCTAGAAAGCGCCTCAGGGACAAACCTGACCCTTAGTTCACTCTAAGAGGTTGGTCCTTCTTGAGTTACCTTGACCCAGAAAGAATGCTAAGAAAAGTTCATCTCAAAGACCAAGTCAGTCAATGTTCGTATAGTTAAGGTTTAAGATAACTCCACGATCATAGTGCAACCTCCGCGATCGAAGAAGTAGACTCGACGATCGTAGTCTTACAATGGAATACCCTAGCTAATGAGGAGCTCGGAAGAACTGGATAATTGCCCAACCATTCAGATCATGAGGAGATAAGGTCGAATGCAAGTTGGAAAGATGTCCTACTGAAGAATGCCCAAGCCTTCATAAAGTTCATCAGTGATCAAGCTATGCAGCGTCAAGATGTCAAAACCATACACTGCAGCATCTCTCAAAAGATGATTGTTGAGTCAACAAAGGAAAACGTAGAGACCATAACTGCCTTATCATGTTACTCTATGAGTCAACATGGTCAATGGTCAATCCACATCATTGACACCTATTTATTTTGAAAAGATATATTAAACTGAAGAGTTAATGGGGGAGCTACAACTCATTACTGGGTATCATGTAACCAATGGTTGGTTGACACATCACTGTTTATGCAGGGTTAGAAGGAACTGTCATAAAGGAAAATTCAAATTAGCAAATAGTTATCAAAAGTTATCGAACCTCTCTCCCTCCCATTTTTAAAACCTAGAACCCTCTCAAAAGCCAAAAATAATTAACCCTCCAGAGCCTTGTCCAAATCACAATCAACCATCTCTCATAAACCCCTCTGAATCAAATACCCCTATTCCTCGAACTATTCAAATGCAAGACTGGCGAGTAATCACTGGCATTCAGCTCAGAACCAAGACGTTTGAAAAATCCAAAAAGAAGTTCAGAGACATTCTCGAACTTGTGAAGAAAGCTGGATTCTCATAATGTCTTGAGGCTAGCACTCGAGTATATGCTGAACTTGTCAAGGAATTCTACTCAAATGCATCCATAAATGCTGGAACCCTTTCAACCAAGGTTAAAGGTCAATCTCTTAAGCTGAAATCATCTGATATAAATCAATGCTTAGGTTTCCCTGACCTGGGGCTGAAAAACCTTGATGAGATCAACACTGAGCAACCAAAGGAGATTATGGGGTACCAAAGAAACCCCAGTCTAAAGGATATAAAAAAAAGGAGTTCCCTGATGAATTAGAGTTCCTTGCTGAAATAGTGGGAAAATACATATTATGTGAGGACACTGCACATGACACGGTACTTGATCAATAGTTGAAGATCATGTCTGCTATAGTTCTAAAGAAATGAATTAACTTTGGAGTTATCATGTATGATCAAATACCCAAATGGGTGGAAAAGGCTGAAATGAAGAAGTCTACAGAAAAACCATTTACAAAAGTGTTTCACGGAAGACTACTGAGTATTGTGATGAAGAAGAAGCTGGGAGACAAAATCAAGGATGATGAGGGAGAACCTCTGAATGTTCACAAAGTAATGTCTCCACAACTATTTGTGAATTAGAAGAAAAACCCCAAGGAAAATAGAAGACTGACAACTGGGAGCAACAACAAGGCCTCTGCAAAGAAGAGGAAGATAAAAGAGGTAGAAAGTTCTGAGTCTGATGACTCTGTACTAGTAGCAACCACACCAGCCAGAAAGAAATCCAAAGGCACCGTGTGAGGAAAACTGAGGCTTCTCTAAGAAGTTTATCCAAAAAAGAAAAAGTTGAAGATGAAAAGGTCTCAACTGCAGAGACCACAAAGAGAAGAAGCAACATATTACTTCAAGGGTCATCCAGTAAGAAAGCTAAGGTGGTAAACATACCAACCTCAGCTTCCCAAGCAAGGCCATCAAACAAGGAAGAGAAAGTAGTGTCAAAAGAAGAGAAGGCATCTGATAGTCACAAGGCTGAGTTCCCACAGACCAAATCCAGCAATGAAGGTGAAGCTGGATTAATGGAAGAAAATGTAGCATCTGCTGATGTAGAAGAATTCTCAAACCCGGTGGCTAACTATCAGAACATTCACTTTGATGATAAAGAAAAGGTACAAGCCGAACCAACTCCATCCCCAAGTGCAAATGCTCCAACAAGTCCAGATGATGGGTCAAATGATGTTGTTTCTGAAGAAGAAGAACATGCCCCTTCAAATCCTAAAAGCCCACATGATGGCTCAAAAAGTGATGAGTCCAAAGAAGAAGGACCTGCCCCTGCCAGTGCTGAACCTCAAGGAATCTCGTCTGATGATCCAAAGGCTTCAGAGTCTGAAGAGGAAGAAGAGTCTAACTCTCCCATAGCTGAACCTCCAAGGAGAATGAAGAGCAACAGGCTACAAGCCAAATTTTCTTCAAAAAAGAGAAGTGATCACTCCAATGCTGTTATTGAGCTAAGTGATGATGAGTCTATATCACAGGAAGAAAGATCTGAAGATAGGACCAGTGACGAAGAAGATGAATTAGAGAATGATCTTGCTGTAGAAAGTTCTGGAAATGAAATGCAGCAAGAAGGATTCATTGATGGAAATGATCAAAATGTCTCAAGCTCCGAAAGAGAAGAAAGGGAGAAAGATTCTAATTCTGCACATCAGGAATTAGAAGAATAAGATGACTATCCAGTTCTCTCTCCCACAAGGATTAACAAAAGAATAGTGGTGGAAGTCTCAAATGAACTTCCAGAAGCACCTCTCGAAAGATGGGTGAATTATGGGAATGAACAGCTCAAGGTAGTGATGATGACTGCGTTTGAGGTGTTTAAAAACTGGAACAACATGGAACTATACTGCACAACCATCCTCTACAATCTTGATGATTTGCTTATAAGATGGTTTTTCCAATGGATGCCTTGGCTAAAGGCACATACTGAAAGAGATGAGTTACTTCAGCTGGTGCTACTCTCATTTTCCAAGCATAGAGATGGTGGCACAAAACTTCCCAAGGGTGAAGAGTTTTGCTACAATGATGATCAAAGACCAGCCTCACTACAGATTTTACAGACATGTTGGCAACCACTATATCCCCTATGATTGTAGAGTGGACTCTGAAGGAAGAAGGATCATGACTAAGGAAATAATTATAGAGTTTGTTCATTCTACTACTGATGGTATCCAAGTCCAAAGAGAAAAGTTCCATCTACTCAAGCACTATTGACCGACATTCCTTCATCCTCAAATAGCAATTGGTACTCAACAATTGTTCAGATTCTCAAAACATTTGAAAACCTTGTCCAAGGATATAAATTGTAGAGTCTAATATGATGCTCAATAAGAGGCTGGCCAACTAGATGACCAAAGACCTATGGAGTAGGAGCTGTTGAAGAATTCTAATCAACTGGTCAAGAAGATATATCTGATTAATGAAGAATCAAAGATGATGCTAATAATAGCTACTATGGCTGATGTATCTCTCAAAATCAAATAGAGAGATCACATCTATCTGAAGGCCATACATGATCAGAAGGCAGAAGCTCTACGAGCACAGAAGGAAAATGAAGAACAACTTCAAGTCCTCTCTAACAAGATTGACAACATGAATTAGTCTTTCTCAGTACAACTTGAGTTAGGCCAACAAGAACTCAAGTTTAAAGTTGTTAACTCCTCCTACCTGATGGAGCAACTAATGTCCAACATGGAGCAGCTCTCCCAAATGATTACTCATAAAAAGGGGGAGAAAAAGAGGCATAGAAAGAGGAAGTGTAAGAGGCACTCTATAAAGAGAAAGGAGAGCATAAGGACATGATAGAAGAAGGTAACACAAGCAAAAGCTGAGTCATCATCTAAGGGGAGCCATAGGATGATGAGCCTAAGGCTGAGGGGGAGCCAGGACTAGAAGTAGAAGAAATGAAGTCCACATCCCAGGGGGAGCAGGAGCAAATAGGTTAAACAAATGATTAGATGATCGACAGACATCCTAGAAATATACATAGAGCCAAAGAGGTACATCCCTAACTAGTTAGGTATGTTCTAGATCCAGGATGTAAAATGTCATAGTGTATTAAATTCCATATTCTTATAAATGACATTCATGATTATCTGTTTTACTAATACAGTTGCTCACTGTATATAAGATTCATTCATAACATGCATATGCACTTATTGTTTTTATCATAATCAAATAGGGGGATATTGTCAGGAATAAGTATGTGAATAATATTCTTATTTACATATGATTTGATTATGATATATATTTATATATGAATGAATATGCAAGTATGATTGCATTAAAAAAAGATGTAAAGTCCTTTAATAGATAATAGAAACATATGTACAAGGACTTAGAATGAATTGATCAAATGTGTTAGGTTGATCCTATATAAGTAAAATAGCTTTGTTAAAGTCTTTAAAAATAAATGATGTACAAGGACTATAAATATAGAAAAATCAAGCATGCTAGGTTGATCTTATGATGTAATAGATATGCTTGCTTGATCATCGAGCACTGCACCAGAAATCGTAGTCTTCTAGGAGAGTCAAGGGAAACTCGAGAGCTATCGAGGCAAAATCGTAGTCTGCAAGATAGGAGATCTCGGAGTTCGTAGACTGCCAGGAGAGACGAGGAAAGGATCATAGTGTGTCAATGAGAACTTCTTCAGGGTCGTAGTCTTCTTAGGAAGGCATGTTCAGAATTATAGAGATAGCCTACCTACGAGCTGACTGAGTATCTGCCGAAGCCAAGTCAAGAATTGTAGACTACACTCAGAGTCGTAGAGTCTACTGATCATATCAGAGGCAAAGATCATAGTCAAGCAAGATCAAATGAAGACAACAAGCACAACGATAGAAATTGTAGAGTGTCAAGATCTCATCTTGGAGTGGAAGTGTCTGCACAGCCAAAGATGAATCGTAGAGTGAAGAACTAAGACCTCAACAAATGTGCTCACAATGCCAAGGAAGAATTGTAGAGCAAATATGATTCTCAATAAATGAGAACTCCTAGAATATCCAAAGGAATGAAGCCTCTAGTTGGCACTGCAAAGATACATCTCATCTGAAGTAAACGAGAGAGCACTCAACGATTGACATGCAAGCTAATAGAAGATCTAAGCGCCAACCCAATCAGCATCCAGATTGAGTTGTAAGGCCATTTAGGATGAAGTCTTACACAAGGAAATCAGAAGAAGACTTCAGTAACTGAACAAGGAAAGTCAGCAAGTGCAGTAACTGTCAAATAGACAGAAGACAACGATCTGGGAAGCAACCAGGATCGTAGTGTTTGCCCAACAAAGAAAGAACTGATGGAGTGCATACAGAGATACTGGACAGCTTCTGAAGAACAAGGCTAAAGTTATTAAGCATCGGGTCAGTCCATTGATGATAGGTGAACGGGATATCACAGGGAGAAAGCGGGCTAGACACGTCACAAATCTGAAGTGTCTTGATATTCAGAAGGGGCCAGAACAAAGAAGTCAAGCCATCAGTATCTGAGAACTGTTGAGGAAAACAAAAGTGTTGAAGCACTGCACAAGAAACGGAATAGGTGTTTTAAATTGAAGATCCAATCAAGACTCTTCAAGATTGTAGTGTTGTCTCTACCAGTCAACAAGACACTACGATTAGGTCTAAGAAGACATGCATCAGAATCGTGGAGTTTGAACAGCTGAAGATTGAAGTATTGGCAACGGTTCAATCTAAAGGTTGATATTTGTACAAGAGCTTATTGAGAGCATCGATGCAAAAGGATAACCTCTGATCAAGAAATTAGAAGGGTGAAATAAAGTCTTCGACCTACCTGAGGCATAAAAGTAATATATTTGGCAGGGTAGGTGAAATAGTAGACTATAGTGTCAGAAAGTCAGAAAAAGTTATCACGTCACATCTGCAGTCTGCACCAAGAAACTCGAGATCTGTGAAGCATTTCAAAGAGCTTTTAACGGCTAATTTCCAATGTGAAGATTGGAAAGGAGTATAAATCTACTAGAGCTTCAAAGATCAAGGGTTGCTGGAGTTGCTGAGTTTGGAGAACTGGTGGACTGATCTAACCAACGTAAATAGTGAGTGACCGATGAAGGTCTAAAGGCTCACTCTACGATCCACCAAGAAGACTGAGAAATATAAAAAGAAAGAAGTAGAAGTGAGAGTTCTACAATGTAGAAGTGAGAGTTCTACTACAAGAAGAGTGTTCTGAACTACCGAGAGAAAGAAGAGCATCAATGTCATCTTGATGTCCATCATGGGAAGACTCTAAGTACCAGAGAGAAGAGCCTACAGACATCTTAGCAAGTCCATCTTGAAAAGGCATCAAGTATCAAGAAAGAAGATCACCAATGCCATTATGGTGGCAAGCATGAGAAAGTTTCTAAGTACCTAGCAGAAGAGCCTACACTCATCTTAGAAACCCATCATGTGCATCCATCAAGTATCAAGATGAATGATCTTCAAGGTATCTCATCAAGGGATCATCAGAAGAGGTTGAGTAACTGAACAAGCTGAGCATCATGCAACACTCAACTACACTTCAAGGATGATCACGTAAAGCTGCTAAGTAAAGAAGATGTTCAAATCATAAAGATATCTTAGCAGCTCAGCACCAACTCCAACAAACAAACAACTCAACAACAAGAAGTCAGGGCCTTATGTGTCCTTGTCCGAAGAGACTAAATGAAGTTCCAAGCATGTGGGCTTGAAGAGTTCCTAGGGAACTAGAGAAGTTCCAAGGCTGTTGGCCTTGAAGAGTTCTTAGTGAACTGGAGTCCCAAGGCTACTGGCCTTGAAGGAATCTTAGTAATTCAGGGTGCTTCCCTTCCTTAGTAGAAATCCCGCTACTTGAAAGTAGAAGAGTGGATTAGGAGCTTGAGTCTCTGAACCACTTAAAACCTTTTGTGTCTTTTACTTTATGTCATTTACATTATGTACATTAACTACTATAATTGCTATGTATGTTTAACTACTTACTACTGAATTAACTTTACGAACAATGTATGTCTGATTATGAATATATCAATGAAGGGGATCTTTTAATTATTTCGTTGTGCTTGAAAAGATTCTTATGTTTATCATATGCTAATTCATGAGCAATACAAAATAAACCAGAAAAGTATTTGAAATTAAAAAGGATCTATTCAACCCCCCCCCCTTCTAGATCTATATTGTTCCTACTAGGAACTAACAGAAAGAATTGAACAATAAGCTGGCTAAAATTCTACAATATAATTTTGAACTAGCATGAACAAAATTTTATACCTGAACTAACATTGAACATGAATAAATATATCTAGACAGAACGGTAATGAAGGTGATCAGCCTTTCATACCTGATGAATACATGCAATATGCACAGAGTGCGAAATCAACAATTCATAGACATGGTATAATAAGTAATGATTAACCACAAGCATATTTTTAAAATATCTACTCGAGGTCGAGTTAGAGAACTTGCACAATAAGTGAGTATAAGAAACTTGCATGTTCGGTTGATTACTATTACGCAATTTATTTAGCTTGTCTGAATACCTAATATAGATAATACCTTTGACACCCCGAGAATTTAAATATTTATAAATTTTTAAAATATTTAATTAAGGTTACATAATAAACCTAGACAGAAAATAAGTAAATGGATTTGAGATTTCTGAGAATGAATTCTATGAATTTAAAATTTATGTGATGAATTATTCAGGATTAAGGGAATAAGTGTTTATGTTCTGTGTATATGGTATTATATATGTGCATTAGGTGGTTAAGGGTCAAGGGTTGACCAAATAATCTATATCTATGACAAAACCTAAGTATATAATAAGAACATTAACGTTCAATTAGAAAACACTTGCGATTGATAAGAAACCCTAACGATCGGACCGGAAACCCTAATTTCAGTTGCGGGAATCCAAAAACCTAATTCGGAAGTTGAAACCCCTAATCTAGGAACTTAAGGGATAATTATAATGTTTAAGTGTTATTAATTTAACTAATTAGGTAAAACCCTAATAATTTATTAGAAGCCCTATATGTCAATTAGAAACCCTAATTGTCAATTGGAAACCCTAATTTCTAAATTAGGAAATATTAATCCTAATTTTCAAGTTATAAATAATTAGGAAACCTAATTTCTAAATTAGAAAAATTATTTTTTTATTTAAAACCCTAATTCTTGGGTTATAAACTGTAATGTACCATTTTGACCCTAATTGCTAAATTAGCAATTTTAATTAGGAAATAATAATCCTAATTAGCAAGCTTGGATTATGATTAGGAAATTTTAATGTAATTAGAATCCTAATTATAATTTAGAAATATTGATTTTCTATTTTTGGAAACCTAATTTGGAAATTCTAAAATTTATTTTTTTAAAACCTAAAGGGTTAAAACCTAAACCCTAAGGGTTAAAACCTAAACCCTAATTATTGTAGAAAAAAACAAGTATGCCATTAAATTAAAAATCAAAATGACTAAAATACCTTTAATGCATTATTTGGACATAACTTGCAAATCTTGCCCTAGTGTGAGTTGTTGACCAACTAAAGGCTATTCCATGTGCCTGTCTCTATTATTTCAGCCAACATTTCCAGCCATATACACTACATCATGATTTATATATATTAAAAGTAAGAGAAAGTCTCACTTTATTTTTAAAACTTATCCAAGGCCATTCTCTCTCTCTAAATTCGGGAATGAGAGTGAAAGGGAGTGAGAAGTTAAACTCATATCATCACATAACTCTCCATGATCAGAAACAAATTAAGGATCAGATTCAAGGATCAAAGCTATAAATGGTATAAAACCCTAATCTTAAAAATCTTATGATCTAATGTTTGATGTTGTTATTTGTTGGTTAGAAATGTGTCAAAGGGTGTTAAGTAGTGGTCTGGGTTGTTAGATCCCAGATCCATAACATTAAAGTGCTCGAAATTGAAGATTTCTTAAATCTGGAAAACTGGAATTTTTTGGCCTGACAACCGAATGTCAGGGCCTTTAGATCAGTGTGTGTTGAGTGTTATGTGTGTTTTATGTTGTATATGTTCTATGCCATGTGGTCTATAATTTGGAACTGGAATCAAGGACATATCATATCTAGATTTCATGTTAGAAGTGGTCAAACCTCGTTGACTGATCACGGAAACCATTTTTGGGTAACCCAGAATTTTCCCAGAAAGTCTGACAAGATCTTCAAAGCCTCTGATCTTGCTGATTTTTGTTGTTTTGGCCATGTTGTTGGTTAGATGTTGTAGACTGGTATTTGGACTACACATATAAGTCAGTAGAACACCTAGATCCATAATAGAATCAATGTAGTGAATGGTCAAACCTGCGTTGACCACCAACCTTATGAAGAAATCTGGAAACCCCAGATTTCTCAAGAACATATTTCTAACAAGATTTTGACCGGCCTAGATCTTACTGTTATGATGTTGCTAAATTGATCTGATGATTTTTTGTTGTTCCTTGACACGAGAACGACACTATTGAACCATTAAAACATAAAAACCAAGCCTGGAACACAAAGATTTAAAGGCACAAGGTAGGGACTGTTCTTCATTTCTGGGTAACCCAAAAAATGAAAAACAGGCCAGACATGATATTTAGAGGCCTATCTATATCTTGCTATTATGATGTAGGATTTCCATGAAACTTGATTCTAGTTGTAGTGCTACACTTATACTACAATCATAATACAAATTATCAGCCAGGAAGCAACAAGAACCTAGATCTATTACTGGTCAAACTAGCTACCTTGCTCTCTGTCGATGAGTTTCTGGGCAGCTCAAGAATAGGCCAAGAACACATATAGCGATTGTTCTGTCGCTATAGGGCCATTTATTAGTTATTAATTTTTGAAAATTATTTATTTTAATTAATAAATTGAAATAAATAGTTTTTAATTATTAAAAATACAAAATAAATTTCTAAAAATTATTTTAAAGTCTGAAAATTAGTTTTTAATTATTTTGAGTATATTTCATAAATATTTAATATTTTTGGAATATAAATGGTATTTAATTTATTAATTATAATTCTAAATAAATTATTTAAAATTGATTTTAATACATGAAAAATTATATTATGGTATAAGAAAATATTTTAAGTTATTTTTAATGACTTTTAATATTTGGTAATGAATTTCATTAATTAATTAATATTAATGATAATTAATTTATTTAATAACTATATTAAATAAATTGTGGAAAAATAGAATTAATGATTTAAAAATCATATAAAAATGATTTAAGTGTTATAAAAATATTTGAAGTTATAAAATATAACTTTTGATATTTTGTCATGAAAATATTAATATTTTAATATTAATAGCAATTATCGGATAATGAATTTAATTGTTTAAAAATCATATAAATATGATTTTAAGGTATTAAAAATACTTTGATATATTATAATATTATGTTATGATTAAATAAATAGTAATGATAAAGGAATTATGTGTTATTTATATTATATAAATACGATATTAATGATTGAAAATTCATGATAAATAATAATTATTATTTAAAAATTATTATGAGACTTGGAAAATTATTTTAACTGATATTAAAATTATCTGAGATAATTGTTAAGTGTTAGGCAGAGTTTAAATTAAACTTAAACTCGTCAATTATTTGACTGGACCGTCGGGATGTTAGAATTTTGCCGAACCCGACTCAGACTGTCAAAGTTTGACTTGAGGTTAGGTCTTATGTGTGTTATAGACTGATATGCTTATGTGATAATGTGTTTAGGTTATTTTAAATACTGTGATGATATTATTCTAATTTGTATATCGATATTATGTATATATTGGGTTCAAACAAAGCTTAATATATTGTGTAGCGGTAATCCACGGTTCAGGCAAGTTTTTCTTTAACTCGACCTCGAGTTGTATTATTCAATTATACTTATGGTTAATCAATTCTGATTGTCATGTCTAAGAATTATTAAATTACACCCGGTGCGTATGACATGTATTCATCAAGTATGAAAGGCTGATCACCTTCATTACCATTCGGTCCAGATATATTTGTTCATGTTAAATTCTTATTCAGTCAGAAAATTTGTTCATGCTAATTCACAACTATATTGTTGAATTATAGCCAGCCTATTATTCAAATTATTTCAATCATGATATATCCTTAAATAAACTTATACTTGATGGGCAAACTTATGTTCACCCTTGCTATATCATGATAAACATTGCAGAGTAAGACGAATACGTCAGATACAAGGAAAGGTCAAAGACAGTTCCAGCTTTAGTATGCGTGTGCAGTTAGAGTTGTATCAGTATTATATATTAATATTATTATAAGTCAAATAAGTTATGAATTATGTATTAAGTGAAGGTTACTCGACCTTGGGAAAAAGTGTGTAAAATATGTTGTATAAACAATTTATGTTTATATCTTCTGCAATAGTTAAAGAATGATTGTACCAGATCCGTGGTGATTTGGGACCCGAATTTAGGGTTGTCACAGTTGGTATCAAAGCTGTACGTTATGAACCTTAGGTAGGAATACCTGAGACTAATAACTGCATTGATTAGGATAAGTACTAACTCAAATACAGTTAGGGTGTTGGTTAGATTCAAAGACGAATCTCAGCGGGTTATAGTAGATACGGAGTTCCCTAACTCTGGTAATAGAGGTGAACAGTAGTGATGAATAGATAGAGTCTAAAAGTTCATAGATATGAGATCGTAAAAGAAAACGATCATAGAATAGAAATGAATCAGAATATATACGACGAGATCACCCCGTGATTTGATATGGATAAAGCGAATAATTGATACGTTTACAACAAGATTGTTGTGTGTCTATGAATTGGTATGAATTCAGGAAAGGATTATCAATACGAGTTGAATGAAATTCGTATTGGGAAGGGAGTTAAGATTGGGTGGGAATTTCAATTGAGGACTCATGTCAGCAGCTAAGTCGTATGATTCTTCGTCTGTGAGCTTAATTGTACTTGGTGTAATAACCACTTAGTTTCTTACACTGATAATCATTGAAATGTTCATATCGCGCTATTTGCTATATGCATGTTAAGAGGGTGATTTCTTACTCATGTGTAAAACAGATAGATAGGTTATAGGTAGATAATATCAGGTTAAGTACGAGTTCTTAAAACTCATACTTATGGTACGTTCGTGACTCATGATTATATGAAATATTTATTAACCCCTCAGCGAATGGACGCCAAAAGTCTGACTAGGACAAGTTCTTGAACTCATATGATTGTGGAAAGTTCCTGAACTCATGAGTGTGGTTTGACGAACTGGGTAGAACTATGTGTAAACAGAATATTGAGGATTATAGGAACAGATGGATTTCTAAGCAATTGATCATTAGTGGAGACATAAGTTTTCCAAATCTCCTAGCTGCGTTAGATTTCAAAATTTTTGACAGCAAGCTAAATACGCACTATGTGCCTTTCTCAAAATAAATTTTTTTTATTTTTTATATATATCAGCTCTTGGTGACCATTGTGTATGCGTGGACTTCGGGCCACCGACATAATCGTTACATGTTGAGATGATAAAATAGATTTGAAATGAATTTTTGAACGGTTTAAAAAAAATAGTATGTGCTACTTATTTCTGCTAGACGATAATGATTTGAAATATCAGAATATATTTATATTTATCACTTATGTACCATGTAACCTGGTGCAGAGATGATAAAAAGTTGATGGAGTTGTAAATGCATGAATACTTAGTGTGAATTCGATCTAAAAATTATTGTTCCACTATTGTATGATGTGTTATGACAAAGTCATACAATGACGACATCCTCAAACGGACTGTTAATACAGTACGACATCATGGTGTAATTTTCAAATTATTTTAAAATTTTAATTTGCCAACGGTGTTTAGCTACACACATTCGTAATTCGATTGAAGTTTGTAACATTCCAGAATTTTTAAATGTAATTTTTAATATTTATTAAGTTATATAAATATTTAATGGATGTGATTATCGGTAAATGAATATTTGTTAAATTGATTTAATATTATGTGGAGAATTATTTGTTAAATAAATAATTTATGAAATAAGGAAATGATTATTATATTGATATTTTAATTAAATGATATATTATTTGTATTATGTTATGTGATTAAAGAATTTATTTAATTAATTGTGATTTGAATTAATTAAAATAAATATAAAAGTTTGATTAAATATAATGTGAAAAATAACTATGTTATAAGTAGTTATTAAAATAAATTAAAATAATTTAATTTAGTATTTACCAAACAAGGCTTAATATGTTAATTCTTTAATATTTTAAATGAATTGCCAAATAAGCCTTATGGCTTTTGAGATTTCTAGATAAATAAAATAAATAATATAAATAAAACAAATAAAATAATAAATATAATATATTTATATTATATACGTTTATGGTATAACTGTTAATATCATTAGTATGCGTATTAAGGTGTCAGTTTCTTTTACGTATTATGTATATTGTGTAGACACTTGAAATTTTCTGTACTACTGCTACTAGCATTGCAGGCGGACAGATTCGTCTTTTAAGTGAGAACCCTGAAAGACAATCCAAATCCATACCGGATACTACCGGAAGTTCAGCATCAAATCCCGGATCGTAATCTGGGAGTAACAAATCCAACCTCGGAGATAACCCTGAGGCATGCAGATCCAATACTGGAACACACGCCGGAGAAGACCGATTAATCTCGGAGACAACCCCGAGGTATCCAGTCTTAGTCCCAACCATGGGAATAGCCACCAACCTTGGTAGTAACCCCAAGGAATGCAGTTTCGGCGATAACCCCGGAAATGCTTGTTTCAAATGCGACCAGTTTCAATTTTGGCACTCACAATGAGATATACTGCACCAACCCGCCAATAACATCGGGAAGACAGGCACACCTCAATAATGACAATGAGGACCTTCAACAATTGCAGCAGTCCAATCTCAGCGAAGTCTGAGCAACGTCTGCTTTATCGGCCAAATCTGGCGATAACACCAGTGAGGGGCAACATCGTCATCTCGTCAAACACGATGCCATATCACGTCTCTACGCAACGATGTCCCACAAGGCTAACCAATCTCGAGTTACTATTGTGCGGGGTAACGGATGAAAGTTGAAGCTTGAAGACCGGAGGGCATCGTCCCATCTTCAATGACTTTGTACAAACTCTAATCCCATGCCATCGTACAACTCTTGACAACGGCGGTCCGAAATAGGTCCTATATACCTCAAATGGATGCCCGGATTGCACTTCTGAAAAACTGAGTGGACATTATAGTGCCTGAGTACACATACTTCGAGACGACCTGACCCGACAAACCCAGGCCGACCCGGGTTGCCTCTGGTACACCTACGGCTCAGCCGCAGGTACACTTACGGCTCATATGCCTATAAATAGAGGGCTTGGGGTGCTGATTTTCTAAGAAAAAAGACGTGGAAACCCTGCACAATTCGCTCTGCACTCGCCCATACAGTGTATTTCCCACTTTCAAACACCTCTGAGCTCATATATATCCTCTTTTGTACCCACAAAAGCCAGTGTTTACCCACTCTAAAGATATAGAAGCATTTTTTAGTAGTCAGCTGTAAGCCTTCTCACACACTTTAGAGTCTTTCTCTTCATCTTTGCACACACCCTTCTACACGTTGATAGTCGTGTTGCTTGCTTTTGGCCGGACTTCGTTCCGTGGTTTCATTCCAGTCTGTATATTATATATATATATATATATATATATATATATATATATATTGACTAACATTATCGAGTTATGCCTCGATTGAGCTTAGACTTCGGTCTGGAGCGTTTATTGCTTTAATATATATATATTTATATATTTACATTTATATATATTAACTGTGTGTCAGACTTTGTTCGATGAGCTTGGATTTTATATCTGGTGCGTTTACTCGCTTTTAAATATATATATATATATATATATATATATATATATATATATATATATATATATATATATATATATATACACTTTCGTCCTGCCTGGAGTTTTCTTTGTGGCAGTTGATCGCTTTACAGCTTTATTTACATTTTGTCCTGCCTGGAGTTTCCTCCGTGGCGGTTGATAGCTTTTAACGGCTTTATTTACATTTTTGATCCCCCATGGAGGTTCTTCGTGGTTGGTGATCATGTCTGTTTATATATATTTACTGCTTTTATATATATACCTTCTTATTGCTTTCATACAAATTGTAGCATTCTGTGCGCCTAGGAATCATGTGATCACAGATTCATCCCAATGAATCTAGATTCGGTTCCCGTGATAGACATTTTTCAGCTATAAGCAGCTTGTAAATTATTATGCGGTGTCTGAATTTCCTCAGATGGTTTCCATACCCACGAGGAAGTCGGCATTATTTTTGTATATATTATTTTCGTACGGATGCCTCGCATCCGTCAAATAAAATCAACCAAGCCGATCACTTAATGAAAGTGGGAGTGTAAAAGGTCTAAATTCCTATTGAGCATCAGGGTTTGAAAAATCTCTTTTATAAACATCACTGTCATATCTTGCTAAAAATTGAATTTTACATAAATTCAAACCCTGTGTATATAGGTTCGAACGAGGCCTCGCACAACTACCATATAATAGCACATTGACCCACACACACACACACTCAGATAATAGTTTCTTGAAAAGAGGCGGTCACCGTGGTAACACGGATGTTGGGGGGGTGCCTAACACCTTCCCCCTGCATAACCAAGTCCCCGGACCCTAAACGAATTTCGATTTCACCGACCCGTATATCAGTGTCACACCACTAGGTCAATGTGCAAACCTTTTCTCGGTTCTGTTGGTACAACCATTTAAAAAACCAAATGGCGACTCTTAACAGTCCCATCGTCGACATCATACATGTCGGACCTTTTTCACTTGTTTTTTCAAACAAATCTCACCTAAAATGAGAACACCAAAGAAAAAGTAACGGAAAGGGACACCCAAAAATCCCGACGTCGATAGGTGGCGACTCTACTGGCGACTCCAGTAAGAGGACTTAAGCCGCTATTACAATCTTTTTAAAATTGTTATCTGCTTGTGTGTGGATATTGCATTTACATTGGATGAATGTGTACGAATGCATTTCCTTACTTAGTGCTTCGCACTATAACTGCTTTGTGATATTAGTGTTTCGCACCATATTTGCTTGCGATATTAGTGCTTCGTACATGTCATCATTTTCATACGGTGAGACGCGATGTATGTGAATGTATGTGGTGTGGTCCCTCCACTAGGAGGCTATCCTGTCGGTGTTTGATTACTGGACTCGTGAGAAGACTAATTCTCCGAGGCTCAGGAAAGGAACCATCCAAATTTGCTCCAGTTGAAAGACCGGATTAATTTCCCGTCAAGTAGATTGCGATGATTTGGGAACCTTCATGCCAAAAAGCCGCGAGAGTAACCTAAGATAGCTCAGCCTCTGATAAACCTAAAGCGGAGGAAAGTCTCTTCATGCTCTCATTTCAAATTATTTGTAAACATAATTACTTGTAATTTCATTCCATATCTATCTCCATATAATGAGAAATATGAAGAAATATGTGCACATACATATTAACATGCTACAAACAGCTGACACCCATTGTGCAGGATAAAAATTCCTAAAATGGACACATCACATAGCATGTTATTGCATACATTCCCTAAAGACTAAACTATGCCAGTCTTTCGTAGGGAATCAATCGGACCTACTACTCGGTCAAAATCCAAAAAGGCAACAGGCTTACCGTCAATCATGTCGTCATCCGACCAGACTGAACTTAATCCAGTTTCTCACAGAGAATTCAACAGATTAAGCAAAAAAATTACAGATTTGGCTGTTCTACTAAAATAATTACACCAGTCTACACAGGGTCAGAAAATACCCGTACATACTGAATCCTCCACACAAGGAGGAATCCCGGTCATTACCATACCTGAACCACAGTTGGATGCGACCAATAAAACTCATGATGCCGCCCATCCCACTGGAGATCCAGACAGTGGTGACATCAAAAAAAAAGTCCTCCAAATGGAAGAGACCCTTCGTGCTATAAAAGGAATTGGAACACACGGGAGTGTTTCATATGCTGATCTATGTATTTTTCCTGGTGTTCACTACCCAAAAAAATTTAAAACTCCTGACTTTGAAAAATATGACGGGTTAGGAGATCCTTATACACATTTAAAAGTCTTTATTGGAGAACTAGGATCCTATGCAGAGGATGAAAAACTCAGAATGCAATTGTTCCAAAAGAGTGTAACCAGAGAAGCCCGTTCGTGATACACAAGATTAGACAACTCCAAAATCCATAGCTGGGAAAAGCTAGCACATGCCTTCCTCACTCAATACAATTTTCAAACTTAGATGGCTCCTGATCGATATCAAATTACCAAGATCAAGAAATAGTCTAATTAGTCTTTCAAAGAGTATGCTTAGAGGTGGAGACGCCTGGCTGCCCAAGTTACTCCTGCCTTGACGGAATCAGAAATGGTCATGACTTTCATAGACATACAAGAAGCTCCCTTCTATGAGAGAGTTTTAGCCGGAATCGGCAAACCGTTTCTGAAATTGTTAAGCATGGGGAGATGGCTGAGATGGGATTGAAGTCAGGAAAGATTAAAGACCTAGCTGCACTCAAAGCTGTTGCAGATCACATCCAATCTGGAAAATTTGGGAACAACCCCCGGAGGGTCCATAAAAAGAATGAAGAAGATGTTTCCCTGATACTACAGGGGGAAAAAGGCAATCAAAATATGCCTATTCAAAGGAGAAACTACACTCACTTTCCAGCACAGTCTACAAACCCTCCAGTACCAAAAGTTGAAGAAGTCAAACGCCCTCGAGTGTTTACACCCTTAGGGGATACCCTCAAGAACATTTTAAATCTTCTGACAACATAGAAAAAAATCATGCATCTTCTTCCACCAGCCAGCCCTAATGGATGGGGTTTCAATGCTGCTAGGAAATGTGCTTATCATGCCGGGGCACCTGGACATAATACTCAGGATTGTTGAGCCTTGAAACACAAGATCCAGGACCTGATAGACAATAGAGAGATCGTGGTCACTAAAACAGATCAACCTAACGTACAGGACAACCTTCTTCCTCAACACAAAGAAGAAGAGGTCAACATTGTAACGCTCAAGAATTTTGAATTTTTAATGAATTAAATTTTTATTTGATTATGTGGATTAAATGAATTTAATTTAGTTATTATGTGAGTAAGATATTCGAAGGTCGTTCTAAGACCTAGAATGTGTAGATGTGGTTAATATTCTGGCTTTGTACTAGAATTAATTGTTGTGAATTATCAAAATAAGAACGAAGGTTTTCTGGGATTGTTTGCGTAAAAATACTATCCATCCGATGACGTTCAGAGCTAGGGTTTGAGATTCTGAGAAACGCGTAATGTTAGAATGTGACGATATTATGGAATATCCAATAATATTTCCATAATGGCAAACGAAGTTTTCGCCTGCGGACTTAAAACCTAAGGGTTTGTGAAAGAGGTTTCCGAAAGGGAAATGTAATGCGTATAGTCGTTTTGATTATTATACGTAAGGAATATGAGTATTATACTAGGATGTATATGAGTATGGTATGAAGAATAGTACGACGTATAATACGATTATTATATGAGTATTATACAAAGGGAATACGTGAGAAATACGTGTAGAATACGAGTTGTATTATTATAGTATGAGTTAAGGATTTTTTCAAATCCAATTGGACTTGGATTAATAAACAAGCCCAATGAAGTAATTATACAAGCCCAATGTTTTTATGTCAAGCCCAATCCAAAAAGTAAACCGCGGGTTGAACCGGTGGGTCAAGGGATGGGTAAAACCCATGGGGCAACCCATGGGCATGGTGGGCCAGCCACTTGGTGTGCAAGCCAAGTGTGTAGCTTGGTCACCAAGTACTTTACTTGGTGACAAAGTGGTAATTAAGTAAGGAGGTGGAAAATTGGACATTTTTTCCCTCACTTGGTTTTCTATATATAAAAGGCTTAGGTTGGATTTTTGTTGTTTTAAAAAGCTTGTCCAACATATTTGAGAGAGAGAAAAGAGCTAAAAACTTTTAATCTTTCTACTTCCAAGCAAACCAAGAGTCGTTATCAAGAACGTTAACTAATTCAAAGGTAAATTCCTATAAACCGTAATCTTCATCCTTTTTGATTTCATTCTCATAGAAGAATCGTAGATGACTGGAGAGTGTTTATAGAGAAGTTATAAGAATGCCTTTTTATGACCAGATTATTGATAGGTCATGACCAAATAGAAATTTTAAGTGTTTATATGAGTTAAAACCATAAAGAAAGTCTTGAACGTGAACTTAGTTTTGAATGAATGTTTAAGAATTGATATAGCTAAAGAATGTGCCTATTGCTTGGTTAGGAGGTAGATATGAAGTCCATGGAGTATTCCATGTGATTTGGCATAGAGAACATTAGTAACGAAGTTATGACGAATTGTACGGAAATAGACGTTAAACGTCGAAAATGTATAAAGTTCAGATTAAGGGTCAAAAGTTGTTGTGTGAATTAAAAATGTCGGTTTCCAATGTTAACACATGAGATAAGGTAATTAAGAGTCGTTGTCAAAAGAATCGTCGCATTCCAACTTATAACGAAGAAAACGAGTATTAAACGGGAAAAAATGTTAAATGAACGCTTGAAAATGAACCTATTGGTGAATTCCAAGTTAACGGATTTGAAAATATGAAATTCTTATACAAACACGTAAAGGATGTAATTCCTGACTTGTAGGAATTCTAATGGGTCAATTAGGATGTAAAATGAACAAATTAGGAAGCCGGGAGTTTCGTTAAGAAACCAAACTGTTTTGGCCAACTGGTGCACAGGTTCGGCGCCGCAGCGCCAAACCCTGTGTTATCTATCGTGCCGCAGCGCCAATTATGGCCGGGAGAAAATAAAAATGTCTAGAGACTCGCGCCGCAGCGCGAGAGTTTGTACATGGACTCGCGCCGTAGCGCCAAGTCTGGGCAAAACCTCTAGAGAGTGGCGTCGCGGCGCCACTAGAATGCATAGGATGTCGTGCCGCAGCTCCGGCAGTAGAAAAATGTTGACCAAGTTAGTTTTTGTTCCATTTTGAATGAAGACTTAATTTAAGATATTGAAGGTACTTAATGTACATAATGAGACTTACTTTAAAACACTTATATGACGTTAATGTAAGAAGAAAGGGTAAGGTTTAATAAAAATTAAACGAAGATCACAAATATGTAATGAGCGGTGTAAACGACATTCAAAGTTGGTAATTAACCTGTAAATGTCAGCTAAGGACGTAAGAACATTAAAAGAAACGTAACGAAGTATAGAAAGTAGAATTGACTTTAATAACAAAGTTAAAACAAGTAAGACGTAGAAGAGAAAGAAGTTGGTTAGAACCGTAAAGATAGTTTATGTGATAACTAATTACAGTGTGCTATGTGAATATCTCATGTTGATCCTGTAAAGACTGAGAATAGTTGGAATATATATTCAAAGACGCTTGAAGTCAAGTCCTTCTTAACTCTTGTCTGACCTTCGTGTTAGCCAAGTTTTTACGTGATGCATGATATACAATGCATGAATGGTAAATAGAAAAAGAGTCGATGCCTGTTTTATCCGGGCTAGACAAGTATTGAAGGATAGATTGAATTATTTACAAGTCTGTTGATATAGAACTGTTAACGCTATCCTACGCCAAGTATTTGGTACGGATGAGAAGGTAAGTTTGTCTATGAACAAACAAAAGTATTTTCATCGATTATTTGATTGGCATGCGAGGTTGCTAAATGTTAAACGTAAATACGTTTAACGTAAAAGTGTTGATCAAAATAGAGTACAATAGGTTGATCACCTAGAAGTGCTCGTAAGTAAAGACGGGTGGATGGCATTAGTGCCGGATATCCTTTTCAAGAATAAAAACGAAAAGTGTATGTTCATGGTCTATTGACCGGTTCATCATTCCTAAGTTATTATATATATTCTTGAATTGTTGTAGTAGAAGTATTAGTCAAAGGATTTAGGACGCTTAGTCGATAATTGTTCTGATATTGATATAAAGCATGTACTTACTGATGTGATATTAATATCTTTCGTTGTTAAGACTTGCTGAGCTAGTTATGCTCATTCTTGCTTGAACCATATATTTGCAGCTAAAGCTGAACGAACTGAGAGTTCTATGAGATATAAAGGCAACGCTAAGATGGACAATTAATCGTCCTGTAATAGACTAGTATATTTATATGTAATATACTTATGAAGAACAATGAATGTATTCGGTTATGAACCTGGGAAAGGATTTATTACAGATGTAATACAAATATAGTAATTACACTCATTTTGTTGTTATTTCAATGGAATGATTGTATGAAATGTAGTATCATGGAGCACCATCTGTCGAGTTGGAAGATACCCGGATTTTGGGGCATCATAGGTTTGTATCAAAGCATTAGGTTATAAAACTTAAGGGGGGAAGAACCTTAGGCTAATAACCTCGTAGGAAAGGAAGAGTCCGAAGAAAGTTAACTCGAGTCAAATGAGTTAATAAGGTATTGAGGAAACTCAGTACCAAAAGATTTAAAAGATGGAAAGTAACCCTAAAAGGATTAAATGTGATTTGTGCTTATATTATTTTGTATTAGGTACTAATCAATTTGTTATGTGTTATTGTAGATGTCGGTTGATAGCTTGATGTATAGGGATATACATGTGATCAGCAAGGAGTCTGTTAACCGAGTTGAGACAGTACATGTGCCTATAGCAGACATACCTGTAGTGATTCTAGAAGAGTCAGAGCCTGAGGAATATTACTCGGAGGAGGATTATTCGGAGGAGACCATGGGGATATCATCATATTTAAATATGATGATTGATGTGGAGGATGACATGGAGATAACATCGATTAATACGGTGATGCCTGCCCTAGAGTCTACACCTACCAAAACTATGAGGGCAATGTACCTCTCAGTGCTTGACCATAACGTGCAACTGCACAATATGGTGCAGCACCAGAAGGAAGAGATCAGTGATCTCTATGGGGCGAAAGAGTCTGCAAAGTCAGACTATGAGATAGAGCATGATGAGAAAGTGCTCATGACTGACACGACCCAGGACTATAAGAACGAGGTCATAGAACTTCGCAAAAAATTGGTTGAAAAAGAACAGAAGATAGCACGAATGTCATATATAAATGACAGTGCGCACGAGGATTTCAAGCTTAAGATAGCATGTTATTCTATTGAGTCGGGATAGACTCGACATAGTATAAGTCTGGATATTGTGTCGATTTTGGCAAACCAGAAGCATGAGAATGTTGTTAAGCAATATTAGGAGAAGTATAGTGAATACTTTTGTGTAGTGACGTAAAACCCTCTTCTGTATAATTAAAGGGTAGTCTTTTTGTAAATCCCAATTTTTTTAGAAGTCAATTGCGGGATGTATATGTAATAGCTTTTGGGCTATGTAAAGCAACTTGTAAATAGTTTTGAACTATGAAGAAGCATTTTAATATAAGAAAGTTTTTATTTTGAATTGCTTTGTTGAGTATGACTTATTGTCCAATTGTTTGACGACTAATAACAAAGTAAATGAGTAATAACGGAATCTTATTTATTTAATCAGAAATACCGCCAAGAAGAAGACAACATAACTAAGAGGCGGAATCGCATAATAAGAATGAGGGGGGTCCTAATAACCCAATGCAGGAGTTCGTTAATTTATTAATGGCTGCATTTAACCAAGCCAGGGGTAGAGCACCCGCAAGACCTAGAGTAGCCCGAACGACTACTTTTAAGGAATTTAAAAGTGTAGGTCCACCCGAATTTAAGGGAACAACAGACCCAATGGAGGCCCAGACATGGGTCAAGGAAATAGAGAAGGCGTTTGTTATTACAAACATAGCTGAGGCGCAAAAGACCTCTTTTGCGACCTATATGATGAAGGGGGAAGCCAACTACTGGTGGGAGGCTCACCAAGGTGGGGCTGGAGCAGAAGCTGTTACATGGGAAAAGTTTAAGAAGGTATTCTTCGAGAACTATTTCCCTACTAGCATGTAAGGGAGAATGGAGATTAAGTTCTTAGAACTTAAGCAGGGGGGCATGATTGTTCCCCAATACGCGGCCAAATTCAACGAATTGGCAAGGTTCACTCCACACCAAGTGGACACGGAGGAGAGGAAGGCTCATAGGTTTGAGCATGGCCTAAAACTCTGGCTCTATAGTAGGATATCGGTTTTTCAGAGTGCTTCCTATGGGACCATTCTGGAAAAGGCGATAATAGCGGAGGGTGGTAGCGAGGCGTTGACCCAATACCACAAAGATAGGAAGAATAAGAGTAAGGGAGAGGGAGGAAATAAGGCAGAGGTTGCCAGTGGAAGTGGCAATATGCCTAAGAGGAAGAATTTTAACCCTGGGAATACTGGGGCAAAACAAAGGGATCCTAAATGGAAGATGGAGGCATGTAAGACATGCGGTAAGACTCATCTGGGAGTCTGTCTGAAAGGGAAGACTAGTTATTATAACTGTGGGCAGGAGGGTCATATTTCTCCCAACTGTCCTAATCCTAAGAAAAGTCGGGGATGTTTTGTTTGTGGGTCGGTAGACCACATGGCAAGAAATTGCCCAAAGAAAGGGACGGAGGGTAGTAAGGGTTCTAGTAGTGGTAATTTAGTCATTACTGGACCAACACCATCAGTGGGTAGACCCTCAGCACGAACGTTTAATATGACAGTCCAAGATGCGGTTGCATCAACAAATGTAGTAGCAGGTATCATTCCAGTCAATGAAATAAATGCTTATGTGTTATTTGACTCAGGTGTTACTTGTTCTTTTATATCATGTGGATTTGCTCAACGATTGGGATTAAATCCTGAAAAGTTGGAAATACCTTTAGATGTTAAGGTAGCAAACGAGGAGATAGTTCCCATTGAACATATTCAGAGGAATTGTTTCGTAGATATCAGGGGTAATAGATTATCGGTAGATCTTTTACCAATAAGGTTAAGAGAATTCGATGTGATTCTCGGTATGGATTGGTTAATTAACCTTAAAGCAATCATAGATTGTCATAGAAAGAGTGTGAACCTAAGGCTTCCTAAGAAACCTGGGGTGGTGTTTTATGGAAATAAATAACCGGGACGTTCTTATTGTCTAACCATGACACAAGCTAGGAAGATGTTGAAGAAAGGGTGTAAGGGTTATCTGTGTCACGTGATGGATACCCAGAAAAGGGGAATATCATTGGAACAGATAGCGGTGGTTCAAGAATTTGTGAATGTATTTTCGAAGGAGTTACCTGGTATTCCTCCAGATAGGGATGTAGAATTTGTAATTGAGTTATTGCCGGGAACGGCACCGGTTTCAATGGCACCATATAGGATGGCGCCAGTTGAGATGAAGGAGTTAATGGTTCAGTTATAGTAACTATTAGATAGAAAGTACATTCAACCAAGTGTGTCACTGTGGGGAGCACCGGTGTTGTTTGTAAAGAAAAATGACGGATCGTTACGACTTTGTATCGACTATCGGGAGTTGAACAAGTTAACAATTAAGAATAAATACTCGTTGCCCAGGATCGACGATCTATTTGATTATTTGAAAGGGGCAAAATATCTTTCTAAGATAGATTTGTGTGTGGGGTATCATCAACTAAGGGTAAGGAAGGAATATATACCTAAGACGACGTTCAGAACTCATTATGGGCATTACGAGTTTTTGGTTATGTCGTTTGGGTTCACGAATGCGCTAGTCACATTCATGGATATGATGACAAGAGTGTTCAAACAGTATTTGGACCAGTGCATTGTAGTGTTCATTGATGATATTCTAGTCTATTCCAAGACGCCAGAAGATCATGCTGAACATCTAAGAATAGTGTTGGAAACCCTACGGAGGGAAAAGTTGTATGCGAAATTCACTAAGTGTGAATTTTGGCTCAAAAAAGTGCAGTTTCTAGGACATGTTATAGACAAAGATGGCATATCCGTAGATCCAGCGAAAGTAGAAGCAGTGAATGAGTGGGAGCAATTGAAAACACCAACCGAGGTTAGGAGTTTTCAGGGGTTAGTGGGATACTATAGAAGGTTCATTTAGGACTTTTCTAAATTAGCTACTCCGCTGACAAATCTGACAAGGAAGTCGGTGAAGTATGAGTGGACCGAAAAGTGTGAGCATAGTTTTCGAGAACTAAAAAGGAGGTTGAGTGAGGCACCGGTATTATTCTTACCAGATGATACGGGGAATTTTGTAGTTTATAGCGATGCTTCGCATAGAGGACTAGGTTGTGTGCTTATGCAGCATGGCAAGGTCATTGCGTATGCGTCATGTCAGTTAAAAGATTATGAGAAGGTTTATCCTAGTCACGACCTAGAACTGGAAGCTGTGGTGTTTGCTTTAAAAATATGAAGACATTACTTATACAAGGAGAAGTGTGAGATATACACGGACCATAAAAGTCTAAAATATATCTTCACACAGAAGGAGTTGAACATGAGACAGAGAAGGTGGTTAAAATTAATAAAAGATTTTGATTGTGATATCTTATATCATCCGGGGAATGTGAATGTAGTAGCAGACGCGATAAGTTGGAAGAGTAGAGAGAAACTATCAATGTTAACGACTCAGAATGAGTTAATAACAGAGATGGTGAGGATGGAATTAGAAGTTAAGTTACCAATGGAAACGATGGAGATGTTATTTTCAATAGAAACTCGACCAACGATAATGGAACGGGTTAAGGAAGTACAGTTGAGTACTGAGGAGTGCTAGTGGATGAAGAAGATAATGAAGGATGACATGAAGACTAAGTATAACCTTGATAAAAAAGGTTTACTTTGTTTTAAGGGAAGAATTTGGGTTCCAAATAATTCCGAGTTGAAGGAAGAGATTATATGTGAGGCTCACAGTTCGAGGTACTCAATACATCCTAGTAGTACTAAGATGTATCAAGACCTTCGTCAGAACTTTTGGTGGCCGAACATGAAGATGGAGATTGCAGAATATGTTAGTAAGTGCTTAACTTATCAGAAAGTTAAGGCTGAACACCAAAGACCGAGTGGACTGATACAACCATTGGATATTCCAGAGTGGAAATGGGAGCATATCACCATGGACTTTGTGGTGGGACTTCCAACGACAAAAAAGGGATACGATGCTATTTGGGTAATAGTGGATCGGTTAACTAAATCTGCTCATTTTCTACCAATAGGAGTGAGGTATAATTTAGAGCAGTTAGCTAAGCTTTATGTCAAAGAAATCATTTCTAGACATGGAGTACCTATTTCGATTGTGTCCGATCATGATCCACAATTCACGTTGAACTTTTGGAGGAGTTTGCAAGAGCAAATGGGAACATAGTTAAGATTAAGTACGGTGTATCATCCACAGACGGATGGGCAAAGCGAGCGGACAATTCAAACGCTAGAAGATATGTTAAGATCTTGCGTTATGGATTTCAAAAGGAGTTGGGACGAACATCTACCGTTGGTAGAATTTGTTTACAACAATAGTTTTTACGCTAGTATAGGCATGCCGCCTTACGAAGCTTTGTATGGACGGAAATGTAGAACACCACTTTGTTGGGACGAAGTAGGTGAACGTCGAATGTTGGGACCTGAGATGGTACAACAAACGGCAGATATGGTAAAACTGATAAGAGCTCGATTAGTAGCGGCTCAAGATAGACAACGGAAGTATGCAGATCCTCATCGAGAGAAGAGGGAGTTTGAACTAGGGTCTTATGTCTTTCTAAAAGTATCCCCTTGGAAAGGGAAGATACGTTTTGGAAAGAAAGGAAAGTTAAGTCCGAGGTTTGTAGGACCTTTTGAGATTTTAAGGAGGATAGGAGAGGTAGCTTATGAAATAGCCTTACCTCCAGAAATGTAAAGAATACACAATGTGTTTCACGTGTCTGTGTTGCGTCCTTATAAACTAGACTATAAGCATGTAATAAAGTATGAGCTCGAAAGTAAAATGAAGGAAAAGTTTCCTCATTTGTTTATGTAAGAGTAACGAGATTCTGGGGACAGAATCCTTATAAGGAGTGAAGAATGTAACGCCCAAGAATTTTGAATTTTCAATGAAGTAAATTTTTATTTGATTATGTGGATTAAATGAATTTAATTGAGTTATTATGTTAGTAAGATATTCGAAGGTCGTTCTAAGACCTAGAATGTGTAGATGTAGTTAGTATTCTGTCTTTGTGCTAGAATTAATTGTTGTGAATTATCAAAACAAGAACGAAGGTTTTCTGGGATTGTATGCGTAAAAATACTATTCATCCAATGACGTTCGGAGCTAGGGTTTGAGATTCTGAGAAACACGTAATGTTAGAATGTGACGATATTATGGAATATCCAATAATATTTCCGTTATGGGAAACAAAGTTTTCGCCTGCGGACTTAAAACCTAAGGGTTTGTGAAAGAGGTTTTCGAAAGGGAAATGTAATGTGTATAGTCGTTTTTATTATTATACGTAAGGAATATGAGTATTATATTAGGATGTATACGAGTATGGTATGAAGAATAGTACGACGTATAATACGATTATTATATGAGTATTATACAAAGAGAATACATGAGAAATACACGTAGAATACGAGTTGTATTATTAGAGTATGAGTTAAGGATTTTATCCAATCCAATTGGACTTGGATTAATAAACAAACCCAATGAAGTAATTATACAAGCCCAATGTTTTTATGTCAAGCCCAATCCGAAAAGTAAATCGCGGGTCGAACCGGTGGGTCAAGGGATGGGTAAAACCCATGGGGCAACCCATGGGGATAACCCATGGGCATGATGGGCCGACCACTTGGTGTGCAAGCCAAGTGTGTAGCTTGGTCACCAAGTACTTTACTTGGTGACAAAGTGGTAATTAAGTAAGGAGGTGGAAATTGGACATTTTTGCCCTCACTTGGTTTTCTATATATACAAGGCTTAGGTTGGATTTTTGTTGTTTTAAAAAGCTTGTCCAACATATTTGAGAGAGCGAAAAGTGCTAGAAACTTATAATCTTTCTACTTCAAAGCAAACCAAGAGACGTTATCAAGAACGTTAACTACTTCAAAGGTAAATTCCTATAAACCGTAATCTTCATCCTTTTCGATTTCTTTCTTATAGAAGAATCGTAGATGAGTGGAGAGTGTTTATAGAGAAGTTATAATAATGCCTTTTTATGACCAAATAATTGATAGGTCATGACCAAATAGAAATCGTAAGTGTTTACGTGAGTTAAAACCATAAAGAAAGTCTTGAACATGAACTTAGTTTTGAATGAACGTTTAAGAATTGATATAGCTAAGGAATGTGCCTATTGCTTGGTTAGGAGGTAGATATGAAGTCCATGGAGTATTCCATGTGATTTGGCTTAGAGAACATTAGTAACGAAGTTATGGCGAATTGTACGAAAATAGACGTTAAACGTCGAAAACGTATAAAGTCCGAATTAAGGGTCAAAAGTTGTCGTGTGACTTGAAAATGTCGGTTTCCAATGTCAACATGTGAGATAAGGTAATTAAGAGTCGTTATCGAAAGAATCATCGCATTCCAACTTATAACGAAGAAAACGAGTATTGAACGTGCGAAAACGTTAAACGAACGTTGAAAATGAACCTATAGGTGAATTTCGAGTTAACGGATTCAAAAATGTGAAATTCTTATACGAACACATAAAGGATGTAATTCCTGACTTGTAGGAATTCGAATGGGTCAATTTGGACGTAAACTAACAAATTAGGAAGCAGGGAGTTTCGTTAAGAAACCAAACTGTTTTGGCCAACTGGTGCACAGGTTCGGCGCCGCAGCGCCAAACCCTGTGTTATCTATCGTGCCGCAGCGCCAGTTATGGCCGGGAGAAAATAAAAAGGTCTAGAGACTCGCGCCGCAGTGCGAGAGTTTGTACATGGACTCGCGCCGTAGCGCCAAGTCTGGGAAAAACCTCTAGAGAGTGGCGCCGCAGTGCCACTAGAATGCATAGGATGTCGCGCCGCAGCGCCGGCAGTTGAAAAAGGTTGACCAAGTTAGTTTTTGTTCCATTTTGAATGAAGACTTAATGTAAGATATTGAAGGTACTTAATGTACATAATGAGACTTACTTTAAAACACTTATATGATGTTAATGTAAGAAGAAAGGGTAAGGTTTAATAAAAATTAAACGAAGATCACAAATATGTAATGTGCGGTGTAAACGAGATTCAAAGTTGGTAATTAACCAGTAAATGTCAGCTAAGGACGTAAGAACATTAAAAGAAACGTAACGAAGTATAGAAAGTCGAATCGACGTTAATAACGAAGTTAAAACAAGTAAGACGTAGAAGAGAAAGAAGTTGGTTAGAACCGTAAAGATAGTTTATGTGATAACTAATTACAGTGTGCTATGTGAATATCTCATGTAGATCCTGTAAAGACTGAGAATAGTTGGAATATATATTCAAAGACGCTTGAAGTCAAGTCCTTCTTAACTCTTGTCTGACCTTCGTGTTAGCCATGTTTTTACGTGATGCATGATATACAATGCATGAATGGTAAATAGAAAAAGAGTCGATGCCTATTTTATCCGGGCTAGACAAGTATTGAAGGATAGATTGAATTGTTTACAAGTCTGTTGGTATAGAACTATTAACGTTATCTTACGCCAAGTATTTGGTACGGATGAGAAGGTCTGTTTGTCTATGAACAAACAAAAGTATTTTTATCGATTATTCGATGGGCACGCGAGGTTGCCAAATGTTAAACGTAAATACGTTTAACGTAAGAGTGTTGATCAACATAGAGTACAATAGGCTGATCACCTAGAAGTGCTCGTAAGTAAAGACGGGTGGATGGCCTTAGTGCCGGATATCCTTTTCAAGAATGAAAACGAAAAGAGTATGTTCATGGTCTATTGACCGGTTCATCATTCCTAAGTTATTATATATACTCTAGAATTGTTGTAGTAGAAGTATTAGTCAAAGGATTCAGGACGCTTATTCGATAATTATTCTGATATTGATATAAAGCATGTACTTACTGATGTGATATTCATATGTTTCATTGTTAAGACTTGTTGAGCTAGTTATGCTCATTCTTGCTTGAACCATATGTTTGTAGCTAAAGCCGAACGAACTGAGAGTTCTATGGGAGATAAAGGAAAGGCTAAGATGGACAATTAATCGTCATATAATAGACTAGTATATTTGTATGTAATATACTTATAAAGAACAACGAATGTATTCGGTTATAAACTTGGGAAAGGATTTATTACAGATGTAATACAAAGATAGTAATTACACTTATTTTGTTGTTATTTCAATGGAATGATTGTATGAAATGTAGTATAGTGGAGCACCATCTGTCGGGTTGGAAGATACCCGGATTTGGGGACGTCACAAATATGATCAATTGGAGCAATGGACAAAATTCCAACTTCAACTGTGAATCTTCCCAGACCCTCAAAGACGGTGATGACAGATGGGATTATGCCAAGTTCCAATTCACAATGGAACGAAAGATCAAAGCTCTCTTCAAACAAATTGAACAATTGGCAGAACTAGTAACTTATCAGCATCAAGTAACTCGCCAGTTAATCAGCCAGGAGCATGCCAGTCTCCTACCTATTGTCATGAATATTACCTCGTCACTTTCAGAAAATGAAATCCTGGAAGACAAAGTGACAAAGAGAGCAAATGCCAAAGCCCGTCGGGATTTCGCCAACAAAAGAGAATTCACCTATCTGGGATAACCTATGGAGGAAATTCTTCATATATTAATCAATGAAGGAAGGATCAGTTCCCTTCTACCTCTAATCAACCCCCGTTCGGGACGGTACAACTCTAATGGAGTATGTCAATATCACTCCCAGTCTCGTGGTCACAGCACAGAAGAATGCTGGGCACTCCGCCACCTTATTCAAAATCTAATCGACAGTGGTGTACTGCGCTTGGCAGATAACGACACTGTGGTACGTGCAAATGAGAATGCGGGCCCTACTAAGTGGAAAAGTACGGTAGCAGTCATATCCACTGAAGTTGATGGGATTAATACCTTACTCACAACGCCAATAATTCAACTTAAGGGAGGAAACAATCCTTTGAAAGTGGCCACTCCCGAGCAAATCAACTTTCCATGCAGAGCACAATATCCTATTGTTAGCTTGCGCAAGGTTCCATGGAATTATGGAGAAGGTAAAGGATCCACCTCACATACAACTGCTGCAGTGTCGAAGGAAAATCCATTGTATCTCCCCCATCGGGTGATGAAGCCCACCACCAAATCAAATGGGAAAATACCCATGGAGAAGATTGAAAAATTTCTCCGCGTTGTGGGTCATAATGAAGCTACGGTGGTTTTAAGCTTGAAAGAAGCTCCACAATAAATATCAATCTTGGACTTGGTCCTAACTTCCGAGAATCACCGGAAGGTCTTGTTAAATGTTCTAGAAGAAGCCTATCTCCCGACATTAGTGGATACGGAGAAGTTTCAACATATGGTTGATCACATTTTCAACAACAATGTGATATCCTTCACTGATGACGACATACCACTCGAAGGGACCGGTCATTACAAGTCGTTGCAAATTGCGGGCTTGTCCTCTGGATATATGGTAGCTGGAGTCTTAATAGATGGAGGTTCCTCTCTAAATATCTGTCCATACGCTACCTTGGTGAAAATGAATATGACGTCACCAAAATAGGTATACATCACCCATCTTGAATCGCCAAATACATGGTACAGAATACAAATACAACTTAATTATACAACTGTCGTGTAAAGTATGACAAAACATAATATGTGAGTTTTAATACAAATATTGTCGTCTAGACAATATTCAAACTCAAATTCAATATTATTACATGTATTTTCCACTATTTCACTGAATAGTGAAGACTACTAATGTTATCAACTGGTCCGTCACTCTGTTCCCCGACTAGTCCCTGCTACGTTCTCATTTCCTGAAGAGAACAATAAAAGTAAAAGGGTAAGCTCAACTAGCCCAGTAGGAAATATTATGACTAAGATAATGCAGAATATATTATCGTTAGTCTTCAACAGTGTTAAACTGATACAATATAACAACCATCAAGTTTAACTGCAGCGGAACAATCACTCCATGAAAAGAGTCGAGTAGAGAATAAAATCTACTATCTTTTATGATTTAAAAGGTTTTTCACACTTTTATCGCTGGGACTCAACTTAATAAATAATCCACATCATCGAATCACCCCTGCACTACGACCAAGGATATTCTTTAGTATCACGACCACAACTATCCATTCACTACGGGCCAAGAATATTTGTGTATTCAATAATGGTCATGATCATGCCAACAACTATCCATCAATGCACTACGGGCCAATGAGGACTTTTTCCACATCATTTATAACATTACGGTCATGATTACACCAAATAATCCCTGGTCATAATCATACCAAGTCCATCTATGCACTATAGGCCACAGATGACTTTTAACAAAATATAAACATGAGGATGATGACAATGATATAGGAATTCAATAAAATAAGTTCAATAATTAATTTATCCAGGAACCAATAACGTCCAAATTGTCAACATGATACTGCTTTGTAGAGTAAAATTCAAGAATGCTCAAAAGAATATTTTCATGAAAAGATATTGGATGAAGCGCAAATATCAAGGATATTCCACTAATTTCATGGATTATAGAAGTCAAAACTTTAACCAACTGAGTATAATAAGGAATGGAATAACAAAAGAAATCACCAGGCATGCGATAGACCGCACAGGCAGGTTATTCCAACAGAATAATAAATAACGGAATTAGGTCCGGCGTAAAACGCACAGACAAGATATTCCAACAGAATAATAAAGACGGAATCAGGTCCGGCGTAGAACGCACAGACAGGATATTCCAACAGAATAATAAAGACGGAATCAGGTCCGGCGTAAAATGCACAGACAGAATATTCCAACAGAATAATAAAGACGGAATCTGGTCCGGCGTAGAACGCACAGACATGATATTCCAACAGAATAATAAAGACGAATCCAGGTCCAGCGTAGAACGCACAGACAGGATGTTCCAACAAAATGATAAAGAATGGAACAACAGAAGAATTTCACCAATTATAGGGTAGCCCGCGTATACAGGTTATTCCAACAAAATAATAAGAATGGAATAACAGAAGTTCTCTTCATAGATAAGAAAGAAATAATACTCCCTACCTTTAGAAAAACTGGATACTGGAATAGTGAGGTAGCAGACTTCTCTTCTTCTTTCTATAATTTTTCACTATAATAATCACTCTAAAGCTTTTGCGAATTGGTGAGAAATGAAGGAAGAATGAGCTTCTATTTATAGGAAAATATAGTTTCGATAATTGCACTTTTTGGGGCTCGAAATATTATAGTATAATACCTTCCTCTTTTTCTTTCTTTTTAATTTAGTCCTGCAAGTATTATCAAACTTCCACCAACTCCCCTAATAGTAAATAATGTGAATCAATAATAAATCATGTGACTCAATAGTTCAAATCATGTGATAAAAATAATTACAATATAGTATCTCCATCTATACATCCATTTTTAACTTAGTTATGCAAGTATTATCAATTTTGCACCAACTCCCCTAATAGTACAAGAATGTGATTCAATAGTACACACATGTGAACAAATAGTTATATAAGCATGTGAATTAGTAGCAATTAATTGTTCATTTATCTGATAAATTACCCAATTTATCAATATAACCCCCAGATACATGTCGATTTTTACTAACACAAACAATTCCAACATAATGAAACTATTTTTATCAACAATATAAAATTTGAAATTTTGAAGTTTGACTTTTCCCGAAAAAATCAACTGTTGACTTTTTGACCAAATAGTGAATTCTGGGAAATTTTGTGTTTATAGACTATTATTACTAATTTCGTCGTTCTGGACTCAAATATCATGTCCGCATCTCCAAATTCAACTCCGAACACAACTTCAATTTTTAATAACATTCATCATTAATATTATAACTCACAATATTTATCAACCAGGTCATTCCCAGGAAAGAGTGGGCTTTCCGATAAGGATTTCTCCCTAATGGCGCGCAATTAGGTGACCAAACCTCTGCTTGACAGAACTTCTAGACATTGTAAATATTGCAATTTAATAATATAAATAACTTTATCGTCTCAATTATTGATTTAATAAAATTACATTTTATGCAGATGATACTGTGACAATAATTGAATCAATAATATGAGAGATATGATGCAGCAATTACTGTAGCAATAATTGAGTATAACTGAGTGACTTCTCACGTAAGCATCAATAATCAATACCGTGTGCTACTATGCAACCATGCGTATTACTGTACTTTTACTACCGAGTAGTTCAACATTTTTAACGGTAACACTTTCGTCGTTATTTTTATAAAAAGATAATTCTGTCATTTTCTAACTACGACAATACTTCCGTTGTGGGGTCCACCAATGATTGTGCCGTCGTACGAATATTCTCCGACCAATCGAATATTTTTTAACAACTTGCATGCTTTGAAAAATTTATAAATACTACCCACAACCATAACATTATATCAAATCCACACCATAATATTCAAAAAAATATTTTTCTAAATTTAAATCTTTATTCATAAAATCTGGGGTTTCACAATCTCCCCTCCTTATGAATTTTGCCCTTGAAATTTACATACGCACTTGATATGCCAAAGAGGTGAGGATACCTTGACTTTATTTCAGATTCTAACTCTTGAGGTGTAACCTTTGAGTATTGAATACAATCCTTCTTATCCAAGATTTTAACACGTATCTCCTCATACGTTAAATCTTCTGTTATATCGTCTAGTTCTAATTTAATAATATGGTTCAGATCGTCCACATATTTACGTAACATCGATACGTGAAAAATGTTATGAAAACGCGACATACTTGGCGATAAAACGAGTATATAGGCCACAGTTCCTACTCGATCGAGGATTTCAAATGGGCCAATTAAATTGAGGGTTGAGATTTCCTCTCTTCGTTGATTCTTGCTTCTAGAATAACGCCCTCTTGAACCTTCTTCATTCATCAACTCCGGGTGTGTAGCTTGAGTGGATTTAACTTTATTCGTTATCTTCACGTGGGTTCCTAGAGTATTTAACTCTATCTTCATCATTTGTAAGTTGTATGAAATGCGTCTTTGTGTTAACAACATCACACTCGTAAACGCATACGATCTTCTACTCAACGCGTCAGCTACCAAGTTCGTTTTCCCACGATGGTATTGAATGGTACTATCGTAATCTTCAACAGCTCGAGCCAACGTCTTTGGCGCATGTTACATTCATTTTAGTTGAAGAAATATTTGAGGTTTTTAGAAATGGGTTTTGTATTGGGGTCAATACAAAATTTGATTTCACGCTCTAGGGGTAGGCTAAGAAGTCTTCAAGAATACGTAAGGAAATTTATTAACAATAGAAATATCATTCAAAACTGTGACTCTCATCCAAGACTTGGGTAACACGTCACATTGATACCTATCAACTTGTCATCATCATTCACAGCGTCGCCTACAGAAAGTCTGGCTTCGGTGCTTTCCACACAAGGAAGTCAATAACGAAAGGACCGGGGCTTATTACTTATGGCTTGATATGACCATGATTGACTTTAGTGATTTGGTTGCTTGAATTCGCATAACAGGTTGGTTGGGACTATGAAAGCTAACAACCTTACGAAAAGCATGATGAGTAGTTACCCAATCGATTCATAAAATCACATCAAAGGCAAGTATTTTCAAAGAGATACGATTGACAGGTAACGTGAAAGTGTTGATTTGAACAAGATTTATAAATAGTGGATGTAATGAAGGTTTCTCCCAACTGAGTTTCAGAGATAAATCAAAATCTAACTTCTCCGGAGTTAAATTCAAACATTGAACACAACTAGGTAAAATAAAAGAGTGAGTAGAACCGATATCTAACACGGTATAGACTTCGCAAGAGTTTATGACTAACATACCCGTGATAATATTAAACTACCGGCTTTGACTTTTCTGGGACGGCCTTTGGTGCCTCCATCCTAGCTAAACTTGTCTTCGGTGAATGACAAAATCGGGCTAAGTGACCTTCTCTTCCACAATTATAACATGTTTTGGATGGCATCGCGCAGTTTGGACTGATGTGTCCCTCCCCTCCGCATTTGAAGCATATGATAGGTGGTCATTCTCCTTCCTTAATAACGGGTGCTGGTGCTGACGTCTTTCCATTATTGTTGAATCTCCTCTTCTTGAAATGTCCATTCTTATTGTTTTGACCATGATTACCACCGAAGTGGTTACCATTTCTGGCATGTTGATTCCCTCCATGCTTATTGTCACCGCTTTGATGACTGTTATCATTGGTATTATCATTTTGTCAGTTGCTCTCTTTTGGTTGCGTTGACTCGTTATCGCTCTCCACTAACTGAGCCCTATTTACAACATCTGAATACAAACACAATTTATGAGAAATAAGATATTGGCATATCTCCGGCTTCAAACCTCTTAAGAACATTCGCGTCATTCACTCCTCATTATCGACCAAATGGGATGCAAATCGGGATAACTCCATAAATTTAGCCTCATATTGCGACACGGTCATATTGTTTTGTTCCAACTTGATAAACTCCACCTCCTTAATGTGACGAATACTTTCGGGAAAGTACTTGTCGTTGAACAGCTCTTGGAACTTCTCCCAAGACATCTTGAGTGCGTCAGGCTAGGTACGTTTTACAGATTCCCACCAGTGATTTGCCTCTTCACGCAACATAAAGGTGGAAAAGGGAAGCTTTTGCTCCTCTGAGCATCACAAGACATCAAATATCTTGGTGATCTGCTTTAACCATGTCTCCGCCTTAAGTGGTTCTGGCTTTCCCAAAAAGTCCGGTGGTCCCAGCTCCTTGAATTGCTTAGCGGTGACCAACCGTGGGTTGCCATTGTTTCCTCCTGCATTATGAACAGGAGTCTCTCTAGTCAGGTGTTGCATGAATTCTAAAAAGCTCCTAAACGTACCGTCATTCATCATTTGGTCAGTGTTGTTATTTACAGGAGGATTATCGCCATCCTGTTGCACATTGTCCTTATTATTGATCTGTGGAGACTCAATGATCTCCTGTGCTCCATTGCTATTCTCAACATTCTCGGATGTCATTTTCAAATACTGCCATAAAACAAGGGTTAATTAACATATCACATATTATCCCTAAACTCTGACCGACCAATTAAATATCAAATAAACTTAGGTAGGTCATACTAGCGAATGAATTCCCTGTCTCTCCCCTCCTAGTTCTAGTCTCACATCTTAGCCAAGGATCATATCCCTAAGCTTTGATATCAACTGTGACGCCCCCAAAATAGGTATACATCACCCATCTTGAGTCGCCAGATACATGGTACAGAATACAAATACAACTTAATTATACAACTGTCGTGTAAAGTACGACAAAACATAAGCTGTGAGTTTTAATACAAATATTGTCGTCTAGACAATATTCAAACTCAAATTCAATATTATTACATTTATTTTCCACTATTTCACTGAATAGTGAGGACTACTAATGCTATCATCTGGTCCGTCACTCCGTTCCCCGACTAGTCTCTGCTACGTTCTCATTTCCTGAAGAGAACAATAAAAGTAAAAGGGTGAGCTCAACTAGCCCAGTAGGAAATGTGACAACCCGAGAATTTAGGCAATTTATTAAAATCTTAAATGATTGATTTAAGGTCAAATAATAGACCTAGATAGAAAATAAGTGTATGTGTTTGATATTATTAGGATTGAATTTTGAGGATTTCAAAATTCTGTGAAGGATTTAGGTGAATTATTCAGGATTAAGGATTTATGTGATTAAGTTCTGTGAAAATTGTTAATGATGTGTTCAGAATGTGGTTAAGGGTCATGGGTTGATCAGATAAATTATATCTGTGACAAACCCTAAGTGTATATTAAGAACGACAACGTTCAGTTAGAAAATCCTAACGTCTAATAAGAAACTCTAGAAATCGGTTCTGGAAACCCTAGTTTCAGTTCCGGGAAATCCGAAATCCTAAATCGGATATTGAAAACCCTAGATTGGGAATGCAATGTTATGTACAAGGTTAATCGCCAATAATTTTAATTAATTAGGGAAAACCCTAATGAATTATCTAAAATCTTAATTGATTATTTGAAAATCCTAATACCAGATCTGAAAACCCTAATTTCAGATTCTGATAAAATGAAACCCTAATCTGGGAATATAACGGAGAATTTTAATGCTTTAGTGCTATTAATTAAGTACTAATTAGGGTAAAGGTTAGTTAATTAACAAACTCTAATTTCAAATTTTTGGAACCCTAATTGTTCCGTCAGAAACCCTAATGCTCAATTGTGGATTTAATTGCTAAAATTGGCAATGCTAATTAGGAAACCCTAAACCTAATTATTTCAATTTATGAGTAATTAGAAAACTCTAATCTAATTACGAATATTTAATTTCTACTGTAGAAAATTATTTTCTATTAGAAAACCCTAATTTGTGGGTTAAAAACCCTAATGACCATTTTGAACCCTAATTGTACAGTGATGGATTTAATTGCTTAATTAGCAATGTTAATTAGGAAATATAAATCCTAATTGTCAAGTTATTAGAAATCCTAATCTAATTAGGAAATCTAATTTCTAAAATTGAAATATTATTTTCCTAATTAAAACCTTAAAATGTGGTTTTGAAACCTAATGTATAATTGTGGCCCTAAGTGCTAAATTAGCCATTTTAATTAGGATAAATTGGTCCTAATTAGTAAAGATTAATTTATGATTAGGAAATTATGATATAATTAGGAAGCCCTAATTATAATTTAGAAATCAAAATTTTCTATATTTTAATTCTAATTAGAAAATTTTTGAAAATCCAAGTTGCTAAATATTTATGGGTTAAAATCTAAACCCTAAAGGGTTAAACCCTAAACCCTAAAATGTCCAAACCCTAAACCCTAAGGGTTTCATCAAATACAAATTCTAGAAATTAAGGAAATGTCCAAAATGCCTTTTTTTTTATTTTAGTTAGTTTACTTGCAAAATTGGCAAAAACATTAGTTTTTTACCAACTATTTTGACTTGCAAGACTTAAAAATTCAGCCATTTCAGCCTCTTAGTGACAGTACATTACATCTAACAACTTTATATTACAATATATAAAGATAGGGAGAGAGAAAGTGTTCATATTTTGCTTATTTTGCTAGCTTAGCTCTCACCAACTCTCTCTCTATCTCAAAGCTCCAAAAATTTTAAGTGATTCAGTCACTAATCTAGCCTTTAGATCACCACAATTTGTTAAGGAGAGCATGGATCAAAGATTGGAAACTAAAAGGTCTTCGGGTAAAGCGTTAAAAATTGCGTTGCGGTAATCAACGGTTCAGGCAAGTTTCTTTTATTTAACTCTAATAAGAGTAGTTTCTTCAAGCTTATGTTTAATCATTGCTGATTGCCATTAAATTTGTACTCAGTACATCTTGTATGTATAAGTCAGGTATAAAAGGCTAGTCACCTTCATTACCAGTTGGTTCATAAATGTTTATTCATGTATAATACTTGTTCAGTCAAAAATTTGTTTGTGCTATTTCTCAATTATATTAATGAATTATAGCAAGCTCATTATTCATACTCTTCAATCATGATATGTCGTTATATTGTTGTATATAAACTTGCTGGGCAACTTTCATGCTCACCCTTGCTATATGATGATAAAACATTGCAGATAAGGTGAATGCGTTCGGATACAGGAAAAAGACAATGCCAAGTTTAGCTTGGGATATAAAGTGCAGCTAGTTTGTAATAGCGTATTGTGATAAATGTGTTGTATTTTAGATAATTTATGAATTATGTATTAAGTTAAGATTACTCGACCTTGGGGTTAAGTGTGTAATGTAATGTATAAACAATTTATGTTTATATCTTCCGCAAATAGTAATAGAAATAGTATACCGGATCCGAGGGGATTTGGGACCTGGATTCGGGGCTGCTATAGGAAATATTACGACTAAGATAATGCAGAATATATTATCGTTAGCCTTCAACAGTGTTAAACTGATACAATATAACAACCATCAAGTTTAACTGCAGCGGAATAAGAAATCCATTAAAAGAGTCAAGTAGAGAATAAAATCTACTATATTTTATGATTTAAAAGGTTTTTCATCACTTTTATCGCTGGGACTCAACTTAATAAATAATCCACATCATCGAATCACCCCTGCACTACGGCCAAGGATATTCTTTAGTATCAAGACCACAACGATCCATGCACTATGGGCCAAGAATATTTGTGTACTCGATAATGGTCATGATCATGCCAACAACTGTCCATCAATGCACTACGGGACATGAGGACTTTTTCCACATCATTTGTAACATTACGATCATTATTACACTGAATAATCCCTGGTCATAATCCTACCAAGTCCATCTATGCACTATAGGTCACAGATGATTTTCAACAAAATATAAACATGAGGATGATGACAATGATATAGGAATTCAATAAAACAAGTTCAATAATTAATTTATCCAGGAACTAATAACGTCCAAATTGTCAACATGATACTGCTTTGTATAGTAAAATTCAAAAATGCTCAGAAGAATATTTTCATAAAATGATACTGGATGAAGCGCAAATATCAAGGATATTCCACTAATTTCATGGAGTATAGAAGTCAAAACTTTAACCAGCTGAGTATAATAAGGAATGGAATAACAAAAAAATTCACCAGGTATGCGATAGACTGCACAGGCAGGTTATTCCAACAGAATAATAAATAACGGAATCAGGTCCGGCATAAAATGCACAGACAGGATTTTCCAACAGAATAATAAAGACGAAATCAGGTCCGGCGTAGAACGCATAAACAGGATATTCCAACAGAATAATAAAGACGGAATCAGGTCCGGCATAAAATGCACAGACAGGATATTCCAATAGAATAATAAAGACGGAATCAGGTCCGGCGTAGAACGCACAGACAGGATATTCCAACAGAATAATAAAGACGGAACCGGGTCCGACGTAGAACACACAGACAGGATGTTCCAACAGAATGATAAAGAATGGAACAACAGAAGAATTTCACTAAGTATAGGGTAGCCCGCGTATACAGGTTATTCCAACAGAATAATAAGAATGGAATAACAGAAGTTCTCTTCATAGATAAGAAAGAAATAATACTCCCTACCTTTAGAAAAACTGGATACTGGAATAGTGAGGTAGCAGACTTCTCTTCTTCTTTCTATAATTTCTCTCTATAATAATCGCTCTTAAGCTTTTGTGAATTGGTGAGAAATGAAGGAAGAATGAGCTTCTATTTATAGGAAAATATAGTTTCGATAATTGCACTTTTTGGTGCTCGAAATATTACAGTATAATACCTTTCTCTTTTTCTTTCTTTTTAATTTAGTCCTGCAAGTATTATCAAACTTGCACCAACTCCCCTAATAGTAAATAATGTGAATCAATAATAAATCAGGTGACTCAATAGTTCAAATCATGTGATAAAAACAATTACAGTATAGTACCTCCATCTATATCTCCATTTTTAGCTTAGTCATGCAAGTATTATCAATTTTGCACCAACTCCCCTAATAGTACAAGAATATGATTCAATAGTACACACATGTGAACAAATAGTTATATAAGCATGTGAATTAGTAGCAATTAATTGCTCATTTATCCGATAAATTACCCGATTTATCAATATAACCCCCAGACATCAATTATCATCGAAATAAATGTCGATTTTTACTAACACAAACAATTCCAACATAATGAAACTATTTTTATCAACAATATAAAATTTGAAATTTTGAAGTTTGACTTTTCCCAAAAAAATCAACTGTTGACTTTTTGACCAAATAGTGAATTCCGGGAAATTTTGTGTTTATAGACTATTTTTACTAATTTCTCCATTCCGGACTCAAATATCACGTCCGCGTCTCCAAATTCAACTCCGAACACAACTTCAATTTTTAATAACATTCATCATTAATATTATAACTCACAATATTTATCAACCAGGTCGTTCCCAGGAAAGAGGAGGCTTTCAGATAAGGATTTCTCCATATTGGCGCGCAATTAGGTGACCAAACCTCTCCTTGACAGAACTTCTAAACATTGTAAATATTGCAATTTAATAATATGAATAACTTTGTCGTCTCAATTATTGATTTAATAAAATAACATTTTATGCAGATGATACTGTGACAATAATTGAATCAATAATATGAGAGATATGATGCAGCAATTACTGTAGCAATAATTGAGTATAACTGAATGACTTCTCACGTAAGCATCAATAATCAATACCGTGTGCTACTATGCAACCACGCGTATTACTGTACTTTTACTACTGAGTAGTTCAACAGTTTTAACGGTAACACTTCCACCGTTATTTTTATAAAAAGATAATTCTTCCTTTGTGGGGTCCACCAATGATTGTGTCGTCGTACGAATATTCCCCGACCAATCGAATATTTTATAACAACTTGTATACTTTGAAAAATTTATAAATACTACCCACAACCATAACATTATATCAAATCCACACCATAATATTCAAAAAAATATTTTGATAAATTTAAATCTTTATTCATAAAATCTGGGGTTTCACAATCTCCCCTCCTTATGCAATTTCGCCCTCGAAATTTACGTACGCACTTGATATGCCAAAGAGGTGAGGATACCTTGACTTCATTTCAGATTCTAACTCTTGAGGTATAACCTTTGAGTGTTGAATACGATCCTTCTTATCCAAGATTTTAACACGTATCTCCTCATACGTTAAATCTTTTGTTATATCATCTAGTTCTAATTTAATAATATGGTTCAGATCGTCCACATATTTACGTAACATTGATACGTGAAAAACGTTATGAACACGCGACATACTTGGCGATAAAACAAGTATATAGGCCACAGTTCCTACTAGACCGAGGATTTCAAATGGGCCAATTAAATTGAAGGTTGTGATTTCCTCTCTTCGTTGATTCTTGCTTCTAGAATAACGCCCTCTTGAACCTTCTTCATTCATCAACTCCGGGTGTGTAGCTTGAGTGGATTTAACTTTATTGATTAAAGTCAATTCTAATCGTATATTCGTTATCTTCACGTGGGTTTCTAGAGTTTTTAACTCTATCTTTATCATTTGTAAGTCGTACGAAATGCGTCTTTGTGTTAACAACATCACACTCGTAAACGTATACGATCTTCTACTCAACGTGTCAGCTACCACGTTTGTTTTCTCACGATGGTATTGAATGGTACGATCGTAATCTTCAACAGCTCGAGCCAACGTCTTTGGCGCATGTTACGTTCATTTTAGTTGAAGAAATATTTGAAGGTTTTAGAAATGGGTTTTGTACTGGGGTCAATACAAAATTCGATTTCACGCTCTAGGGGTAGACTAAGAAGTCTTCAAGAATACGTAAGGAAATTTATTAACAATAAAAATATCATTCAAAATTGTGACTCTCATCCAAGACTTGGGTAACACGTCACATTGATACCTATCAACTTGCCATCGTCATTCACAGCGTCGCCTACAGAAAGTCTGGCTTCGGTGCATTCCACACAAGGAAGTTAACAACGAAAGGACCGGGGCTTTTTACTTATGGTTTGATATGACCATGATTGACTTTAGTGATTTGGTTGCTTGAATTCGCATAACAGGTTGGTTGGGACTATGAAAGCTAACAACCTTACGAAAAGCATGATGAGTAGTTAATCAATCGATTCCTAAAATCACATCAAAGGCAAGTATTTTCAAAGAGATACGATTGACAGGTAACGTGAAAGTGTTGATTTGAACTAGATTTATAAATAGTGGAGGTAATGAAGGTTTCTCCCAACTGAGTTTCAACAGATAAATCAAAATCTTACTTCTCTGGAGTTAAATTCAAACATTGAACACAACTAGGTGAAATAAAAGAGTGAGTAGAACTGGTATCTAACACGGTATAGATTTCGCAAGAGTTTATGACTAACATACCCGTGATAATTTTATTCAGGTTCCTCATTGTGACAACCTGATATTTTCTATATAAATAAATCAAAATTTTGCGTATAAATTTTTTTTTATTTATTTATTAAAATAAATATGAATGATATGTGTCAAGGTAATGTGTAATATATATTTATATATGTGATAAATAAAATTTATTTATTACATTAAGAATTCAAATAAATTTATTTTAGAATTATTGCTCATTATAAATTATATTCTTATAATAAATAATTTTACAGTAAAAATGTTTTTAATATTTATTTTCCATGAAAATATGATAATTATATTATTTAAATAATAGATTATATGATTATAGAATTTTTATAATACTTACTTTATTATATGAAATTATTTTAGAATAGTTAAGTAAATTATTTTTATTTAATTAATAAGGTTATATATGAAAGATAATTCAGATATGGAATCTAAACCCTAATTTTGGGTTTTGATCAAGGAATAAAAATAATAATATTATATTATTATTTGTCAGTGTTATAGATAAGTATGGTTATATGTGTAATGTTAATGTGTGGAACAGTTTTATTATATTACGACCAAACCCTATTAATATTTTTATAAACCCTAAATACTAGTCTGATAAACCCAAATTCTGGTGCTGGATTAAGGAATGATGATAATAATATAATATTAATTATATTTTGATTTTTCAGTGTTATAAATATGTATGTTATACGTGTAAGGTTAATTTGGAAATTAATTTCCTTATGACCTTATAAAACCCTAATTTGAAACTCAGCTGTGAGTTCAAGACTGTTGTTTAACTGTGTTATATGATATATGTTATGCATTATATAATTTTGTTATTAAACCCTATTTAATATTTAGAAACTATAATTTAAAAAAATAGAAACCCTAGTTTCAAACTGTTAAACCCTAATTGAATTGAAACCCTAATGCGAAAGTCATTTACGACTTTGAGAATTTATTAAGTCGTTATGTAATCACGATAATGTGATTTATGATCGGTGTTATATGTATTAACCCTAATTAGGGAGAATCGCAATCATTCAAAATCCTTATTATTTTTCTATATTATAAACCCTAATTTCAAAAGTTAGAAACCCTAATTTGTTTATGGTAACCCTAATTATCGGAATTGTAAACACTAATTGCCAAATTGGCAAGGTTAATATGGATAGGGGTACTAAACCCTAATGTTCTTGTATAATTTAATTATTAACCTAATCTAGTTAACAAATTTTAATTTTCAAATTTAAGAAACTAAAATAATTTTATTTTCTTTATAAACCTTAGTTACTAAATCCTAATTTTGGAAATCTTAGAATTTTCCTAAATTGGCTCAAACCCTAAACCCTAAACCAAACCCTAAATCCTAAGGATTTGCAAAGATTACAAGATTGCCATTAAAATGATTTATCAATTGACCATTTTGCCCTTATTTCATAATTGAGGATTTCTTGCAAATCTTGCCAAAATGGAGTTGGTGACCTAACCTAACCTAACCTTACCTTACTAACTCTTGACTTTTACATGTGACATTAAACACTAGAATCAGCTGAATTCAGCCACATACATTGCATATATGTAATATATATATATAGATAAAGAGAGAGAGAAAGCTACATTAATTGCCCATTTTATCACAACCATCATCCTAGACCCTCTCTCTCTAAAAGCTTCAAAATATTGTAGCATATCAGTCCCACAAACAAGCCCCGTGATTACCATTAACAAAACACAAGATCAGAATCAAGAATTTTTGCAAAAAGGTATAAACCCTAGCTTGAAATTTGATCTTTGATCCTTTGTTAAATTTTATGTTTAAGTGTTTAAATATGTTGTATATAGTACTAAACCATGATATGGGTTGATAGAAAGTAGATCCATAACATCAAAGTGCTCGAAATTAAGGATTTTCAAAAACCGGAAAATAATTTTTTTTTGTGTTCTGACATCAAATGTCAGGGCCTTTAGATCCGTGTGTGTTATGTGTTTTGTGTGTTTTATGTTTTTAATATGTTCTATGAGATGTGATCTTTACTCTGCAACTTGAATCAAGCTTAGATCATGTATAGATCAAAAGTTATTAATGGTCAAAGTGCATTGACCGATAACAAAATCTGTTTCTAGAAAACCCAGAAAATCTCCAGATTTCCAGAAACTCTGACAAGCAAATGTAAGTCATTATAGATCTTTGGTTGTTATGTGTTTTTGTTGTTTTATAGTTTGTATCTGGAGTTTGTCATGTTGAATTTAATCTGAAAGAGGAATCAAAGTCATAGCTATTATATATTGAACGGTATAATCAGTCAAAACCCGTTGACCGACAATGACTTTTTAAAAATCTGGGTAAACCCAGAAAGTTTTTTTGCAGCATCTGACAAGATGTTTGAAGCCTTGATCTGTCAGCTGCTTATGTGTTTTGATGTTGTTATTTGAACCAGTTTATAGTCTGTAATGTATTCTTCAGTTTCATGTTCCTAGATCACTTTGATAATCAACATACTAACAATAATCTATGGTCAAAATAGCCTTCTCGATCAGATTTGAAGTTTCTGGAATTTCCAGAAATGGAAGAACATGCCTTCTGACATCACTTTGACCGCCTTTGATCTCATTTCTGAAATGTAGTTTGGTTGTATTAAGATATCTAGATTATAGTATGACATGTACTCTACAAGTCCCGACGTATAAAACACCTATAACATGAGGTGATCGACCGGAATAAGACCACCAAGGTTGTTGACCGGCGTTGACTAGATTTTCTTGGCAGCCCAGAACTTGATAATCAGTCCTGACAATGATTTTAATGGCTCCGATCTTGCATCTGAGTTGTTGCTTAACCAAAATGATGGTTTATAATTGTAGTTCTACATTTACACTACATAACCAAGGCTTGAGAATTACCAGATCAGGCAGGAACAAAGAATTATAAGTGGTCAAACGTGACCCCTTAACCACTGAGATGTCAGTGTTCTTGAGGCTCAAGAACACCAACAGTGACGGTTACTGTCGCTAAAGGCCTATTGCGATGGTTTTTAACTAATTTAATTTCTGAATTTCCGAAAATTGATTAAAAATAGAATAAAATAGTTTTTAATTATGAAAAATATAAAATAAATTCTGAAAAATTATTTTAAAGTCCGAAAAATAGTTTTTAATTATTTTGAGTGTATTTTAAAAATATTTAGTATTTTTGGAATATAAAAGGTATTTATTTATTTAATTATAATATTAAATAAATTATTTAAAAATGGTTTTAATTCATGAAAAATCATGAAAAAAAATATTATTGTGTTAGAAAATATTTTAAGTCATTTTTTATGAATTTTAATATTTTGTGATGAAATTTCATCAATTAATTAATATTAATGATGTTTAAGTTATTTAATAAATATATTAAATAAATTATGGAAAATAATATTAACGATTTTAAAAATCATTTAAAGTATTATAAAAATATTTTAAGTTATAAAATATGATTTTTGATATTTTGACATGAAAAATATTAATATTCTAATATTAATAATATTAGATTTATTTAATGTTTATATTAAATGAATTAGTTTAAAAATGATTTTAATATTATAAAAATCATTTTAATTGAAAATATGGTGTTTATGAATATTTTAAGTTATAAAATATAACTTTTAATATTTAAAGGATAATTTCATTATTAATTTGATATTAATGATATTAAGTTAATATAAATGATATTAAGTTTATTTAATAATTATATTAAATAAATAGTTTAAAAATGGTTTTATTTATTTAAAAATCATTTAAAAAGGATATAAATGAATTAAAAATATTTTAAGTTATAATTAATGACTTTTAATATTTGGATAAATAGTTCATTAATATTTAAATATTAATGGTAATTATTTAAGAATGATTTTAAATGTTTTAAAAATCATTTAAGGGTAATATAAGTACTTTAAAAATATTTTGGGTTATTATACATAACTTTAATATTTTGGCAATGGTTTTATTAATAATTTAATATTGATTAAATGTTAATGATAATAAGATTGTTTGATATTTAAATCATTTAATAATGATTCTAATATTTTAAAAATTGTGATAAATGATAATAATTATTTAAAAAATTATTGTAAGTCATTTAAAAATGATATGACTGTTACTTAAATAGTCTACATAGATATTAAGGTGCAGGATAAAGTCTTAGACTCGATAATTATCCGATAAAGCTGTCGGTAAACCGACATGTTTCAGAAATTGATCTGGATTTACATAATGTGTCTGTATATGTATTTGTTTGTGATGTGATAAATGTGAAATGTATGTGACAATGTGATTAGGTTATGTGCTGACTGCGAAATGCAGTACTATGTGTTAAGGTATATTATTCTAATCGAATAAATGATTTGATTAATGATAGGTCGTGATAGAAAAGATAAATCTAAGTTGCGTAATTGTAAGCAGCGCATCAGAAAAATATCATACCTTTGCATTTTCTTTATGCAATGGACAAGTGTAAGAATGTTTCAAAATTATACTATTACTGTACAGATTGTTAAACCTATATTATATACGCCCAATGATTATCTAAATGTTAGTATATGATAATTCAGATATATATTTTGTTCGTTAATTTCTATAAATGATTATACAAGTGTCCCCACTTGGATAATCATTGTATTTAATCACATGTTGATACACCTTTGATATATATATATATATATATGTGTGTGTGTGTGTGTGTGTGTGTGTGTGTTGAATTATATAAGACCTTTGTTATGAAAACCCGACAGGTATGAACATCCCAATCATGGGAAAAATTTTATGCGCTACGGCGGACAAAGGATGAACGATAATATCGTTCTAGCAATGTAGTATTGATCAATACAGGGCCCATGTACTGTACACCCTCAGGCCCGTAAGCAATGCCGATTTACAGATGAATTTCTGTTTAACCTTTTCGAAAATTAAAACAATGTTCATAGTATATCACAGAAATCCCATGTATAGTCAATACACAGTTTCGAAAATTTGAACGAGGGTTGTTATGTTATTATTATTGGTACAGATTACATCACAACTATTGACTGGTTATAGAAAAATATTATAAAGAAAACATTTAAATTCTTTCAACTTATATATATATATATATATATATATATATATATAAATACTTGCTGGGCACTCAAATGCTCATCATTGCTTAATTTAAATATTTTCAGCTAAGTGTGAACAGCTAGAAGGCTCGGCCAGGATCAAGTGAAAAGGAAAGCAAACAGAATTTGTTATTGGTATCATTTGTAATAGATAGACTTTATTAAGTTAATGATATGTATTATATATCATGTAAAGAATGTAGTAAAGGTTGCGTACTTGGGATTAGACTCTGATAAATGTAAGTTAAGTTTAAGTTTTATATTATGGTTATTATTATTAGTATTATTCCGCTCATAGAAATGGTATCGTGAAATACCGAGTTCGGGTTTCAAGTATCCGGATTCGGGGACTTTACAAGATGGTATCGGAGCTATAGGGTTAGAAACCTTAGGTGGGTTAGACTTTAGGCTATAACCTTAGAACAGAGGGAAACGTTGAAAATACAAATAACTCATATAGAGTTTAAAGATAGATGAATCAGATAAATTCATCATCAAACAAAATAAAAGATAATTTATAAAACTATTATGTGTTGTATGTATTTATTATTTGTTAGTCAAGATAATTTTTGTGTGTAGGTGTTAGAAAGGAACAAAATTAGGATACCCTTAAGTCATAAAGAATAAGTCAACCTCCATGACCGAGCCAATATCAAAGTCAATAACTGCAATAAAGACTCACATTGAAAGCTACCTCAAAGAGGTGGTTATTTTGGAAAGTACAGTATCAGATTAAGAAATGATCAGCATAACGGATAGGAAAAGTATAGCTAAAGGATTATAAGTGGTCAATGTTGAGTTCTTAAACTCATATGTTGGTGAGGAGTTCTTAAACCCATAAGGTGATGAAAGTTGTGACAAACTGGATATAGTTATGTGTAAATGGATATTAAGGATAATGGAAATAGATAGGTTACTATGCAATTGATCGTTAGTTAATGTGTAAGGAATAGGTAGTATTAGTATTAGTTGGATATGTATGATTTTAGGTGGTATATATGATAGGTATGTTGGTGTAATGTAATATTTTGTATAAGTTATGGCAGCGATTCCCGAATTTCGAGTCACAAAGGGATAGCGGATGTTTAAAGTAGTGTGTGCTAAGGCATGTCAAGTGGTATAAACATGAGTTTATGTTAGATTAATGGGATAAATTGGTATAAAGATAGTAGATATTTATTTGGTCACTGGTTATTACAGTAGACCGAGTTTTCAAAATATAATATTTTGAGTACATGATTATTTGAATAGAAAGTTTTGCGTTATATGTTAAGCGTTTACGATAAGGCTTAGAATGTAAGAATAATTTATGATAATGCCGTCAAAACAAAAACAAAACCAAAGGAAGAAGAACCTGTTAATAAAGCTGGAAGACAACCAGACCCGACACAGAATTTTGCGAATGCGGACGATCAAGCTATGCAGAACGAAATACCAGTCGCGGGAAATCAACTAGACAATCGATCGACAAACTTCAAAGACTTCAAGACAACCGAACCGCCAAGATGTAGAAGATCAACTGACTTTGTTAAAGCGTATGTGATAGCTAGGATAATGGTGGGGCAAAAGATAAATTTTGTCACCTATATGATAAAAGAAGATAATTTCAATAAATAAGCCAGGAATGTGATTAAAAGAAAAGTTTGTGTGTGGAAAGTAAGGACAGAAGGGATATATATCTTTCCAAAATGTCCCAATCCAATAATGTATAGTGAATGTGTTGTGTGCAAATCAATAAAGCATAAGGTAAAAGACTGTCCAAGAAAGGAAATGGAAACAATGAATACGAATACGGAACCAGGCAGCAGGACATTGGCGAGAACGGGACCAACTTCAACAAACAAACCAACGAAATCAACCGCAAACGTCTTCAGCGAGACTGTTCGGGATTCGGTAGCAGCCGGGGATGCAACTCCAGGTATTAATCTAACCAATTTTTATTTTCTTATTATTTTTTTATATATAGTAAATTATTTTTATAAATTATTTTGAAGAAGGAATTTGAGTTCTCTTAGAAATCAAATTTCTGTTTAAGGAGTTAGATAAGCGTTATGCTGAATAGTTAAAGATCGATTCGATCAATTATGATCGAGATCTAATTGTAATGATTGTGTATGTTATGTACCCTGGTATGTATAGGTTTTAAAAGGTGATTCCGGGGACGGAATCTTTATAAGGGAGGGTGAATGTGACAACCTGATATTTTCTATATAAATAAATCATAAATTTTGCATATAAATTTTTATTTATTTATTTATTAAAATAAATATGAATGATATGTGTCAAGGTAATGTGTAATATATATTTATATATGTGATAAATAAAATTTATTTATTACATTAAGAATTGCAAATAAATTTATTTTAGAAGTATTGCTCGTTATAAATTATATTCTTATAATAAATAATTTACAGTAAAAATGTTTTTAATATTTATTTTCCATGAAAATATGATAATTATATTATTTAAATAATAGATGATATGATTATAAAATTTTTATAATACTTACTTTATTATATGAAATTATTTTAGAATAGTTAAGTAAATTATTTTTACTTAATTAATAAGGTTATATATAAAAGATAATTCAGATATGGAATCCAAACCCTAATTTTGGGTTTTGATCAAGAAATGAGAATAATAATATTATATTATTATTTTTCAGTGTTATAGATAAGTATGGTTATGTGTGTAATGTTAATGTGTGGAACGGTTTTATTATATTACGACCAAATATAACGACCCCAAAATAGGTCCATTCAATCAAACCCATCCTGAGTTGCCAAATACATGGTACCGAAAACAACTACGACTTTATTACAATAATTGTCGTGCAAAATACAACAACACATATACTGTGAGTTTGGATACAAATATATACCAAATGTGACACATGTCCCAACCGTGGACAACACCTCACAGTAACACCTTATATAAAGGTATAGTCAAAAACTATTTTAGAAACTAAAATCTTTGGGAAGTGTTCAAGAAAACCTTCGTACATGGGAGGCCATGCTTCTAGGTTATGATAGATATCATATGGCCACAGAAATATCTTTGGTTGACCCAATATACCCCAAAAAAAAACGAGAAGATTACTATCATATTCTTCCCAATGGTGAGTCTTCTCTTGATTTATCATTATCTCAATTGTCTCAAATTGAGAATTATACTTCAAACAAACACCAAGATTATATAAGTAGTGCTCGTAAATATATTTAGCAAGTGGATGAGCAAAACCCTGTCTTATGATGACACGAGGTTGTATATCATTAGACATCTTGTATGATAGTGGCAAAACACCCTTCCAACGTTGGGTTCACCTTACCCTATTAGATTCACCAAATATAACTACTAAAAGATGTATACAACACACTTGTCTATACTGTTTAGGGAGAACTCCACAGCTAGAGGCCACCGTTCTATTCCCCTGTTACCCCCGCTCGACCCAACTACACTCTTATTACCTGAAAGGAATTGTAAAGCAAAAGGGTGAGCACAACTAGCTCAGTAAAGAATATCATGACTAAAGATAATTAAATTATCAATAGCCTTCATCAATAATAAATCAGAGATTTAGAACATATGGTAGATGATAAAAATTTCAACCATAGTTGCAGCGGAACGAGCAATCGTTAGAAGAGTCAAATAGACTATAAAGTCTATTATCTTCTTCATGTTAAAAATCCACCAACAATGTTTTATCCATGTAACATCAATCAACAATTCTGGTCCACAATCATATGAATAACTCATAATCATAATTGTAGTTCTAAATTCCTCTTCTCATCCAGGACGAAGATAATTTCATCACATATCTTTACCTGAAACATCAAAGATCATGGTTACACCAAATCACATTTCATGTTCATAATCATACTAATAATTTTATCTTTGCACTACGGCCAAAGATATTCATTTGTATCACCATCTGGTCATGTTCATCTCAACACATGTTCTTCTTTGCACTACTGGCCAAAGATATTCAACAACATGTCATCTTTGCACTACAGGCCAAAGATATTTTATCAATAATTCATCTTTGCACTACAGGCCAAAGATATTCCTCAACAGTTCATATTTGCACTAAAGGCCAAATATATTCATCAACGGTTCATATTTGCACTACAGGCCAAATATATTCATCAACAGTTCATATTTGCACTACAGGCCAAATATATTATTATCTCAAAGAAATATATAATCATTTCAGAATTTATATAAACAATAATTATAACCATGTTGATCATTTCACCTCTGTACTTAAGCTAAAGATATTCAATTATAAATTCAATGGTCATGATCATACCAGTCAACAATTCAACTTTGCACTACTGGCAAAAGAGAACCCATAGTCATGATCATACCAAAAATCTACCCATCTTTACACTCAAGTCAAAGAGAAATATCATCATTAGGGTTATAGAAATGTTATATATGATAATAAAAATAATATGATCAACATATAGTTTTAATCTCAAGAGTAATATTCATAAATCAACTATAATTTGGTTAGAGAAAGAAACCAATTTTGTCGTGAATAGTACCTGTGAATATTAACTCGTGAATAGTAACCCCGACATGAAAAAGGTAGAAATTCCACAATAAAATTCATACCAATATTTCGGTATAATGACATTGAAAGAATAATATTTCTTAAGCCTATAAATAATTTATTTTAAATGTTTACACTTTACTAAATAATGCATTTAATCATCTTAAAATGTCAAACTCATAAGATTTAATCACCAAATAACCAAAACCCTCATCAAAAATATGCATATACCTCATAAAAGATTCTCAAGCCATAAAATCCTATTTTCCAATTTTCTTACTTCACATAACATATTTAATTCATTTACTCATAACTAGTCCATTTTTATGAAAAACACCAAATCAATTCCAAAAATATTTCTTTTTCGGGATTTAGCAGAATATAGTCCCATATTGAACATATATTTTTCTCAGAATTTTTAAAATTCATTTACTATTTTTTATATGGCCAAAACCGCCGAATATTTAGACATTTATCATAAATTGTACCTTTGTCCAAAAATTCCGGAATTCACAGAGTATACTCATGTTATATAGATGTACTCCCAATAAAAATTTCATCAACTTTGGAGTTAACCATAAGGAGTTATAAGCGGTTATTTTTAAAATAGTCTTTTCCCGTAAAATTCATAACTCTTAATCTATACATCCAAAAATCGCCATTTTTGGACATAATCAATAAAACTCATCAAAATATCATTTCAAATTTTTCCAGAATTTTCTAAAGGACGAAAAAAGTACGAACTGAAAAACATAATAACCCTTAAAATCCCTTACCTCAAAATAGCAGTACTTCTGACTGGAATATTGGATGAAAAGCCGAAGAAACCTTTCACCGTATAGCAACACTCAAAGTATACTCACAAGAACACGCTTGATATATATATATATATAGAGAGAGAAGTAGAGAGAAAGCTTATGTTTCTGGTGTGATTTTCAATTCTAACTTAGCCCTCTATTTATAGGAAAATGCTAGAACGCCAAAGGAGACTAAAATAATAAAATATTATTTTCTTTTTCTTATTCCACACCAACCTTCACCAACCAATTTTGAAAGTCATCTTTGGTCAAAAACATCAGCCACCCATGTTCCAACAACCACAAAAACGTTTTTCTTAAATAAAATAATTAAAATTTCCAAAAATCAATTATTTCGGAACTCCGGAACTTCAATAATTCACAATAAATAGCTCTTTTATCAGAAAATTCGAATCTCGCGAGTTTTTATAGGAAATTAAATTATCTACAACTTTGAAGAAGGAAGTTTTTCCAAATTTCAAACAGAAATTGACCGAATCCACAAACGGATGATTTTAAACACCGTTTCAACACCTTTTAAAATTCATAACAAATCATGCGTTTATTTTTAACGGTTCAAAATTTGTGGACATATACTCAACTCATATATGTATAAAATATCCAAAAATCACAACGATCCAACGGTCAGATTAAAATTATAACTCACGTAGTAAAGCTTTAAGAACACTGATTTGAGTTTTTTAATACCCCCAATCCGATAAAATACTGATAAAACACCTCAACATTAATTCCTTCATTTGTAACCACATAAATAAATCCATTATTTATATCCACATCAAATAAATATTTCATTATCATATAAATCAATAATTAATTATTCACAAATAATATTACAGAATCACAATTATGACAACCAGGCCGTTCCCAGGAAAGAGAGGGCTTTCCAATAAGAATTTCTCCTTACTGGCGCGAAATTAGGTGACCAAACCTCTCCTTGACAGAACTTTCTAGACATTGCCAATAATGTTATATAATAATATTATTCAAATAATACGAATTATTGACCTGATAATGAGAAATATTGTGCAGTGATAATTATTGAAACAACAATAATATAAAATATCAACGCAGCAATTATTGAATCAATAAAATAAAATATTGAACAGTAATTACTGTAACAATTATTGAGTAGTGCATTCTTACGTAAGAATCAGTAATTCAAAAATATTGTGTAATACCGTGTGTTACTGTGCAACAACGCGTATTACTTTATTTTACCAACCGGGTATTCTAACAGTATTAACGGTAACGATTACGCCGTTATTTATAAAAATTTAATTTTGTCATTTTCTTCATCCGATAGTTATTCTGTTATGGGGCCCAAAAATGGCTGCGCCGGTCGTACGAATATTCCCCGACAGAAAGAATATTCCACGACCAAACGAATATTCCCCGACAACAATGAATATTTTATAACCACTTGCGTATTTTTGAAAAAATTTCATATATCACCCTTAACTTTGACTTTTTATCAATTTAACCATTTACTGAATAGTAATTATAAGAAAAATTGAATACTTTTATTTCATAAAATTTGGGGTCTTACACCAAACCCTATTAATATTTTTATAAAACATAAATACTAGTCTGATAAACCCTAATTCTGGTGCTGGATTAAGGAATGATGATAATAATATAATATTAATTATATTTTGATTTTTCAGTGTTATAAATATGTATGTTATGCGTGTAAGGTTAATTTGGAAATTAATTTCCTTATGACCTGATAAAACCCTAATTTGAAACTCAGCTTTGAGTTCAAGACTGTTGTTTAACTGTGTTATATGATATATGTTTTACATTATATAATTTTGTTATTAAACCCTATTTAATATTTATAAACTATAATTTAAAAAAATAAAAACCCTAGTTTCAAACTGTTAAACCCTAATTGAATTGAAACCCTAATGCGAAAGTCATTTACGACATTGAGAATTTGTTAAGTCGTTATGTAATCACGATAATGTGATTTATGATCGGTGTTATATGTATTAACCCTAATTAGGGAGAATCGCAATCATTCAAAATCCTTATTATTTTTCCATATTATAAACCCTAATTTCAAAAGTTAGAAACCCTAATTTGCTTATGGTAACCCTAATTATCGGAATTATAAACACTAATTGCCAAATTGGCAATGTGACAACCCGAGAATTTGGACAATTTATTAAAATCTTAAATGATTGATTTAAGTTCAAATAATAGACCTAGACAGAAAATAAGTGTATGTGTTTGATATTATTAGGGTGAAATTTTGATGATTTCAAAATTTTGTGAAGGATATAGGTGAATTATTCAGGATTAATGATTTATGTGATTAAATTCTGTGAATAGGGTTATGTATATGTGCTAAATGTGGTTAAGGGTCAAGGGTTGACCAGATTAATTATATATGTGTCAAACCCTAATTGTATATTAAGAACGTCAATGTTCAGTTAGAAAACTATAACGTCTAATAAGAAACCCTAGAAATCGGTTCTAGAAACCCTAGTTTCAGTTCCAGGAATCCGAAACCTTAAATCGAATATTGAAAATCCTAGATTGGGAATGCAATGTATGTACAAGGTTAAACGCCAATAATTTTAATTAATTAGGGAAAACCTAATGAATTACTGGAAATTTTAGTTGATTATTAGAAAACCCTAATACTAGATCTGAAAACCCTAATTTTAGATTCTGATAAAATGAAACCCTAATCTGGGAATATAACGGAAAATTTTAATGCTTAAGTGCTATTAATTAAGTCTAATTAGGGTAAAGCTTAATTAGTTAGCAAACCCTAATTTACTATTTTTAGAACCCTAATTGTTCCATCAGAAACCCTAATGCTCAGTTGTGGATTTAATTGCTATATTAGCAATGTTAATTAGGATATATTAATTCTAATTTTCAAGTTATTAGAAACCCTAATCTAATTAGGAAATCTAATTTCTAAAACTGATATATTATTTTTCTATTTAAAAACCCTAAAATGTGGTTTTGAAATCTAATGTACAAATTTGACCCTAAGTGCTTAATTAGCTATTTTAATTAGGATAAATTAGTCCTAATTAGCAAGATTGATACATGATTAGAAAATTATGATATAATTAAGAAGTCCTATTTATAATTTAGAAATCAAAAATTTTCTATTTTAAATTCTAATTAGAAAATTTTTAAAATCCAAGTTGTTAGATATTTAAGGGTTAAAACCTAAATCCTAAAATGTCCAAACCCTAAACCCTAAGGGTTTCATCAAATACAAATTCTAGAAATTTAAGGAAATGACAAAAATGCCTTTTTGTGTATTAAATTAGTTGTTTGAAAATCTTGCCAAGATAAATGGTTGGTGACCAACCCTAGTCTAAACCTAGCCTTAGCATGTGACTAAAAACAACTCCAATCAGCCATTTCTTGACACCTTGCAACAATACATTTAATGTGTACAAAATCTAAAGATTTAAAGTAAGAAAAATCTTACTTTACTTCTCATTTTTTTCCAAGCCAATCTCTCTCTTCAGCTTCGAAATTTAGAGTGAGAGAGTGTGATAAGATAAGTTAGTATCAGTCCTTAACTTGTCAAGATCAGATCAACAAGGTCAGATTAAAAAATCAAAGCTAGAAATGGTAAGGACCCTAATTTTTTAAATCTTACGATTTGATGTTACATGTTGTTAATGATTGGTTAGAAATATGTTTTAGGGTGTCCTTTAGTGATCTGGGTTGATAGATCATGGATCTATAACCTCTAGATGTACGAAATCAGGTTTTAAAAAAAATGGTCAAGAACCCTAATTTTGTTGTCTGACAAGCCAATGTCAGGGCTCATAGATCCGTACGTGTTAATGTGTTTGGTGTTTTAAAGTTTGGTTTCTGTAGTATGTTATATGGTCTTGGATCTACAACTTGAAACATGGTCAGATCGTATCGTAAACGCAAGTTATTATTGGTCAAACAGGGTTGACCGTTCACGGAATCTGGTTTCTGGGTAACCCAGAAACCCAGATCTCGTCTGACAATCATTTTGAAGGATCGGATCTTGCACGTGTTTAGTTGTTTGGCTAAGTTATGATTTGAATATTGTATCTTGACATGAGTAGTGTGTATTAAAACCTTTAGATAACTTAAATCAATAACAGAATCGATGATTGTATCCGGTCAAACTATAGTTGACCAATCCCTCTGAAGAACAATCTGGGCAACCCAGAATCTTCATGTCCGAAATTTTTGTCTGAACTTTGACCATGATTAATTTCTGTGTGTTACGTTATTAGACTGATTTGGTGTATGATACTTGTACCTTGACAATAGAACTTCATGTTTGAGCCATCAAAATACATAAAACAAAACTAGAACATATGTTAAATTGAGGTTGAATATGGTAACTCAAATCTGTTAAACTCTGACAAGCCGAAGAACAGCGTTGTCAGAGATTTTGGAGACTTAAATCTCTCTGATCTGTTGTAGTATGACCATGAATTCGGTTTGTGGTTGTAGTAATACATTAATACTACAATCCCAACACCATTACCTCCCCAGAAAGTAGCAAGAATAGTGAGCAAAATCCGGTCAAACCATGCACCCTCGCGACTGATCGAAAATCTGGGCTTGGTCTGAAGAACACTCAAGAACACCTATAGCGATTGTTCTGTCGCTATAGGGCCCTTTAGCGACAGTTTATTTCCTATTTTCCAGAAAATAAATTAAAAATTAGAAAAATGGTTTTTAATTATTAAAAATACATAATAAATTCTGAAAAATTATTTTAAAGTTTAAGAAATAGTTTTTAATTATTTTGGGTATATTTCAAAAATATTTAATATTTTTGAAATATAAAAGGTATTTTTTATTTAATTATAATATTAAATAAATTATTTAAAAATAATTTTAATTCATGAAAAATCATGAAAAATAATATTATGGTATAAAAAAATATTTTAAGTTATTTTTGATGACTTTTAATATTTTGTGATGAAATTTATTAATTAATCAATATTAATGATAATTAGTTTATTTAATAACTATATTAAATAAGTTAAGGAAAAATGGAATTAATGCTTTATAAATTATATAAAAATGATTTAAGTGTTATAAAAATATTTTAAGTTATAAATTATAACTTTTGATATTTTGGCATGAAAATATTAATATTTTAATATTAATAGCAATTATCGGATAATGGATTTAAGTGTTTAAAAATCATATAATTATGATTTTAAGGTATTAAAAATACTTTGATATATTATAATTATATTATAATATTATGTTATGATTTTTATTAATATTTTATATTAAATGAATATTAATGACTAAGGAATTATGTGGTATTTAATTCATTTAAATACAGTTTTAAGGATTGAAAAATGTTGATAAATGGTAATAGTTATCCGAAAATTATTATGAGCCTAGGAAAAATATTTTGTCTGATAAGAAATTATCTGTGATCATTGTTAAGTATTTAGGCAGAGTTTAATTGAACTTAAACTCAATTTTTGTCCGACTAGACCGTCGGGATGATAGAATTGTGTCGGTTTCAAGTCAGACTGAAATAGTTTGACTTGATGTTATGTCTTATGTGCTGTATAGACTGATAGGCTTATGTGGTAATGTGTTTAGGTTATTCTGTGGATATAAATATAACAGTATTATACTGTGATGATATTATTCTAATATTGGAGATCTATATTATTAATATTAGGTCTTCAGGTAAGGCGTTATAAATTGCGTTGCGGTAATCAACGGTTCAGGCAAGTTTTCTTTGTACTTAACTCTAATAAGAGTGTTTTATTCAAGCTTATGGTTAATCATTGCTGATTTCCATGAAAATTGTATTTTGTACATCTTGCATGTATAAGTCAGGTATGAAAGGCTGATCACCTTCATTACCAGTTGGTTCAGAAATGTTTGTTCATGTTTAAAACTTGTTCAGTCAAAAGTTTGTTCGTGATAATTCTCAACTATATTGATGAATTATAGCAAGCTCATTATTCATACTCTTCAATCATGATATATCGTTATATTGTTGTATATAAACTTGCTGGGCAACTTTCATGCTCACCCTTGCTATATCATGATAAAATATTACAGATAAGGCGAATGCGTTCGGATACAAGAAAAAGGTTAATGCCAAGTTCAGCTTGGGATATAAAGCGCGGCTAGTTTGTAATAGTATACTTTGATAAATATTATTGTGTGATAAATAGTTTATGATTTATGTATAAGTTAAGGTTACTCGACCTTGGGGAAAATAGTGTGTAATGTAATGTATAAATAATTTATGTTTATATCTTCTGGAAACAGTTATAGAAATAGTATACCGGATCCGAAGTGATTTGGGACCTGGATTCGGGGCTGCTACAGTTGGTATCAAAGTTGTTGGTTATGAAGCTTAGGTAGGAATACCTGAGACCAATAATCGCAGTGATTAGGATAAATGCTAACTTAAATAGAGTTAGTTGGTCGGTAAGATTCAAAGACGAATCTCGGCGAGTGTAAAGACACAGAGTTCCCTAACTCTGGTTATAGTGGTGAACAGTAGTAGTGAACAGTAGTGCAGGAATAGGAGATCGTAAAACAAAATGATCAAGTCATAGAATTGAATCGTAATATATACGATGAGATCACCCCGTGATCTGATAAAGGTTATGATATGGGAAATGAATCAATCTTATGATTGAAAAGTTTACAGCAAGATGCTGTGTGAAAGTTATACTATGAAATGGTACTATGATAACTCATAAAAGAGTTATGGATTATGAATACGAATTGAATTCATATGAAAAAAGAGGGTTAAGATTAGGTGGGGATTTCAATGAGGACTCGTGTCAGCAACTGAGTTGTATGATTCCTTGTATGGGCTGGGAAATTGTACTTGGTGTAAAACCTACTTAGTTGGTGGCATTGGTAATAATTGAAATGTTGTGTCACGCTAGTTGTTATATACAGATAAATAGGTCATAGGTAGAGAATATAGGATTAAGTACGAGTTCTTAGAACTCATACTTATGTGACATTCTTGACTCATAGTTATATGAAATGTTTATGAGCCCCTCAGCGAACGGACGCCAAAGGTCAGACTAGGGTAAGTTCGTAAACTCATATAATTGTGGTCAGGTTATGAACTCATAAGTGTGGTTTTATGAATTGGGTATAGTTGTGTGTGAATGGAGTGTTAAGGATTATAGTAACAGATAGATTATTAAGCAAATGATCATTAGTGGAGACTTAGGTTTTCCTAAACTCCTAGCTATGCTAAACTTCGAAATTTTTGACATCAAGCTAAATACGCACTATGTGCCTTTTTAAAAAAAAATGTAGACTCGTAACCATTTTTGAAACGGTTTAAAGTACAGTCTATGCTACTTATTTCGGCTAGACTCAAATGATTTGAAATATCAAAAAAATTGTTTTTATTTATCACTCATGTACCATGTAACCTGGTGCAGAGATGATAAAAATGTGATGGAGTTGTAAATACAGTAATACTTAGTGTGAATTTGACCTGAAGTCGATGTTCCACTATTGTATGATGTGTTATGACAAAGTCATACTATGACGGCATCCTCAAACGGACTGTTAATACAGTGTGGCATCATGACGTCATTCTCGAAAATGTTTTCAAAAATTTTAATTTTGCCAACGGGGTTTGGCTACACCTAAATAATTCGATTGAATTGAATTATTGATATGAGTCTATGCTATTTGATTCAGCTAGACTAATGTTATAAAAACTCCAAGTGTTTATTGAAAGAATTTCCCGAATCAAATTGTTTTGCTACGGAATCTTATGATAAGACTAAGGTGAACGATAATGTTTGGATAAATAATCCAATCTAGTAGTGTAAATATTCGCTAAAAATGATTAATACGTTATGCATGACGTAACTGTACGATGGGCTAATCACCTAAAGTACTAGCAACGGTAGTTTACCTTCTTTGTGATTGTAAACATACCAAGTAATGTTTTGTTTTGCAGTATAAATACCGTTAAAACTATGTGTTCATGGTGTATATGACCCCTCAGCACAATTTCAAAACTTTTGCTCTTGTGAGTGGTGTATTGGGTAGCATGTGATATCTGTGAATGGTGTAAGGTGCACAGTGTAAGGTGTAAGGTGAATTTCGGGGACGAAATTCTTATAAGGAGGGGTGAATGTGACAACCCGAGAATTTGGACAATTTATTAAAATCTTAAATGATTGATTTAAGGTCAAATAATAGACCTAGGCAGAAAATAAGTGTATGTGTTTGATATTATTAGGGTGAAATTTTGATGATTTCAAAATTTTGTGAAGGATATAGGTGAATTATTCAAGATTAAGGATTTATGTGATTAAATTCTGCGAATAGGGTTATGTATGTGTGCTAAATGTGGTTAAGGGTCAAGGGTTGACCAGATTAATTATATATGTGTCAAACCCTAATCGTATATTAAGAACGTCAATGTTCAGTTAGAAAACTCTAACGTCTGATAAGAAACCCTAGAAATCAGTTCTAGAAAACCTAGTTTCAGTTCCAGGAGTCCGAAACCTTAAATCGGATATTGAAAACCCTAGATTGGGAATGCAATGTATGTACAAGGTTAAACGCCAATAATTTTAATTAATTAGGGAAAACCCTAATGAATTACTGGAAATTTTAGTTGATTATTAGAAAACCCTAATACTAGATCTGAAAACACTAATTTTAGATTCTGATAAAATGAAACCCTAATCTGGGAATATAACGGAGAATTTTAATGCTTAAGTGTTATTAATTAACTCTAATTAGGGTAAAGCTTAATTAGTTAGCAAACCCTAATTTCCAATTTTTGGAACCCTAATTGTTCCATCAGAAACCCTAATGCTCAGTTGTGGATTTAATTGCTATATTAGCAATGTTAATTAGGATATATTAATTCTAATTTTCAAGTTATTAGAAACCCTAATCTAATTAGGAAATCTAATTTCTAAAACTGATATATTATTTTTCTATTTAAAAACCCTAAAATGTGGTTTTGAAATCTAATGTACAAATTTGACCCAAAGTGCATAATTAGCTATTTTATTTAGGATAAATTAGTCCTAATTAGCAAGATTGATACATGATTAGGAAATTATGATATAATTAGGAAGTCCTAATTATAATTTAGAAATCAAAAAATTTCTATTTTAAATTCTAATTAGAAAATTTTTAAAATCCAAGTTGCTAGATATTTAAGGGTTAAAACCTAAACCCTAAAATATCCAAACCCTAAACCCTAAGGGTTTCATCAAATACAAATTCTAGAAATTTAAGAAAATGACAAAAATGCCCCTTTTGTGTATTAAATTAGTTGTTTGAAAATCTTGCCAAGATAAATGGTTGGTGACCAACCCTAGTCTAAACCTAGCCTTAGCATGTGACTAAAAACAACTCCAATCAGCCATTTCTTGACACCTTGCAATAATACATTTAATGTGTACAAATCTAAAGATTTAAAGTAAGAAAAATCTTACTTTACTTCTCATTTTTTTCCAAGCCAATCTCTCTCTTCAGCTTCGAAATTTAGAGTGAGAGAGTGTGATAAGATAAGTTAGTATCAGTCCTTAACTTGTCAAGATCAGATCAACAAGGTCAGATTCAAAAATCAAAGCTAGAAATGGTAAGGGCCCTAATTTTTTAAATCTTATGATTTGATTTTACATGTTGTTAATGATTGGTTAGAAATATGTTTTAGGGTGTCCTTTAGTGATCTGGGTTGATAGATCATGGATCTATAACCTCTAGATGTACGAAATCAGGTTTTAAAAAAATGGTCAAGAACCCTAATTTTGTTGTCTGACAAGCCAATGTCAGGGCTCATAGATCCGTACGTGTTAATGTGTTTGGTGTTTTAAAGTTTGGTTTATGTAGTATGTTATATGGTCTTGGATCTACAACTTGAAACATGGTCAGATCGTATCGTAAACGCAAGTTATTATTGGTCAAACGGGGTTGACCGTTCACGGAATCTGGTTTCTGGGTAACCCATAAACCCAGATCTCGTCTGACAATCATTTTGAAGGATCGGATCTTGCACGTGTTTAGTTGTTTGGCTAAGTTATGATTTGAATCTTGTATCCTGACATGAGTAGTGTGTATTAAAACCTTTAAATAACTTAAATCAATAACAGAATCGATGATTGTATCCGGTCAAACTATAGTTGACCAATCCCTCTAAAGAACAATCTGGGCAACCCAGAATCTTCATGTCTGAAATTTTTGTCTGAACTTTGACCATGATTAATTTCTGTGTGTTACGTTATTAGACTGATTTGGTGTATGATACTTGTACCTTGACAATAGAACTTCATGTTTGAGCCATCAAAATACATAAAACAAAACCAGAACATATGTTAAATTGAGGTTGAATATGGTAACTCGAATCTGTTAAACTCTGACAAGCCGAAGAACAGCGTTGTCAGAGATTTTGGAGACTTAAATCTCTCTGATCTGTTGTAGTATGACCATGAATTCGGTTTGTGGTTGTAGTAATACATTAATACTACAATCCCAACACCATTACCTCCCCAGAAAGTAGCAAGAATAGTGAGCAAAATCCGGTCAAACCATGCACCCTCGCGACTGACCGAAAATCTGGGTTTGGTCTGAAGAACACTCAAGAACACCTATAGCGACGGTTCTGTCGCTATAGGGCCCTTTAGAGACAGTTTATTTCCTATTTTCCGGAAAATGAATTAAAAATTAGAAAAAATGGTTTTTAATTATTAAAAATACATAATAAATTCTGAAAAATTATTTTAAAGTTTAAGAAATAGTTTTTAATTATTTTGGGTATATTTCAAAAATATTTAATATTTTTGAAATATAAAAGGTATTTATTTATTTAATTATAATATTAAATAAATTATTTAAAAATAATTTTAATTCATGAAAAATCATGAAAAATAATATTATGGTATAAAAAAATATTTTAAGTTATTTTTGATGACTTTTAATATTTTGTGATGAAATTTATTAATTAATCAATATTAATGATAATTAGTTTATTTAATAACTATATTAAATAAGTTAAGGAAAAATGGAATTAATGCTTTATAAATTATATAAAAATGATTTAAGTGTTATAAAAATATTTTAAGTTATAAATTATAACTTTTGATATTTTGGCATGAAAATATTAATATTTTAATATTAATAGCAATTATCGGATAATGGATTTAAGTGTTTAAAAATCATATAATTATGATTTTAAGGTATTAAAAATACTTTGATATATTATAATTATATTATAATATTATGTTATGATTTTTATTAATATTTTATATTAAATGAATATTAATGACTAAGGAATTATGTGGTATTTAATTCATTTAAATACAGTTTTAAGGATTGAAAAATGTTGATAAATGGTAATAGTTATCCGAAAATTATTATGAGCCTAGGAAAAATGTTTTGTCTAATAAGAAATTATCTGTGATCATTGTTAAGTATTTAGGCAGAGTTTAATTGAACTTAAACTCGATTTTTGTCTGACTAGACCGTCGAGATGATAGAATTGTGTCGGTTTCAAGTCAGACTGAAATAGTTTGACTTAATGCTATGTCTTATGTGCTGTATAGACTGATAGGCTTATGTGGTAATGTGTTTAGGTTATTCTGTGGATATAAATATAACAGTATTATACTGTGATGATATTATTCTAATATTGGAGATCTATATTATTAATATTAGGTCTTCAGGTAAAGCGTTATAAATTGCGTTGCGGTAATCAACGGTTCAGGCAAGTTTTCTTTGTACTTAACTCTAATAAGAGTGTTTTATTCAAGCTTATGGTTAATCATTGTTGATTTCCATGAAAATTGTACTCTGTACATCTTGCATGTATAAGTCAGGTATGAAAGGCTGATCACCTTCATTACCAGTTGGTTCAGAAATGTTTGTTCATGTTTAAAACATGTTCAGTCAAAACTTTGTTCGTGATAATTCTCAATTATATTGATGAATTATATCAAGCTCATTATTCATACTCTTCAATCATGATATATCGTTATATTGTTGTATATAAACTTGCTGGGCAACTTTCATGCTCACCCTTGCTATATCATGATAAAATATTACAGATAAGGCGAATGCTTTCGGATACAAGAAAAGGTTAATGCCAAGTTCAGCTTGGGATATAAAGCGCGGCTAGTTTGTAATAGTATACTTTGATAAATATTGTTGTGTGATAAATAGTTTATGATTTGTGTATAAGTTAAGGTTACTCGACCTTGGGTAAAATAGTGTGTAATGTAATGTAAAAACAATTTATGTTTATATCTTCCGCAAACAGTTATAGAAATAGTATACCGGATCCGAGGTGATTTAGGACCTGGATTCGGGGCTGCTACAGGCAAGGTTAATATGGATAGGGGTACTAAACCCTAATGTTCTTGTATAATGTAATTATTAACCTAATCTAGTTAACAAATTTTAATTTTCAAATTTTAGAAACTAAAATAATTTTATTTTCTTTATAAACCTTAGTTGCTAAATCCTAATTTTGGAAATCTTAGAATTTTCCTAAATTGGCTCAAACCCTAAACCCTAAACCAAACCCTAAATCCTAAGGGTTTGCAAAGATTACAAGATTGCCATTAAAATGATTTATCAATTTACCATTTTGCCCTTATTTCATAATTGAGGATTTCTTGCGAATCTTGCCAAAATGGAGTTGGTGACCTAACCTAACCTAACCTTACCTTACTAACTCTTGACTTTTACATGTAACATTAAACACTAGAATCAGCTGAATTCAGCCACATACATTGCATATATTTAATATATATAGATAAGGAGAGAGAGAAAGCTACACTAATTGCCCATTTTATCACAGCCATCATCCTAGACCCTCTCTCTCTCTAAAAGCTTCGAAATATTGTAGCATATCAGTCCCACAAACAAGCCCCATGATTACCATTAACAAAACACAAGATCGGAATCAAGAATTTTTGCAAAAAGGTATAAACCCTAGCTTGAAATTTGATCTTTGATCCTTTGTTAAATTTTATGTTTAAGTGTTTAAATATGTTGTATATAGTGCTAAACCATGATATGGGTTGATAGAAAGTAGATCCATAACATCAAAGTGCTCGAAATCAAAGATTTTCAAAGTCTGAAAAATAATTTTTTTTTGTGTTCTGACATCAAATGTCAGGTCCTTTAGATCCGTGTGTGTTATGTGTTTTGTGTGTTTTATGTTTTTAATATGTTCTATGAGATGTGATCTTTACTCTGCAACTTGAATCAAGCTTAGATCATGTATAGATCAAAAGTTATTAATGGTCAAAGTGCATTGACCGATCACAAAATTTGTTTCTGAAAAACCCAGAAAATCTCCAGATTTCCAGAAACTCCGACAAGCAAATGTAAGTCATTATAGATCTTTGGTTGTTATGTGTTTTTGTTGTTTTATAGTTTGTATCTGGAGTTTTTCATGTTTAATTTAATCTGAAAGAGGAATCAAAGTCATAGCTATTATATATTGAACGGTATAATCAGTCAAAACCCGCTTGACCGACAATGACTTTTTAAAAATCTGGGTAAACCCAGAAAAGTTTTTTTGCAGCATCTGACAAGATGTTTGAAGCCTTGATCTGTCAGCTGCTTATGTGTTTTGATGTTGTTATTTGAACCAGTTTATAGTATGTAATGTGTTCTTCAGTTTCATGTTCCTAGATCACTTTGATAATCAACATACTAACAATAATCTATGGTTAAAATAGCCTTCTCGATCAGATTTAAAGTTTCAGGAATTTCCAGAAATGGAAGAACATGCCTTCTGACATCACTTTGACCGCCTTTGATCTCGTTTCTAAAATGTAGTTTGGTTGTATTAAGATATCTAGATTATAGTATGACATGTACTCTACAAGGCCCGACGTATAAAACACCTATAACATGAGTTGATCGACCGGAATAAGACCACCAAGGTTGTTGACCGGCGTTGACTAGATTTTCTTGGCAGCCCAGAACTTGATAAACAGTCCTGAAAATGATTTTAATGGCTCCGATCTTGCATCTGAGTTGTTGTTTAACCAAAATGATGGTTTATAATTGTAGTTCTACATTTACACTACATAACCAATGCTTGAGAATTACCAGATCAGGCAGGAACAAAGAATTATAAGTGGTCAAACGTGACCCCTTAACGACTGAGCTGTCAGTGTTCTTGAGGCTCAAGAACACCAACAGCGACGGTTACTGTCGCTAAAGGCCTACTGCGATGGTTTTTAATTAATTTAATTTCTGAATTTCTGGATATTGATTAAAAATAGAATAAAATAGTTTTTAATTATGAAAAATACAAAATAAATTCTGAAAAATTATTTTAAAGTCCGAAAAATAGTTTTTAATTATTTTGAGTGTATTTTAAAAATATTTAGTATTTTTGGAATATAAAAGGTATTTATTTATTTAATTATAATATTAAATAAATTGTTTAAAAATGTTTTTAATTCATGAAAAATCATGAAAAATTATATTATTGTGTTAGAAAATATTTTAAGTCATTTTTGATGAATTTTAATATTTTGTGATGAAATTTCATCAATTAATTAATATTTATGATGTTTAAGTTATTTAATAAATATATTAAATAAATTATGGAAAATAATATTAACGATTGTAAAAATCATTTAAAGTATTATAAAAATATTTTAAGTTATAAAATATGATTTTTGATATTTTGACATGAAAAATATTAATATTCTAATATTAATAATATTAGATTTATTTAATGTTTATATTAAATAAATTAGTTTAAAAATGATTTTAATATTATAAAAATCATTTTAAATGAAAATATGGTGTTTATGAATATTTTAAGTTATAAAATATAACTTTTAATATTTAAAGGATAATTTCATTATTAATTTGATAATAATGATATTAAGTTAATATAAATGATATTAAGTTTATTTAATAATTATATTAAATAAATAGCTTAAAAATTGTTTTATTTATTTAAAAATCATTTAAAAAGGATATAAATGAATTAAAAATATTTTAAGTTATAATTAATGACTTTTAATATTTGGATAAATAGTTCATTAATATTTAAATATTAATTGTAATTATTTAAGAATGATTTTAAATGTTTTAAAAATCATTTAAGGGTAATATAAGTACTTTAAAAATATTTTGGGTTATTATACATAACTTTAATATTTTGGCAATGGTTTCATTAATAATTTAATATTGATTAAATGTTAATGATAATAGGATTGTTTGATATTTAAATCATTTAATAATGATTCTAATATTTCAAAAATTGTGATAAATGATAATAATTATTTAAAAATTTATTGTAAGTCATTTAAAAATGATATGACTGTTACTTAAATGGTCTAAATAGATATTAAGGTGCAGGATAGAGTTTTAGACTCGATAATTATCCGATAAAGCTATCGGTAAACCGACATGTTTCAGAAATTGATCTGGATTTACATAATGTGTCTGTATATGTATTTGTTTGTGATGTGATAAATGTGAAATGTATGTGACAATGTGATTAGGTTATGTGCTGACTGCGAAATGCAGTACTATGTGTTAAGGTATATTGTTCTAATCGAATAAATAATTTGATTAATGATAGGTCGTGATAGAAAAGATAAATCTAAGTTGCGTAATTGTAAGCAGCGCATCAGGCAAGTATCCTACCTTTGCATTTTCTTTATGCAATGGACAAGTGTAAGAATGTTTCAAAATTATACTATTACTGTACAGATTGTTAAACCTATATTATATACGCCCATTGATTATCAACATGTTAGTATATGATAATTCAGATATATATTCTGTTCGTTAATTTCTATAAATGATTATAAAAGTGTCACCACTTGGATAATCATTGTATTTAATCACATGTTGATACACCTTTGATATATATATATATATATGTGTGTGTGTGTGTGTGTGTTGAATTATATAAGACCTTTGTTATGAAAACCCGACAAGTATGAACATCCCAATCATGGGAAAAATTTTATGCGCTACGGCGGACAAAGGATGAACGATAATATCGTTCTAGCAATGTAGTATTGATCAATACAGGGCCCATGGACTGTACACCCTCAGGCCCATAAGCAATGCCGATTTACAGATGAATTTCTGTTTAACCTTTTCGAAAATTAAAGCAATGTTTATAGTATGTCACAGAAACCCCATGTATAGTCAATACACAGTTTCAAAAATTTGAACGAGGGTTGTTATGTTATTATTATTGGTACAGATTACTTCACAGTTATAGAAGAATATTATAAAGAAAACATTTAAATTCTTTCAACTTATATATATATAAATACTTGTTGGGCACTCAAATGCTCATCCTTGCTTAATTTAAATGTTTTCAGCTAAGTGTGAACAGCTAGAAGGCTCGGCCAGGATCAAGTGAAAAGGAAAGCAAACAGAATATGTTATTGGTATCATTTGTAATAGATAGACTGTTTTAAGTTAATGATATGTATTATATATCATGTAAAGAATGTAGTAAAGGTTGCGTACTTGGGATTAGACTCTGATAAATGTAAGTTAAGTTTAAGTTTTATATGATGGTTATTATTATTAGTATTATTCCGCTCATAGAAATGGTATCGTGAAGTACCGAGTTCGGGTTTCAAGTATCCGGATTCGGGGACTTTACACTCATCACGAAAAAAAACATTCTCTCTTAAACTACCGGCTTTGACTTTTCTGGGACAACCTTTGGTGCCTCTATCCTAGCTGAACTTGTCTTTGGTAAACGATAAAATCGGGCTAAGTGACCTTCTCTTCCACAACTATAACATGTTTTGGATGGCATCGCGCAGTTTGGTCTGATGTGTCCCTCCCCTCCGCATTTGAAGCATATGATAGGTGGTCGTTCTCCTTCCTTAACAACGGGTACTGGTGTTGACGTCTTTCCATCATTGTTGAATATCCTCTTCTTGAAATGTCCATTCTTATTATTTTGACCATGATTACCACCGAAGTGGTTACCATTTCTAGCATGTTGATTCCCTCCATGCTTATTGTCACCGCTTTGATGACTGTTATCACCGGTATTATCATTTTGCCGGCTGCTCTCTTTTGGTTGCGTTGACTCGTTATCGCTCTCCACTAACTGAGCCCTATTTACAACATCTGAATACAAACATAATTTATGAGAAATAAGATATTGACGTATCTCCGGCTTCAAACCTCTTAAAAACATTCGCGTCATTCGCTCCTCATTATCGACCAAATGGGATGCAAATCGGGATAACTCTGCAAATTTAGCCTCGTATTGCGACACGGTCATATTGTTTTGTTCCAACTTGATAAACTCCACCTCCTTCATGTGAAAAATACTTTCGGGAAAGTACTTGTCGTTGAACAGCTCTTGGAACTTCTCCCAAGACATCTTGAGTGCGTCAAGCTAGGTACGTTTTACAGATTCCCACCAGTGATCTGCCTCTTCACGCAACATAAAGGTGGAAAAGGGAAGATTTTGCTCCACTGAGCATCACAAGATATCAAATATCTTGGTGATCTGCTTTAACCATGTCTCCGCCTTAAGTGGTTCTGGATTTCCCAAAAAGTATGGTGGTCCCAGCTCCTTGAACTGCTTAGCGGTGACCAACCGTGGGTTGCCATTATTTCCTCCTGCATTAGGAACATGAGTCTCTCTCGTCTGGTGTTGCATGAATTCTAAAAAGCTCCTAAACGTACCGTCATTCATCATTTGGTCAATGTTGTTATTTACAGGAGGATTATCGCCATCCTGTTGCACATTGTCCTGATTATTGATCTGTGGAGACTCAATGATCTTCTGTGCTCCATTGCTATTCTCAACATTCTCGGATGTCATTTTCAAATACTGCCACAAAACAAGGGTTAATTAACATATCACATATTATCCCTATACTCTGACCGACCAATTAAATATCAAATAAACTTAGGTAGGTCATACTAGCGAATGAATTCCCCGTCTCTCCCCTCCTAGTTCTAGTCTCACATCTTAGCTAGAGATCATATCCCTAAGCTCTGATACCAACTGTGACGCCCCCAAAATAGGTATACATCACTCATCTTGAGTCACCAGATACATGGTACAGAATACAAATGCAACTTAATTATACAAATGTCGTGTAAAGTACGACAAAACATAAGTTGTGAGTTTTAATACAAATATTGTCGTTTAGATAATATTCGAACTCTAATTCAATATTATTACATTTATTTTCCATTATTTCACTGAATAGTGGGGACTACTAATGCTATCATCTGGTTCGTCACTCCGTTCCCCGACTAGTCCCTGCTACGTTCTCATTTCCAGAAGAGAACAATAAAAGTAAAAGTGTGAGCTCAACTAGCCCAGTAGGAAATATTATGACTAAGATAATGCAGAATATATTATCGTTAGCCTTCAACAGTGTTAAACTGACATAATATAACAACCATCAAGTTTAACTCTAGTGGAACAAGAAATCCATTAAAAGAGTCAAGTAGAGAATAAAATCTACTATCTTTTATGATTTAAAAGGTTTTTCATCACTTTTATCGCTGGGACTCAACTTAATAAATAATCCACATCATCGAATCACCCCTGCACTACGGCCAAAGACATTCTTTAGTATCACGACCATAACTATCCATGCACTACGGGCCAAGAATATTTGTGTATTCAATAATGGTCATGATCATGCCAACAACTGTCCATCAATGCTCTACGGGCCAATGAGGACGTTTTTCACATCATTTGTAACATTACGGTCATGATTACACCAAATAATCCCTGGTCATAATCATACCAAGTCCATCTATGCACTATAGGCCACAGATGACTTTCAACAAAATATAAACATGAGGATGATGACAATGATATAGGAATTTAATAAAACAAGTTCAATAATTAATTTATCCAGGAACTAATAGCGTCCAAATTGTCAACATGATACTGCTTTGTAGAGTAAAATTCAAGAATGCTCAGAATAATATTTTCATGAAAAGATACTGGATGAAGCGCAAATATTAAGGATATTCCACTAATTTCATGGAGTATAGAAGTCAAAACTTTAACCAACTGAGTATAATAAGGAATGGAATAACAAAAGAAATCACCAGGCATGCGATAGACCACACAGGCAGGTTATTCCAACAGAATAATAAATAACGAAATCAGGTTCGACATAAAACGCACAGATAGGATATTCCAACAGAATAATAAAGACGGAATTATGTCCGGCGTAGAACGCACAGACAGGATATTCCAACAGAATAATAAAGACGGAATCAGGTCCGGCGTAAAATGCACAGACAGGATATTCCAACAGAATAATAAAGACGGAATCAGGTCCGACGTAGAACGCACAGACAGGATATTCCAACAGAATAATAAAGACGGAACCAGGTCCGGCGTAGAACGCAAGCTGATACAATTCAATTACTATTACAAAATAGCCGCACATTTTATCCCAAGTTGAACTTGGTATTATCTTTTCCTGTATCTGAACGCATTCGCCTTATATGCAATGTTTTATCATGATATATCAATGGTGAGCATGAAAGTTGCCCAGTAAGTTTAAATACAACAATATAACAACATATCATGATTGAAGAGTATGAATAATAAGCTGGCTATAATTCATCAATATAATTGAGAACTAGCACGAACAAACTTTTTACTGAACAAGTTTTAAACATGAACAAACATTTCTGAACCAACTGGTAATGAAGGTGATCAGCCTTTCATACCTGACTTATACATGCAAGATGTACAGAGTACAATTTTCATGGCAATCAACAATGATTAACCATAAGCTTGAATAAAATACTCTTATTAGAGTTAAGTACAAAGAAACTTGCCTGAACCGTTGATTACCGCAACACAATTTATAACGCTTTACCCGAAGACCTAATATTAGTAATATAGATCTCCAATATTAGAATAATATCATCACAGTATAATACTGTTATATTTATATCCACAAAATAACCTAAACACATAGCACATAATCCTATCAGTCTATAATACACATAAGACTTAGCATCAAATTAGACTATTAAGTTTGAGTTGATACCGACACAATTTTATTATCCCGACGGTCTAGTCTGACAAATATCGAGTTTAAGTTCAATTAAACTCTTCCTAAGCGTTTAATCATGCCATAGAGTCACATTTATATGATTTAACACTCGCTTTTTCATTTCATAAGTTATTCGCTAACACTTAGTAAGTTAAATACTAATCCAGCAACCTGGATTCTAAATCTAGCAACCAAATTTCTAATTCAGCAATCTAGATTCACCAATCCATCTATTCAGTCAACTTCTTTTCAATCCAGCAAGCTGTATTCATCATATTTTCCAATCCAGCAAACTGGATTCACAAATTACACAATCCAGCAAGCTGAATTCTATATCCGTTTTACAAAAATACCAAATCAATTTATTATTTTCCAACCCTTTGGCCAAACATATATACATGTATTTCATACACAAAAAGTATTTTTTTTCATAATTTTCTAACTTCCTTTAGTATTTTTTCAAAAATCATTTCTAGTGCGTAGCTTAAGAAATTAGCTACCTCGTGCTTAACTCCAAACATTCCCATCTCTTGGGATAACCTTATATATGTTAACATGATGTTCCATTTTAAATTTCGTGGCAATTGAAGTTGTAGAACTCCGTTTATAGCGATTTCCGTCAGAAAATCACAAAAATTGTAATGGTCATAACTTGGTCGTTTTAACTCGGAATCAGCTCATTTTTGGACACGAGCTACATAATATCATATATTTTTATTTCCCAAAAGGTCGGATTTTTCCTCACAATAAAAGTTGACAAAATAGCCCTCACAAAATTCTTGGCAGCTTGTTTTTGTCATTTGGCAGTTTTGGAGTCCTTCACCAAAACTTAAGTAGAATGAAATATATAACTCCGATTAATGATCCGTCAATTTTGTTGGATTCATATCTTTCCGAACTATAGTTTTCATCTATCACAATCCATATTTGGACATGTTAAGCTCCCAGAAATTAGCCCGGAAGTAACTGTTCAAAACTGTCCTTCTAACAGTTTTCTTAACTTTGAGTAGTTTGGGAAAAATTCCATAACTTGCTCATTTTTCAACCTATTTGAGTGATTCCAAAGGGTTTTTATCCTTCACACATAGATCTAGTATCCCAAGAACATAAATCCCAAATATCCATCATAGATTTCAAGAAAAATCAAAACCTAGCTCACACTTTAAAAGTTTAAACTTTTCCGAAAAAATTACATTTTTCTCTTCCTTTGATTCCCACCAATTTAACACCCATATGGGTAGATCCAAACAATAAACACTTATTAACATGTATATACATAGTTTTGAGTTTAGAAATAAAGTTTCTTAGTTCATCAAACAAGCATCAAACACAATCAAAGCTATGAAAAAATTAGGTTTTCTATCTTTTGAAAAACCTAACCTCCATTTCATACTTTAGATCTAACTTTTGATCTACAAAAGAGTTGGATCTACATATTAAACACTTTTAATCACCAAGATCTAAGGTTATAAGCCTCAAGATCACAACTTCATATTGTCCAAAAATCAAATTAAACCACAAAGGAAAATAGACTACATAAGTGGAAATTTTGCTATACCTTAGCTTAATTTTCTTTCTCTTTCTAAGATATGGGATGGATCTTGGTTTTATGACAGTCAAAATCTCCCCTCCTCTACCTCTCTTGAAGTGGCCGAACTCCTCCCTCTCTCTCCCTCTCTCTCTTTCTTGTATTCTAGCAAGAATAATAAAAGAGATGAAAGAGAAAAATATGATCCAAGTGTTGAAAAAATCTATAGATATATTTTGTATATATATTTGTTATCTCCCCATCTCCTTTACTCCCTACCACATTCGGCCAAGCTCCTTCATTCTCCACTCATTCTCCCTTTCAATTACCAAGTGGTTGCCTTGCCAACTTTGCCAAATGTGTTGTTCAAATTAAATTTGTACACCTAGGGAGTTGGTAGAAGTTGGTAACCAACTAAAGTGAATAATCATAACATTCATCTCCCCTTTTTCCTCTCTTATCATGGCCGGCCACTTGGCCATTTACTTACCAATTTTGGCTTTTTCATTTAATGCTTATTTGATTTAACAAATGTCCAACATGCCCCTCCCACTTGGGCTAAAAGTTGGGCCACTCAATTAATATATTGCTTGGGCCTCTATCCAATTTCATTGGGCCAACTCTTGGGCTATAAAATATACATAGTCCAATACCTAAATTCTTACCCAACCCAATTAATTAATTAGGGTTTTCACTTTCTCAATTATAACTTAAATCCTTACTCACAAGCCCATTTATTTCCTTAACCCAATTAGACTTGCTATAATTAGGTTATAAAATTAATCATTTGAGATATATAAAATAAATCTCCTAGAATTAGTAAGTATTCTAAATACCACAATTCTCTTTTTTCATAACCCTTAAGTTATTAAATCCTTCATTCCTAATTTATAATTAGGGTTACACTAGTTTCTTTTGTTTGTTTATATAATAAACAAATATGAACTATCACATAATGTTCATATTCCTTACACACAACTTTTTAACCCTTAGGGTTTAAAACTTCGCATTAAGATTCCCAAATTAGGGTTTAAATTCTCGATACTAAAATTAGGGTTTCTAAACATATCGTTAGGGTTTTCTAACTTAATCACCATATTCTTATCATGAATTTAGTGTTTCGGATTCCCGGAACTGAAACTAGGGTTTCCAGAATCGATTCTAAGGTTTCTCATCAGACGTTAGGGTTTTCTAACTGAACGTTGACGTTCTTAATATATACTTAGGGTTTGACACATATATAATTAATCTGGTAAACCCTTGACCCTTAACCACATTCTGTACACATACATAACGATTTTCACAGAACTTAATCACATAAATTCTTAATCCTGAATAATTCACCTAAATCCTTCACAGAATTTTGAAATCCACAAAATTCCATCCTAATAACATCAAACGCATACACTTATTTTCTGTCTAGGTCTATTATTTGACCTTAAATCAATCATTTAAGATTTTAATAAATTGTCCAAATTCTCGGGTTGTCACAGAACTTGTCTTCGGTGAACGACAAAATTGGGCTAAGTGACCTTCTCTTCCACAATTATAACATGTTTTGGATGGCATCGCGCAGTTTGGACTGATGTGTCCCTCCCCTCCGCATTTGAAGCATATGGTAGGTGGTCGTTCTCCTTCCTTAACAACGGGTGCTGGTGCTGACGTCTTTCCATCATTGTTGAATCTCCTCTTCTTGAAATGTCCATTCTTATTATTTTGACCATGATTACCACCGAAGTGGTTACCATTTCTGGCATGTTGATTCCCTCCATGCTTATTGTCACCGCTTTGATGACTGTTATCACTGGTATTATCATTTTGTCGGCTGCTCTCTTTTGGTTGCGTTGACTCGTTATCGCTCTCCACTAACTGAGCCCTATTTACAACATCTGAATACAAACACAATTTATGAGAAATAAGATATTGGCGTATCTCCATCTTCAAACCTCTTAAAAACATTCGCGTCATTCGCTCCTCATTATCGACCAAATGGGATGCAATCCGGGATAACTCCGCAAATTTAGCCTCATATTGCGACACGGTCATATTGTTTTGTTCCAACTTGATAAACTTCACCTCCTTAATGTGACGAATATGTTCGGGAAAGTACTTGTCGTTGAACAGCTCTTGGAACTTCTTCCAAGACATCTTGAGTGCATCAGGCTAGGTACGTTTTACAGATTCCCACCAGTGATCTGCCTCTTCACGCAACATAAAGGTGGCAAAGGGAAGCTTTTGCTCCTCTGAGCATCACAAGACATCAAATATCTTGGTGATCTACTTTAACCATGTCTCCGCCTTAAGTGGTTCAGGCTTTCCCAAAAAGTCTGGTGGTCCCAGCTCCTTGAACTGCTTAGCGGTGACCAACCGTGGGTTGCCATTGTTTCCTCCTGCATTATGAACAGGAGTCTCTCTCTTCTGGTGTTGCATGAATTCTAAAAAGCTCCTAAACGTACCGTCGTTCATTATTTGGTCAGTGTTGTTATTTACAGGAGGATTATCGCCATCCTGTTGCACATTGTCCTGATTATTGATCTGTGGAGACTCAACGATCTCCTGAATGAATTCCCCGTCTCTCCCCTCCTAGTTCTAGTCTCACATCTTAGCCAGGGATCATATCCCTTAGCTTTGATACCAACTGTGACGCCCCCAAAATAGGTATACATCACTCATCTTGAGTCGCCAAATACATGATACAGAATACAAATACAACTTAATTATACAACTGTCGTGTAAAGTACGACAAAACATAAGCTGTGAGTTTTAATACAAATATTATCGTCTAGACAATATTCAAACTCAAATTCAATATTATTACATTTATTTTCCACTATTTCACTGAATAGTGAGGACTACTAATGCTAGCATCTGGCCCGTCACTCCTTTCCCCGACTAGTCCCTGCTACGTTCTCATTTCCTGAAGAGAACAATAAAAGTAAAAGGATGAGCTTAACTAGCCCAGTAGGAAATATTATGACTAAGATAATGCAGAATATATTATCGTTAGCCTTCAACAGTGTTAAACTGATACAATATAACAACCATCAAGTTTAACTGCAACGGAACAAGCAATCCATTAAAAGAGTCAAGTAGAGAATAAAATCTACTATCTTTTATGATTTAAAAGGTTTCTCATCACTTTTATCGTTGGGACTCAACTTAATAAATAATACACATCATCGAATCACCCCTGCACTACGGCCAAGGATATTCTTTAGTATCACGACCACAACTATCCATGCACTACGGGCCAAGAATATTTGTGTATTCAATAATGGTCATGATCATGCCAACAACTGTCCATCAATGCACTACGGGCCAATGAGGACTTTTTCCACATCATTTGTAACATCACGGTCATGATTACACCAAATAATCCCTGGTCATAATCATACCAAGTCCATCTATGCACTATAGGCCATAGATGACTTTCAACAAAAAATAAACATGAGGATGATGACAATGATATAGGAATTCAATAAAACAAGTTCAATAATTAATTTATCTAGGAACTAATAACGTCCAAATTGTCAACATGATACTGCTTTGTAAAGTAATATTCAAGAATGCTCAGAAGAATATTTTCATGTAAAGATACTGGATGAAGCACAAATATCAAGGATATTCCACTAATTTCATGGAGTATAGAAGTCAAAACTTTAACCAAATGAGTATAATAAGGAATGGAATAACAAAAGAAATCACAAGGCATGCGATAGACCGCACAGGCAGGTTATTCCAACAGAATAATAAATAACGGAATTAGGACCGGCGTAAAACGCACAGACAAGATATTCCCACAGAATAATAAAGACGGAATCAGGTCCGGCGTAGAACGCACAGACAGGATATTCCAACAGAATAATAAAGACGGAATTAGGTCCGGTGTAAAATGCACAGACAGGATATTCCAACAGAATAATAAAGACGGAATCAGGTCCGGCGTAGAATGCACAGACAAGATATTCCAACAGAATAATAAAGACGGAACCAGGTCTGGCGTAGAACGCACAGACAGGATCTTCCAACAGAATGATAAAGATTGGAACAACAGAAGAATTTCACCAAGTATAGGGTAGCCCGCATATACAGGTTATTCTAACAGAATAATAAGAATGGAATAGCAGAAGTTCTCTTCATAGATAAGAAAGAAATATTACTCCCTACCTTTAGAAAAACTGGATACTGGAATAGTGAGGTAGCAGACTTCTCTTCTTCTTTCTATAATTTCTCTCTATAATAATCGCTCTAAAGCTTTTTTGAATTGGTGAGAAATGAAGGAAGAATGAGCTTCTATTTATAGGAAAATATAGTTTCGATAATTGCACTTTTTGGGGCTCGAAATATTACAGTATAATACCTTCCTCTTTTTCTTTCTTTTTAATTTAGTCCTGCAAGTATTATCAAACTTGCACCAACTCCCCTAATAGTAAATAATGTGAATCAATAATAAATCATGTGACTCAATAGTTAAAATCATGTGATAAAAACAATTACAGTATAGTACCTCCATCTATACCTCCATTTTTAACTTAGTCATGCAAGTATTATCAATTTTGCACCAACTCCCCTAATAGTACAAGAATGTGATTCAATAGTACACACATGTTAATAAATAGTTATATAAGCATGTGAATTAATAACAATTAATTACTCATTTATCCGATAAATTATCCGATTTATCAATATAACCCCTAGACATCAATTATCATCGAAATAAATGTCGATTTTTACTAACACAAACAATTCCAACATAATGAAACTATTTTTATCAACAATATAAAATTTGAAATTTCGAAGTTTGACTTTTCCCAAAAAAATCAACTGTTGACTTTTTGACCAAATAGTGAATTCCGGGAAATTTTGTGTTTATAGACTATTTTTACTAATTTGGTCATTCCGAACTCAAATATCACGTCCGCGTCTCCAAATTCAACTCCGAACACAACTTCAATTTTTAATAACATTCATCATTAATATTATAACTCACAATATTTATCAACCATATCGTTCCCAAGAAAGAGGGGGCTTTCCGATAAGGATTTCTCCATATTGGCGCGCAACTAGGTGACCAAATCTCTCCTTGACAGAACTTCTAGACATTGTAAATATTGCAATTTAATAATATGAATAACTTTGTCCTCTCAATTATTAATTTAATAAAATAACATTTTATGCAGATAATACTGTGACAATAATTGAATCAATAATATGAGAGATATAATACAACAATTATTGTAGAAATAATTGAGTATAACTGAGTGACTTCTCACGTAAGCATCAATAATCAATACAGTGTGCTACTATGCAACCACACGTATTACTGTACTTTTACTACCGAGCAGTTCAACAGTTTTAACGGTAACACTTCCGCCGTTATTTTTATAAAAAGATAATTATGTCGTTTTCTAATTACGACAATACTTCTGTTGTGGGGTCCACCAATGATTGTGTCGTCGTACGAATATTCCCCGACGAAAAGAATATTCCTCGACCAATCGAATATTTTATAACAACTTGCATACTTTGAAAAATTTATAAATACTACCCACAACTATAACATTATATCAAATCCACACCATAATATTCAAAAAAATATTTTGATAAATTTAAATCTTTATTCATAAAATCTGGGGTTTCACAATGAATATCAATCTCAACAGAATTCGGAGTAGCCATACTATCATCAAAGCTTTTGATGGAGCCCGTCGTAACTCGGTCGAAGTAATTGAGCTACCAATCAAAATTGGTCCTCACACATTCTACGTATCTTTCCATGTGCTCAAGATAGATTCAGGATACAACCTGCTCCTGGGACGACCATAGATTCACATGGCAGTGGCAGTCCCATCCACTCTTCATCAATAGTTGAAATACATCATCAACAATAGCCTGGTCATAGTCAACGCTGAACCGGAGATTCTTCAGCACGGGGACATTCCGTTCATCAATGCCAATGAGGATGTTGAGCCAATTAGTTTTCATACATTGGAAATAAGCAATATCCAATACCACGTTGTTGGAACGCCACTACCCGAACCCCAGATTTCTGCCGAGGTGATGTCAGCCACTCAAGAAATGATGTCGTTGGGTCATAAACCGGGACAAGGGTTGGGTAAAGATTGCCAGGGTATCAAGTACCCTATTCATTTAACCAAGCAAGCTGGAATCGCTGGACTAGGCTATTCTGCCAACTCTAGTCACACGAATCCTCATAAGCATCAGCAGATTCCTTCAGCTTCAACCATGCGGCGTTTAGCTTCGCCTTCAAAATCTGAGTCTGCACAACCTCCCGTAAAGCTGTCAGCCAATTAATGGCTATGTTATGTCCCAAGCCGGTACCGGTGAAGGAGAAAGAAGTCTTTGTTCCAAATCCTACAGCGGAAGAAGAGGAACGAAGAGTCAAACAAGACGTCATACAGTTGATGTCTGGTATACGCATCATCGTTCATGATGAACATACCAACAGATACACCCTAGACGATGATTGCCCAGACATAATGGCCATCATTCTGGACAAGGAGGATGGTGACAATCCCTCCATCACTGCGGTCCACTCGGACTTTACCCTTGCCAATTGGAACAACATTCCTTGCATTGGTCGTCGAGGGTAAAGCGGGCAGAAACTCTTTCTGCTATGTAGATATAATAACTGCTTACTTTTTTGTACAGTATTAGTAGTTTTTTTTGCCAGTATATGCTAACACTGTGTATGATCAACACATTTCATATATACTAAGTGAAAGCATATTTTGTTTCAGGACTCTGAATTTAGATGTGCATGTAATTGCGGATACGATGCCTCTCCTACACAAGGATTGTACCTTTGATGTAGAGATGAATTCAGCCTTAATGGATATACAGGATGACATTGAGGTGCCTCCAGAAATTCAAGAATGGGTCAAAGACAAACCCAAACCCAACCTTGATCAAACCACTTCTGTCAATCTCAGAACCTTAGAAAGCCCTAAGTTAATCCAAATTGGTTCAGACCTTACCCCAAACCAACGGAATGACATGGTTACACTATTGACCCAATTCCAGGATGTGTTTGCATGGTCTCATGAACACATGGTGGGTTTGTCCACTGACATTGTCCTTCATCGCCTTCCCATTAAAGAGGGATTTAAGCCAGTCAAGCAGAAACTCGGGCGATTGAAACCTGAGTGGAGTTTAAAGGTGAAAGAAGAAATTGTGAAATAATTTCAAGCTGGCATCATCATGGTGTCTACATATCCTAAGTGGATATCCAATATTGTGCCCGTGCCTAAACCTGGAGGGAAGGTGTGAGTTTACGTGGATTACCAGGACTTGAACAAAGCTTGCTTAAAAGATAGCTTTCTCGTGCCATAAGTTCACCAAAGATAACTCTTAAGCAAGCAAGTTAAACCTTTAGTAAAGGTTGAACGAAAAGATTAAACGAGACTAAAAGAATGCAAACGCAGATTACGTAACCGATATCTAGGGACCGTAGTCGTAATGAACGAACGTGAGGGATTGCTATGATTGTGATTCCTTGGACGTTGAGTAATGAAGGTAATGAATAACATTCCGATGTTATGACATGGTAATGAGAGATAAGGGTAAAGCGTATAGACGCTGTGAACGCAACGTTGTTGCAATGAACGATCGGTCTTAGCATACAACGAATAGTATAGCTTCGACATTAAGAAAGAATAATGAACATGGGGTTCATGGGTTGAATAACGATGAAAGCAAATAAAACCTTGAGCAAAGGTTGAGTGAGAGATTAAGAGACGAGCCACGTGAACGTCAAATACGTAAACGATCCTCGTGAATCGTATTTGAGTAAGACAAACATTCTAAGGGTACAATAATTGTATAACTTAGACACTGACGAATGTAGTAAGTAAGATACGAATAGTATCAAGGAAAGCCGTAGAAAATGATAATGAGATTTATGAAAGTCCAAGGGTGAGTCGGATAGAGAATGTTAAAATGCATGTAAGTGTTAAACATTGTAGCCGAAGTGAGGGCTGAGTGTACGCGATTATTAAACGGGCAGAACCTACACTCCGTGTATGGTTTGACCGTAAGTTAATGAAGACTAAGATTTAACCGTGAAGGTGAAGAAACTGAGTTAAGATAATAACGTATAATGTTAAGAAGCCGAGTTAATAAGTATAACTTGGACAACGTTCCGAGTTGCAGAAACTGGATGTTATAAGATATGAATAAGTTCATATGAAATGTTTAACACTATGACCTCATAGTATTAACATTTAATGATCGTTCTGAGTATACAAAAGACTGTATGACTTGGACGATAAAGAATAAATCCTGAGGTATGGCATTTAGTTGACAAAAATCCGTAAGGAATAAGAAGTTGACTTAACGAAAATTATAGGTTAATGGTTCGTATAAGTTAAGATAAGTTTAGGTTGGGGTACAATCGTAACTTTGATAGTTGACGTATGGGAGTTGGGCTAAATAATTCCTTCAGAGAGCGAAGGTATATACAAAACTGGCAACCGATCTAACTCACTGTGTGGGCAGTGTAGATGAGACGGGAACTTATTTGTTGGTTGTTTGTGGGAAACCACTCAGAGTACCATATGGACTACTAGCAGAGAAGCGATGTGTGCTGAGTTCTATAGGAGTTATAAGAAGAAGATAAGAATGCAAATCATCAAAGATGATGAACGTTTTGAATAAGACATCTTCGTATGTCATGAAGTCGTAAAGCGAAAATGAAAGTTAGTTACGTAAACTTATATTGCAAGAACGTGAACCTTAAGAAGCAAAGTTAAGTAAACCAATGTGTAAGTCAAGTATATGACTAGTTGGTGTACGTGTATTTCCTTATGTGTTATATAGGGATTTGGAATGAGCAGTTCAGCGTAAGCTATAGCTGTGCGTAAAGCAAGTTTCATAACTTCATTCATACTATATGAATGCTAGTTTCTTAAACTTCTCAGATGTTGAACTTGAGAAGTTCTGTCTATGTGCAAATGTGCGATATTTGTACAAAGTGGTAGTATGTATGAGACAGTGTGCCACAATGTGAGCACTTCGGTGTTTCTATGAGATGAACTATTTTGTGATCGAACTGTTCAATACCAGTATGCTCGGTTTATTCATGAACTGTTATTGTTAAGTCTGTGTTAATGATTCTAGCCAGACAGGAGGTGCATGAAAAAGGTAGAAGAATGAAAGTATTTCAAAGTGAAAGTGAATATGGTTTTAAGATGATAGGAATCGAGACTATTCCTATTCTTCAAAGCTACTTCATAACCTTTGTTCATTTATTGAAATTCTAAAGAAATGTTTAAATTCTAAAAGTTGTTTGGTCAACTGTTATGACTTGCTGGGCAATTGAATGCTCACACTTGCTTTAAATGAAAAATATTTTCAGCGAACGATGTTAGAAAGAACTTAAGGATCCCGTAAAGATCAAGCTGAGCGGTATCCAGACGAAGTGCCATTAAGTATATGAATGTGCGTGAAGAGCAAGTGAAGACTTGTAATATAAAATGATAGAATTAAATTATAGACTAGTTTAATAAACAGTTATGTATCCTTGGTGGCGGATGAAAGTCACTCGTGTAAGATGAAAATAATAATTTAATTATCATTATTTGTAATGAAAGAGGTTTTAAGGTTTCGAGAACCTGGGATTTGAGAATGTATGTCATTATATTTAGCTATATAATGATGTGTGTTTGGAAGGAGATGGTAGACCGGATTTTGGGGCGTCACATTTCTACCGGAGCCATTCTGTATGGGGACTTCCATATCATTATTTTTCCTGGCGCTAAGTCGGTCACGAACTCAATCTCTCTATCAGGCGGAAGTCCTGGCAAATCCTTTGGAAACACATCCTCAAATTCCCTCACCACTGGTATCTCTTCCAATTTCACACTCTTCTTCTGAGTATCGACTATGTAAGCTAAATAGCCCACGCAGCCTTGACTCAACAATTTCTTGGCCTACATAATTGTCAGACATTTAATTTGTCTAGGTGACTTAATACCATAAAATACTACCTTTGACGGGGTCATAAGGTTTACACACTTCTTTTGGCAATCAATTACTGCTCCATATCTGAACAGCCAATCCATTCCCAAAATAACATCAAACTCTCCAAGCCTAATCAAAATCAAATCTACCATCAAGATTTTCTCCTTAATGTTCACCCTACAGTTCTTCTATACGAACCTAACAGAGATTACTTCGTTATTCGCAATTTCTATGTTCAAAGGGAAATTCAGTTCCTCACTAGGAAATCCTTACCTCTTAGAAAATTTATCAGATATAAACGAGCAAGTAGCACCTGAATCGAATAATACATAAGCATTTATATCATTGATTGGGATAATACCTGACACCGCATCCTTTGATTGTACAACATCTTGCACAGTCATGTTGAAAGTTCTGGATGTGGGTTTGTTTAATGTTGTAGGTCCCACAATGGCCCATGTACCTCTACTGTTACCTATATTGCTTCTGGTTGTCTCTCCAGCCTTCTTCTTAAGGCATTCACAAGTAAAGTGATCCTTGGATCTGCACGTGAAGCAAACCTTCTTCTTAGGTTGAGTGTAATTTGGGGCAATGTGACCCTCCTGATCATAATTGAAGTATACTCGTTTCCCCATCAAGCACGCACCCTTATAAAACTTCCCGCATGTAGCACATGCTTCAAACTTCTTGTTTTGCTAGTTACCCTACTGGTTTCCAGTACCCACACTTCCATTCCACTTCCTCTTCAAATTATTGTTGTTCTTTCCACCACTACCACCTCCATTCTTAATCTCCACCTCATTCTTCTTCTTCTTCTGTTCCTAATTGAACTTTTTCACTGCCTCGCCTCCACCTTCAGTGAGTATAGCTTTCTCCATCACTTCTGTGAAACTCTTCAATTGGAATAGGGAGACCCTATTGTACAACCAGGGCTTCAGTCCTTGTTCAAATCTCTTCGCCTTGCGTTCATCCGTGCTGACTTGATATGGCTCAAACCTCGCCAACTCATTGAATTTAGCGGCATACTCAGATATCGTCATCATTCCCTTCTTCAGTTCCAAAAATTGCACTTCTAGCTGACTCTTCGAACTCTCCGAGAAATAGGTCTCGAAGAATATTTCCTTAAACCTATCCCAGGTCATCACCAATGGCCCTTTACGAGTTTTATTGGTCTGCCACCAATAATTAGCCTTTGCTTTCAACATGAATGTTGCGAAAGCAGTCTTCTGATCATCCCCTACCCTATCAACATCGAACACCTTTTTTATCTCCATAATCCAGGTTTGTGCCTCGACTGGATTCATGGACCCACGAAATTCAGGTGGTCCAACCGCCTTAAAATCCTTAAACGTTGTTCCTTGTTCTGTGGTTCATTCTGCAACGCTACTGTTAGTAGCGTCACTAGTTGTTGAACGAGGTTAACATCAACATTGTCGTTATTGGTTCCTTCAGTGGTTCTCTGTCGTGGTGGTTGACGTCTGGGAGGCATTTTCTAATAAAAATACACTCATTAGATTATTATTCAACTCTTTTAAGTAATTTATACTTAACTTTCTCTCTCTCAGGTTATAGCTTAAGGTACTCTTACCAAAAGTTTATAACCGACAGCTTTGATACCAACATGTGACGCCCCCAAATTCGGGTCTCTTCAAACCTCAGATCCAGTCCACCACGATACAACTATCGTCAAACTATTTATATCTTTTATTCATAACTTAATGAATATAACTTTGTTTATTACAATTTAGAATATAAATTCTTTCAATTTCCAGGATCTGTATAATGACCCCAAACTTTTATAAGTTTCAAATCTTGGTCATTTATCATTCCTGTCTTACATCATATTCGATGTTATATAAATATGCAGAATAATTTAAACTTTTTCAATCTCCTTTGAAAAATCTTTTATTGATTTCTTAACTTGAATCGATTACATATCCTTGAATCAAATTATGTTAAGATTCATTCTATTCGAATTACTGTATAAAATTTTACATCTCGATTCGACTTCCTCTATATATCACATAGTACAACTTTACAACTCAACGTGTATTACACATCGTAAACTACTATCATGTACATCTCCTAGAACCTAAACATGGTTCAAGAGCATATATTTAAATAAATAGATCACCTTCGATACTATTGAACTCTATCAATCAAGTAGCATGTAATCTTTACTGTGAGTCTTTAACCTGCAAAAGTGGTTATTTTCGAGGGTGAGCTCGACAGCCCAGTAATTCTAATAGTTTTCATGCAGCACATAACATATAATAACATACTCAATTCATGCATTCATAATCATTTAATATTTACTATGCATGTTGCTTCTCATATAACAGTCATATAGATTTACTTCTGTAGTATACCCGAATCCGGGCTCCGAATCTCCGCGGACTCGGTACAATAATTCTTTCACTAATTGCGGAAGATATAAACATAAATTGTTTATACATTACATTACACACATTACCCCAAGGTCGAGTAACCTTAACTTATACATAAATCATAAACTATTTATCACACAACAATATTTATCAAATTATACTATTACGAACTAGCCGTACATTTTATCCCAAGCCGGACTTGGCATTATCTTTTCCTGTATCCGAACGCATTCGCCTTATCTGCAATGTTTTATCATGATATAGCAAGGGTGAGCATGAAAGTTGCCCAGCAAGTTTATATACAACAATATAACGATATATCATGATTGAAGAGTGTGAATAATGAGCTTGCTATAATTCATCAATATAATTGAGAACTAGCACGAACAAATTTTTGACTGAACAAGTATTATACATGAACAAACATTTCTGAACCAACTGGTAATGAAGGTGATCAGCCTTTCATACCTGACTTATACATGCAAGATGTACAGAGTACAAATTTCATGGCAATCAGCAATGATTAACCATAAGCTTGATGAAACTACTCTTATTAGAATTAAGTAAAAGAAAACTTGCCTGAACCGTTGATTACCGCAACGCAATTTAATAACGCTTTACCCAGAAGACCTAATATTAATAATATAGATCTCCAATAATTAGAATAATATCATCACAGTATAATACTGTTATATTTATATCCACAGAATAACCTAAACACATTACCACATAATCCTATCAGTCTATAACACACATAAGACATAGCATCTAGTCAAACTATTGCAGTCTGAGTTGAAACCGACACAATTCTATCATCCCGACGGTCTAGTCGGACAAATATCGAGTTTAAGTTCAATTAAACTCTTCCTAAGCGCTTAATCATGCCATAGAGTCACATTTATATGATTTAACACTCGCTTTTTCATTTCATAAGTATTCATTAACATCTAATAAGTCAAATACTAATCCAGCAACCTAGATTCTAAATCTAGCAACTAAATTACCAACTCAGTAACCTGGATTCCAAATCCAGCAACCTGAATTCCAAATCCAGCAATCTAAACTGCAATCCAGCAAGCTATATTCATCAGATTTTCTAATCCAGTAAACTGGATTCACAATTACACAATCCAGCAAGAAGAATTCTATATTCGTATCACGAAAATACCAACTCAATTTATTATTTTTCTATCCTTATTCCAAACATATATACACAAATTTCATCCACAAAAATTATTTTTCCATAATTTTCCAACTTCCTTTGATATTTTTCAAAAATTAATTCTAGTGCGTAGCTTAAGAAATTAGCTACCTCGTGCTTAACTCCAAACATTCCCATATCTTGGCATAACATTATATATTTTAACATGATGCTCCATTTTAAATTTTGTGGCAATCGGAGTTGTAGAACTCCGGTTATACTGATTTCCGTCAGAAAATCACAAAAATTGTATTGGTCATAACTTGGTCGTTTTAACTCGGAATCAGCTCATTTTTTGACACAAGGTACTTAATACCATATATTTTCATTTCTCAAAAGCCTGGAATTTTTCTCATTAAATAAATGTCCGAAACAGCCCCCGAAAAATTTTGGATAGCAATTTTTTGTCATTTGGCTGTTTTGGAGTCCTTTACCAAAACTTAAATAAAATGAAATCTATAACTCCAATTAATGATCTGCCAATTTTGTTGGGTTCCTATCTTTCCGGTATACAGTTTTCATATATCACAATCCATATTTGGACATGTTAAGCTCCCGGAATTTAGCCCGGAAGTGGCTGTTACAAAACTGTCCTTTTAACAGTTTTTTATTACCTTTGTGTAGTTTGGGAGAAATCCCATAACTTGTTCAATATTCAACCTAATTAAGTAATTCCAAAGGTATTTTATCCCTAACACATATATCTAGCTCCACAAACTGACCATACTCGAAAATTCAAAGTAGAATGAGAGATAAGATCATTTCCATATCATGCTTGGTTTCCCCAAAAATTTTGTTTTTCGCAGTTTTGATCATGCTTCTTCCTAACGTCATAACTACTTCATCCGGAGTCGGAATTAGTCCGTTCCGGAGTCTATGGAAAGCTTATTTAGTGTACTACATCATATCACAAGTCCAGAATTTTTAGAGTACCCTAACAAATCCGGAATTTTCCTTTTAGAGACAGCAGTCCACTAGATTTTTATTTTTTCTTTAGGGTTTGAAAACTGTTTTGCTTTTCTTGTTTTGATTAAACTTTTAATACTCAAAATAGTTAGATCTAAGCATAACACACCATTTAACAAGTAGATCTATAGTTCTCATGTTCAAGATCATAAACTTCATGGTTCAAAATAACCAAAAATAAAATACATAAACTAGTTAGGATTTTATACCTTTTGTGATAATCCTCTTGATTTTGATTTCTGATCCGCATGATCTGTTATTGATGTATTTTTACACGATCCTAACTTGGTTTCTCACGATTTCACACTCCAAGATCCGAAATATAGAGAGAGATGGGACTTGGTTTTTTTGCAAAATAAAAAAAATGGAGCTTTTCTCTCTCTTTCTAGTCTTTTAAATTAATACAATGTATCTATACATTGCAAGGTGGCATGCTAGATATAAAAGTCACATGCCAAGGGAGGTTTAGGTTTAGATTTAGGTTTAGGGTTGGTGAACAACCAAAGGTAATGAAAGATTTGCACTCCAACTTAATTAAATACAAGAGGGTCATTTTGGACTTTTCCTTTTATTTCTAGAATTTCCATTTATTGCAAACCCTTAGGGTTTAGGTTTTGAGCAATCTAGGATTTAGGGTTTGAAAAACTCTTAGGGTTTAGGTTAGGGTTAGGGTTAGTTCACCCACCCAAGATCATGAAAAGATCTACACTCAACTTATTAAAAAAATGTGACAAAATGGTATAAAGAACATTTTCTTTTATTTCTAGTCTTGCCACTTAACCCAATATCTTCCAATATCTCTTAGATTGTTTGAAATCTTGGTGAAATAAGATGGCTTCTTTATGCATTTGACACCTAGCATTCTTGTACATATCTTTACAAATTGTGGCTCAATTTATTACATGCCACCCTCTCTTTTCTTCCCTTCCATAACCGGCCATGTAGCATTACTAGATCCCACTAATTCTTGCTCTTTCTCTCCCACACTAACCACTAAAGCTTTGCTTGCAAGAATGTCCATAAGTATTGGCAAAATAATAAGATGACACATAAGAGGAGTAGGTGGGAGTTGGTGGATAGTTGGTGGAGAGTTGGTGGAAGAGTTGGTAACCAATTTTAGACAAATAAAATACCAAAATAAATCTTAGTCACATGCTCAATCTTTCCTCCTTTTTCCTTCTCTATCCACGGATCATGCAAATCAATCATAGTCCAACACTTTTACTAATATCAGATGTCCATCATGCCCTTCCTTCAATTCGGCTTATCAATAACAATATTCGAGCTACTCAATTAATGTATTGCTTGGGCCTCTAACTAATTTCATTGGCCAACACTTGGGCTATAAAATATATATAATCCAATACCTTAAATTCTTATCCAACCCAAATAATTTAATTAGGGTTTTTACTTCCTCAATTATAACACAAATCCTTACTCATGCACACTTATTTCCTTAACCCAATTAGACTTGCTATAATTAGGTTATAAAATTAATCATTTGAGATATATAAAATAAATCTCCTAGAATTAGTAAGTATCCTAAATACCACAATTCTCTTTTTCCATAACCCTTAAGTTATTAAATCCTTCATTCCTAATATATAATTAGGGTTACACTAGTTTCTTTTGTTTGTTTATATAATAAACAAATATAAACCATCACATAATGTTCATATTCTTTACACACAACTTTTTAACCCTTAGGGTTTAATACTCCGTATTAGGATTCCCAAATTAGGGTTTAAATTCTCGATACTGAAATTAGGGTTTCTGAACATATCTCTAGAGTTTTCTAACTTAATCGCCATATTCATATCATGAATTTAGGGTTTCGGATTCCTGGAACAGAAAACTAGGGTTTCTAGAGTTTCTTATTAGACGTTAGGGTTTTCGAACTGAACGTTGTCGTTCTTAATATATACTTAGGGTTTATCACAGATGTAATTTATCTGGTCAACCCATGACCCTTAACCACATTCTGTACACATACATAACGATTTTCATAAAACTTAATCACATAAATCCTTAATCCTGAATAATTCACCTATATCCTTCACTGAATTTTTAAATCCTCAAAATTCCATCCCAATAACATCAAACGCATACACTCATTTTCTGTCTAGGTCTATTATTTAACCTTAAAATCAATCATTTAAGATTTTCATAAATTGTCTAATTTCTCGGGTTGTCACATTCACCCCTCCTTCTAAGAATTTCGTCCCCGAAATTCACCTTACACCTTACACCGTGCACCTTACACCATTCACACATATCACATGCTACCCAATACACCACTCACAAGGGTAAAAATTTTAAAACTGTGCTGAGGAATCGTATAAACTGTTTGTTTCTTCATTTTCGCAAAGGTTTTATGGAAATTCATCTGCAAACCGTCATTACTTACGGACACAAAGGGTGATTAGCCCGATATGCCCTGTACTGGCCAAGTACTGATTTTATCTGTTTTCCCATCACTGCCAAAGGCACAAAAATTTTACCTCAGTCTTATTTGATTCCACAGTAAAACAATTTGGTTTGGAAAATTTCTTTCAATAAAATATTTTTGAGAATGACGTCATGATGCCGCATTGTATTTAACAGTCCGTTGAGGATTTCATCATTTTGTGACTTTGTTATACTACATCATACTGTAGTGGGCTGACGATTCTTAGATCACATCCAACACCAAGTAATTCTGCATTGATAACTCCATCATTTTTTTATTATCTCTGCACCAAGTCACATGGTGCATAAGTGATAAATAAAAACAATTTTATTTTTTTTAAAAGGCACATAGTGCGTATTTAGCTTGATGTCAAAAATTGAGGTTTAGCAAAGCTAGGGGTTTAGGAAAACCTAAATCTCCACTAATGATCATATGCTTAACAATCTATCTGTTCCTATAATCCTTAACACTCCATTCACACACAACTATACCCAGTTCATAAAACCACACTTATGTGTTCATAACCTGGCCACAATTATATGAGTTTGCGAACTTACCTTAGTCTGACCTTTGGCGTCCGTTTGCTGAGGGGCTCATAAACATTTCATATAACTATGCGTCAAGAATGTCACATAAGTATGAGTTCTAAGAACTCGTACTTAATCCTATATTCTCTACCTATGACCTATTTATCTGTATATAACAACTAGCGTGACACAACATTTCAATTATTACCAATGCCACCAACTAAGTAGTTTTTACACCAAGCACAATTCTCCGCCCATACAAGGAATCATACAACTCAGTTGCTGACACGAGTCCTCATTGAAATCCCCACCTAATCTTAACCCTCTTTTTTTCAATACGAATTCAATTCGTATTCATAATCCATAACTTTTTTATGAGTTTTCATAGTACCATTTCATAGTACAACTTTCACACAGCATCTTGCTGTTAACTTTTCAATCATTAGATTGATTCATTTCCCATATCATAACCTTAATCAGATCACGGGGTGATCTTATCGTATATATTACGATTCAATTCCATGCACTATGATCGTTTTGTTTTACGATCTCCTATCCCTGCACTTTCAGTCTTTTAGACTAGATCTATTCACCATTACTGTTCAACTTTATTATCAGAGTTAGGGAACTCTGTGTCTTTACACTCACCGAGATTCATCTTTGAATCTTACCAACCAACTAACTCTATGTGAGTTAGATCTTATCCTAATCCTAATCACGGCGGTTATTGGTCTCAGGTATTCCTACCTAAGCTTCATAACCAACAGTTCTGATACCAACTGTAGTATCCCCGAATCCGGGCCCCGAATCGCCGCGGACTCGGTACACTAATCTTTCATTAATTGCGGAAGATATAAACATAAATTGTTTATACATTACATTACACACATTACCCCAAGGTCGAGTAACCTTAACTTATACATAAATCATAAACTATTTATCACACAACAATATTTATCAAATTATACTATTACGAACTAGCCGTACATTTTATCCCAAGCCGGACTTGGCATTATCTTTTCCTGTATCCGAACGCATTCGCCTTATCTGCAATGTTTTATCATGATATAGCAAGGGTGAGCATGAAAGTTGCCCAGCAAGTTTATATACAACAATATAACGATATATCATGATTGAAGAGTGTGAATAATGAGCTTGCTATAATTCATCAATATAATTGAGAACTAGCACGAACAAATTTTTGACTGAACAAGTATTATACATGAACAAACATTTCTGAACCAACTGGTAATGAAGGTGATCAGCCTTTCATACCTGACTTATACATGCAAGATGTACAGAGTACAAATTTCATGGCAATCAGCAATGATTAACCATAAGCTTGATGAAACTACTCTTATTAGAATTAAGTAAAAGAAAACTTGCCTGAACCGTTGATTACCGCAACGCAATTTAATAACGCTTTACCCAGAAGACCTAATATTAATAATATAGATCTCCAATAATTAGAATAATATCATCACAGTATAATACTGTTATATTTATATCCACTGAATAACCTAAACACATTACCACATAATCCTATCAGTTTATAACACACATAAGACATAGCATCTAGTCAAACTATTGCAGTCTGAGTTGAAACCGACACAATTCTATCATCCCGACGGTCTAGTCGGACAAATATCGAGTTTAAGTTCAATTAAACTCTTCCTAAGCGCTTAATCATGCCATAGAGTCACATTTATATGATTTAACACTCGCTTTTTCATTTCATAAGTATTCATTAACATCTAATAAGTCAAATACTAATCCAGCAACCTAGATTCTAAATCTAGCAACTAAATTACCAACTCAGTAACCTGGATTCCAAATCCAGCAACCTGAATTCCAAATCCAGCAATCTAAACTGCAATCCAGCAAGCTATATTCATCAGATTTTCTAATCCAGTAAACTGGATTCACAATTACACAATCCAGCAAGATGAATTCTATATTCGTATCACGAAAATACCAAATCAGTTCATTATTTTTCTATCCTTATTCCAAACATATATACACAAATTTCATCCACAAAAATTATTTTTTCATAATTTTCCAACTTCCTTTGATATTTTTCAAAAATTAATTCTAGTGCGTAGCTTAAGAAATTAGCTACCTCGTGCTTAACTCCAAACATTATAACATTATATATTTTAACATGATACTCCATTTTAAATTTTGTGGCAATCGGAGTTGTAGAACTCCGGTTATAGCGATTTTCGTCGGAAAATCACAAAAATTGTATTGGTCATAACTTGGTCGTTTTAACTCGGAATCAGCTCATTTTTGGACACAAGGTACTTAATACCATATATTTTCATTTCTCAAAAGCCTGGAATTTTTCTCATTAAATAAATGTCCGAAACAGCCCCCGGAAAATTTTGGGCAGCAACTTTTTGTCATTTGGCAGTTTTGGGGTCCTTTACCAAAACTTAAATAAAATGAAATCTATAACTCCAATTAATGATCCGCCAATTTTTTTGGGTTCCTATCTTTCCGATACACAGTTTTCATATATCACAATCCATATTTGGACATGTTAAGCTCCTGGAATTTAGCCCGGAAGTGGCTATTACAAAACTGTCCTTTTAACAGTTTTTTATTACCTTTGTGTAGTTTGGGAGAAATCCCATAACTTATTCAATATTCAACCTAATTAAGTAATTCCAAAGGTATTTTATCCCTAACACATATATCTAGCTCCACAAACTGACCATACTCTAAAATTCAAAGTAGAATGAGAGATAAGATCATTTCCATATCGTGCTTGGTTTCTCCAAAAATTTCGTTTTTCGCAGTTTTGATCATGCTTCTTCCGAACGTCATAACTACTTCATCCGGAGTCGGAATTAGTCCGTTCCGGAGTCTATGGAAAGATTATTTAGTGTACTACAACATATCACAAGTCCAGAATTTTTAGAGCACCCTAACAAATCCGTAATTTTCCTTTTAGAGACAGCAGTCCACTAGATTTTTATTTTTTTCTTTAAGGTTTGAAAACTGTTTTGCTTTTCTTGTTTTGATTAAACTTTTAATACTCAAAATAGTTAGATCTAAGCATAACACACCATTTAACAAGTAGATCTATAGTTCTCATGTTCAAGATCATAAACTTCATGGTTCAAAATAACCAAAAATCAAATACATAAACTAGTTAGGATTTTATACCTTTTGTGATAATCCTCTTGATTTTGATTTCTGATCCGCATGATCTGTTATTGATGTGTTTTTACACTATCCTAACTTGGTTTGTCACAATTTCACACTCCAAGATCCGAAATATAGAGAGAGATGGGACTTGGTTTTTTTGCAAAATAAAAAAATGGACCTTTTCTCTCTCTTTCTAGTTTTTTAAATTGATACAATGTATCTATACATTGCAAGGTGGCATGCTAGATATAAAAGTCACATGCCAAGGTAGGTTTAGGTTTAGATTTAGGTTTAGGGTTGGTGAACAACCAAAGGTAATGCAAGATTTGCACTCCAACTTAATTAAATACAAGAGGGTCATTTTGGACTTTTCCTTTTATTTCTAGAATTTCCATTTGTTGCAAACCCTTAGGGTTTAGGTTTTGAGCAATATAGAATTAGGGTTTGAAAAACTCTTAGGGTTTAGTTTAGGGTTAGGGTTAGTTCACTCACCCAAGATCATGACAAGATCTACACTCAACTTATTAAAAAATGTGACAAAATGGTATAAAGAATATTTCCTTTTATTTCTAGTCTTGCCACTTGACCCAATATCTTCCAATATCTCTTAGATTGTTTGAAATCTTGGTGAAATAAGGTGGCTTCTTTATGCATTTGACACCTAGCATTCTTGTACATATCTTTACAAATTGTGGCTCAATTTATTACATGCCACCCTCTCTTTTCTTCCCTTCCATAACCGGCCATGTAGCATTACTAGATCCCACTAATTCTTGCTCTTTCTCTCCCACACTAACCACTAAAGCTTTGCTTGCAAGAATATCCATAAGTATTGGCAAAATAATAAGATGACACATAAGAGGAGTAGGTGGGAGTTGGTGGAGAGTTGGTGGAAGAGTTGGTAACCAACTTTAGACAAATAAAATACCAAAATAAATCTTAGTCACATGCTCAATCTTTCCTCCTTTTTCCTTCTGTATCCACGGACCATGCAAATCAATCATAGTCCAACACTTTTAATAATATCAGATGTCCATCATGCCCTTCCTTCAATTCGGCTTATCAATAACAATATTCGAGCTACTCAATTAATGTTTTGCTTGGGCCTCTAACTAATTTCATTGGCCAACACTTGGGCTATAAAATATATATAATCCAATACCTTAAATTCTTATCCAACCCAAATAATTTAATTAGGGTTTTTACTTCCTCAATTATAACACAAATCCTTACTCATGCATACTTATTTCCTTAACCCAATTAGACTTGCTATAATTAGGTTATAAAATTAATCATTTGAGATATATAAAATAAATCTCCTAGAATTAGTAAGTATCCTAAATACCACAATTCTCTTTTTCCATAACCCTTAAGTTATTAAATCCTTCATTCCTAATATATAATTAGGGTTACACTAGTTTCTTTTGTTTGTTTATATAATAAACAAATATAAATCATCACATAATGTTCATATTCTTTACACACAACTTTTTAACCCTTAGGGTTTAATACTTCGTATTAGGATTCCCAAATTAGGGTTTAAATTCTCGATACTGAAATAAAGGTTTCTGAACATATCGCTAGAGTTTTCTAACTTAATCGCCATATTCATATCATGAATTTAGGGTTTTGGATTCCCAGAACAGAAAACTAGGGTTTCCAGAACCGATTTCTAGAGTTTCTTATTAGACGTTAGGGTTTTCGAACTGGACGTTTTCGTTCTTTATATATACTTAGGGTTTATCACAGATGTAATTTATCTGGTCAACCCATGACCCTTAACCACATTCTGTACACATACATAACGATTTTCATAGAACTTAATCACATAAATCCTTAATCCTGAATAATTCACCTATATCCTTCACCGAATTTTGAAATCCTCAAAATTCCATCCCAATTACATCAAACGCATACACTCATTTTCTGTCTAGGTCTATTATTTAACCTTAAATCAATCATTTAAGATTTTCATAAATTGTCTAATTTCTCGGGTTGTAACAACTTCACAAGCATATCATCACAGATCTACTTTCAAATTTCATACATATCTCATATGCATTTCATATATATACATCAACATTCTCATAGCATAATATAGCTCAACTAATAGATATTGAATTCATATATCAAATAGAAAGTGAAAGACTTGCCTGATTCATAGTTTATCAACTACGACTTAACTGCTTAAAGCTTATCTGCACTGCGTGTATTCCTACACAATTATATAATCATGGATTCATATCCATCAGTCATACATTTCATATGCTCTTAATATAATAATAAATATTACATTGTTTCCTAACTAGGTTTGTAAAATCTTCATTTCGCTTTCTCATCGTACTCTTAGAATAGCTAGGTGTGTATAGTTATCCCTTAACCACTCATACTTGACATCAACATTCATATATATTTATCACACACTTGACTCGCTATGTGTTCGTTACACATTTAAAACTCATAGGTGCATAGTTCTTGCATTTTGCAAACCTTAATAAAATTTAACAACTATGTGTTTTATATAACCATTACATGATCATATGCTTAAAACATCATTTTTGTCAAGTATTATAACTTTAGACATTCATATATATATGCTTTAAGGTTCAGATGACTACTAAAATAGTTTGGCAACACTGCCCTGCAGCGCAGCTGCGCTGCAGTTTGGCCTAGGATGGGTGCAGCTGGGTCGTCCCCTGGCCAGACCAGATTTAACTTTTCACTGCCCAATATAATTTATAGCATAACGTGTATTCTAATACGTATTGTAAACATACCTTAAGTAGGTTGTGATCTATTTTCAAGTTCATATTAAAACTACTTATCTCTATAATGATTTATTTTAATCAATAAGTCTTAACAACTTTCTTTGACAAGATTCGATATTATAAGCTTTTAAACCATATATTGGTACTAATAATCCTCTACTAGCATGTTTCACATGTATATATCTTATTTACATAGACATAGCATAGTTCATTATTTGAAAAAGTATTTTAAACAACACTTGAAAGGTCCAATTCATGCTTAGCTAGATGATGAACATATTTGTCATGTCTAGAGGCATAAGGCATTCAAGTTCACTTTTAAAAGTCATTATAGGCCAAGTTAAAGCAACTAGGTGCAACCTTTAATCTCATTTCATAGCTAACTAAGCCATGTATGTATGTTATTACGTTTAGAACTTTAAGTACACAAGTTACTTTAAGTTCGTTCTCAAAGTTTCAAATTTTCTTTAGAAATCATTTTCAACTAATCTATTGTAAGTTGATAATAAGTGAAGCAACTTTAAATAACTTCTCATACTTAGGTATACTCATAACTCAACAATATTTATATGTTAAAATATTATAACTTCAAAGACTCAAGTTTCGTCAATATTCGTTTTCAAAACTCCAAGTTTCTTTTCAAAACACATACTAAATCATATTAAAGCATTCCATTAGGAGTAAGGTAATCTTATATATCATGTCTATTATCATGAATATTTATTTTCTATCACTTAGAATAACAGATTCCATCATTGGGAGCACTATACTTGCGTATGTGCTCGTCTGATGCCCTCTGATTGCCTTCAAATACATAAAAGTCACACAGATGGACATTTTTACCCCTCTTAACGACTTCAACTCGAAAAACATAAGGAATAAAAGTTGTAGGTCTATTTTTCCTCGTTCCGGATCATCTTAAATCACCTCAATCGAAGTTCGTATGAAAATGTTATGCGCATTTTAGTAACATATGTACGGTCATATTTTCTCAACATTTGTAAGTCAGACTACACCCCCCCCCCCCACCGGGGGTGGGGGTTTTACGCTATATTAGTCTGTCGGTGCGGGCATGGCTACTGCAAAACCCCCGTCGGGGCAGGCATGGCTACTACAGTTGCGAAAATGGCATTCCCCTTCTACGAGCTATCATGCCAAACTCCTATCCAAATATCAATGTAATGATACTTAATTGATATAAACTTACTATTAAACAACCCCAACATGCTTCTAACAATTCCAAACATGCAAACAATCAAATTCAAGAATCAATTCAAGATTTATGCTATTTTTCCAAAGTTTAACACATTTAGCGATTCTCTTCACTACGAATTCGTTACTTGACCAAATTACTTCGTTTAACTTTTGTTGATTTCATATTCAACCATATTAACAATGTCTAGCATCAATTGACACATTCTAGCATGCTTCAACCATAAACCTTTCGACTCAAAACATGTATTTTAGTACTTTTCTAAGAACTTTGCAAAACTTGGATTTAAGAACATATAAAGGGATATTACCTTCTGAAATTGTGAAGTTGAAATGCTACTCTAGCTTCAATTTGCAGATTACTCAACAACACTCTCACTCCAATTAAAAATTCTCAGAGAAATCAACCATTCACATTTGAGAAGGGGACTTCTATTTATAGAGGGATTATTGACCATTTGGAGGTTTTACCCTAAGGATTGTTTCCATGGAAGATTGAAAGAACCATTGTGCAACAAGAGGTTGGTGAAATGCTTCACCAACTTCAGCTTCTCCCCTTCCCATAGTCATCGTTTCCATCATGGTTTTCAACAAATATAGAGCCATGGGCTTTTAGCAAAACACGACTGAGACTTTTGGGAATGGGACTATGATTTTGGGACACCACTAATACTCAGTATTTAGACAACCACTATTAGCATACATGGGTTTATTTAATATTTGTCCCCAAATAATCATATACACTCACTCACACATTACACATAGAATTTATATAATCCATGTACATTGGTTTATTTCAAATAATATTTACATTAGACTAGGATATACCTTAGTTGGGTAGCAATATTACTTTCCATAAAACTCATTATTCCAATTCTACATAGATAAAATAATCATTTAATATTATTTATATATTTAATCAAAGTTTTTTTCTCTCATAGGTTTAAAATACCCATTTAATTACTCCCACACACATCATGATGTCACATAAGACTCTTTCATATAACTTAGTAAATTCCTTAAGTCAAGCTTACTTTTATTATATAGTTTTATATCATAATTATTCATATTCCAATTTCACACCTCATTTTATATTGAATAAAAAACCTTATTATATATGATTTCTCCTTACATGCTATTGTTCATGATAATTATTGAATAATAATTAGTCAAACATATTATGACATTATTTATTTATTAATAGTACTAATTAATTTAATCCATTTCCTCATTAATTAAATTAGTACTTTCTCATTTCACCACTTTGCCACAATAGGCATATCTCACAAGCTTACATTAAGCTTATTCTCATTTTCATTACTTATTCATTTCCCACCACATTACTATTGTAATACCAGGTAAAAAAAAAAAAAATTAATCCATATTTTAATTGGGCTTTTCTTGTGTTGGGTCAGATTGTATTTAATTTGTGTGAACTATAATAAATATGTGATTACATTTATTTGGGCTATAATAAATAAGGAATTTCATTAAATTTGGGCCTTAAAACTATTTGGGTTTTCATATTTGGGTAATATTAAAATCCTATTAAAATTAGGAGAGTTAATAAGATAGGTTAATTAATAAATAATAAATAAAACCCTAATCTATCTCACGTATCTCTGATAACTGACTGAGAAAAGAAAAAGAAGAAGCGCCGCATTGCAGAGAGAGAGAAAATGGCGAACAGGAAACAAAATAGGTACTTTGTTTTTATGTGTTGTGTGATGTAAATTCTTGGGTTGATCTATTGAAATCTAGATGCATACTTCTCATCACAAGTCCTGCTGATGGCTGATTGATTTATTATATATATATAGATATATTAAATTTGTCAGTATTGAGATGGAGCAGTGTTGTGTATATATTGTGTATATATATATATATAGAGAGAGAGAGAATTTGAAAAATTATCATGAATTAGTAACTGGCATGTGCATAAAAAAAAAAACTTTCGTAACTTGAATTTGTACGCCTACAGTCATAAAACTGTGTTGCAGTCTACATATATTATATACATATATAATTATAATAGAATTTTCTTTTCCTTTGCGGAAGACATGCAACTCCATATTATATAGTATTCGATAAGAAGCAAGTTACACATATCTCCTTTCCCTTTTATTGACATCAGAGCAAACAATGTCTATAAGTCGTTAAGCTGCTTTTTTTTCATATTCAACATAAATATGTTACGGATATATTCGGAAATATCAACCTTAATTAGAATAATAAAGTTTCCCAAGTAAGTAAATACCAAAGTCAAAGACAGTTCTCTTTGAAAAAAATATCCCACATACAATATAACGAAGAAGATGAATTCCTGAATTAGTCTCCTTAAAAAAAAAAAAAAAAACTTTTCATTATCATGATGAAAGCTAAACTGCTTCAAGTATTAATAAGGATTACAAATAAATGATGCTTATATAAGTTATGTTCGATTGTCTGCTGCATTGATTTCAAATATATTATATATATATATATATATATATATATATATATATATGTATGTATATTTTTATATATTACATTTTAATAGGTTCTGAATTTGTAAATTAAATTAAAGTTATGTATATCAAATTAAATTAATTAATCTTGCCAACATTATTATAAAAGTTTTTAATAATAATTTTAATAGTGTTATGTTATTAACGATTGGATTGTAATAAAATCTTATTAAATTATTTAAATTGAACGGAAAGAATTTAAAGAGTTTTTTTTTTGGAATATAAGTTTTGGAGTATTAGCAATTGATAAAAGGCGATGATTAAAGGCATATTAAATAGATTATGAGTTATTTTGGAATTATTAGTTTGGATTATTTTTAATTTGAGGTGAATATGTTTAGGTGATGAATAACATTTCGTATTTGATATCGTTGGCATTTGAGGGTAAGATTTTGTGGAGTGTGCTATAAATGGTTTGGAAGTATCAGGTACGGATTCTGTACTCTTTCAGCGATACTTTTGTTACATTTGATTTATTCGTTTTGTTTCTCGTGTCAAATTCTGTTATTATTTCACATAATTGCTTCTTGTGAAATTCATATAATTGTTTTACTTTGGAGTTAACACATTGGACTCGTAATTGTACTCTTTGAATTAGGATATCATGTTTAGTATTTATTTTTGATAATTGTAGAGCGGTATATGTTGTTACCTTCTTTTGAGACCTTGTGACCATAATTTGATTTGGTTCAACATGTACATATAGAACCCTTTTGTTGGTATTATGTCGCATGTGTTGTGACATGGTATTTTTATTAGAATATACCGTAGGGTATACCTGAGCTATAACCACCTGTGGGGGTACCACAGGCATGTCGTCTTGGCACGAGAGACATGACACTTTCCGTGGCGGTGTGATTAGTCCACGGCGTCTCCATTTTGGGCTCCGGAGTAAATGGGCCATTTGGTGTTTTGTTGTGGGAGGCGTATGGGTTAACCCTAGATTTCTGTTCTGCGGATTGGTGATGTTGTGCCAAACACACCTATCCGATTTGCATACATTTGGATTCGCGGTCCAATGTGTGATTGCCTGTGTGGCATTGTTTCGATGTGCCTGTGTGGCATTATTTTGATTTGCCTGTGTGGCATTATTTTGACTTGCCTGTGTGGCAAGGTATATTTCTGAGCTCATTCGGTATGAAATAACTCTAGCCGTTTGTTTCAGCCTCTTATTTTATTGGATTAGTTTTGTTGGTTTTTGTTCAGTTCAAATCATTGAGTTAGTTACTTCAGTTCGTTATTTCTTTATTCTCTTATTGGTTTCGTCAATTACGTTGATTCATATATATTCCATTCAGATCCTTGGATATTACATTTTCGTTCGTACGTATTTGCACTTGAGGCTTGTTCAGTATTTTGTCTCAACTGTTTTCGTATATCAGTTGTATATCTGTATCCGTACTGGGCAATTGGCTCATGCTGTGTTTTTCTTCCGGCAGGTTTGCAGGGGTGATTCAGGGCTAGTGTGATGAGAATGTTGCCTTTGACCATCTAGGTGGATTCAAATTTTAGGTTTTGATTATTTTGACTCTATGTTGAGAATCGTATTTAATGCCTTATTGATGGTTAACATTATTACATATTTGAAGTCTTTAGTGCTCTGTTTACTAATTTTGAGGTTTGTTGTGCTTTGCACGTGACCTCCCTTTCCTTTTCGGGAAGGGGGTGTTACAGATATGGTATCAGAGCTTAGGTTCTTTCCTGTAGAAAACCTATTTAGGTTTGACCTGTGAGTTGTGGGTAAATCATTGGGTAGACATAGGAGTTTGAATTGATTTTGTTCTCTGTTTGGTTGGTCTTATTCTGACCAAGTGTTTTTTTTTTAGTTCTTTGAGTTATATTTGATTTGAGAAAGGCGAGATAATTTGTTAAGATTATTATTGTTATGCGTTGGAACAATAATATTAGTTAAGGATTGTGATTGGATTATTAAGGAGAATAATATCATATTTTGTTCAGTTAAGAAATGATTATACGATTAGGAAATGAGCATTTGTATCAGCAAGTTTTGATATGAGAGAATTATTTGTTAAGAGTTATTTTAGGTAATTACAAATTATTATGATTTTGGAATTGAGGATTTTATTTGGGTTAGATTCTGATTTTTGTTAAGTTGTGAATAATTTGAGGTATGTGAATTGGTGAGATAATATGATAAAGTGAAAACTATTAAGTACAAAGGATCTCTTGTAATTTTAAGTTGTTGTAAAGATTCGAGGTAATTAGATTATATTTTTGGAGTAAATGAATTTTGCGATTATTTCCTAGTAGAATATTGGAGTTATCTTATATGAAATTTTGAGTGATAGTATGAGGAGATTTTGGAATTTGTTGGGTTAAAGTTTGCACTAAGAGAATGATTGATTTATTAAATGATTAGATATTAAGTGATGAATCTTTAAGAGATTTTGAAAGCTATCGTTTGTTTATTCAGATAGTAGGATATATGATTTAGAGTTTGGTGATGGAGAGATCTTAGTAGTAATATATTTTTGGTGTAATAATATTTGAGAACTAATTTGATTGGAGGTTATGATATTTTGAAACTCTTAAGGACTTAGAAGAGTTGGTGATAAAGAGATATTAGTAGTATATTCTTTGGTGTAATATTACTTGGTGAATAGTTCAAATTAAGGATGAGATATTTTGAAGCTCTTGAGGACTTGGAGAGAGTTGGTGATATGGTTTGCATAGTTGTTTTGGTTATCTGATGTCTTTAGAGTTTTGCGTGAATTTATGTAAAATTAAATAAAAATAATTTGTTAGATCTTTGTCATGTGTGGAATATAAATATTTTAACGAGTTAAAAATAATTTTAAATATTTTGGTTATTTGAATCGTATTTAGATGAAGAAAATTTTTTGTGATTTCGAATTATGTTCCGAAGAGTACGTACGCTTACAAGAATGAAACTCAAAGATATTAGCGACGGCCCGCACCAACGGTGGATCATGTGATTTAATTTGATGCAACGCGAAGAACCTTACCAAAGCTTGACACGGTAGCTGACGAATCTTTTACGTGTACGTGGACAATTGTGTGAACTGACTTACCCGCGTTGATCGTTACAAATGGTGGCGCTACGTCGTAACTAAATTATTTTTAGCTTATTTGAATTCCGAGGACGGAATTATTTATAAGGGGTGAAAAATGTAATAACCCATATTTTTTTTTAAATTAAAATGGAGAAAGATAATTCCTTTTTGTTAAAGTCTTGTGGTAAAATCATTCGGAGCGGGAAGCTACATGGAAGATGGAGGAGTCTATTCGAGCGAAGTATCTGCATTTTTGATAATTAGGTACTTTTCATTCTTTTGATTCCGGGGACGGAATCTTTTTTAAGGGGTAGGTGATGTAATACCCGGTAAAAAAAAAAATTAATCCATATTTTAATTGGACTTTTCTTGTGTTGGGTCAGATTGTATTTAATTTGTGTGAACTATAATAAATATGTGATTACATTTATTTGGGCTATAATAAATAAGGAATTTCATTAAATTTGGGCCTTAAAACTATTTGGGTTTTCATATTTGGGTAATATTAAAATCCTATTAAAATTAGGAGAGTTAATAAGATAGGTTAATTAATAAATAATAAATAAAACCCTAATCTATCTCACGTATCTCTGATAACTGACTGAGAAAAGAAAAAGAAGAAGCGCCGCATTGCAGAGAGAGAGAAAATGGCGAACAGGAAACAAAATAGGTACTTTGTTTTTATGTGTTGTGTGATGTAAATTCTTGGGTTGATCTATTGAAATCTAGATGCATACTTCCCATCACAAGTCCTGCTGATGGCTGATTGATTTATTATATATATATATAGATATATTAAATTTGTCAGTATTGAGATGGAGCAGTGTTGTGTATATATTGTGTGTATATATATATAGAGAGAGAGAGAATTTGAAAAATTATCATGAATTAGTAACTGGCATGTGCATAAAAAAAAAAAACTTTCGTAACTTGAATTTGTACGCCTACAGTCATAAAACTGTGTTGCAGTCTACATATATTATATACATATATAATTATAATAGAATTTTCTTTTCCTTTGCGGAAGACATGCAACTCCATATTATATAGTATTCGATAAGAAGCAAGTTACACATATCTCCTTTCCCTTTTATTGACATCAGAGCAAACAATGTCTATAAGTCGTTAAGCTGCTTTTTTTTCATATTCAACATAAATATGTTACGGATATATTCGGAAATATCAACCTTAATTAGAATAATAAAGTTTCCCAAGTAAGTAAATACCAAAGCCAAAGACAGTTCTCTTTGAAAAAAATATCCCACATACAATATAACGAAGAAGATGAATTCCTGAATTAGTCTCCTAAAAAAAAAAAAAAACTTTTCATTATCATGATGAAAGCTAAACTGCTTCAAGTATTAATAAGGATTACAAATAAATGATGCTTATATAAGTTATGTTCGATTGTCTGCTGCATTGATTTCAAATATATTATATATATATATATATATATATATATATATATATATGTATATTTTTATATATTACATTTTAATAGGTTCTGAATTTTTAAATTAAATTAAAGTTATGTATATCAAATTAAATTAATTAATCTTGCCAACATTATTATAAAAGTTTTTAATAATAATTTTAATAGTGTTATGTTATTAACGATTGGATTGTAATAAAATCTTATTAAATTATTTAAATTGAACGGAAAGAATTTAAAGAGTTTTTTTTTGGAATATAAGTTTTGGAGTATTAGCAATTGATAAAAGGCGATGATTAAAGGCATATTAAATAGATTATGAGTTATTTTGGAATTATTAGTTTGGATTATTTTTAATTTGAGGTGAATATGTTTAGGTGATGAATAACGTTTCGTATTTGATATCGTTGGCATTTGAGGGTAAGATTTTGTGGAGTGTGCTATAAATGGTTTGGAAGTATCAGGTACGGATTCTGTACTCTTTCAGCGATACTTTTGTTACATTTGATTTATTCGTTTTGTTTCTCGTGTCAAATTCTGTTATTATTTCACATAATTGCTTCTTGTGAAATTCATATAATTGTTTTACTTTGGAGTTAACACATTGGACTCGTAATTGTACTCTTTGAATTAGGATATCATGTTTAGTATTTATTTCTGATAATTGTAGAGCGGTATATGTTGTTACCTTCTTTTGAGACCTTGTGACCATAATTTGATTTGGTTCAACATGTACATATAGAACCCTTTTATTGGTATTATGTCGCATGTGTTGTGACATGGTATTTTTATTAGAATATACCGTAGGGTATACTTGAGCTATAACCACCTGTGGGGGTACCACAGGCATGTCGTCTTGGCACGAGAGACATGACACTTTCCGTGGCGGTGTGATTAGTCCACGGCGTCTCCATTTTGGGCTCCGGAGTAAATGGGCCATTTGGTGTTTTGTTGTGGGAGGCGTATGGGTTAACCCTAGATTTCTGTTCTGCGGATTGGTGATGTTGTGCCAAACACACCTATCCGATTTGCATACATTTGGATTCGCGGTCCAATGTGTGATTGCCTGTGTGGCATTGTTTCGATGTGCCTGTGTGGCATTATTTTGATTTGCCTGTGTGGCATTATTTTGACTTGCCTGTGTGGCAAGGTATATTTCTGAGCTCATTCGGTATGAAATAACTCTAGCCGTTTGTTTCAGCCTCTTATTTTATTGGATTAGTTTTGTTGGTTTTTGTTCAGTTCAAATCATTGAGTTAGTTACTTCAGTTCGTTATTTCTTTATTCTCTTATTGGTTTCGTCAATTACGTTGATTCATATATATTCCATTCAGATCCTTGGATATTACATTTTCGTTCGTACGTATTTGCACTTGAGGCTTGTTCAGTATTTTGTCTCAACTGTTTTCGTATATCAGTTGTATATCTGTATCCGTACTGGGCAATTGGCTCATGCTGTATTTTTCTTCCGGCAGGTTTGCAGGGGTGATTCAGGGCTAGTGTGATGAGAATGTTGCCTTTGACCATCTAGGTGGATTCAAATTTTAGGTTTTGATTATTTTGACTCTATGTTGAGAATCGTATTTAATGCCTTATTGATGGTTATCATTATTACATATTTGAAGTCTTTAGTGCTCTGTTTACTAATTTTGAGGTTTGTTGTGCTTTGCACGTGACCTCCCTTTCCTTTTCGGGAAGGGGGTGTTACAGATATGGTATCAGAGCTTAGGTTCTTTCCTGTAGAAAACCTATTTAGGTTTGACCTGTGAGTTGTGGGTAAATGATTGGGTAGACATAGGAGTTTGAATTGATTTTGTTCTCTGTTTGGTTGGTCTTATTCTGACCAAGTGTTTTTTTTTTTAGTTCTTTGAGTTATATTTGATTTGAGAAAGGCGAGATAATTTGTTAAGATTATTATTGTTATGCGTTGGAACAATAATATTAGTTAAGGATTGTGATTGGATTATTAAGGAGAATAATATCATATTTAGTTCAGTTAAGAAATGATTATACGATTAGGAAATGAGCATTTGTATCAGCAAGTTTTGATATGAGAGAATTATTTGTTAAGAGTTATTTTAGGTAATTACAAATTATTATGATTTTGGAATTGAGGATTTTATTTGGGTTAGATTCTGATTTTTGTTAAGTTGTGAATAATTTGAGGTATGTGAATCGGTGAGATAATATGATAAAGTGAAAACTATTAAGTACAAAGGATCTCTTGTAATTTTAAGTTGTTGTAAAGATTCGAGGTAATTAGATTATATTTTTGGAGTAAATGAATTTTGCGATTATTTCCTAGTAGAATATTGGAGTTATCTTATATGAAATTTTGAGTGATAGTATGAGGAGATTTTGGAATTTGTTGGGTTAAAGTTTGCACTAAGAGAATGATTGATTTATTAAATGATTAGATATTAAGTGATGAATCTTTAAGAGATTTTGAAAGCTATCGTTTGTTTATTCAGATAGTAGGATATATGATTTAGAGTTTGGTGATGGAGAGATCTTAGTAGTAATATATTTTTGGTGTAATAATATTTGAGAACTAATTTGATTGGAGGTTATGATATTTTGAAACTCTTAAGGACTTAGAAGAGTTGGTGATAAAGAGATATTAGTAGTATATTCTTTGGTGTAATATTACTTGGTGAATAGTTCAAATTAAGGATGAGATATTTTGAAGCTCTTGAGGACTTGGAGAGAGTTGGTGATATGGTTTGCATAGTTGTTTTGGTTATCTGATGTCTTTAGAGTTTTGCGTGAATTTATGTAAAATTAAATAAAAATAATTTGTTAGATCTTTGTCATGTGTGGAATATAAATATTTTAACGAGTTAAAAATAATTTTAAATATTTTGGTTATTTGAATCGTATTTAGATGAAGAAAATTTTTTGTGATTTCGAATTATGTTCCGAAGAGTACGTACGCTTACAAGAATGAAACTCAAAGATATTAGCGACGGCCCGCACCAACGGTGGATCATGTGATTTAATTTGATGCAACGCGAAGAACCTTACCAAAGCTTGACACGGTAGCTGACGAATCTTTTACGTGTACGTGGACAATTGTGTGAACTGACTTACCCGCGTTGATCGTTACAAATGGTGGCGCTACGTCGTAACTAAATTATTTTTAGCTTATTTGAATTCCGAGGACGGAATTATTTATAAGGGGTGAAAAATGTAATAACCCATATTTTTTTTTAAATTAAAATGGAGAAAGATAATTCCTTTTTGTTAAAGTCTTGTGGTAAAATCATTCGGAGCGGGAAGCTACATGGAAGATGGAGGAGTCTATTCGAGCGAAGTATCTGCATTTTTGATAATTAGGTACTTTTCATTCTTTTGATTCCGGGGACGGAATCTTTTTTAAGGGGTAGGTGATGTAATACCCGGTAAAAAAAAAAATTAATCCATATTTTAATTGGGCTTTTCTTGTGTTGGGTCAGATTGTATTTAATTTGTGTGAACTATAATAAATATGTGATTACATTTATTTGGGCTATAATAAATAAGGAATTTCATTAAATTTGGGCCTTAAAACTATTTGGGTTTTCATATTTGGGTAATATTAAAATCCTATTAAAATTAGGAGAGTTAATAAGATAGGTTAATTAATAAATAATAAATAAAACCCTAATCTATCTCACGTATCTCTGATAACTGACTGAGAAAAGAAAAAGAAGAAGCGCCGCATTGCAGAGAGAGAGAAAATGGCGAACAGGAAACAAAATAGGTACTTTGTTTTTATGTGTTGTGTGATGTAAATTCTTGGGTTGATCTATTGAAATCTAGATGCATACTTCCCATCACAAGTCCTGCTGATGGCTGATTGATTTATTATATATATATATAGATATATTAAATTTGTCAGTATTGAGATGGAGCAGTGTTGTGTATATATTGTGTGTATATATATATAGAGAGAGAGAGAATTTGAAAAATTATCATGAATTAGTAACTGGCATGTGCATAAAAAAAAAAACTTTCGTAACTTGAATTTGTACGCCTACAGTCATAAAACTGTGTTGCAGTCTACATATATTATATACATATATAATTATAATAGAATTTTCTTTTCCTTTGCGGAAGACATGCAACTCCATATTATATAGTATTCGATAAGAAGCAAGTTACACATATCTCCTTTCCCTTTTATTGACATCAGAGCAAACAATGTCTATAAGTCGTTAAGCTGCTTTTTTTTCATATTCAACATAAATATGTTACGGATATATTCGGAAATATCAACCTTAATTAGAATAATAAAGTTTCCCAAGTAAGTAAATACCAAAGCCAAAGACAGTTCTCTTTGAAAAAAATATCCCACATACAATATAACGAAGAAGATGAATTCCTGAATTAGTCTCCTAAAAAAAAAAAAAAACTTTTCATTATCATGATGAAAGCTAAACTGCTTCAAGTATTAATAAGGATTACAAATAAATGATGCTTATATAAGTTATGTTCGATTGTCTGCTGCATTGATTTCAAATATATTATATATATATATATATATATATATATATATATATATATATATATATATATATATATGTATATTTTTATATATTACATTTTAATAGGTTCTGAATTTTTAAATTAAATTAAAGTTATGTATATCAAATTAAATTAATTAATCTTGCCAACATTATTATAAAAGTTTTTAATAATAATTTTAATAGTGTTATGTTATTAACGATTGGATTGTAATAAAATCTTATTAAATTATTTAAATTGAACGGAAAGAATTTAAAGAGTTTTTTTTTGGAATATAAGTTTTGGAGTATTAGCAATTGATAAAAGGCGATGATTAAAGGCATATTAAATAGATTATGAGTTATTTTGGAATTATTAGTTTGGATTATTTTTAATTTGAGGTGAATATGTTTAGGTGATGAATAACGTTTCGTATTTGATATCGTTGGCATTTGAGGGTAAGATTTTGTGGAGTGTGCTATAAATGGTTTGGAAGTATCAGGTACGGATTCTGTACTCTTTCAGCGATACTTTTGTTACATTTGATTTATTCGTTTTGTTTCTCGTGTCAAATTCTGTTATTATTTCACATAATTGCTTCTTGTGAAATTCATATAATTGTTTTACTTTGGAGTTAACACATTGGACTCGTAATTGTACTCTTTGAATTAGGATATCATGTTTAGTATTTATTTTTGATAATTGTAGAGCGGTATATGTTGTTACCTTCTTTTGAGACCTTGTGACCATAATTTGATTTGGTTCAACATGTACATATAGAACCCTTTTGTTGGTATTATGTCGCATGTGTTGTGACATGGTATTTTTATTAGAATATACCGGAGGGTATACCTGAGCTATAACCACCTGTGGGGGTACCACAGGCATGTCGTCTTGGAACGAGAGACATGACACTTTCCGTGGCGGTGTGATTAGTCCACGGCGTCTCCATTTTGGGCTCCGGAGTAAATGGGCCATTTGGTGTTTTGTTGTGGGAGGCGTATGGGTTAACCCTAGATTTCTGTTCTGCGGATTGGTGATGTTGTGCCAAACACACCTATCCGATTTGCATACATTTGGATTCGCGGTCCAATGTGTGATTGCCTGTGTGGCATTGTTTCGATGTGCCTGTGTGGCATTATTTTGATTTGCCTGTGTGGCATTATTTTGACTTGCTTGTGTGGCAAGGTATATTTCTGAGCTCATTCGGTATGAAATAACTCTAGCCGTTTGTTTCAGCCTCTTATTTTATTGGATTAGTTTTGTTGGTTTTTGTTCAGTTCAAATCATTGAGTTAGTTACTTCAGTTCGTTATTTCTTTATTCTCTTATTGGTTTCGTCAATTACGTTGATTCATATATATTCCATTCAGATCCTTGGATATTACATTTTAGTTCGTACGTATTTGCACTTGAGGCTTGTTCAGTATTTTGTCTCAACTGTTTTCGTATATCAGTTGTATATCTGTATCCGTACTGGGCAATTGGCTCATGCTGTGTTTTTCTTCCGGCAGGTTTGCAGGGGTGATTCAGGGCTAGTGTGATGAGAATGTTGCCTTTGACCATCTAGGTGGATTCAAATTTTAGGTTTTGATTATTTTGACTCTATGTTGAGAATCGTATTTAATGCCTTATTGATGGTTATCATTATTACATATTTGAAGTCTTTAGTGCTCTGTTTACTAATTTTGAGGTTTGTTGTGCTTTGCACGTGACCTCCCTTTCCTTTTCGGGAAGGGGGTGTTACAGATATGGTATCAGAGCTTAGGTTCTTTCCTGTAGAAAACCTATTTAGGTTTGACCTGTGAGTTGTGGGTAAATCATTGGGTAGACATAGGAGTTTGAATTGATTTTGTTCTCTGTTTGGTTGGTCTTATTCTGACCAAGTGTTTTTTTTTTTAGTTCTTTGAGTTATATTTGATTTGAGAAAGGCGAGATAATTTGTTAAGATTATTATTGTTATGCGTTGGAACAATAATATTAGTTAAGGATTGTGATTGGATTATTAAGGAGAATAATATCATATTTTGTTCAGTTAAGAAATGATTATACGATTAGGAAATGAGCATTTGTATCAGCAAGTTTTGATATGAGAGAATTATTTGTTAAGAGTTATTTTAGGTAATTACAAATTATTATGATTTTGGAATTGAGGATTTTATTTGGGTTAGATTCTGATTTTTGTTAAGTTGTGAATAATTTGAGGTATGTGAATCGGTGAGATAATATGATAAAGTGAAAACTATTAAGTACAAAGGATCTCTTGTAATTTTAAGTTGTTGTAAAGATTCGAGGTAATTAGATTATATTTTTGGAGTAAATGAATTTTGCGATTATTTCCTAGTAGAATATTGGAGTTATCTTATATGAAATTTTGAGTGATAGTATGAGGAGATTTTGGAATTTGTTGGGTTAAAGTTTGCACTAAGAGAATGATTGATTTATTAAATGATTAGATATTAAGTGATGAATCTTTAAGAGATTTTTAAAGCTATCGTTTGTTTATTCAGATAGTAGGATATATGATTTAGAGTTTGGTGATGGAGAGATCTTAGTAGTAATATATTTTTGGTGTAATAATATTTGAGAACTAATTTGATTGGAGGTTATGATATTTTGAAACTCTTAAGGACTTAGAAGAGTTGTGATAAAGAGATATTAGTAGTATATTCTTTGGTGTAATATTACTTGGTGAATAGTTCAAATTAAGGATGAGATATTTTGAAGCTCTTGAGGACTTGGAGAGAGTTGGTGATATGGTTTGCATAGTTGTTTTGGTTATCTGATGTCTTTAGAGTTTTGCGTGAATTTATGTAAAATTAAATAAAAATAATTTGTTAGATCTTTGTCATGTGTGGAATATAAATATTTTAACGAGTTAAAAATAATTTTAAATATTTTGGTTATTTGAATCGTATTTAGATGAAGAAAATTTTTTGTGATTTCGAATTATGTTCCGAAGAGTACGTACGCTTACAAGAATGAAACTCAAAGATATTAGCGACGGCCCGCACCAACGGTGGATCATGTGATTTAATTTGATGCAACGCGAAGAACCTTACCAAAGCTTGACACGGTAGCTGACGAATCTTTTACGTGTACGTGGACAATTGTGTGAACTGACTTACCCGCGTTGATCGTTACAAATGGTGGCGCTACGTCGTAACTAAATTACTTTTAGCTTATTTGAATTACGAGGACGGAATTATTTATAAGGGGTGAAAAATGTAATAACCCATATTTTTTTTAAATTAAAATGGAGAAAGATAATTCCTTTTTGTTAAAGTCTTGTGGTAAAATCATTCGGAGCGGGAAGCTACATGGAAGATGGAGGAGTCTATTCGAGCGAAGTATCTGCATTTTTGATAATTAGGTACTTTTCATTCTTTTGATTCCGGGGACGGAATCTTTTTTAAGGGGTAGGTGATGTAATACCCGGTAAAAAAAAAAATTAATCCATATTTTAATTGGGCTTTTCTTGTGTTGGGTCAGATTGTATTTAATTTGTGTGAACTATAATAAATATGTGATTACATTTATTTGGGCTATAATAAATAAGGAATTTCATTAAATTTGGGCCTTAAAACTATTTGGGTTTTCATATTTGGGTAATATTAAAATCCTATTAAAATTAGGAGAGTTAATAAGATAGGTTAATTAATAAATAATAAATAAAACCCTAATCTATCTCACGTATCTCTGATAACTGACTGAGAAAAGAAAAAGAAGAAGCGCCGCATTGCAGAGAGAGAGAAAATGGCGAACAGGAAACAAAATAGGTACTTTGTTTTTATGTGTTGTGTGATGTAAATTCTTGGGTTGATCTATTGAAATCTAGATGCATACTTCCCATCACAAGTCCTGCTGATGGCTGATTGATTTATTATATATATAGATATATTAAATTTGTCAGTATTGAGATGGAGCAGTGTTGTGTATATATTGTGTGTATATATATATAGAGAGAGAGAGAATTTGAAAAATTATCATGAATTAGTAACTGGCATGTGCATAAAAAAAAAAACTTTCGTAACTTGAATTTGTACGCCTACAGTCATAAAACTGTGTTGCAGTCTACATATATTATATACATATATAATTATAATAGAATTTTCTTTTCCTTTGCGGAAGACATGCAACTCCATATTATATAGTATTCGATAATAAGCAAGTTACACATATCTCCTTTCCCTTTTATTGACATCAGAGCAAACAATGTCTATAAGTCGTTAAGCTGCTTTTTTTTTCATATTCAACATAAATATGTTACGGATATATTCGGAAATATCAACCTTAATTAGAATATTAAAGTTTCCCAAGTAAGTAAATACCAAAGCCAAAGACAGTTCTCTTTGAAAAAAATATCCCACATACAATATAACGAAGAAGATGAATTCCTGAATTAGTCTCCTAAAAAAAAAAAAAACTTTTCATTATCATGATGAAAGCTAAACTGCTTCAAGTATTAATAAGGATTACAAATAAATGATGCTTATATAAGTTATGTTCGATTGTCTGCTGCATTGATTTCAAATATTATATATATATATATATATATATATGTATATTTTTATATATTACATTTTAATAGGTTCTGAATTTTTAAATTAAATTAAAGTTATGTATATCAAATTAAATTAATTAATCTTGCCAACATTATTATAAAAGTTTTTAATAATAATTTTAATAGTGTTATGTTATTAACGATTGGATTGTAATAAAATCTTATTAAATTATTTAAATTGAACGGAAAGAATTTAAAGAGTTTTTTTTGGAATATAAGTTTTGGAGTATTAGCAATTGATAAAAGGCGATGATTAAAGGCATATTAAATAGATTATGAGTTATTTTGGAATTATTAGTTTGGATTATTTTTAATTTGAGGTGAATATGTTTAGGTGATGAATAACGTTTCGTATTTGATATCGTTGGCATTTGAGGGTAAGATTTTGTGGAGTGTGCTATAAATGGTTTGGAAGTATCAGGTACGGATTCTGTACTCTTTCAGCGATACTTTTGTTACATTTGATTTATTCGTTTTGTTTCTCGTGTCAAATTCTGTTATTATTTCACATAATTGCTTCTTGTGAAATTCATATAATTGTTTTACTTTGGAGTTAACACATTGGACTCGTAATTGTACTCTTTGAATTAGGATATCATGTTTAGTATTTATTTTTGATAATTGTAGAGCGGTATATGTTGTTACCTTCTTTTGAGACCTTGTGACCATAATTTGATTTGGTTCAACATGTACATATAGAACCCTTTTGTTGGTATTATGTCGCATGTGTTGTGACATGGTATTTTTATTAGAATATACTGTAGGGTATACCTGAGCTATAACCACCTGTGGGGGTACCACAGGCATGTAGTCTTGGCACGAGAGACATGACACTTTCCGTGGCGGTGTGATTAGTCCACGGCGTCTCCATTTTGGGCTCCGGAGTAAATGGGCCATTTGGTGTTTTGTTGTGGGAGGCGTATGGGTTAACCCTAGATTTCTGTTCTGCGGATTGGTGATGTTGTGCCAAACACACCTATCCGATTTGCATACATTTGGATTCGCGGTCCAATGTGTGATTGCCTGTGTGGCATTGTTTCGATGTGCCTGTGTGGCATTATTTTGATTTGCCTGTGTGGCATTATTTTGACTTGCCTGTGTGGCAAGGTATATTTCTGAGCTCATTCGGTATGAAATAACTCTAGCCGTTTGTTTCAGCCTCTTATTTTATTGGATTAGTTTTGTTGGTTTTTGTTCAGTTCAAATCATTGAGTTAGTTACTTCAGTTCGTTATTTCTTTATTCTCTTATTGGTTTCGTCAATTACGTTGATTCATATATATTCCATTCAGATCCTTGGATATTACATTTTCGTTCGTACGTATTTGCACTTGAGGCTTGTTCAGTATTTTGTCTCAACTGTTTTCGTATATCAGTTGTATATCTGTATCCGTACTGGGCAATTGGCTCATGCTGTGTTTTTCTTCCGGCAGGTTTGCAGGGGTGATTCAGGGCTAGTGTGATGAGAATGTTGCCTTTGACCATCTAGGTGGATTCAAATTTTAGGTTTTGATTATTTTGACTCTATGTTGAGAATCGTATTTAATGCCTTATTGATGGTTATCATTATTACATATTTGAAGTCTTTAGTGCTCTGTTTACTAATTTTGAGGTTTGTTGTGCTTTGCACGTGACCTCCCTTTCCTTTTCGGGAAGGGGGTGTTACAACTATAATCAAAATTTACGTATTTCGCCATAACATAAGATGTTTTTATCATGTTTTCTTTAAATATAGGAACTAATCATAATAAAATGATTTACTCATTTTCTCAAGATATTACTCTTAATATAATATCTATGTATTATTAAAATATTTATATGCACAACACACATACACACTATATAAGTTTATTTCTTATTATGATAAATTGTTGCCATCAACTTATATAGCAAATATGTTTTAATATATTTACTATATTACTTAATCACACACATTATCTCGAACAAAGCTACATAAGGTAATATCAAAATAATATTCCCCCATTTTATTAAAATAATCAAATGCTAGAATTTATTTTAATATCCTTTATTAGAAAAATACTATAATTATTTCTCTTTCCTATCTATAGATTGACTCAACACAATTTCTTTAATCTATACATTTAACCATATCTCAATATTAATCAATAAATCTCTAACCAATATTTATCTAAAGATATATCGATTTTCTTCTCTCGTCAACAACGTACATATATTGTGACACCCCCAAAATTAGGTATACATCACCCATCTTGAGTCGCCAGATACATGGTACAGAATTTAAATATATTTTAATTATACAACAGTCGTGTAAAATACGACAAAACATAGGCTGTGAGTTTTACTACAAATACTATCCTCTAGAGAGTATACAAACTCAATGAAAACCTCATTACATTTATTATCACACTATTTCACATAATAGTGAGGACTACTAATGCACCATCTAGGACCATCACTTTGTTCCCCGACTAGTCCCCGCTAAGTTCTCATTTCCTAAAGAGAACAGTGAAAGAAAGGGTGAGCTCAACTAGCCCAGTAAGAAATATTATGACTAAGATAGTGCAGAATAAATTATCATTAGCCTTAAACAGTGTTAAACTGATACAATATAACAAATATCAAGTTTAACTGCAGCAGAACAAGCAATCCATTAAAAGAGTCAAGTAGAGAATAAAATCTACTATCTTTTATGATTTTAAAGGTTTTTCATCACTTTTATCGTTGAGACTCAGCTTAATAAATAATCCACATCATCAAATCATCCCTGCACTACAGGCCAAGGATATTCTTTAGTATCACGACCACGAATTATCCATGCACCACGGGCCAAAGATAATCATGTTTTCATCAACGATCCTGATCATGCCATAAAACAATTCTTCTTTGCACCCTTGGCCAAAGAGAATCCATAGCCATAATCATACCAAAAATTGTCCATCAATGCACTACGGGTCAATGAGGACTTTTTCCAGATCATTTGTAACATTACGGTCATGATTATACCGAATAATCTATGGTCATAATCATACCAAGTCCATCTATGCACTACAGGCCACAAATGACATTCAACATAATATAAACATGAGGATGATGACAATGATATAAGAATTCAATAAAACAAGTTCAAGAATTAATTTATTCAGGAACTAATAATGTCCAAATTGTCAACATGATACTGCTTTATGGAGTAAAATTCAAGAATGCTCAGAAGAATATTTCCATGAAAAGATACTGGATGAAGCGCAAATATCAAGGATATTCCACTAATTTCATGAATTATAAAAGTCAAAACTTTAACCAACTGAGTATAATAAAGAATGGAACAACAAAAGAAATCACCATGCATGCGATAGACCGCATAGGAAGGTTATTCCAATAGAATAATAAATAACGGAATCAGGTCCGGCATAAAATACACAGACAGGATATTCCAATAGAATAATAAAGAATAGAATAACAATAGAAATCATCATGCATGCAGTACTTCGCATAGACAGGTTATTCCAACAGAATACTAATAAAGATGGAACCAGGTCCGGCGTAAAATGTACAGACAGGTTATTCCAACAGAATAATAATAAAGACGGAATCAGGTCCGGCGTAAAACGTACAGACAGGATATTCCAACAGAATAATAAAGAATAGAATATTAGAAGAATTTCACCATGTATGCAGTACTTTTCATAGACAGGTTATTCCAACATAATAATAAAGAATGGAATAACAGAAGTTCTCTTCATGAATAAGAAAGAAAGAATACCCCTTATGAGTACAATAAATAATATTCCCTACCTTAGAAAGAAGAGTACTGGATATAGAAGTAGTGAAGTAGCAGAACACTTTTCTTCTTTCTCTCTATAGTTTCTCTCTCTAGAGTTTCAGTGAATTCGTAAGATATAATGAATGAATGAGCTTCTATTTATAGAAAAATGGACTGCATAGTAACTAACTCATGAACGATCCAGATTGATTTACTTTAATTTGACGGTCCATATTTAAAGCAAAATCTTTTAAATAAAATATAATATATTCTATTTATAATCTAATAAAATGAATAACTTTATAAAAGACTTTACTATGCAAACACTATGCAGGCACTATACAAACACTATGCATAATAAAATATAATATATTCTAATTATTGTCTAATAAAACAGATAACTTTATAAAAGTATTCTGTTTTATATAAAAAGCATTTACTATGCAAGACACTATTCAGACACTATGCAACACTATGCATAATAGAATATAATATATTCTATTTATAGAATAACTTTATAAAAGTATTCTATTTTATATAAAAAAAAATTTCTGTTTTATTACATTAATAATACCAATAAAATAAAACTGAGTTACTTATCACGTAAGCATTAATAATCAATACCGTGTACTACTATGCAACCACGCGTATTACTGTACTTTTACTACCGAGTAGTTCAACAGTATTAACGGTAAAACTTCCACCGTTATTTTCATAAAATATTTTTGTTGTTTTCTCAATCCGATAATAATTCTTTTGTGGGGTCCACCAATGATTGTGCCATTGCACGAATATTCCCTGATAAAACAAATATTCCGCGACCAATCGAATATAATATGACAACTTGCATACTTTGCAAAATTTATAAATACTACCCACAACTATAACATTATCTCAAATCCACACCATAATATTAAAAAAAATATTTTGAGAAAATTAAATCTTTATTCATAAAATCTGGGGTCTCACAATCTCCCCTCCTTATGAAATTTTGCCCTCGAAATTTACGTACATTCCTGGCATGCCGAAGAGGTGAGGATACATTGACTTCATTTCAGATTCTAAATCTTTAGGAATAACCTTTGAGTGTTGAATACGATCCTTCTTATCCAAGATGTTAACACGTATCTCCTCATACGTTAAATCTTCTGATATCTCGTCCGGTTCTAAATTAATAATGTGGTTTGGGTCGTCCACATATTTACGTAACCTCGATACGAAATAAAAATGTTCTGAACACGCATCATACTTGATGGTAAAACGAGTCTATAGGCCACAGTTCCTACTTCATCGAGGATTTTAAATGGGCCAATTAAATCGAGGATTGAGATTTCCTCTCTTCGTTGATTCTTGCTTCTAGAATAACGCCCTCTTGAACCTTCTTCTTCACATTCATCAGCTACGGGTGTGTAGCTTGAACGACTTTAACTTTATCGATTAAAGTCGATTCTACTCGTATATTCGTTATCTTCACGTGGGTCCCTAGAGTCTTTAACTCTATCTTCATCACTTGTAAGTTATACAAAATGAATCTTTGTGTTAACATCATCGCACTCATAAACGCATACGATCTTCTACTCAACACGTCAGCTACCACATTCGTTTTCCCACAATGGTATTGAATAGTACGATCGTAATCTTCAACAGCTCGAGTCAACGTCTTTGGCACGTTATACGTTTGTTTTAGTTGAAGAAATATTTGAGGGTTTTAGAAATGGGTTTTGTACTGGGGTCAATACAAAATTCAATTTCACGCTATAGGGGTAGGCTAAGAAGTTCTTCGAGAATACGTCAAGAAATTTATTAATAATAGAAATATCATTCAAAATTGTGACTCTCATCCAAGACTTGGATAGCACATCACGTTGATACCTATCAACTCACCACCATTATTCACAACGTCCCCTACGGAAAGTTCGGCTTCGGTGCATTCCACACAAGGAAGTCAACAATGAAAGGATCGGGGCTCTTTACTTATGGCTTGATATGACAATTATTGACTTTAGTGGTTTGGTTGCTTGAATTCGCATAACAGGTTGGTTAGGAGTATGAAAGCTAAAAACCTTACAAAAAGCATGAGTAGTTAACGAATTGATTCCTAAAATCACATCAAAGACAAGTATTTTCAAAGAGATACGATCGATAGGTAACGTGAAAGTGTTGATTAGAACAAGATTTATAAATAGTGGAGGTAACGAAGGTTTCTCCCAACATATATATCAAAGTCTAACTTCTCCGGAGTTAACTTCAAACATTGAACACAACTAGGTGAAATAAAAGAGTAAGTAGAACTGGTATTTAACACGGTATAGACTTTGCAAGAGTTTATGACTAACATACCCGTGATAATTTTATTTAGGTTCCTCGTAACGAAAAAAAATGCTCTCTCTTAAACAACCGGCTTTGGCTTGTCTGGGACATCCTTTGGCATCACTATCCCAGCTGGAATTGACTTCACCATACGACAAAATCGAGCTAGGTGACCTTCTCTTCCGTAATTAAAACACATTTTGAATTGCTGCGTACAGTTTGGACGGATGTGTCCCTCCTGTCCGCATTTGAAACATACGACCGGTGGTCGTTCTTCTTCCTTTGAAACTGGTGCTGGTGCCGACGTCTATACGTCATTGTTGAACCTTCTCTTCTTGAAATGTCCATTCTTATAGTTTTGGCCATGATTACCATCGAAGTGTTTACCATTTCTGGCATTTTGATTCCCTCTATGTTTATTGTCACCGCTTTGATGACTGTTATCACCGGTATTATCATTTTGTCGGCTGCTCTCTTTTGTTTTGGTTGACTCATTATTGCACTCCAATAACTGAGCCCTTTAACAACATCTGAAGACAAACACAGTTTATGAGAGATAAGATATTGACGTATCTTAGGTTTCAAACCTCTTAAAAACATTCGCGTCATTCTCTCTTCATTATCAACCAAGTGGGACGCAAATTAGGACAACTGGGCAAACTTGGCTTCGTACTATGACACGATCATGTTGTTTTGCTCTAACTTGATAAATTCCACCTCCTTCATGTGACGAATGCTTTCGGGAAAGTACTTGTCATTGAACAGCTCTTGGAACTTCTCTCAAGACATCTTGAGTGCGTCAGGCTGGGTACGTTTAACAGATTCCCACCAGTGATCTGCCTCTTCACGCAACATAAAGGTGGCAAAGGGAACCTTTTACTCCTCGGAGCATCCCAAGACATCAAATATCTTGGTGATCTGCTTTAACCACGTCTCCACCTTAAGTGGTTCTGGCTTTCCCAAAAACTCTGGTGGTCCCAGCTCCTTGAATTGCTTAGCGGTGACCAATCGTGGGTTGCCATTGTTTCCTCCTGCATTATGAACAGGAGCCGTCTTCGCCTGATGTTGCATGAATTCTAAAAAGTTACTAAACGTACCGTCGTTCGTCAATTGATCAGTGTTGTTGTTTACAGGAGGATTATCGCCATCCTGTTGCACATTGTCCTAATTATTGATCTATGGAGAATCAATAGTCTCCTGTGTTCCATTGCTTATCTCCACATTTTCAGATGTCATTTTCAAATACTGCCACAAAACCAGGGTTAATTAACATATCACATATTATCTCTATACTCTGACTGACCAATTAAATATCAAATAAACTTACATAGGTTATACTAGCGAACGAATCCCCCGTCTCTCCCCTCCTAGTTCTAGTCTCACATCTTAGCCAGGGATCATATCCTTCAGCTTTAATACCAACTGTGACGCCCCCAAAATTTGATATACATCACCCATCTTGAGTCGCCAGATACATGGTACAGAATTAAAATACAACTCAATTATACAAGTCGTGTAAAATACGACAAAACATAGGTTGTGAGTTTTAATACAAATATTGTCCTCTAGAGAGTATACAAACTCAATGGAAATCTCATTACATTTATTATCACACTATTTCACAGAATAGTGAGGACTACTAATGCACCATCTAGGACCATCACTCTGTTCCCCGACTAGTCCCCGCTACGTTCTCATTTCCTGAAGAGAACAGTGAAAGAAATGGTGAGCTCAACTAGCCCAGTAAGAAATATTATGACTAAAATAATGCAGAATAAATTATCATTAGCCTTAAACAGTGTTAAACTGATACAATATAACACATATCAAGTTTAACTGCAGCGGAACAAGCAATCCATTAAAAGAGTTAAGTAGAGAATAAAATCTACTATCTTTTATGATTTAAAAGATTTTTCATCACTTTTATCGCTGAGACTCAGCTTAATAAATAATTCACATCATCAAATCATCCCTGCACTACAGGCCAAGGATATTCTTTAGTATCACGACCACGAATTATCCATGCACCACGGGCCAAAGATAATCATGTTTTCATCAACAATCCTAATCATGCCATAAAACAATTCTTCTTTGCACCCTTGGCCGAAGAGAATCCATAGCCATAATCATACCAAAAACTATCCATCAATGCACTACGGGCCAATGAGGACTTTTTCCACATCATTAATAACATTGCGGTCATGATTATACTGAATAATCCCTGGTCATAATCATACCAAGTCCATATATGCACTACAGGCCACAGATGACTTTCAACATAATATAAACATGAGGATGATAACAATGATATAAGAATTCAATAAAACAAGTTCAAGAATTAATTTATTCAGGAACTAATAACATCCAAATTGTCAACGTGATACTGCTTTGTGGAGTAAAATTCAAGAATGCTCAGAAGAATATTTCCATGAAAAGATACTGGATGAAGCGCTAATATCAAGGATATTCCACTAATTACATGGAGTATAGAAGTCAAAACTTTAACCAACTGAGTATAATAAAGAATGGAATAACAAAAGAAAACACCATGCATGCGGTACTTCGCATAGACAGGTTATTCCAACAGAATAATAATTAACGAAACCAGGTCAGGCGAAATTCACACCAACAGGATGTTCCAATAGAATAATAAAGAATGGAATAACAATAGAAATCACCATGCATGCGGTACTTCGCATAGACAGGTTATTCCAACAGAATATTAATAAAGACGAAACCAGGTACGTCGTAAAACGCACAGATAGGATATTCCAACAGAATAATAATAAAGACGGAACCAGGTCCGGCGTAAAACGCACAGACAGGATATTCCAACAGAATAATAAAGAATGGAATATTAGAAGAATTTCACTATTTTTGCAATACTTTGCATAGACAGGTTATTCCAATATAATAATAAAGAATGGAATAACAGAAGTTCTCTACATGAATAAGAAAGAAAGAATACCCCTTATGAGTACAACAAATAACATTCCCTACCTTAAAAAGAAGAGTACTGGATATAGAAGTAGTGAAGTAGCAGAACACTTTTCTTCTTTCTCTCTATAGTTTCTCTCTCTAGAGTTTCAGTGAATTCGTAAGAAATAATGAATGAATGAGCTTCTATTTATAGAAAAATGGACTGCATAATAACTAACTCATGAACGGTCCAGATTGATTTACTTTAATCTGACGGTCCATATTTAAAGTAAAATCCTTTAAATAAAATATAATATATTCTATTTATAATCTAATAAAACGAATAACTTTATAAAAGATTTTACTATACAAATACTATGCAAACACTATGCATAATAAAATATAATATATTCTATTTATTGTCTAATAAAATAGATAACTTTTTAAAAGTATTTTGTTTTATATAAAAAGATTTTATTATGCAAAACATTATGCAGACATTATGCAACACTATGCATAATAGAATATAATATATTCTATTTATAGAATAACTTTATAAAAGTATTTTGTTTTATATAAAAAGTTTTTATATTTTATTACATTAATAATACCAAGAAAACAAAACTGAGTGACTTATCACGTAAGCATTAATAATTAATACCGTGTACTACAATGCAACCATGAGTATTACTGTACTTTTACTACCGAGTAGTTCAACAGTATTAACGGTAAAACTTCTGTCGTTATTTTCATAAAATATTTTTGTCATTTTCTCAATCCGACAATAATTCTGTTGCGGGGTTCACCAATGATTGTGCCATTGCACGAATATTCCCTGATAAAACAAATATTCCCCGACCAATCGAATATAATATGACAAATTACATACTTTGCAAAATTTATAAATACTACCCACAAATATAACATTATCTCAAATCCACACCATAATATTAAAAAAATATTTCGAGAAAATTAAATCTTTATTCATAAAATCTGGTGTCTCACATATATGTACAAGTCTAAACCTAGCACACATCGAGTCTTTAATAGTATTCAATATAGTACACTGAGTGGTTTTCCACAAACAACCAACAAACTAGTTTCCGTCTCATCTACACTATTTTCACAATGAGTTAGATCGGTTACTAATTCGTATATACCTCCGCTCTCTGAAGAAATCGATTAGCCCAGCTCCTATACATCCAACATTAAAGGGTACGGTTGCATTGCCTTAGACTTGATACTTACTCGTACATATACTCAAGAAATTGGTGATTATCAAAGATATTTAATGTTACCAACTTACTATGATAAAATAATTTCACATAAATTATTTAATATCGATAAATAAATTTTTAGTCATCTTCTTTACTTCAGATAACTCGCCTCTCCAATAAATAAAAAATATATAATAATAATATATTTATTAAACATAGAAATCGCTTATTGCATAGTTTATATTACTCTATGCAACACCATACCACATACCTCACAACGCATATATATATTCTTATTTGAAACCTTCACACGCCTTAAGAATTTTATTAACTAATTCTTATTTTAATATTTTTTTGAAAATTCGGGTTCTTACAGAATCACACAACATACATTGCGTCTTACCGTATAAAAATGATGACATATGTGAAGCACTAATATCATAGGTAGATATGGTGTGAAGCACTAAAGTGTAGTAAATAAAGCATTATTACTCATCTATTTAATGTAAATGCAGTATTCACACGTAAGCAGATAAAAGTTTTGTTTTGAAAATTTTGAATAACGGCTTAAGCCCTCTTACTGGAGTCCCCAGCAGAGTCACCACATGTTGACGTTGAGATTTTAATTTGTGTCCCTTTCTATGTTTGTCCTTTGGTGTTCTCATTTTGGGTGAGTTTTGTCTGAAAAGACAAGTTTGAAAAGGTCCAATATGTGAATGTCGACGATTTGACTTAGAGTCGCCAGTTGGTAGATTTTAAATGGTTGTACCAATACAATCGGAAAAAAGGTTTGCACAAACACCCAATGGTTGGACACTATTTAACTGGTCTCGGAAACCAAGAGTTATAGGGTTCGGGGGCATGATTAAGCAGAGGGAAGGTGTTAGGTGTGACACCCCCAAATCCTGGTACTTCATTTCCTCAAGTTTGGTGTTCACTTAATCAAAACATTCATTACTAACTACCCAATCATAATAAAATTGAATAATAAAAACCTGCCCATATAGGATTACATTTAATAAAAATCTCTCAGGTTATCTAACCTTTAATTACAATCATTCAAATGCAGAATTTAAAATTTATTACATCACATCATATTTAAAAGTCTATTATCATAATTATAAAAATAAAATTACAAGTCTTCATCACTTGTACATTTTTCCCTTTCCTTCGCTAGTGGTAGGTTCATTGACCTTCTCAACCTTAGCTGCAATAAGTGTATAAATATGAAAGAGTGAGCAAACAAAGCTAACTTAAATAAGAATGAATAAATTTACAACATTGCAACAATTGCCCAAAATAGGCTCAATAGAACCGAATGATATGTTCTATTAACATTCTAAAAGATACTACTGAGGGTCTAATGACCACGAATCATGTCCACAGTTATAAGTAATCTTTCAACTTTAACTTTAACAGTCATAAGACTATAAGGACTCCACGTACTTAGGGGGATCAACCCTTCGTACAATGTATTGTGCACAACCATTTCAATGCTAAGCGTAAATCTCTAATAAAAGAGTTGTTCATCTCAGTATTTAGAATACAAGTTCGTACCAAAGTAGGTTTGGTTTGGATACATTACAAGGAAAATTTAGAGTCCAACGGTCATCAACTAAAGATTAGTTGAATACAAAAGAACTAACTATTTGCGATGGAATAATCATAACTTAATCGATATTTGTAAATTAACATCATGCTTTAGGAATAATCTAATAGCATAAATATTGAATAATCATAACATAATTTGCTTGAACAATATTAAGTCAAGGTTATTGAAAATTGGATACTAAGCATGCATAGTGAATAGTAATTTGAACTATATAGTTGTTCAATACTAGAATATAAAAATATAGCGACTCGCATGCTAAATAACAAGTTACATATTGAAGAAACTTTCTCAATATTAAAATATAAGATTTGGGATACTTGCATCTTTATGAACAACTAGATACAAGAACTTACTCAATAATAGACAATCTAGCTCTACGAAAGTGTAGAGGCAGCAACTTGCAAAATTGTAATTGAATTTGAAAGCAATAACGTACTCAACGAAATTAAACTTGCACAACGAAGTTTTAGGGTTAGAGAACTTGTCTTGAGCACAAGCTAAACCTTACAACTTGAATCTCAATACCATATATATATGTCATCATGACATAATTAGTCACTACCAACATTTTGTATATATAAACAAGTATACACATCATGTAGGTTTAATTATCAAATCACATAATCGAATTACATTAGCACTAATACTAGTTAACCCTTGATAACATGCTCATTCTTAGTTTAGTACTACTGAAATAATAATTTAACAGTCCACATAACATCTATTTTCAGACTTTGTATAATTAAATAAAACTGCCAGACCATTCTGCTAACTCGCGCTGCGGCGCCACAGTTTACACTGTGGGTTGGCGCTGAGCTGGCACTACGGTGCGAGACTCAGGCTAGCGGTTGGCGTTGCAGCGTGATACCGGAGCTGCGGCGTGAGAATAATACTGATGGGCCGCGCTGCGGCGCCAAACTTCAAAATTTGGCGCCCAGCCTCGGCAACAACATGAACAAAAGCCAAATTGGCCTACAAGCTCCAATCTAACAAACTAATTAACATGTAATTCATACAGAGACTTCATGTAAACATATTGTAAAGACTCTTAACATGATTCTACCCATAAAATAACATAAACATCAACTTTATAACACCCAATTTCAATGTTTTTGGCAAAAACTCCATTTTTGACATTTTTAATGAAAATCATCACTGTAACTTTGTTTTTCAATCAAAACAGATAATTCAAAACATCATGTTTATATTTATACATCCTCTCCCTATTTTAATAGTCAATTTATAATTTAAACAACTAATTAAACCCCAATTTTACATTAAACTAAGCCATATTCATATATGTTCATATAACACTCTGTAATATAGTTTCTTCATAAAACACATACATACATGAACTAGTTTCTCTATAATCATATATAAACTTATGAAAACAAACTTTTACAACAATCAATTATCACATAGACTATATACACCAACAATTCATCTTTTACAATAATTTTTACAGAGAACTTTTTAGAGAAGAGGATAACCATAGTTTTTAGAAAATAAGAGCAAGATGATACCTTAATTTAGAAGAAGACGATGGCAAACTTGGATTCTCAAGCTTCTTTTCTCAATTTCTTTCTCAAATCCTCTCTAGAATCCCTCAAGTTCTCTATCACTTTTCTCTTTTTCTTCTTTTTCTTCCTTCTGAGTCTTTCTTCTCTATTCTATCTTACGTAGTATAATATAACGTATAATAGTAATAATATATATTAATTATATAATATAACTCTAGATATAACTGATATCAGTTATCTAAGTTTTGAAAATCAAATGCCATAAGGCTTGTTTGGCTAGGCTAATTAAAAATAACACATTAACTCTTACACCTTGTTTGATAAACCTAATTAAAATAAATGGATTAATCCTTATACCTTGTTTGATAAAAATACTATTATATTAAAGACTTAATATGCATTAAGGCTTGTTTGGTCAAAACTAAATTAAACTCCTTTAATTTATTATAAAAACTCCTTTATAGCAAGATTCTTTGTCACACTTCTATTTAATTTAAATAATCAATTTAATCAATTCAAATGCTAACCTATTAAATTACTTTAACACATAAATCACTACCACATAATTATAATTTCCTTTATAATTATAATTTTATTTAACCAACTAACACCTTATTTTAAATTACAAATTCCAATTAAAATATTATAATTCATTTAATCATTATAAGCTCTCTAACTTAATTATTAAATTAAATTAGTATGTAATCTCATAACAATTAATTTTCTTAACTCCTTAATTATTACTTACAAATAATTAACTAGACCACATCAACTCAAATTGAACAATTATTTATTCAATAATAAACATATCCATTAAATACTTATATAATTCAATATACTTAAATAATTCAATAAATATTTAATATTATAATTTAAAATTCTGGAATGTTACATCATTCCTTCCTTACAAGGATTCTGTCCTCATAATCACAACTCAAACAATACATTCATTATATTCTTCCCTACTTATAAAGATTCTGTCTCCGGTATCGAAGACACAGATTAAACAAATAACTCAGGGTAATCTTTCGTCATTTTATCCCCGAGTTCCTATGTAGCTTCTTCTGCATTGTGGTTTCTCCATATCACCTTTATAGAAGGTATAACTTTATTCCTGAGCACCTATTCTTTCCTGTCAACTATCTGGATAGGAATATCTTCATAGGACAAGTCTTTATCAAACTGTAATGGTTCGTACTCGATCACGTGCTTGTAATCGGGTTTATACGGTCGTAACACTGAAATGTGAAAAATATTGTAAATGTTTTCCAACTCTGGAGGTAGAGCTACCTCGTAAGCCACTTCTCCCACTCTTCGCAGCACTTCAAAGGGTCCAATAAACCTCGGGCTTAGCTTTCCCTTTTTACCAAAATGAATTTTCCCCTTCCAAGGAGAAACTTTTAGAAATACAAAAGTTCCTAAGTCGAATGCATGATATTGTCTGTGTTGATCAACATACTTTTTATTTTGTCTTGGGCTGGTACCAATCTTGTTCTGATGAGTTTGACAATCTCAGTAGTTTGTTGTACCAGTTCTGGTCCTAACAGCTGGCATTCACCGACTTCATCCCAGCACAGTGGAGTTCTATGCTTTCTGCCGTATAATGCCTCATAAGGCGGCATGTCGATGATTGCGTGGTAACTGTTATTGTAGGCGAATTCCACCAATGGTAAATGTTCTTCCCAGTTTCCTTTGAAATCCATGACGCATGCTCTCAGCATATCTTCCAATGTTTGGATTGTTCGTTCGTTTTGCCCGTCAGTTTGTGGATGGTATGATGTACTCATTTGCAACTATGTCCCCATACATTCTTGTAGTCTCTTCCAGAAGTTTGATGTGAACCTTGGATCTCTATCTGACACAATTGACACTAGAACTCCATGTCTTGACACGACTTCTTTAACGTACAGCTTTGCTAGTTGATTAATATCAAATATAATCTTTATTGGTAAAAAGTGTGCAGATTTTGTCAATCTATCCACTATTACCCATATCGTATCGTATCCTCTCTGAGTAGTTGGAAGACCTACCATAAAATCCATTGTGATGTGTTCCCACTTCCATTTTGGTATTTCCAACAGTTGAAGTAATCCGCTTGGTCTTTGATGTTCATCCTTGACTCTTAGACATGTCAAGCATTTTGCCACACATTCGGCAACATCTCTTTTCATATTTGGCCACCAAAAATGTCGCCACAAATCTTGATACATCTTTGTACTTCCTGGATGAATCGAATATCTTGTGTTGTGTGCTTCGGTCAAAATTTCGTCTTTAAGCTCTGGCACTGCTGGAACCCAAATTCTTCCTTCGAATCGTAGTAATCCTTTGGTATTGATTTTGTATTTCACCTCTTTACCTTCACTCACATTTTCCTTTATTTTTCTGCATTCTTCATCCTGTAGTTGAGTATTTTTCACTTTTTCCACCAACGTTGGACCAGCTTCTATCTGGAATAGTCGTTTATCGAATTCTTTTGGAAATTTGATTTCTAACTTTAGCTTTGCCATTGCTGATATGAACTCCTCCTGAGTGGTTATCAGCATTAACTTTTCCCGACCTTTCCTGCTCAAAGCATCTGCAACCAAATTCGCTTTGCCCGGATGATAAAAGATCTCACAGTCGTAATCTTTTATCAATTCCATCCATCTTCTCTTACGCATATTCAGGTCCTTTTGAGTGAAAATATATTTCAGACTCTTATGATCTGTGTAAATCTCACATTTCTCTCCATAGAGATAGTGTCTCCATATCTTCAGAGCAAATACAACTGCAGCCAATTCCAAATCATGAGTCGGATATCCTTTCTCATAATCCTTCAGTTGTCTTGAGTCATATGCAATAACTTTGCCATTCTGTATAAGAACACAACCCAACCCTTTGTGTGAGGCATCACTATACACCACAAAGTTTCATATATTATCTGGTAATGTCAACACAGGTGCCATACTTAACTTTTTCTTCAAATCTTGAAAAATTTCTTCACACTTTTTCGTCCAAACAAATTTTACAGTCTTCCTTGTCAAATTTGTTAGCGGAGTGGCTATCTTAGAAAAATATTGAATGAATCTTCTATAATAACCGGCCAGTCCCAAGAAATTCCTCAATTCTGATGGTGTTCTTGGTTGTTCCCAATTGATTACAGCTTTCACTTTTGATGGGTCCACTGAAATCCCATCCTTGTCAATCATGTGCCCAAGAAATTGTACACGATCTAGCCAAAATTCGCAATTAGAGAATTTTGCATACAGTTTTTCCTTTCTTAGTGTTTCCAATAACAAACGTAAGTGTTCTACGTGTTCTTCTTGAGTTTTGGAATACACCAGAATGTCATCAATAAATACCACTACAAACTTATCTAAGAATGGTTTAAACAACCTGTTCATCAAATCCATGAATACAGCAGGTGCATTGGTTAAACTAAAAGACATCACCAGAAACTCGTAATGTCCATACCGAGTTCTGAATGTCGTTCGTGGTATATCCTCCTTCCTCACTTTTAACTGGTGATACCCACTTCTCAAATCTATTTTCAAAAAGTATTTAGCACCCTTCAACTGATCAAACAAGTCATCTATTCTTGGCAACGGGTATTTGTTTTTAATAGTGACTTTGTTCAATTCTCTATAATCAATGCAAAGTCGCATCGACCCATCCTTCTTTTTTATGAATAATACCGGTGCTCCCCACGGCGATACGCTTGGTTGAATATGCTTCTTGTCTAGTAGCTCTTGCAATTGCACCATCAGTTCCTTCATCTCTACCGGAGCCATTCTGTACGGGGCCTTCGATATTGGTGTTGTTCCCGGTGCCAAGTCGATCACGAACTCAAGTTCTCTGTCAGGCGGAAGTCCTGGAAAATCCTCTGAAAACACGTCCTTGAATTCCCTCACTACTGGTATTTCTTCCAATTTTACATTCTTCTTCTGAGTATCGACTATGTAAGCTAAATAGCCCACACAGCCTTGACTCAACAATTTCTTGGCCTGCATAATCATCAGACATTTCATTTGTCTAGGCGACTTGCTACCATAGAATACTACCTTTGACGGAGTCATAAGGTTTACACACTTCTTTTGGCAATCAATTACCGCTCCATACTTGATCAGCCAATCCATTCCTAAAATAACATCAAACTCTCCAAGTCTAATCGGAATCAAATCTACCAACATAATATTCTCCTTAATGTTCACCCTACAGTTCTTGTATATGAATCTAACAGGGATTACTTCTTTATTCACAATTTCTATGTTCAAAGGGAAGTTCAATTCTTCTCTAGGCATTCCTAACCTCTTAGCAAATTTATCAGATATAAACGAACAAGTAGCACCTGAATCAAATAATACATAAGCATTTATATCATTGATTGGGATAATACCTGACACCACATCTTTTGATTGCACAACATCTTCCACAGTTATGTTGGAGGTTCTGGCGGTGGGTTTATTTGATGCTGCAGGTCCTGCAATGGCCCATGTACATCCATTGTTACCTCCATTGTTTCTGGTTGTTATTCCATCTATCTTAGGGCATTCACGAGCAAAGTGATCCTTGGATCTGCACGTGAAGCACACATTCTTCTTCGATTGAGTACAATTTGGGGCGATGTGACCCTCCTGGCCACAATTGAAGTAAACTCGTTTCCCCATTAAGCACGCACCCTTGTGAAATTTCCCCTATGTCACACATGCTTCAAACTTTTTGTTTTGCTGGTTACCCTTCTGGTTTCCAGCACTCATGTTCCCATTCGACTTCCTCTTCAAGTTGTTGTTGTTGTTGTTTCCACCACTACCACCTCCATTCTTAATCTCTGCCTCATTCTTTTTCTTCTTCTGCTCCTGATTGAACTTTGTCACTACCTCGCCTCCACCTTCAGCGAGTATTGCTTTCTTCATGACTGCTGCGAAAGTGTTTAGCTGAAACAGGGAAACCCTATTGTACAACCAGGGCTTCAGTCCCTGTTCAAACCTCTTTGCCTTGCGTTCATCTGTACTAACTTGATATGGCGCAAACCTTGCCAATTCATTGAATTTAGAGGCATACTCAGATACAGTCATCATTCCTTATTTTAGTTCCAGAAATTGCACTTCTAGCTGACTCTTTGAACTCTCTGAGAAATAGGTCTCGAAGAATATTTCCTTAAACCTATCCTAGGTCATCACCCCTGGCCCTTCACGAGTTTTATTGGCCTGCCACCAATAACTAGCTTCTGCTTTCAACATGAATGTTGCGAAAGCAGACTTCTATTTTACCCTTACCCTAGCGACATCGAACACCTTTTCTATCTCCATAATCCAGGTCTATGCTTTGACTGGATTCATGGACCCACGGAATTCCGGTGGTCCAACCACCTTGAAATCCTTAAACGTTGTACCTTGGTTTTGTGGTTGATTTTGCAACGCTCTTGTCAGTAGTGTCACTAGTTGTTGAACGGGGTTACCATCAACATTGTCATTATTGTTAGTTCCTTCAGTGGTTCTCTGTCGTGGTGGTTGACGTCTGGGAGGCATTTTCTGTTAAAAGTACACTCATCAGATTATTATTAAACTATTTTAAGTAATTTCTACTTAACTTGCCTCCAAAAAGAAATAACCACATAACACATAGCACTTTGAATAAAGTAACAACTTTTATTTATTCATAACCTTTTTGAAAACATAAAACAATAGCATCACTGCTATTTACATTACTTTCTCGAACTACAAAAGTTTCAGGACTGTGACACCCCCAAATCCGGTACTTCCATTTCCACAGGATTTGGTGTTCACTGTACAAACATCATCTATCTATCTACCCATAAATAAAATACAACCATACAATAGATAGAATAAATAATAACTCTCTCCCCTTATGGGGTTACATCAACTGCATAACTAAACAAATCCCAGGTTAATCTAACCTTAAAATATCTGTGCGAAAACATAACAATTAAGTCTTAAGTAACATCAATTCTAAATGTCATTACACAACCACATAAACAAATAGTCTTCATTACTTGCTAATCTTGCCCTTGTTTTTACTAGTGGAAGGCTCGTCTGTTCTCTCGTTCTTAACTGCAATGTTATTATTACGCAAGAGTGAGCACGATTGCCCACAAGTATAACAATATAATTAATGAATAATAATAACATGCGAATGAATTAATAACTTTGAATATAAAAGCTCAACTTTTGAATCAAGAATGAATAACAAGAATCAAAAGAAATTCTGAGGGTCACAAGACCTTGAACTATGTCCTAGGTTGTCAAGTGTTTATTCTTGAAACCTTTAACAATCATAAGACTATGGACTCTTCTTCTCGTACTTAGGGGGATCAGCCCTTAGTACCATACTATGCACAGTATCTTAACGCTAAAGCGTAAATAATCCCCTATTAAAGGGTTGTTCATCTCAGTTTGACATCGGAGTCCGCACCAAAGGAAGTTTGGATTGGGTAAGCTCAATAAAAGTTCTAGAATTTATAACGCTTATCAACTATGGACTAGTTGAATCAATAAGGGTTCACTAGTCTTACAAGGTTCAACAATAATTGATATTCAATTTGAATAATAAAATTCAAGATGTATACAATCGAATAAGTATTGTATAATAAGAATTATGCTTTTAAAGAATGATAAGATCTAATATGGAATCTTGACTTGAACAGTAATAAACAAGATAGAATAATGAACTTGCTTTATGTAAAGAATTAAGGTTTAGGAACTTGCCTCGTGTGTAGGCTAAACGATTACTACTTCCGTTCACAACAAGTCCTATACACATACCATATATATTCACGAAATTCATTAGTTACGTTTTCTCTTAATTATTTAATATAAACTCTACTTTATTTAACAAATCATTACCCTTCTAATTTAATTACTTAATTAAATTAGAATATTTTCATTCTCTTACTATTATTACACTCGGATAAATTATTTTATAATAATTTCCATCGAATATTTATTTTACTCCATCAATATCTAAATTAAAATATTTATTTTATTTTATAAATATTTTAATAATAATTTTCATCGAATATTTATTTTATTCCATCAATATCTCAATTATAATATTTATTTTATTCTATAAATATTTTAATAATAATTTTATCAAATATTTATTTTACTCCATCAATATCTCAATTAAAATATTTATTTTATTTTATAAATATTTTAATAATAATTTTCATCGAATATTTATTTTATTCCATCAATATCTCAATTATAATATTTATTTTATTTTATAAATATTTTAATAATAATTTTATCGAATATTTATTTTACTCCATTAATATCTCAATTAAAATATTTAATTTATTTGATAAATATTTTAATTAATTATTATTATTTAATTAATTTTTTTTTATTTTTTATTTTTTTCGTCGGGGCGGGATAATTTAGTTTGGTAACACCCGCCGGGGGCGGGGTTACCCAGACTTAGTTTCTGCAATTTCTGCAGTTCTGCAGTTCGCGAACATAACAAGGCCAAATTAGGCCAAAAATCAATCACACGTAAAATTATACATGAATATGGTCATAACTTTCAATTAGTTATTTTTACACGAATTTAGACTTACCCAATCATTGTAATACATATATAATCATTACTTAACCCATCTAGCATGATTTTAAACAAGTTACAACACATAATTTGCAAAAATCAACACATTTACTTCCATTGTTCTTGATGTTCTTGAAGGTTTTGAAAATAAAACATGAAAATTGTCACTATGGATTCGTTATAACACCGAATCCGTTTATTTAAATTTTGGTCTCTTCGTATCAACATGCATAACATCATACGAGTGTAAATTTTACGAAAACATTTATGTTTGACATACTAAAATCACGTATAAGGCCATAAGGCCAAAACCCATACTCTGTAATTTTGTAGAAATAATATACGACATGTTTTCATGAATTTGATGATATGGTTTACATAATATATATAATTAAACACGATTTGATATGTCATAGCACATATACAACCCATAATCATTACTCCTAACCCAATTACAGAGGTTAAACCAAATCTTTAAAAGCCATTTTCATGAAAACTAAAAGACGTGAAGTAGAAATTGGGAAGGAGGAGATTACCCTGAGTATAATTTAGAAGAGGTGATCAATGATGATCCTTTCACAACAACCTGTTGATTACACACTTACAAATTTCTCTCAAGCTTCTCAATTTTCTCTCTGGCTTGTTTTCTAGACTTAGGCAATAATGAAGAATGAAAAGAAGAATACGTATTATAAGAATTCAACAAACGCGCATAATGGTCAGTTACTCCAGTAGTGGGTAACTGCATCCAACTCCCCATAGGGCCTTGTTTGGCTAGATTAATAGATTTCAAAAATTATTTAATTTAATAAAGCTTTATCATATAGTTTAATTCATGTCACACCCACTTGCACAATAATTTATATATCTTATTTAATATAAATAAAATATAATAACTTCTTGTAAGTTCACATAGTCATATATTTAATTTTCTCATTAATTAATAATGTCAAATTATTAATTCTCTAATTAATAATTAAATTAATTAAAATACTAATATGCTTATTAAATATTTCTTTTAATACAATATGCTCACATAATCACATACTTTGATAATAAAACTCTCTACATTAATTTAATAAATGTAACACATATAATTAAATTAATCTACCACAATTGCGTCAATTAATTATTTAATCTAATAATTAATTCACCGAAAAATATTTATTCAATCCAATAAATATTAAAATATTATTACAAAATGACGGTTGTCACATCTTTCCCCTCTTAAAAGGATTCTGTCCCCAGAATCACAACTCAAAAATTTGTCCCGTTACATTCTCCCCCCCCCCCCCTTACAAAGATTCTGTCCCCAGAATCACATATAACAATCTAAGTAAATAAATGAGGATAATTCTTCATCATATTCTCTTCGAGTTCCCACGTAGCTTCTTCAGCGTTGTGGTTCCTCCAAATTACCTTAACAGAAGGTATTACTTTATTTCTCAGAACTTGTTCTTTCCGGTCGACAATTTGAACAGGAATTTCTTCGTAAGATAAGTCTTTGTCGAAATATAGGGGTTCAAATTCAATCACGTGCTTGTAATCGGGTTTGTAGGGTCGTAGGACTGAGACATGGAAAATATTGTGGACATTCTCTAGAGATGGAGGTAAGGCTACCTCATAAGCAACTTCTCCGACCCTTCTCAGAACTTCAAAGGGTCCGATGAATCTTGGGCTCAATTTTCCCTTCTTTCCGAATCTGATCTTTCCTTTCCAAGGAGAGACCTTTAAGAACACATAACTACCTGGTTCTAACTCAACATTCTTACGGTGTGGATCGGCGTATTTCTTCTGTCTATCTTGAGCTGCTGTCAATCTTACTCGAATCACCTTGACTATGTCTGTTGTTTGTTGTATCAATTCCGGGCCTAGTAGTTGTCTTTCGCCAACTTCATCCCAATATAGTGGAGTTCTGCACTTTCTGCCGTATAACGCTTTATAGGGTGGCATTCCAATACTAACGTGGTAACTGTTGTTGTAACCGAACTCTAAAAGCGGTAAATGATCATCCCAATTTCCTTTAAAATCCATTATGCAAGCTCTTAACATATCTTCCAATGTTTGAATTGTTCTTTCACTTTGTCCATCTGTCTGCGGGTGATATGCTGTGCTCATTCGCAACTGTGTACCCATGCATTCCTGTAGACGTTTCCAGAAGTTCGACGTAAAATGCGGATCTCTATCAGAAACAATTGACACGGGAACTCCGTGTCTTAAAACAATCTCTTTTACATATAACCTTGCCAACTAATCTAAGTTGAATCTGATTTTGATCAGAAGGAAGTGTGCGGATTTCGTTAGTCGGTCAACGATAACCCATACTGCGTCATAGCCTTTTTGAGTCGTCGGAAGGCCAACCACGAAATCCATTGTAATATGTTCCCATTTCCACTCTGGGATCTCTAACGGTTGTAACAATCCACTCGGTCTCTGATGTTCCGCTTTCACTTTCTGACAGGTCAGACACTTGGCAACACATTCTGCAACATCACGCTTCAAATTTGGCCACCAGAAATGTTGTTTAAGATCTTGGTACATCTTGGTACTACCAGGGTGAATCGAATATCGTGAACTATGAGCCTCTCTTAAAATATCTTCCTTAATCTGTTGAACTGGCGGTACCCAAATTCTATTATCAAATCTCAGTATTCCTTCCTTATCCATCTTAAATCTTGGTTCGGTTCCTTCAGATATCTTCTTTGTCACATTTTTACATACTTCGTCCTGAAGCTGAGCCTCCTTAACTTAATCCAGTAGGGTTATACCAGATTGCATCTGAAAATATTTTCTCATCAATCTCCATAGGATACTTCACTTCCAATTCCAGTTTCTCCATTTCTGCAATTAGCTCATCCTGAGCAGTCAACATCATCAACTTCTCCCGACCCTTTCTACTTAAGGCATCGGCAACGACATTCGCCTTACCCGGATGGTATAAAATCTCACAGTCGTAGTCCTTAATTAACTCCAACCACCTTCTTTGTCGCATATTCAAGTCCTTCTGCGTGAAAATATATTTCAGACTCTTATGGTCCGTATATATTTCACACTTCTCCCCGTAGAGATAGTGCCTCCAAATTTTCAAAGCAAAAACAACTGCAGCTAACTCCAAGTCATGGGTCGGATACCCCTTCTCATAATCTTTCAGTTGTCGTGACGCGTATGCAATGACTCTGCCATTTTGCATGAGCACACAGCCAAGTCTTTTGTGCGACGCATCACTATATACCACAAAATTTCCTGTGTCATCTGGTAGAGATAACACAGGGTCTGAACTTAACCTCTTCTTTAATTCTTGAAAGCTTTCCTCACACTTCTCCGTCCAAACAAATTTCATCGATTTTCTAGTCAGATTTGTCAACGGGGTTGCGATCTTGGAAAAATCCTGAATGAATCTTCTGTAATAACCTGCCAATCCCAGAAAACTTCTTACTTCCGACGGCGTCTTCGGTTGATCCCAGTTAATCACAGCTTCGACTTTGGAGGGATCCACCGAAATTCCGTCCCTATCGATCACATGTCCAAGAAATTGTACCCTTTCAATCCAGAATTCACATTTCGAAAATTTAGCGTACAACTTCTCTCTTCTCAACGTCTCTAATGTCACCCTCAAATGTTCTTCATGTTCTTCCTTGGTTTTCGAATATACCAAAATGTCATCTATAAATACCACTACGAATTTGTCCAAAAACGGCTTGAACACTCCATTCATTAAGCCCATAAATGCTGTAAGAGCATTTGTTAGACCAAATGACATTACCAGAAATTCGTAGTGACCATATCGGGTTCTGAATGCTGTCTTCGGTACATCTTCTGGTCTCACCTTCAGTTGATGATAACCACTCCTCAAATATATCTTTGAAAAGTATCTCGCTCCCTTTAACTGATCGAACAAGTCGTCGATTCGCGGTAATGGATATCTATTCTTGATCGTGACCTTATTCAGTTCTCTATAGTCGATGCAGAGCCGCATTGTCCCATCCTTCTTCTTTACGAATAAAATCGGCGCTCCCCACGGTGATACGCTTGGTTGGATATACTTCTTGTCTAGTAATTCTTGTAGTTGAACCATCAGCTCTTTCATCTCTACCGGTGCCATTCGGTATGGTGCCTTCGATATTGAAACCGTTCCTGGAGCCAAATCTATCACGAATTCAACCGCTCTATCTGGTGGAAGTCCTGGTAAATCATCCGGAAATACGTCTGCGAAATCCCTCACTACTGGTATCTCCTCTATTTTTGGATTTTCTTTACGAATATCGACTATATAAGCTAGATATCCTACACAGCCTTGTCATAACAACTTCCTGGCCTGCATCATCGTCAGATAACTCGCTTGTCTAGGCGACTTACTACCATAAAACACAACCTTTGATGGAGTCATAAGGTTAATACGCTTCTTCTGGCAATCAATTACTGTCCCATAATTGGATAACCAGTCCATACCCAAGATAATATCGAATTCTCCCAGTCGAATAGGGATAAGATCTACGTTCATAATGTTACCCTTAATATCCACTCTACAGTTCTTGTGCACGTACTTAACAGGAATAATTTCTCTATTCGCAATTTCTATGTTCATGGGGTATTCTAACTCATCCTTAGGCAATTCTAAGTTCTTGGCAAAGTCATCGGATATAAATGAACAAGTAGCACCCGAATCAAATAATACATAAGCATTAACTTTATTGATCGGAATGATACCTAACACCACATCGCGAGACTACAATGCATCCTGAACTGTCATGTTGAATGTTCTGGCAGTCGGCCGGTTGGTTGCAGTTGGTCCTGTGATAGTCAGAGTACTTCCACCGTTGTTTCCTGTATTCCCTCCTGATCCTATTCCTCCAGATCCCTTCTTAGGACAATCCCTTGCAAGATGATCCTTTGAGCCACAAGTGAAGCAGGCACCCTTCTTTGGTTTAGAACAGTTAGGTGCTATGTGTCCTTCCTAACCACAATTGTAGCATACTTGTTTTCCCTTCATGCAAACTCCCAGATGAGCTTTTCCGCAGGTTGAGCACGCTTCAATCTTCTTCTTTTGCCCTCCTTGTTGACTTCCAGCTGACGAGTTATCGGACCACTTTCTCTTCTGATTATTATTACCTCCCGTGCTACTTCCATTAGTCTTGTTAATTCCTTCATTTTCACTCTTTTTCTTCTTCTGATCCTGATTATATTTAGATACCGCATCGCTTCCACCTTCAGCGAGTATGGCCTTCTCTAACACTCCAGCAAAGGTGTTCAATTGGAACATTGACACCTTGCTATACAACCAGGGCTTCAGTCCCTGCTCGAAACGTCTTGCCTTTCTCTCGTCAGTATACACTTGATACGTGGCAAACCTAGCCAATTCATTGAACCTTGTCTCATAATCTGCTACGGACATATTCCCTTGTTTCAACTCCAAAAACTGAACTTCCATTTGGTTTTGCGAACTAGTCAGAAAATACATCTCGAAAAACATCTCCTCAAATCTCTCCCAGGTTATTACTCCTTCTCCTCCCCGTACTTTGTTTGCCTGCCACCAATAGCTGGCTTCAGACTTTAGCATGAATGTTGCATATGCGGTCTTCTGGTCTTCCCTTACTCTGGCGACGTCAAACACCTTCTCCATCTCCATAACCCATGTTTGAGCTTCGATTGGGTTCATGGAACCTTTAAACTCTGGCGGTCCCACCGCCTTGAAATCCTTGAACGTGGTGTTTGGTGGGGCTTGTGGTTGATTGTTAATTGCTCCAGCCAGTAAATTCACCAACTGCTGAAAGGGGTCAGCATTTGTGGTGTTGTTGTTGTTATTCGTTGACCCTTCCTGGGCTGGTCGACGATTTGGTCGTCTTCTTGGTGGCATTTTTCTGTTAAATAAACGCTTTATTAGAACTTTATTTATTTCTCTAAATAGTTAAGACATTACTCAATAATTTAACATACCACTTAACACATCATCTTAAAAAACTTGATATATTTGCATTCAAATCAAAGTTTTAACAATAAACGATAGCATAACTACTATTTACATCAACTATCCTGGAATAAAGAATCCACAGGATTTAAAACATTCAAATATTCTTTCGTTCATAAACACGTCAGAATTTACATATAAAAACTAATTAAGTCTTTCACATAATTAAACAAATTCTATCACTGTCTGTCAAGGTGATGGATAGCCTTGCTACGTTCCTCCTCCATGATGCGGCACATCGTTCTACGATCTAGCATATATGATGGTAGATCCTCAAACTGGATTGGATACTTCCTAACTCGATCTTGGACCACATTCATTGCATTTTGTAGTGTAGAGTATGTCTCCTCAAGTTTAGCCTTCTTCGCATGGCGATAATCTTCTGCACGATCAGCACGGTGTGACTCTCGTACCCAACCCTCCTCTTCTATGGCAAGCCTCTCTGAGGTCTCCTTCATATCCTTCTTTAACTTCTCTATTTCTGCGGACTTATCCTTGGTCTGACCCTTCTCGTGAACCAGATCCCACTCCACGTTTCCTAAACGTGTGTGAAGAGTCACAATCTCTCTATCCTTCTGCTCAATAGTAATCTGCTGACTAACCGCCTGCTCAGTCAAATCCCGAACAGTATCCTGCAACTCTACGTTACGATCATAGAGTGCGTTATACATCTCTGCATCAATGGAGTTCGGTGGGAACTCCTCTTCTTCCTCTTCCTCAGGATCCTCCTCTGGATCAATCTCCGGCTCATGCTCCTGACCAACGACAGTAACCATCGGAGATGACTCTCTCTGTACAAGTTGTTCCCTGACGACATGAATGTCTCGGGGCTCCTCCTATATAGGTAATCGGGGTTCCTCCTCCCCAGCTCGACTAGCTCCTCCAATATTCGACATCCTGACAACAAAATTTTAAGTTTTAGTTACTAATCCATGCTAGCGAACACATAGATTAACACATAAGCACATAAAGTCTTTTATTATCTTTAATGAATTTAGAAATTCATTTCTTAGAACTCGATAAGATTTTACCACTACTATGTTCTCGATCTCCTACAAGGCTACTACCTAAGGTTGTCCCCCCCCCCCACCTAAGGTTTATAACCTTACAGCTCTGATACCAACCTGTGACACCCCCAAATCCGGTACTTCCATTTCCACAGGATTTGGTGTTCACTGTACAAACATCATCTATCTATCTACCCATAAATAAAATACAACCATACAATAGATAGAATAAATAATAACTCTCTCCCCTTATGGGGTTACATCAACTGCATAACTAAATAAATCCCAGGTTAATCTAACCTTAAAATATTTGTGCGAAAACATAACAATTAAGTCTTAAGTAACATCAATTCTAAATGTCATTACACAACCACATAAACAAATAGTCTTCATTACTTGCTAATCTTGCCCTTGCTTTTACTAGTGGAAGGCTCGTCTATTCTCTCGTTCTTAACTGCAATGTTATTATTACGCAAGAGTGAGCACGATTGCCCAAAAGTATAATAATATAATAAATGAATAATAATAACATGCGAATGAATTAATAACTTTGAATATAAAAGCTCAACTTTTGAATCAAGAATGAATAACAAGAATCAAAAGAAATTCTGAGGGTCACAAGACCTTGAACTATGTCCTAGGTTGTCAAGTGTTTATTCTTGAAACCTTTAACAATCATAAGACTATGGACTCTTCTTCTCGTACTTAGGGGGATCAGCCCTTAGTACCATACTATGCACAATATCTTAATGCTAAAGCGTAAATAATCCCCTATTAAAGGGTTGTTCATCTCAGTTTGACATCGGAGTCCGCACCAAAGGAAGTTTGGATTGGGTAAGCTCAATAAAAGTTCTAGAATTTATAACGCTTATCAACTATGGACAAGTTGAATCAATAAGGGTTCACTAGTCTTACAAGGTTCAACAATAATTGATATTCAATTTGAATAATAAAATTCAAGATGTATACAATCGAATAAGTATTGTATAATAAGAATTATGCTTTTAAAGAATGATAAGATCTAATATGAAATTTTGACTTGAACAGTAATAAACAAGATAGAATAATGAACTTGCTTTATGTAAAGAATTAAGGTTTAGGAACTTGCCTCGTGTGTAGGCTAAACGATTACTACTTCCGTTCACCACAAGTCCTACACACATACCATATATATTCACGAAATTCATTAGTTACATTTTCTCTTAATTATTTAATATAAACTCTACTTTATTTAACAAATCATTACCCTTCTAATTTAATTACTTAATTAAATTAGAATATTTTCATTCTCTTACTATTATTACACTCGAATAAATTATTTTATAATAATTTCCATCGAATATTTATTTTACTCCATCAATATCTCAATTAAAATATTTATTTTATTTTATAAATATTTTAATAATAATTTTCATCGAATATTTATTTTATTCCATCAATATCTCAATTATAATATTTATTTTATTTTATAAATACTTTAATAATAATTTTATCAAATATTTATTTTACTCCATCAATATCTCAATTAAAATATTTATTTTATTTTATAAATATTTTAATAATAATTTTCATCGAATATTTATTTTATTCCATCAATATCTCAATTATAATATTTATTTTATTTTATAAATATTTTAATAATAATTTTATCTAATATTTATTTTACTCCATCAATATCTCAATTAAAATATTTAATTTATTTGATAAATATTTTAATTAATTATTATTATTTAATTAATTATTATTATTTAATTATTATTTTTTTTCGTCGGGGCGGGATAATTTAGTTTGGTAACACCCGCCGGGGGCGGGGTTACCCAGACTTAGTTTCTGCAATTTCTGCAGTTCTGCAGTTCGCGAACATAACAAGGCCAAATTAGGCCAAAAATTAATCACACGTAAAATTATACATGAATATGGCCATAACTTTCAATTAGTTATTTTTACACGAATTTAGACTTACCCAATCATTGTAATACATATATAATCATTACTTAACCCATCTAGCATGATTTTTAACAAGTTACAACACATAATTTGCAAAAATCAACACATTTACTTCCATTGTTCTTGATGTTCTTGAAGGTTTTGAAAATAAAACATGAAAATTGTCACTATGGATTCGTTATAACACCGAATCCGTTTATTTAAATTTTGGTCTCTTCGTATCAACATGCATAACATCATACGAGTGTAAATTTTACGAAAACATTTATGTTTGACATACTAAAATCACGTATAAGGCCATAAGGCCAAAACCCATACTCTGTAATTTTGTAGAAATAATATACGACATGTTTTCATGAATTTGATGATATGGTTTACATAATATATATAATTAAACACGATTTGATATGTCATAGCACATATACAACCCATAATCATTACTCCTAACCCAATTACAGAGGTTAAACCAAATCTTTAAAAGCCATTTTCATGAAAACTAAAAGACGTGAAGTAGAAATTGGGAAGGAGGAGATTACCCTGAGTATAATTTAGAAGAGGTGATCAATGATGATCCTTTCACAACAACCTGTTGATTACACACTTACAAATTTCTCTCAAGCTTCTCAATTTTCTCTCTGGCTTGTTTTCTAGACTTAGGCAATAATGAAGAATGAAAAGAAGAATACGTATTATAAGAATTCAACAAACGCGCATAATGGTCAGTTACTCCAGTAGTGGGTAACTGCATCCAACTCCCCATAGGGCCTTGTTTGGCTAGATTAATAGATTTCAAAAATTATTTAATTTAATAAAGCTTTATCATATAGTTTAATTCATGTCACACCCACTTGCACAATAATTCATATATCTTATTTAATATAAATAAAATATAATAACTTCTTGTAAGTTCACATAGTCATATATTTAATTTTCTCATTAATTAATAATGTCAAATTATTAATTCTCTAATTAATAATTAAATTAATTAAAATACTAATATGCTTATTAAATATTTCTTTTAATACAATAAGCTCACATAATCACATACTTTGATAATAAAACTCTCTACATTAATTTAATAAATATAACACATATAATTAAATTAATCTACCACAATTGCGTCAATTAATTATTTAATCTAATAATTAATTCATCGAAAAATATTTATTCAATCCAATAAATATTAAAATATTATTACAAAATGACGGTTGTCACAAGGACAACATCACCGTCATATCCCATAGGTTGCATAACACTTGGGATTTACAATTTATTTAACATTTTATTCATCGTACAACAACTATGATGTTCTACTAAGATACTGCTTAGCCTTACTACGTTCTTCCTCCATGACCCAGAACATTGTTCTGCGATCTACTACGTATGATGGCAGCATCTCGAACTGAATAGGATATCCCATGACCCGATCTTGAGCTCGATTAATCGTGGTGTTAAATACTTTATCCATCTCTTCCATCTTCATCCTTTTTGACTGCGCGTCTCTCACTGCTATTCTGTTTCGTTGATAAGCTTCCTCGTAGGCACCTTCAGCTGTTGCCCTCTTAGTAGTTTCTTCTCTCAACTTATTTTTTAGTTCAGCGACCACTTCGATCAGTTGTTCTTTCTCTCCTTCAGTCTGTACTAGTTTATCCTCGACATTTGTCAGTCGTTCTTCATGATCCTAGATCTCGCCGTCTTTTTGTGTCATTGTGGTTTGTTGTTCAGCTACTATCTCCTGCAACTCCTCAACTGTATCCTGAATGTGACGCCCCAAAAATAGGTATACATCACCCATCTTGGGTCGCCAGATACATGGTACAGAATTCAAATACAATTTACTAATACAACTGCCGTGTACAATACGACAAAACATAAACTGTGAGTTTGAATACAATTATTGTCTACTAGAGATTATACAAACTCAAAAGGAGTCCTCATTATAATTATTATCACACTATTTCACAAAATAGTGAGGACTACTAATGATATCCTCTGGACCATCACTCCGTTTCCCGACTCGTCCCAGCTATATTCTCATTTCCTGAAGAGACGGTGAAAGAAAGGGTGAGCTCAACTAGCCCAGTAAAAATATTATGACTAAGATAATGCAGAATAAATTATCATTAGCCTCCAACAATGTTAAACTGATAAAATACAATAGACATCAAGTTTAACTGCAGCGGAACAAGCAATCCATTAAAAGAGTCAAGTAGAGAATAGAATCTACTATCTCTTATGATTTAAAAAGTTTTTCATCACTTTTATCGCTGAGACTCAGCTTAATAAATATTCCACATCATTGAATCACCCCTGCACTACGGCCAAGGATATTCTTTAGTATCACGACCACAATTATCCATGCACTACGGGCCAAGAATATTTGTGTATTCATTAATGGTCATGATCATGCCATAAAACAATTCATCTTTGCTCCCTTGGCCGAAGAGAATCCATAGCCATAATCATACCAAAAACTGTCCATCAATGTACTACGGGCCAATGAGGACTTTTAATTTTCACATCATTTATAACATTACGGTCATGATTATACCGAATAATCCCTGGTCATAATCATACCAAGTCCATCTATGCACTACAGGTCACAGATAACTTTCAACATAACATAAACATGAAGATGATGACAATGATATAAGAATTCAATTAAACAAGTTCAAGAATTAATTTGTCCAGGAACTAATAACGTCCAAATTGTCAACATGATACTGCTTTGTAGAGTAAAATTCAAGAATACTCAGAAGAATATTTCCACGAAAAGATACTGGATGAAGCGCAAATATCAAGGATATTCCACTAATTTCATGGAGTATAGAAGTCAAAATTTTAATCAACTGAGTATAATACCGAATGGAATAACAAAAGATATCACCATGCATGCGGTATTTCGCATAAACGGTTATTTCAACAGAATAATAATAACGGAACCAGGTCTGGTGAAATTCACACCAACAAGATGTTCCAACAGAATAATAAATGCGGAATAATAAATGATGGAACCAGGTCCGGCGTATAGTACAGACAGGATATTTAGACAGAATAATAAATATGGAATAATAAAAATGGAACCAAGTCCGGCGTATAGCACAGATAGGATATTCCGACAGAATAATAAAGACAGAATAATAGAAGAATGTCACCAAGTATAGGGTAGCCCGCATATACAGGTTATTCCAACAGAACAATAAATAAATAGAATAACAGAAGTTCTCTTCTTGAATACAAAAGAATAATATTCCTTACCGTAAAATAATACTTGATATAAGAGTAGTGAAGTAGTAGAAAACTTTTCTTCTATCTCTCTATAGTCTCTCTCTATAGTGTCTCTCTCTAGAGTTCAGTGAATTCGTAAGAAAATAATGAAGGAATGAGCTTCTATTTATAGGAAAATGGAATGCAAAGTAACTAATCCATGAACGGTCTAGATTGATTTACTTTAATCTGACGGCCCATATTTAAAGAAGAATCTTTTAAATAAAATATAATATATTCTATTTATATAAAAAGATTTTTACTATGCAAACACTATGCATAATAAAATATAATATATTCTATTTATAGAATAACTTTAATAAAGTATTCTGTTTTATATAAAAAGATTTTACTATAGAAAATACTATGCATAATAGAATATAATATATTCTATTTATAGAATAACTTTAATAAAGTATTTTGTTTTATATAAAAAGATGTTTCTATTTTATTACGTTAATAATACCAATAAAATAAAACTTATCACCTTTATTATAATTTCAACCAACGGTATGAAAAATTAACACATTTCTTCATGGAATAATATTGTACTTAAAAATGATTTGGATCGAAAAAAAATATATTTTTCGGGTGAATAGTATCCCGTGAATAGTAATTCGGGAATAGTACCCTGTGAATAGTACCCTGACACAAAAAGTGTCCCAAATACCCGAATGAACAATACTAGAGTGAATAGTAATAGGGTGAATAGTAACCCGCGAATAGTAACTCGTGAATAGTACTCTGACATAAAAAATACCCCAAATACCCGAGTGAATAGTAATTTAGGTGAATAGTAACCTATGAATAGTAACTCATGAATAGTACTCCGACACAAAAAGTGTCCCGAATACCCGATTGAACAATACTGAGTGACTTATCACATAAGCATCAATAATCAATACCGTGTACTACTATACAACAACGTATATTACTATACTTTTACTATCGAGTAGTTCAACAGTATCAACGGTAAAACTTCCGCCGTTATTTTTAATAAAATATTTTTGTCATTTTCTCAATCTGATAATAATTCTGTTGTGGGGTCCACCAATGATTGTGTCGTCGTACGAATATTTCCTGTTTAAAACGAATACTCCCCTACCAATGGAATATAATATGACAACTTGAATACTTTGCAAAATTTATAAATATTATCCACAACTATAACATTATCACAAATTCACACCATAATATAAAAAAATTATTTCAAGAAAATTAATTCTTTATTCATAAAATCTGAGGTTTCACAATCTCCCCTCCTTATGAAATTTCGCCCTCAAATTTTATGTACGTACCTTGTATGCCGAACAGGTGAGGATACCTTGACTTCATTTCAGATTCTAACTCTTGAGGTATAACCCTTGAGTGTTGGATACGATTCTCCTTATTCAAGATTTTAACACGAGATCTCATACGTTAAATCATCCACTATCTCGTCTGATTCTAAATTAATAATGTGGTTCGGGTCATCCACATATTTACGTAACATTAATACGTTAAAAATGTTATGAGCACGCAACATACTTGGCGGTAAAACGAGTCTATAAGCCACAGTTCCTACTCAATCGAGGATTTCAAATGGGCCAATTAAATCGAGGGTTGAGATTTCCTCTCTTCAGTAACTCTTACTTCTAGAATAACGCCCTCTTGAACCTTCTTCTTCACATTCATCAGATTCGGGTATGTAGTTTGAGCGTCTTTAACTTTATCGATTAAAGTTGATTTTACTCGTATATTCGTTATCTTTACGTGGGTCCCTAGAGTCTTTAACTCTATCTTCATCATTTGCAAGTTATACGAAATGAGTCTTTGTGTTAACAACATCGCACTTGTAAACGCATACGATCTTCTACCCAACACGTCAGCTACCACGTTCGCTCTTCCACGATAATATTGAATAGTACGATCGTAATCTTCAACAGCTCTAGTCAACGTCTTTGGCGCATGTTACGTTTGTTTTAGTTGAAGAAATATTTTGAGGGTTTAAGAAATGGGTTTTGTACTGGGGTCAATACAAAATTCGATTTCACGTTCTACGGTAGGCTAGGAAGTCTTCAAGAATACGTCAAGAGATTTATTAATGATAGAAATATCATTCAAAACTGTTACTCTCATCCAAGACTTGGATAGTACGTCACATTGATACCAACTGTGACTTCTATCCCTTAACCTAGATAGCACCTCACAATGATACCTATCAACTTGTCATCGTCATTCACGACGTCGCCTACAGAAAGTCTGGCTTCGGTGCATTCCACACAAGGAAGTCATCAACAAAAGGATCGGGGCTCTTTACTTATGGCTTTATATGACAATGATTGAATTTAGTGGTTTGGTTGCTTGAATTCGCATAATAGGTTGGTTAGGAATATGAAAGCTAACAACCTTATGAAAAACATGATGAGTAGTTAACCAATCGTTTTAAAAAAAACCACATCAAAGGCAAGTATTTTCAAAGAGATAAGATCGATAGGTAACGTGAAAGTGTCGATTTGAATCAAACAAGATTTATAAACAGTGGAGGTAACGAAGGTTTCTCCCAATGGAGTTTCAATAGATAAATCAAACTTTAACTTCTCCTAAGTTAAGTACAAACATTGAACACAACTAGGTGAAATAAAAGAGTGAGTAGAACCGGTATCTAACATGGTATAGACTTCGTAAGAGCTTATGATTAACTTACCCGTTATAATTTTATTCAGGTTCCTCGTCATGAGAAAAAAAATGCTCTCTCTTAAACTACCGGCTTTGGCTTGTCTAGGGCATCCTTTGGCATCACTATCCCGGTTGGACTTGACTTCACCATACGACAAAATCAAGCTAGGTGACCCTCTCTTCCGCAATTAAAACACGCTTTGGATTGTTGTGTATAGTTTGGATGGATGTGTCCCTCTTGTCCGCATTTGAAACATAGGACCGATGGGCATTCTTCTTCCTTTGAAACGGGTGCTGGTGCCGACATCTTCACGTCATTGTTGAACCTTCTCTTCTTAAAATGTTCATTCTTATTATCTTTTCCGTGATTACCACCGAAATGGTTACCATTCTTGGCATGATAATATCCCCCATGATGGTTATCGTTGTTCCGATGACCGTTGCCACCGGTATGATTATTATCATGTTGTTGGTCGTTGCCTTTTGGTTATGCTGACTCATTATCACGCTCCAATAACTGAGCCCTATTCACAACATCTGAATATAAACAAAGTTTATGAGAAATGAGGTATTGACGTATATCGGGTTTCAAACCTCGTAAAAACATTCGCGTCATTCACTCTTCATTATCGACCAAATGGGATGCAAACCGGGATAACTCCATAAACTTAGCCTCGTACTGCAACACGGTCATATTGTTTTGCTACAGCTTGATGAATTCTACCTCCTTCATGTGACGAATACTTTCAGGAAAGTACTTTTCATTGAATAATTCTTGGAACTTCTCCCAAGACATCTTGAGTGCGTCAGGCTGGGTACGTTTTACAGATTCTCACCAATGATCTCCTTCTTCACCCAACATAAAGGTGGCGAATGGAACCTTTTGCTCCTCTAAGCATTCTAAGACATCAAATATCTTGGTAATCTGCTTTATCCATGTCTCCACCTTAAGTGGTTCTGGCTTTCCCAAAAACTCTGGTGGTCCCATCTCTTGAACTGCTTAGCGCTGACCAACCGTGGGTTACCATTGTTTCCACCTGCATTATGAACAGGAGCTGCCTTCGCCCGTTGTTGCATGAATTGCATAAAACCTCTGACCATCCCATCATTCACCATTTCATTGGTGTTATTTTTTCATGAGGAGTATTGTCCTCTAGTTGCACATTATCCTGATTATTGATCTGTGGAGACTCAACGGTCTCCTGTGCTCCATTGATAATCTCAATATTCTCGGATGCCATTTTCAAACACTACCACAAAACAAGGGTTAATTAACATATCACATATTATCCCTATACTTTGACCGACCAATTAAATACCAAATAAACTTAGGTAGGTCATACTAGCGAAAGAATTCCCCGTCACTCCCCTCCTAGTTCTTATCTCACATCTTAGCCAATGATCATATCCCTAAGTTTTGATACCAACTGTGACGCCCCCAAAATTAGGTATACATCACCCATCTTGGGTCGCCAGATACATGGTACAAAATTTAAATACAATTTACTAATACAACTGTCATGTACAATACGACAAAATATAAACTGTGAGTTTAAATACAATTATTGTCTACTAGAGATTATACAAACTCAAAGGGAGTCCTCATTACAATTATTATCACACTATTTCACAAAATAGTGAGGACTACTAATGCAATCCTTTGGACCATCACTCCGTTCCCCGACTCGTCCCAGCTATATTCTCATTTCATGAAGAGAACAGTGAAAGAAAGGGTGAGCAACTAGCCCAGTAAGAAATATTATGACTAAGATAATGTAGAATAAATTATCATTAGCCTCCAACAATGTTAAACTGATAAAATACAATAGACATCAAGTTTAACTGCAGCGGAACAAGCAATCCATTAAAAGAGTCAAGTAGAGAATAGAATCCACTATCTTTTATGATTTAAAAAGTTTTTCATCACTTTTATCGCTGAGACTCAGCTTAATAAATATTCCACATCATCGAATCACCCCTGCACTACGGCCAAGGATATTCTTTAGTATCACGACCATAATTATCCATGCACTACAGGCCAAGAATATTTGTGTATTCATTAATGGTCATGATCATGCCATAAAACAATTCATCTTTGCTCCCTTGGTCAAAGAGAATCCATAGCCATAATAATACCAAAAACTGTCCATCAATGCACTACGGGCCAATGAGGACTTTTAATTTTCACATCATTTAAAACATTACGGTCATGATTATACCGAATAATCCCGGGTCATAATCATACCAAGTCCATCTATGCACTACAGGTCACAGATGACTTTCAACATAACATAAACATGAAGATGATGACAATGATATAAGAATTCAATTAAACAAGTTCAAGAATTAATTTGTCCAGGAACCAATAACGTCCAAATTGTCAACATGATACTGCTTTGTAGAGTAAAATTCAAGAATGCACAGAAGAATATTTCTACGAATAGATACTAGATGAAGCGCAAATATCAAGGATATTCCACTAATTTCATGGAGTATATAAGTCAAAATTTTAATCAACTGAGTATAATACCGAATGGAATAACAAAATATATCACCATGCATGCGGTATTTCGCATAGACGGTTATTTCAACAGAATAATAATAACGGAACCAGGTCTGGTGAAATTCACACCAACAAGATGTTCCAACAGAATAATAAATGCGGAATAATAAATGATGGAACCAGGTCCGGCGTATAGCACAGACAGGATATTTAGACAGAATAATAAATATGGAATAATAAAAATGGAACCAAGTCCGGCGTATAGCACAGATAGGATATTCCGACAGAATAATAAAGACAGAATAATAGAAGAATGTCACCAAGTATAGGGTAGCCCGCATATACAGGTTATTCCAACAGAACAATAAAGAAATGGAATAACAGAAGTTCTCTTCTTGAATACAAAAGAATAATATTATTTACCGTAAAATAATACTTGATATAAGAGTAGTGAAGTAGCAGAAAACTTTTCTTTTATCTCTCTATAGTCTCTCCCTATAGTTTCTCTCTCTAGAGTTCAGTGAATTTTTAAGAAAATAATGAAGGAATGATCTTCTATTTATAGGAAAATAGAATGCATAGTAACTATTCCATGAACGGTCCAGATTGATTTACTTTAATCTGACGGTCCATATTTAAAGAAGAATCTTTTAAATAAAATATAATATATTCTATTTATATAAAACGATTTTTACTATGCAAACACTATGCGGGCACTATCCAAACACTATGCATAATAAAATATAATATATTCTATTTATAGAATAACTTTAATAAAGTATTCTGTTTTATATAAAAAAGATGTTTCTATTTTATTACGTTAATAATACCAATAAAATAAAACTTATCACCTTTATTATAATTTCAACCAACGGTCTGAAAAATTAGCACATTTCTTCATGGAATAATATTGTATTTAAAAATGGTTTGGACCAAAAAGAAATATATTTTTTGGGTAAATAGTACCACGTGAATAGTAATTCAGAAATAGTATCCTGTGAATAGTACTCTGACACAAAAAGTATCCCAAATACCCGAGTGAACAATACTAGAGTGAATAGTAATCGGGTGAATAGTAACCTGTGAATAGTAACTCGTGAATAGTACTCTGACACAAAAAATATCCCAAATACTCGAGTGAATAATATTCGGGTGAATAGTAATTTAGGTGAATAGTAACTCGTGAATAGTACTCCGACACAAAAAAAGTGTCCTGAATACCCGATTGAATAATACTGAGTGACTTATCACATAAGCATCAATAATCAATACCGTGTGCTACTATGCAATAACTCGTATTACTGTACTTTTACTACCGAGTAGTTCAACAGTATCAACGGTAAAACTTCTGCCGTTATTTTCAATAAAATATTTTTATCGTTTTCTCAATCCGACAATAATTTCGCTGTGGGGTCCACCAATGATTGTGTCGTCGTACGAATATTTCCTATTTAAAACGAATATTCCCTGACCAATCGAATATAATATGACAACTTGCATACTTTGAAAAATTTATAAATATTACCCACAACTATAACATTATCTCAAATTCACACCATAATATAAAAAAAATTATTTCAATAAAATTAATTCTTTATTCATAAAATCTGAGGTTTCACACTAAAGTTCCACTTTATGGTCGTAGACTTCATCATACATACGAGCAGCCAGCGAGGTTAATGGAATCTCTTCCTCTTCGTCCTCGTCATCCTCATCCTCGTGTAGCAACTCAACGGGATCCTCCTCATCCGTCTCCACGTCGTCATCCTCATCTTCAACTACTGTAACCAACGGGGCCGACTCCCGTGGTAGTAATTGTTCCCAAACAACCTGAATGTCGCGAGGCTCCTCCTCTATAGGCATCTGAGGTCCTCCCTCCCTAACCTGACTGGATTCTCCGACATTAGTCATCCTGACAATAAAATTGTAAGCTTTAATTAGTAATCATTACTATTCGACACTCACGAGCACATAAGTTATAAGCACATAAGCACATAAGTGTTTTATTACTTCTTCCTTAAAACTTGATAAGAGTTAATCACCACTATATTTTCAAAGGTTACTTCCTAAGGCTTTTTCCCACCTAAGGTTCATAACCAAAAGCTTTGATACCAACTTGTGACACCCCCAAATCATGGTACTTCATTTCCTCAAGATTTAGTGTTCACTTAATCAAAACATTCATTACTAACTACTCAATCATAATAAAATTAAACAATAAAAACCTTCCCATACAGAATTACATTTAATAAAAATCTCCCAGGTTATCTAACCTTTAATTACAATCATTCAAATGCGGAATTTAAAATTTATTACATCACATCATATTTAAAAGTCTATTATCATAATTATAAAAATAAAATTACAAGTTTTCATCACTTGTACATTTTTCCCTTTCCTTTGCTAGTTGTAGGTTCATTGACCTTCTCAACCTTAGCTGCAATAAGTGTATAAATATGCAAGAGTGAGCAAACAAAGCTCACTTAAAGAAGAATGAATAACTTTACAACATTACAACAATTGCCCAAAATAGGCTCAATAGAACTGAAAGATATGTTCTATTAACATTCTGAAACATACTACTGAGGGTCTAATGACCACGAATTATGTCCACATTTATAAGTAATCTTTTAACTTTAACTTTAACAGTCATAAGACTATAAGGACTCCACGTACTTAGGGGGATCAACCCTTCGTACAATGTATTGTGCACAACCATTTCAACGCTAAGCGTAAACCTCTAATAAAAGAGTTGTTCATCTCAGTATTTAGAATACAAGTCCACACCAAAGTAGGTTTGGTTTGGATACATTACAAGGAAAATTTAGAATTCAACGGTCATCAACTAAGGATTAGTTGAATACAAAAGAACTAACTGTATGCTATGGAATAATCATAACTGAATCGATATTTATAAATTAACATCATGTTTTAGGAATAATCTACTAGCATAAACATTGAATAATCATAACATAATTTACTTGAACAATATTAAGTCGAGGTTATTGAAAATTGGATAATAAGCATGCATAGTGAATAGTAATTTGAACTATAAAGTTGTTCAATACAAGAATATAAAAATATAGTGACTCGCATGCTAAATAACAAGTTACATATTGAAGAAACTTGCTCAATATTAAAATATAAGATTTGGGATGCTTGCATCTTTATGAGCAACTAGATACAAGAACTAAATCAATAATAGACAATCTAGCTCTACGAAAGTGTAGAGGTAGCAACTTGCAAAATTGTAATTGAATTTGAAAGCAATAACGTACTCAACGAAATTAAACTTGCACAACAAAGTTTTAGGTTTAGAGAACTTGCCTTGAGCACAAGCTAAACCTTACAACTTGAATTTCAATATCCTATATATATGTCATCTTGACATAATTAGTCACTACCAACATTTTGTATATATAAACAAGTATACACATCATGTAGGTTTAATTATCAAATCACATAATTGAATTGCATTAACACTAATACTAGTTAACCCTTGATAACATGCTCATTCTTAGTTTAGTACTACTGAAACCATAATTTAACAGTCCACGTAACATTTATTTTCAGACTTTGTATAATTAAATAAAACTGCTAGACCATTCTGCTAACTCGCGCTGCGGCGCCGCAGTTTACTCTGTGGGTTGGCGCTGCGGCGCTAAGCTGGCGCTACGGCGTGAGACTCAGGCTAGAAGTTGGCGCTGCGGCGTGATACCAGAGCTTCGGCGCGAGAATAATGCTGCTGGGTCGCGCTGCGGTACCAAACTCCAAAATTCGACGCCCAGCCTCGGCAAAAGCATGAACAAAAGCCAAATTGGCCTACAAGCTCCAATCTAACAAACTAATTAACATGTAATTCATACAGAGACTTCATGTAAACATATTGTAAAGACTCTTAACATGATTCTACCCATAAAATAACATAGGCATCAACTTTATAACACCCAATTTCAATGTTTTTTTGGCAAAAACTCCATTTTTGACATTTTTAATGAATATCGTCACTATAACTTTGTTTTTCAATCAAAACAGTTAATTCAAAACATCATGTTTATATTTATACATCCTCTCCCTATTTCAATAGTCAATTTAAAATTTAAACAACTAATTAAACCACAATTTTACATTAAACTAAGCCATATTCATATATGTTCATATAACACTCTGTAATATAGTTTCTTCATAAAACAGATACATACATGAACTAGTTTCTCTATAATCATATATAAACTTATGAAAACAAACTTTTACAACAATCAATTATCGCATAAACTATATACACCAACAATTCATCTTTTACAATAATTTTTACAGAGAACTTTTTAGAGAAGAGGATAACCATAGTTTTTAGAAAATAGGAGCAAGATGATACCTTAATTTAGAAGAAGATGATGGCAAACTTGGATTCTCAAGCTTCTTTTATCAATTTCTTTCTCAAATCCTCTCTAGAATCCCTCAAGTTCTCAATCACTTTTCTCTTTTTCTTCTTTTTCTTCCTTCTGAGTCTTTCTTCTCTATTCTATCTTACGTAGTATAATATAACGTATAAAATTAATAATATATATTAATTATATAATATAACCCTAGGTATAACTGATATCGGTTATCTAAGTTTTGAAAATCAAATGACATAAGGCTTGTTTGGCTAGGCTAATTAAAAATAACACATTAACTCTTACACCTTGTTTGGTAAACCTAATTAAAATAAATGGATTAATCCTTATACCTTGTTTGATAAAAATACTATTATATTAAAGACTTAATATGCATTAAGGCTTGTTTGGTCAAAACTAAATTAAACTCCTTTAATTTATTATAAAAACTCCTTTATAGCAAGATTCTTTTAAATTACAAATTTCAATTAAAATATTATAATTCATTTAATCATTATAAGCTCTCTAACTTAATTATTAAATTAAATTAGTATATAATCTCAGAACAAATAATTTTTTTAACTCCTTAATTATTCACTTACAAATAATTAACTAGACCACATCAACTCAAATTGAACAATTATTTATTCAACAATAAATATATCCATTAAATACTTATATAATTCAATATACTTATATAATTCAATAAATATTTAATATTATAATTTAAAATTCTGGAATGTTACATTACGCACCCCCCGACTTTTGTGAAAACACAGTTATCGCTACTTTTCAAGTTAACTTTTATCTGCATGTGTGTGTGTATGTATTGAGTCTGTGTGCAATTATCTGGAAGTAGTGCTATGCCTCGTTTGCACTTATATATAAATGGTTTGACTTTTGTATAAAAGTTCAATTTTAACAAGGTATAGCAGTGAAGTTTTGGAAAACAGATTTTCAAACCCTTATGCTCAATAGTAATTGAGGCCTTTGATACTTCTATTTTATTATGTATTCGACCTGATTGCTTTTATTTTTGAGATGCGAGGCATCTTCGAGAAAATAAGATACATAGCAGTGTTGAACTCTTTATGGGCATGAGAGTCATCTAAGTATATCCAGACACCGTACATAATTTGTAACGCCCCTAAAATAGGTATACATCACTCATCTTGAGTCGCCAAATACATGGTACAGAAAACAAATACAACTTAATTATACAACTGTCGTGTAAAGTACGACAAAACATAGGCTGTGAGTTTTAATACAAATATTGTCGTCTAGACAATATTCAAACTCAAATTCAATATTATTACATTTATTTTCCACTATTTCACTGAATAGTGAGGACTACTAATGCTATCATCTGGTCCGTCACTCCGTTCCCCGACTAGTCCCTGCTACGTTCTCATTTCCTGAAGAGAACAATAAAAGTAAAAGGGTGAGCTCAACTAGCCCAGTAGGAAATATTATGACTAAGATAATGCAGAATATATTATCGTTAGCCTTCAACAGTGTTAAACTGATACAGTATAACAACCATCAAGTTTAACTGCAACGGAACAAGCAATCCATTAAAAGAGTCAAGTAGAGAATAAAATCTACTATCTTTTATGATTTAAAAGGTTTTTCATCACTTTTATCACTGGGACTCAACTTAATAAATAATCCACATCATCGAATCACCCATGTACTACGGCCAAGGATATTCTTTAGTATCACGACCACAACTATCCATGCACTACGGGCCAAGAATATTTGTGTATTCAATAATGGTCATGGTCATGCCAACAACTGTCCATCAATGCACTATGGGCCAATGACGACTTTTTCCACATCATTTGTAACATTACGATCATGATTACACCGAATAATCCCTGGTCATAATCATACCAAGTCCATCTATGTACTATAGGCCACAGATGACTTTCCACAAAATATAAACATGAGGATGATGACAATGATATAGGAATTCAATAAAACAAGTTCAAGAATTAATTTATTCAGGAACTAATAACGTCCAAATTATCAACATGATACTGCTTTGTAGAGTAAAATTCAAGAATGCTTAGAAGAATATTTTCATGAAAAGATACTGGATGAAGCGCAAATATCAAGGATATTCCATTAATTTCATGGAATGTAGAAGTCAAAACTTTAACCAACTAAGTATAATAAGGAATGGAATAACAAAAGAAATCACCATGCATGCAATAGACAGCACAGGCAGGTTATTCCAACAGAATAATAAATAACGGAATCAGGTCCGGCGTAAAACGCACAGACAGGATATTCCAACAGAATAATAAAGACGGAATCAGGTTCGGCGTAGAACGCACAGACAGGATATTCCAACAGAATAATAAAGACGGAATCAGGTCCGACGTAAAACACACAGATAGGATATTCCAACAGAATAATAAAGACGAAATCAGGTCCGGCATAGAACACATAGACAGGATATTCCAATAGAATAATAAAGATGGAACCAGGTCCGGCGTAGAACGCACAGACAGGATGTTCCAATAGAATGATAAGGATTGGAACAACAGAAGAATTTCACCAAGTATAGGGTAGCCCGCGTATACAGGTTATTCCAACAGAATAATAAGAATGGAATAACAGAAGTTCTCTTCATAGATAAGAAAGAAATAATACTCCCTACGGGTACAACAAATAATATTCCTTACCTTGGAAAAAATGGATACTGGAATAGTGAGGTAGCAGACTTCTCTTCTTATTTCTCTTTATAATTTCTCTCTATAATAATCGTTCTAAAGCTTTTGTGAATTGGTGAGAAATGAAGGAAGAATGAACTTCTATTTATAGAAAAATATAGTTTCGATAATTGCACGTTTTGGGGCTCGAAAAATTATATTACAATACCTCCAATTTTTCCTTTATTTTTAATTTAGTCATGGAAGTATCATCAAACTTGCACCAACTCCCCTAATAGTAAATAATTTGATTCAATAGTAAATTATGTGAATCAATAGTTCTAGACATGTAAAAATACGAATTACAGTATAGTACCTCCATCTATACCTCCATTTTTTACTTAGTCATGCAAGTATTATCAATTTTGCACCAACTCTCCTAATAGTAACAAGAATGTGAAACAATAGTATACACATGTGAACAAATAATTATAATCATGTGAAATAATAGCAATCAATTGCTCATTTATCCGGTTAAATACCCGATTGGTCAATATAACCTCCAGATATCAATTATTATCGAAATAATTATCGATTTTCACTAACACAAATAATTCCAACACAATGAAACCATTTTTATCAAAAATATAAAATTTGAAATTTCAAAGTTTGACTTTTCCTGAAAAAGTCAACTGTTGACTTTTTGACCAAATAGTGAATTCCGAAAAAATTTGTGTTTATAGACTATTTTTACTAATTTCATCGTTCCGGACTCAAATATCACGTCCGCGTCTCCAAATTCAACTCTGAACCCAACTTTAATTTTAATAACATTCATCATTAATATTATAACTCACAATATTTATCAATCAGGTCGTTCCCAGGAAAGAGAGGGCTTTCCGATAAGGATTTCTCCCTATTGGCGCGCAATTAGATTATCTAACATCTCCTTGACAAAACTTCTAGACATTGTAAATATTGCAATTTATAATATGAATAACTTTGTCATCTCAATTGTTGATTTAATAAAATAATATTTTATACAAATGATACTGTGACAATAATTGAATCAATAATATTAGAGATATGATGCAGCAATTACTGTAGCAATAATTGAGTATAACTGAGTGACTTCTCATGTAAGCATCAATAATCCATACCGTGTGTTACTATGCAACCACGCATAATATTGTACTTTTACTACCGAGTAGTTCAACAGTTTTAACGGTAACACTTCTGCCGTTATTTTTATAAAAAGATAATTCTGTCATTTTCTAACTACGACAATACTTCCGTTGTGGGGTCCACCAATGATTGTACCGTCGTACGAATATTCCCCGACAAAAAGAATATTCCCCGACCAATCGAATATTTTATAACAACTTGCATACTTTGAAAAATTTATAAATACTACTCACAACTATAACATTATATCAAATCCACGCCATAATATTCAAAAAAATATTTTGATAAATTTAAATCTTTGATCATAAAATCTGGGGTTTCACATAATTTACAAGTTGGCTGCATCCGAAATATCAATCGTGGGAACTGAATCTAGATTCAAAAATTGAATCTTCGATCACATGATTCCTAGGCTCACATAAAAAAGTAATATGTATAAAAGCTAGAAAAAAGAACTAGATTTAAATAAATCTAAACCATTCTAGCTTCAACGGTTCCAATTTAGTCACTTTTGAACCGGTCAAAGTTAGAAATAGCCAGATTTTGGCAAATCTAGCCCCGCAGACTAAAAATTAAATATCTACATTATAAAAGTATTTAAAGAATATATATGTATAAAAGCAGTAAATATATATATAGGTATATATATATATAGACGATCAACTTCCACGAAGTAAACTCCATGCAGGACTTTGAAATATATATATATATATATATATATATATATATATGAATGTAGTAGAAAGCTTAAAAATCTAAAATATCTTACAGTGGGCAGCCAAGAAGACTTCAGATAACTTTTGAAGCTTGAAAACTCGGTTTTCACCGGTTAAACTTCAATATGTTACAAAACACGAGCTTACAAGTGTTTAGAAAGAAGAATCGCTAAGTTTAGAGCACTCTAGAAGGGGTTACAAGCTGAAATAGACAAAGTTTGCTCTCATTTCTTCTTCTTCTTTTTTCAAATGAGCTGCCAAGAGCTCATATTGAAAGACCAGAAGGTCACGGGTCAACCCGCGACAGCCGCAGGTTAACCCGTGGGTCTACATACGGCTGCCCGGGATGTCCCGGGCCATGCGAGTCTCGTCGTCTTGAGGTACGTGCACTAGGGCTACGCGTTGTCTGCTCGAACCTTCATAACTTTCAATCCGGGTATCCGATAAAGGAGGTTGTACCTTTTTAGAATGTTGTTGTCGAGAGCTACACAATGACATGGGATTAGAGGTTGTACAAACCCGGGAAAGATGGGTTCATTGTGACACCAACAAATCTGGGTACTGAAATTCCCACGGGATTTGGTGTTCACTGTACAAACATCACATGTCTATCTACCCATAATAATTGAAAACCATAAAATAGATAGAAATAAATCCTCTTCTTAAGGAGTTACAACATCTAAAAATAAGTACATCAATCCCAGGTCATACTAACCTTAAATCTCAAATGCGGAAACTTAATCAAGTATTAAGTCTTACACAAATTAAACATAAGTCTGAAACATAACATAACAAATAAACAACAAGTCTTCATCACTTGTTAATCTTGATCTTGACTTTGCTAGTGGAAGGCTCGTCGGACCTTTCGTTCTTAACTACAATGTTATTATTATACAAGAGTGAGCACAATTACCCACAGGTATAATAATATAACAATAATATAATAACATGCGAGTGAATCAAAGACTTCTAAAATAAGAAACTTAACTTTTGAATCAAGAATGAATAACAAGAATCAAAAGAACTTCTGAGGGTCATATGACCTTGAACTTTGTCCTAGGTTGTCAAGGGTTATACTTGAAACCTTTAACAGTCATAAGACTATGGACTCTTCTACTCGTACTTAGGGGGATCAGCCCTTAGTATCATACTGTGCACAATATCTTAACGTTAACACATAAGTAATCCCCTATAACAGGGTTGTTCATCTCAGTTTGACATTAGAGTCCGAACCAAAGGAAATTTGGTTTGGAAAAACTCAACAATGGTTCTGAAATTTAGAACGTTCATCAACTATGGACTAGTCGAATCATTAAGGGTTCGCTAGTCTTACAAGGTTCAACAATAAATGATATTCAAATTGAATAATAAACTCAAGAGGTATACAATGGACTAAGTAATGTATAATAGGAATCATGCTTTGAAAAGATTAATAACCTTTAATATAACATCTTGAACTTGAATAATAAATAACAAGAGTTTGCTCGATATAGAATATAAGTATAGAACTTGCTCAATGTAAAGAGGTAATGTTTAGAAACTTGCATAACGATAATAAGTAGGGTTAGGAAACTTGCCTCGTGCGTAAGTTACACGTTCCTCGATTTAATCCTACATACCATTTATATTCACATTACCAGACAATTAGAACATACTGGCATCACAAGTTCATTCTCTTTTGTCTAAACTCTAATTATGATTATACTAATCATATGACAACACTTGTTTTCTCATAATATTAGATTTTACGAATGACTAGCTAATTAAGTGTTCAACAATTCATTTAAACACTTAAGTATCTCATTGACATGTTATGAGTCTATTTTAAAATCACATTATTTGACTAACACATTTTTATGTTCATTACATTAGGTTACTATTACATTCCCTAAAATACAATATTTAAAATTCTCATTCTTGGATAAACTGCATAGTGGCGCAGCGATGCCACCATATAGCCTATCCTTGGCGCTGCGACGCGGTTGGCATTGCAGCTTGGTGCATGGCACTGCAGCGCAGCTGGCACTGCGGTGTGGGCCTTAGGCCTGGAGTTGGTGCTGCGGCACGATATACCAGTTTCTGATTCTGAGTTTTGCGAAGAACACAGATCATGACCAATTACATTATTCACACATGAAATTAAGTATACCCAGACACTAGAATTCGTACATGATCCCTACCCAACCTTTCTAGCATGATTTAACAAGTTAAAATATACAATTACTTGAATCAAACCATCAAACTTCAATGTTCTTAATGTTTTTGAAAGTTAAGAAAATAAAACATGAAAATTTGATATTACAATTCGTTATAACTCTGAATATGTCCGTTCAAAGTTTGTTTTCTTTGTTTTAACATATGTTATCACAATATACTTATAAATTTCAAGTTAAACAACAAAATGTGGCATACCATTTCCCATAAAGGCCATAAATATGAAACATTTATACTCTGTAACTTCAAAAATCTATTTACGACATATTTTTATGAAATTGATGTTATGAAAACATATATATATGGTAAAACATGTTATGATAACATATTATCATATATATATATATATATATATATATATATATATATATATATATATATACACACAATTCATTACTCTTTTCAATTATAGAGACTTGAACTTTTAATTACAGAGACTTGAAATAATTTTTCAGAGAAATATTAACAACGTAATTAATAAGTTAGGTTGAAGAGATTACCCTATTGCATATTTTTTGATCCTTCAATCACACAATTTCCCTCAGATTCTCTCTAACTCTCTCTGAATTCTCTAAGTCAAGTCTGATAGAATGAAATATGCAAGAGAACCAGACTGATTAATGCGCACAGTTGGGGTCAGTTAATCCATATGTGGTTTAACTGCTCCAAACTCCTCATAAGGCCTCGTTTGGCTAGCATCATAAGTACCCTTTCTAGTTATTTTAATTATTCTCTTATAATATAGGTTAATAATGTCACACCCATTTAGGCAATTAATCAAATATCTTATTTAAATTAAATATAATAATTTCTCATTAATTCACATGGTCACATAATTAAATTTCTCATTTATTAATTATGTCAATTTATTAAATTTCTAATTAATTATTAAATTAATTAAAATAACATTATGCTTATTAAATACTTCATTTAATTCAATAAGCTCACTTAAATACATACTTTGAATAATAAAATTCCCCACATTAATTTAATCAATATTACACATATAATTAAATTAATCTACGACAAATTCATCAATTAATTATTTAATCCAATAATTAAATCATCGAAAAACATTTATTTAATTCAATAAATATTCAAATTAGATTACAAAATCTCGTTCGTCACATCTTTCCCCCCTTAAAAGGATTTTGTCCCCAGAATCACGACTCAATCAATTCGTTCCGTTACATTCTCCCCCCCCCCTACAAAGATTTTGTCCCCAGAATCGCTTACACACAAAATAAGTAAATAAATGAGGATAATTCTTCATCATATGCTCTTCGAGTTCCCACATAGCTTCTTCAGCGTTTTGGTTCCTCCAGATTACCTTAACAGAATGTATTACTTTATTTCTGAGAACTTGTTCTTTTATGTCAACAATCTGAACAGGAATTTCTTCGTAAGATAAATCTTTCTCAAAATGTAGGGGTTCATATTCAATCACATATTTGTAATCGGGTTTGTAGGGTCTTAAAACAGAAACATGGAAGACGTTGTGGACATTCTCGAGCGGCGGAGGTAAGGCTACCTCATACGCAACCTCTCCAATCCTTCGTAGTACCTTAAAGGGTCCAATGAACATTGGGCTTAATTTCTCCTTCTTTCCAAATCTTATTTTTCCCTTCCACGGAGAGACTTTCATAAACATATAACTACCCGATTCAAACTCAACATTTTTATGGTGTGGATCCACGTATTTCTTCTGCCTATCTTGAGCTACTAACAGTCTTGTTCGGATCACTTTGACTATCTCTGTTGTCTGTTGTACCAGTTCTGGACCTAGTAATTGTCTCTCGCTAACTTCATCCCAATATAGCGGAGTTCTGCACTTTTTGTCGTATAACACTTCATAAGGCGGCATGCCAATACTGGCGTGGTAACTGTTGTTGTAGCCAAATTCTACGAGCGGTAGATGATCATCCCAATTTCCTTTACAGTCCATTATACAAGCTCTTAACATATCTTCTAATGTTTGAATCGTTCTTTCACCCTGCCCGTCTGTCTGAGGGTGATATGTCGTACTCATTCTCAACTGCATACCTATGCATTCCTGTAGTCGTTTCCAGAAGTTCAATTTAAAGCGCGGATCCCTATCAGAAATAATTGACATCGATACTCTGTGTCTTGAAACAATCTCTTTTACATATAACTTTGCCAACTAGTCTAAGTTAAATTTTATCCTGATTAGAAGGAAGTGTGCGGATTTCATCAATCGATCAACGATAACCCATACTGCACCATAGCCTTTCTAATTTTTCAGAAGGTTAACCACGAAATCTATTATAATATGTTCTCATTTCCATTCTAGGATCTCTAACGGTTGTAGCAACCCACTCAGCCTCTGATGTTCTGCTTTCACTTTCTGACATGTCAGACATTTGGCAACACACTCTACAACATCTCGTTTCAAATTTGGCCACTAGAAATGTTGTTGAAGATCTTGGTACATCTTGTTACTACCAGGTTGAATCGAATATCGTGAGCTATGACCCTCGCTCAAAATGTCTTCCTTAATCTCTGGCACTGACGGTACCCAAATTCTGCTTTCAAATCTCAGTATTCTGTCGCTGTCTATTTTGAACCTTGGTTCGGTTCTTTCGGATATTTTCTTTTTCACCTTCTCACATTCTTCATCCTAAAATTGAGCCTCTTTAACTTTATCCAGTAAAGTTGTACCAGCTTGCATCTGAAATAGCTTCTTATCAATCTCCATAGGATACTTCACTTCCAATTCCAACTTCTCTATTGCTGAAATTAGCTCCTCCTGAGCGGTCAACGTCATCAATTTCTCCCGACCCTTTCTACTTAAGGCGTCGGCAACCACATTTGCCTTACCCGGATGGTATAAAATCTCACAATCATAGTCCTTAATTAACTCCAATCACCTTCTTTGGCGCATATTCAAGTCCTTCTGTGTAAAAATATATTTCAGACTCTTGTGATCTGTATATATTTCACACTTCTCCCCATAGAGATAGTGTCTCCAAATCTTCAAAGCAAAAACCACCGCAGCTAATTCCAAGTCATGGGTCGGATACCCCTTCTCATAGTCCTTCAGTTGTCGTGACGCATACACAATGACTGCCGTTTTGCATAAGCACACAACCAAGTCCTTTATGCGACGCATCACTATAAACCATAAAATTTCATGTGTCATCCGGAAGAGATAACGCAGGTGTTGTACTCAACCTCTTCTTAAGTTCTTGGAAGCTTTCCTCACACTTTTCTGTCCACACAAATTTCACAAATTTCCTAGTCAAATTCGTCAGTGGGGTTACGATCTTGGAAAAGTCTTGAATGAATCATCTATAATATCCTGCCAATCCAGGAAAGCTTCTTACTTCTGACGGCGTTTTTGGCTGATCCCAGTTTATCACAGCTTCGACTTTGGCTGGATCTACTGAAATTTCGTCTTTATCAATCACATGTCTGAGAAATTGAACCCGCTCAATCCAAAATTTGCATTTCGAAAACTTAGCATTCAACTTCTCAATGCCTCTAATGTTACCTTTAAATGCTCTATATGTTCTTCCTTGGTCTTCGAATATACCAAAATGTCATCTATAAATACCACTATGAATTTTCCCAAAAACGGCTTGAACACTCCATTCATTAAGCCCATAAATGTATAATGACTATATCGCATTATGAACACTGTCTTCGGTACATCCTCTGGTCTCACCTTTAGCTGATGATAACCACTCCTCAATTCTATCTTGGAAAAGTATATCGTTCCCTTTAATTGATCAAACAGGTCGTCGATCCTTGGTAATGGATATATATTCTTAATTGTGACCTTATTCAGTTCTCTATAGTCGATGCAGAGCCGCATCATCCCGTCCTTCTTCTTCACAAGTAACACCGGCGCTCCCCACGGTGATACGCTAGGTTGAATATACTTCTTGTCCAGTAATTCTTGTAGTTGTACCATCAATTATTTCATCTCTACCGGTGCCATTCGATACGGTGCTTTTGATATCGGAGCTGTTCCTGGTGCCAAATCGGTCACGAACGCAACCTCTCTGTCTGGCGGAAGTCTTGTCAAATCATCCAAAAATATGTCTGTGAAGTCCCTCACTACTGGTATCTCCTCTATTTTCAGATTCTCTTTACGACTGTCGACTATGTAAGCTAGATATCCTATACAGCCTTGTCTTAACAACTTCTTGGCCTGCATCATTGTCAGATAACTCGCTTGTCTAGGTGACTTGCTACCATAAAACACAACCTTTGACAGAGTCATAAGGTTAATACATTTTCTCAGGCAATCAATTACAGCCTCGTAATTGACTAACCAATTCATTCCCAGAATGAAATCAAATTCCCCAAGTCTGATAGGGATAAGATCTACGTTCATAATATTACCCTTAATATCCACCCTACAGTTCTTGTGTACGTACTTAACAGGGATTATTTCTCTATTTGCAATTTCTATATTCATGGGGTATTCTAATTCATCCTTAGGCAATTCTAAGTTTTTAGCAAAGTCATCAGATATAAATGAACAAGTAGCACTCAAATCAAATAATACATAAACTTAACTTTATTGATCAGAATGATACCTGACACCACATCACGAGACTGCACAGCATCCTACACTGTCTTATTGAATGTCCTAGTTATCGGTCGGTTGGTTGCGATTGGTCTTGTGATAGTTAGAGCACTTCCCCCACTGTTTCCCATTTTCCCTCCGGATCCTGCCCCTCAAGATCCCTTCTTAGGACAGTCCCTTACTAGATGGTCCTTTGAGCCGCAAGTGAAGCAAGCGCCCTTTTTTGGGTTAGGACAGTTAGGTGTTATGTGGTCTTCCTGACCACAATTGTAGCACACTCTTTTTCCTTTTTATGCAAACTCCCAGCTGAGCTTTCCCGCAGGTCAGGCATGCTTCAATCCTCTTCTTCTGACCTCCTTGCTGATTTCCAGTTGATGAGTTGTCAGACCACCTTCTCTTCTGATTGTTACATCCTCCCGTGTTACTTCCACTGGCCTTATTAATTCCCTCATTTTCACTTTTCTTCTTCTGATCCTGATTATACTTAGTCACCGCATCGCTTCCACCTTCAGCGAGGATGGCCTTCTCCAATACTCCAGCAAATGTTTTCAACTGAAACATTGACACTTTACTATATGACTAGGGCTTCAGTCCCTGTTCAAACCTTCTTTCTTTTCTCTCATCCGTGTGCACTTGATATGTGGTGAACCTAGCCAACTCATTGAATCTTGCCGCATAGTCTGGCACAGACATATTTCATTGCTTCAATTCCAGAAATTGTACCTCCATTTGGTTCTGCGAGCTTGTCGAAAAGTACATCTCGAAGAACATCTCCTTAAACCTCTCCCACGTGATCAGACCTTCTCCTCCACGGACCTTATTTGCTTGCCACCAATAACTGGCTTCAGATTTCAGCATGAACGTTACGTAGGTAGTTTTCTGGTCCTCTCTAACTCTGGCAACGTTAAAAACTTTTTCCATCTCCATAACCCAAGTTTGAGCTTCAATTGGGTTCATGGAGCCTTTAAACTATGGTGGTCCCACCGCCTTGAAGTCCTTAAACGTCGTATTGGGTGGAGCTTGAGGTTGATTATGAATTGCTCCAGCTAATAAGTTCACCAATTGCTGAACGGGGTTAGCATTGGCGATGTTGTTGTTTGTCGATTCTTCTTGAGTTGGTTGACGGTTTGGTCTTCTTCTCGGTGACATATTTCAGTTAAAATATATGCTTATTAGATCTTTATCCAATTATCTAAATATTTAAGTCTTAACTCAAACAATTTAACATAATCACTTAACATATTTTCTCAAACAACTTGATATATTTATTTAATCAAAAGTTTTAACAAACTACGATAGCACCACTGCTATTTACATCAACTATCCCGAGATAAAGAATCTACAGGATTTAAAATATTAAAATATTCCTTTGTTTATAAACACATCGGAATTTACATCTTTAACTACCAGATAGGTCTTCACGTAATTAAATTATTCCTATCACTGCCTGCTAAGGTGTTGAATAGCCTTGCTACGCTCTTCTTCCATAATGCGGGACATCGTCCTGCGATCTAGCATATACGATGGTAGTTGTGACAACCCGAGAAATTCGACAATTTATGAAAATTTTAAATGATTGATTTAAGGTTAAATAATAGACCTAGACAGAAAATAAGTGTATGCGTTTGATGTTATTGGTATTGAAATTTGAGGATTTTAAAATTCGGTGAAGGATATAGGTGAATTATTCAGGATTAAGGATTTATGTAAATATGCTCTGTGTACATGGTTGATGATGTGTTCAGAATGTGGTTAAGGGTCATGGGTTGATCAGATAAATTACATATGTGACAAACCCTAATTATATATTAAGAACTTTAACGTTCAGTTAGAAAACCATAACGTATAATAAGAAACCCTAGAAATCGGTTCTGGAAACCCTAGTTTCACTTCCGGGAGTCCGAAACCTTAAATCGAATATTAAAAACCCTAGATTGGGAATGCAATGTATGTACAAGGTTAAATGCCAATAATTTTAATTAATTAGGGAAAACCCTAATGAATTACTGGAAATTTTAGTTGATTATTAGCAAACCCTAATTTCCAATTTTTGGAACCCAAATTGTTCGGTCAGAAACCCTAATGCTCAATTGTGGATTTAATTGCTAATATTAGCAATGCTAATTAGGAAACCCTAATCCTAATTTTTTTAATTTATGAGTAATTAGAAAACTCTAATCTAATTACGATTATTTAATTTCTATTGTAGAAAATTATTTTTCTATTAGAAACCCTAATTCGTGGGTTATGAACCCTAATGACCATTTTGACCCTAATTACTTAATTAGCGATTGTAATTAGGAAATACTAATCCTAATTAGCAAGATTGAATTTATAATTAGGAAATCTTAATTATAATTATAGAATCCTAATTATAATTTTGAAATATTAAATTTCTATTTTTGAAAATCTAAATTTGGAAAATGTTAGAAAATAATTTGCTAAATTTTTTTAAGGGTCAAACCCTAAACCCTAAAGGGTTAAACTCTAAACCCTAAATCAGCCAAACCCTAAACCCTAAGGGTTTGGCCAATGTCCAAAATACCATTAAAATTAATTGATAAATGACTATTTTGCCCCTTTGTGCATAATTGAAGATTTCTTGTAAGATTTGTCCTAGTGAAGTGGATGAACCACCCTAGCCTAGCATATGACTTTTTATCCAGCCATCTCAGCCAAATTGACAGCCAACAATACATTATATCAATTTATATAGATTTAAAGAGAGAGAAATGGGTCACAATAATTTTTATTTTTCTCTCAAGACCCTCTCTCTCTAAAAATTCGGGATTTAGTGTGATATGAAGTAAGGAGATGAAACAAAATCAAACCCTAACTCTCCATGATCAGCAACAAAGGATCAGATTCATGAATCATAGCTCAAAGGTACAAGAACCCCAATTTTGAAAATCTTTTGATTTGTGGTTAGATGTTGTAATTGAATGGCTAAAGTTGTGTATTAAGGTGTCATTTAGTGATCTGGGTTGTTAAATCCCAGATCCATAACACTTAGATGCACGAATCTAGCATTTTTGAAAATCTGCAAAAGTTGAAAAATATGGCCTGACAACCATATGTCAGGGCCCATAGATCGTTGTATGTTTTTGATTTGTTAAGTTTTAAGTTATATATGTGTTCTATGTAATGTCGACTGTTCTCTGAAACAAGAAACACGACCCGATCATGAATGGACTAAGAGATATGATCGGTCAAAAACCGTTGACCGTTCACAGAAACTGCATTCTGGGCAGCCTAGAAATTTTAGTAACCCCTGACAAGATTTTTGCAAGCCTCTGATCTTGCAGTTGTTTTATTGTTTTGGTCATGTTGTGGTTTTGGTATTGTAGCCTGACATTTATATTACACATATAAGCCATCAGAACCACTAGATCGTTCATATAATCCAAGATACACTTGGTCAAAGTAGCTTTGACCGACTGTTCTTGACGAAATCTGGAAAACCTAGAAATCGTGAAGAACAGTGCTTGACCCGTACTTTGACCGGACTAGATCTCTCAGATCTGATGTTGTTATGTTGATATAGAGTACTCAAGTTGTACTCTGTCATGTGATCTACACAAAGGAACCAATTTTTCACCCAAAAAAATTACAGAATACCAGTTATAAGGATCGAAAACTAGTACCCTTGACTGTTCTTCATTTTCTGGAAAACCCAGAAATGAAGAACAACGTTGTCAGACATTTGGCTAGCTTAGATCTTGTTGTGATGTTGTGTTATGATCGAGATGTTGGTTGTGTGTTGTAGTGTTACATATATACTACACGATCACACTTCAAACTAGCCTAGAAAATCTTAAGAACACTGAATTAACCCTGGTCAAACCACCCAACCGGTAAACTGACATGAAGGTCTCAAGAACACCAAGAACACCTATAGCGACGGTTTTGTCGCTATAGGGCCCTTTAGCGACGCTTATTTTTGGAAAATGCAGAAAATAATTAAAAAATTAGAAAAAATGGTTTTTAATTATTAAAAATATAAAATAAATTCTGAAAAATTATTTTAAAGTCTGGAAAATAGTTTTTAACTATTTTGAGTATATTTTGAAAATATTTAATATTTTTGGAATATAAATGGTATTTATTTATTTAATTATAATATTAAATAAATTATTTAAAAATAGTTTTAATTCATAAAAAATCATGAAAAATTATTTTATGGTATAAGAAAATATTTTAAGTTATTTTTGATGACTTTTAATATTTTGTGATGAAAGTCATTAATTAATCAATATTAATGATAATTAGTTTATTTAATAGATATATTAAATAAATTAAGAAAAAAATGGAATTAATGCTTTATAAATTATATAAAAATGATTTAAGTGTTATAAAAATATTTTAAGTTATAAAATGTAACTTTTGATATTTTGGCATGAAAATATTAATATTTTAATAATTATAGCAATTATCGGATAATGGATTAAAGTGTTGGAAAATCATATAAAAATGATTTTAAAGTATTAAAAATACTTTGTGATATTATAATTATATTATAATATTATGTAATGATTTTCATTAATATTTTATATTAAATAAATATTAGTGATTAAGGAATTATGTGGTATTTAATTCATTTAAATACGATTTTAAGGATTGAAAAATGTTGATAAATGGTAATAATTATCCGAAAATTATTACGAGCCTAGGAAAAATGTTTTGTCTGATAAGAAATTATCTGTGATCATTGTTAAGTGTATAGACAGAGTTTAATTGAACTTAAACTCGATATTCGTTCGACTAGACCGTCGGGATGATAGAATTGTGTCGGTTTCAAGTCAGACTGAAATAGTTTGACCTGATACTAAGTCTTATGTGTTGTAAAGACTGATAGGGTTATGTGCTATGTGTTTAGGTTATTATGTGTATAAATATAACAGTATTATACTGCGATGATATTATTCTAATATTGGAGATCTATATTACTAATATTAGGTCTTCGGGTAAAGCGTTATAAATTGCGTTGCGATAATCAACGGTTCAGGCAAGTTTCTTTTTACTGAACTCTAATAAGAGTATGTTATTTAAGCTTATGGTTAATCATTGCTGATTGCCATGAAAATTGTACTCTGTACATCTTGCATGTATAAATCAGGTATGAAAGGCTGATCACCTTCATTACCAGTTGGTTCAGAAATGTTTGTTCATGCTTAAAACTTGTTCAATCAACAGTTTGTTCGTGCTAGTTCTCAATTATATTGATGAATTATAGCCAGCTTATTATTCATACTCTTCAATCATGATATATCGTTATATTATTGTATATAAACTTGTTGGGCAACTTTCATGCTCACCCTTGCTATATCATGATAAAACATTGCAGATAAGGCGAATGCGTTCGGATATAGGAAAAGGTTAAAGTCAAGTTCTAGTTGGGTTAAAACGTGCGACTATTTTGTAATAGTATAGTTTGATAAATGTGTTATATGTTAGAAAGTTATATATGGTATTTAAGTTAAGGTTACTCGACCTTGGGGAATAGTGTGTAATGTATTGTATAAACAATTTATGTTTATATCTTCCGCAAATAGTGATAGAAATAGTATACTGGATCCGAGGTGATTTGGGGCCCGGATTCGGGGCTATCACAGTAGTCCTTCGAATTGAATCGGGTATCTCATAACTCGATCCTGGGCCTCATCCATTACATTATGAAGCGTAGTGTGTGTTTCCTCAAGCTTAGCCTTCTTCGCTCGACAATTCTCTTCTGCAAGATTAGCACGACTTGATTCCCTTACCCAGGCCTCCTCTACTATGGTCAGCCTTGCTGAGTTCTCTTTCAATTCATTCTTCAACTTCTCTATTTCCTCGGACTTCTCCTTGGTTTGATCCTTCTCGTGAACCAAATCCCACTCTATGTTTCCTAGACGTGTGTAAAGAGTCACTACCTCCCTATCCCTTGACTCGGTGGTAAGCTGTTGAATAACCGTCCGCTCATTCAGCTCCTGAACAGTATCTCGTAACTCTATGTTATGGTCATATAACTCGTCATACATCTCGGCGCTGTTAAAGTTCGGTGGGAACTCATCTTCCTCCTTTTCTTCCTCAGGATCCTCCTCTGGATCAGTCTCAGGCTCATGCTCCTGACCAACAATAGTGATCAATGGAGATAACTCTCTCTGTATCAACTGCTCCTAGACGACATGAATGTCTCGAGGCTCCTCCTCTGTAGGTACTCGGGGTTCCTCCTCCACAGCTCGACTAGATCCTCCAACATCTGTCATCCTAACAACACATTTTTTAAGTTTTAGTTACTAATCAATACTCGCGAGCACATAAGTTTATCACATAAACATATAAAGTCTTTTATTATCTTCAATGAATTAAGGCATTCAATTCTTAGAACTCGATAAGAGTTTACCACCACTATGTTCTTGATCTCCTATAAGGCTACTACCTAAGGTTGTTCCCCCACCTAAGGTTCATAACCTACAGCTTTGATACCAACCTGTGACACCCCCAAATCCGGGTACTTAAATTCCCATGGGATTTGGTGTTCATTGTACAAACATCACATGTCTATCTGCCCATAATAATTGAAAACCATAAATGGATAGAAATAAATTCTCTCCTTCAGGAGTGACAACATCTGAAAATAAATACATCAATCCAAGGTCATACAAACCTTATATATCAAATACGGAAACACAATTAAGTATTAAGTCTTATACAAATTAAACATAAGTCTGAAGCATAACATAACAAATAAACAGCAAGTCTTCATCACTTGCTAATCTTGCCCTTGCCTTTGCTAGTGGAAGGCTTGTCGGACCTTTCGTTCTTAACTGCAATGTTATAATTACGCAAGAGTGAGCACGATTGCCCACAAGTATAATAATATAACAACAATATAATAACATGCGAGTGAATCAAAGACTTCTAAAATAAGAAACTTAACTTTTGAATCAAGAATGAATAACAAGAATCAAAAGAACTTTTGAGGGTCATAAGACCTTGAACTATGTCCTAGGTTGTCAAGGGTTATACTTGAAACCTTTAACAGTCATAAGACTATGGACTCTTCTACTCATATTTAGGGGGATCGTCCCTTAGTACCATATTGTGCACAATATCTTAATGCTAACCCATAACTAATCCCCTATAACAGGGTTGTTCATCTCAGTTTGACATTAAAGTCCGCACCAAAGAAAGTTTGGTTTGGATAAACTCAACAAAGTTTCTGAAATTTAGAACGTTCATCAACAATGGACTAGTCGAATCATTAAGTGTTCGCTAGTCTTACAAGGTTCAACGATAAATGATATTCAAATTGAATAATAAACTCAAGATGTATACAATGGACTAAGTATTGTATAACAGGAATCATGCTTTGAAAAGATCAATAACCTTTAATATAACATCTTGAACTTGAACAATAAATAACAAGAGTTTGCTCGATATAGAATATAAATATAGAACTTGCTCAATGTAAAGATGTAAGGTTTAGAAACTTGCAGAACGATAACAAGTAGGTTTAGGAAACTTTCCTCGTGCGTAGGTTACACGTTAACTATACATGTTCCTCGATTTAATCCTACATACCATTTATATTCACATTACCAGTCAATTATAACATACTGTAATCACAAGTTCATTCTATTTTGTATAAACTCTGATTATGATTATACTAATCATATGACAACACTTATTTTCTCATAATATTAGATTTTACGAATGACTAGTTAACTAAGCGTTCAACAATTTATTTAAACACGTAAGTATCTCATTGATATGTTATGAGTCTATTTTAACATCACATTATATGACTAACACATTTTTATGTTTATTAGATTAGGTTACTATTACATTCCCTGAAATACAACAGTTAAAATTCTCATTCTTGGACAAACTGCATAGTGGCGTTGCGGCGCCACCATATAGCCTATCCTTGTCGCTGAGACGCGGCTGGCGCTGCAGCTTGGTCCGTGGCGCTGCGGCGTGGGCCTTAGGCCTGGAGTTGGCGTTGCGGCGCGACATACCAGATTCTGAGTTTCTGGAAGAACACAGATCATGACCAATTACATTATTCATACATGAAATTAAGTATACCCAGACACTAGAATTCGTACATGATCCCTACCCAACCTTTCTAGCATGATTTAACAAGTTAAAATATACAATTACTTGAATCAAACCATCAAATTTCAGTGTTCTTAATGTTTTTGAAAGTTAAGAAAATAAAACATAAAAAATAGATATTACAATTCGTTATAACTCCGAATATGTCCGTTCAAAGTTTGTTTTCTTTGTTTTAATGTATGTTATCACAATCTATTGTTAAATTTCAACTTAAACAACAAAACGCGGCATACCATTTCCCATAAGGGCCATAAATATGAAACATTTATACGTTGTAACTTCAAAAATCTATTTACGACATATTTTTATGAAATTGATGTTATGAAAACATACGTATATGGTAAAACATGTTATGATGACATATTATCATATATATACACACAATTCATTAATATTTTCAATTACAGAGACTTGAACTTTTAATTACAGAGACTTGAAATAATTTTTCATAAAAATATTAACAACGTAATTTATAAGTTGGGTTAAAGAGATTACCCTATTGCAGATTTTCTGATCCTTCAACCACACAATTTCCCTCAGATTCTCTCTAACTCTCTCTGAATTCTCTAAGTCAAGTCTTATAAAATGAAATACGCAAGAGAACCAGACTGATTAATGCGCACAGTTGGGGTCAGTTAATCCATACGTGGTTTAACTGCTCCCAACTCCTCATAAGGCCTCGTTTGGCTAGCATCATAAGTACCCTTTCTAGTTATTTTAATTATTCTCTTATAATATAGTTTAATAATGTCACACTCATTTAGGCAATTAATCAAATATCTTATTTAAATAAGATATAATAATTTCTCATTAATTCACATAGTCACATAATTAAATTTCTCATTAATTAATTATGTCAATTTATTAAATCTCTAATTAATTATTAAATTAATTAAAATAATATTATGCTTATTAAATACTTCATTTAATTCAATAAGCTCACTTAAATACATACTTTGAATAATAAAATTCCCCACATTAATTTAATCATTATTACACATATAATTAAATTAATCTACCATAAATTCATCAATTAATTATTTAATCCAATAATTAAATCATCAAAAATATTTATTTAATTCAATAAATATTCAAATTAGATTACAAAATCTCGTTCGTCACATCCATGACCAGATCTCCAAGTCTTCAAAGTCTAAATGTTGTATTGTCTTGTGCAGTTGTCACTCAGGATTTGAGCTATGGTTCTTGTGGGACATCTTGGTACGTAGTCTGAGTTGAATTGTGTTGAGATGACGTTGATGTGATGTTGAGCCGGCCAAATGACGATTTCCCCCTCCACCACCGGGGTTATCTCCGGCTTTAACGCAGTTATAGCAGTCGTTTCTCAGGGTTATCTCTGAGAATGTGCTGTTATTGATGCTAAATGTCCTTAGGGTTATCTCTGAGGTTGGCTTGATCTCCTGGGGTTAGCTCCGGGGTTGGCTTGACCTCCCGGGGTTATCTCCAGTGTTGAAACTGACTTTTTCGGGGTTATCTCCGGAACTTGGATTGTATCCCTCAAGGTTATCTCCGAGGTTGGAACTGGATCTCCCCGAGTTATCTCTGGGATTGAAACTGAGTCTCTCGGGGTTATCTCCGATATTGAAACTAATTTGACTTCCAAGGTTATCTCTGAAAGATGATTCTGCCCTCCTACAGGGTTAGTAACAAGAATGCAAAATTTCGAGTGTCTACAATCATATTTAATTTGAATGAGAAGGTATATTTATCTATTATATATATATATATATATACGCAATTTTTTTAGCATAACATATTGCATGCTATTCCATTCATAATCTATGATTAGAGTTTGTTGTACTTACCGAAAATATATGCACATAATAAATAAATATCCAATAAAACTATTGTTCTAGTTTAGGTAATAATTACAATCTAATGTTGCTGGTCAATAACTTTGCCAATATCATATCAATTGGATGATTATTCAACTATTAGGATGTTTATCTTTTTGGCATGGTAGCATATTTGAAAATTATATTTTAATATTTTGAGTCTATTTAAATGTTATACCACACACACACACACACACACGCATATATATATATATATATATATATATATATATATATATATATATATATATATATATATATATATATATATATATTGCTCTCTCATTTCTGTTATTCATCATCATTCTTTATATTGTATGACTAAATATATATTGTATGCTTATATAATTTTTATAACCAGATATTCATGCACATGTGGATAGTTATAATAAACTAAATTTCTAATGATTTTTGATATTTTTTGTATGAAGTTACAATGAAAAATCTTGCCAAACTTGAGTTTGTGGCACTTGATATTACGGGTAAGAATTATTTGTCATGGATCCTTGATGCCGAAATTCATCTTGATACCGTGGGTCTTGGAGACACCATTAAAGATGGTCATGAAACATCTAGCCAAAACAAGGCAAAGGCCATGATATTTTTACGCCATCATCTCCATGAGGAGTTAAAGTTAGAGTATCTCACAATAAAATATCCTCTTATTCTTTGAAAAATTTGAAAGAAAGATATGACCATCAAAAGACAGTTATTCTCCCAAAAGCTCGTTATGATTGAGTATATTTATGATTGCAAGATTTTAAATTAGTAAATGAATATAATTATGCAATGTTTAAAATCAGTTCTAGATTGAAATTATGTGGAGATTATATCACTGATGGGAATATGTTAGAAAAAACATTCTCTACTTTTCATGCCTCAAATGTGCTCATGCAGCAGCAATATAGAGAACGTGGTTTTAAAAAATACTCTGAAGTGAATTCACGTCTCCTTGTGGCTGAAGAAAATATACCAAGAAGGAAGAAAATATTTGTTATCGGTGTGGAATGAAAGGACATTGGTCTCGTACCTGTCGTACATCCAAACATCTTGTTAATTTATATCAGTCTTCATTGAAAGGAAAGGAGAAGAAATAGAAACAAATTTTTCTCACCTACATCAAGATAATAATGATATTTATTTTGATCCAGATATGACGCACCTTGACATTGCAGTTTTTTTGAGCAAGTTGATATTTCTTGTAATGAAAATAATTAGTTCAGAATTATGTTAATCCTTTAAGTGTGTTTATTTTCTGCTAATGTATTTTGTTTTCTTCTTTTCATGTTGGCTTATTTAATGTAAATGATTGTGTTATTAAATATATATATATATATATATATATATATATATATATATATATATATATATATATAATATTATGAACTTCTTATATATTTATTCCTTTCATGAAGAAAATATGGATTTGCATCATGCTATAAATGTGCCTAATATCAGTGGTGGAGATATATGCTTAGCAGATACTGCAACAACGCATACCATTCTCAGACATAAGCAATATTTTTCAAATCTAAAAATGATGAAAGCTAAAGTGAATACAAAATCAGGTTCAACAAACTTAATTGAAGGCTCTAGAAGAACCAATATAATGCTTCCTAGTGGAACAAAATTTATTATTGATAATGCTTTGTTTTCCACTAAATCAAGAAGGAATCTGCTAAGTTTTAAAGATATACGACTTAACGGGTACCATATTTAGACAGCAAATGATAATGGTATAGAATATCTTTACATCGTATTAAATGTCTCTACTACAAAATAAATATTGGAAAAATTACCCGTTTTATCTTTAGGTTTGTACTACACAAGTATTAGTACAATTGAAGTCAGTCCAATAATGAACCAGAAGTTCAATGAACCAAATAATTTATTATTTGGCATGACCGGTTGGGCCATCCTGGATAAATAATGATGTGAAGAATTATTGAGAATTCACATGGCCGTCCATTAAAGAACCAGAAGATTCTTCAATTTAAGGAATTCTCGTGTGCTGCTTGTTCTCAAGGCAAACTGTTCATTAGACCGTCACCAGCTAAAGTTGGGATTAAATCCCTAAGGTTTCTAGAACGTATTCAAGCAGATATTTGTGGGCCTATTCACCCACCAAGTGGACCATTTAGATATTTTATGCTTTTAATAGATGCATATACAAGATGGTCACATGTGTATTTATTATTAACTCGCAACCTGGCTTTTGCGAGATTACTTGCTCAAATTATTAGATTACGAACACAATTTTTAGATCATACAATCAAGACTATTCGTCTTAACAATGTTGGTGAATTCACATCCCAAACATTTAATGATTATTGCATGTCACTTGGGATAAACAATGAACATCATGTTGCCCATGCTCATACTCAGAATCATTTATTAAACGTCTTCAGTTAATTGCAAGATCATTGCTCATGAGAACAAAACTTCATGTCTCTGTTTGGGGGCACACTATTTTACATGCAGCGGCACTTATTCCTATTAGGCCAACATCATATCACAAATTCTCCCCATTACAATTAGTTTTTGGTCATGAGCCCAATATTTCCCATTTAAGAATATTTGGTTGTGCGGTATATGTTCCATTTTATCCACCACAACGTACAAAGATGGGTCCTCAAAGGAGCCTGGGAATATATATTATGTTTGAGTCCCCATCGATACTTAAATATCTTGAACCCTTAATATGTAATTTATTTACGGTACGATTTGCCGACTGTCATTTTGATGAGACTATGTTCCCTACATTAGGAGGAGAAATTAAACAGTTGGATAAAGATATTACATGGAATGCACTATCATTATTGAATTTTGATCCTCGTACAAAACAATGTGAACAAGAAGTTCAAAAGATACTTCGTTTGCAAGATATAGCAAATCAGCTACCGAATGCATTCACCGACTCAAAAGGAGTAACCAAATCTCATATACCTGTTGTAAATGCTCCAGCTCGGATTAAAGTCCCAATAGGACAATCTACAAAAATTATAGCAAATGAATCTAAGACACGCCAGAAGCGTGGTAGACCAATCGGTTCAAAAGACAAAAATCCTCGGAAAAGAAAAGAAGTAAATAAACAAGTTGGCATTATTGAGAAAGAAAATATTCAAAAGGATATAGACATAACTAATCATAAAACCCTGGGAGAGGTTCAGGTACCTGAAAACAAAAAAAAAATGAGGAGATCTCGATAAGTTATGTCTCTACAAAGAAAAGATAGAACCGAAGTGAGATAGTTGTTGACAACATTTTTTCATATAATATATCGCTTGATATCATTAATGAAAACGAGGATTTTGAGCCTAATTCCGTCGAAGAATGTAGACGTAGAAATGATTGGCCAAAATGGAAAGAAGCAATCTAGGCAGAATTAAATTCACTTGCAAAACGTGAAGTTTTTGGACTTGTAGTCCAAACACCTGAAGAAATAAAGTCAGTTGGATACAAATGGGTATTTGTGCAAAAAAGAAATGAGAAAAATGAAATCATAAGATATAAGGCACGACTTGTGGCACAAGGATTTTCACAAAGACCTGACATTGATTACAATAAAACATATTCTCATGTGGTAGATGCAATTACATCGCGGTATCTTATTAGCCTGGTAACTCATGAAAAACTAGATATTTGTCTAATGGATGTTGTTACAGCCTATTTATATGGGTCAATTAATAATGATGTTTATATGAAAATCCCTGAAGGATTTAAAATGCCTGCAGCATGAAATTCAAATCCCTGAGAAGTTTACTCAATCAAGTTGCAAAGGTCCATATATGGGTTAAAGCAATCAGGACTAATGTGTTATAATAGTCTTAGTGAATATTTATTGAAGGAAATGTATAATAATAACCTTATATATATGCCCATGTGTTTTTATAAAGAAGTCGGAATCTGATTTTGTTATTATTGTTTTGTATGTTGATGATTGAAATATTATTGGAACTCATGGAGAGATACCACAGACAATGAATTATTTAAAGAAAGACTTTGAGAAGAAAGATTTGGGAAACACGAAATTTTGTCTCGACCTGCAGATCGAGCATTTAGCGGATGGAATTCTCATTCATCAATCAACTTACACAGAGAAGGTCTTTAAAAGATTTTATATGGATAAAGCAAATCCATTAGGTACCCCAATGGTTGTTCGATCACTTGATGTGAAAAAGGAACCTTTTAGACCTCATGAAGATAATGAAGAATTACTTGGTCCTGGAGTACCATACCTTAGTGAAATTGGTGCGCTAATGTATCTTGCTAATAATACACGACCTGATATAACATTCTCTGTGAATTTGCTAGCAAAATATAGTTCTTCTCCTACCTGGAGACATTGAAATGGAATTAAACATATTTTTCGTTATCTACGAGAAACTATGGATATGGGCTTATTTTATTCAAATAATGATAATCATGAATTAGTTGGATATGTTGATGCAGGATATTTATCTGATCCACATAAAGGTCGATCTCAAACAGATTATCTCTTTATGTGTGGTAATACTACTATATCATGGAGATCTCCAAAGCAAACATTAGTTGCCACTTCATCTTATCATACTGAAATACTTACAATCCATGAAGCAACTCGAGAATGTGTGGCTAAGATCACTGACTCGACATATTCGTGAAACATGCAATTTATCCTCCAGAAAAGGAACTCCAACAATTCTGTATAAAGACAATGTTGCATGTATAGCTCAATTAAAAGGATACATCAAGGGAGATAGAACAAAGCACATCTGATCGAAATTCTTTTTCACACATGACCTTGATAAGTGTGGTGACATTGATATTCAACAAATTCGATCAAAATATAATCTAGCAGATTTGTTCACCAAAGCATTACCAACTACAACGTTTGAAAGATTGAGGCGCAATATTGGAATGCGACAGTTGAAGAACTTAAGAATACATTAATGAAGGGGAGCTAATACGCGTTTTTTTCCCTTAACCAAGGTTGTTTTTCCCATTGGGTTTTTCCTGGCAAGATTTTTAATGAGACAACTTTCAATGTGTATTGCTGCACAATAGACATCCAAAGGGGAGTGTTATAAAATTATAATATATATGGATGTCTAGATTCATTCTTCCCATCTTTAATTGTAACGATCCTTGATCTTTTGAAACTCACATGTACCTTAAGTTTTGAAACTCGTGACATTTGAGTTTTGAAACCTCCAAATATTAATGTTCATGTACCTATAAATAGTAGCATTGTAAAGAGAATGGTTAATATACAAATATACTATAACTTATATAATATGAAGATGCTCTTTTTTCACTAATCATTGTTCTTAATAATGTTAGTATTCTTTTATATTAGATGTGACATATTTGAGAGTGAAATTTATCTCACTCATGTGAGATGATCTTGTGAACATATCAAATTTCACTTATAAAAATATCTACTATTTTCATTTATTTATTTTGTAATTAAATATTTAGTTCTTTTTTTAAAACCAAAATACTAGACCAAAGAAAATTTAAAAACAATAATTTTACAATAACCTTTTATCAAGTAAAATAACTTTCATCTCATATAAATTTTAACTACTAAAATATAACATTTTTATATTAAATTCTGAATTTTATTATTTATTTTGTTAAGACTTCAAATTTGTATTAAAATAATTTGTAACATTAATGTATTTCATAAATTTATTTACAAAAACACCCGCATCAAGAATTTTCAACCTTGTGTTTTTTTTTTGGTGCAAAAAATAGGATGTATGTATCTCATTGTGCCTACAAAAACAACACAAAATACGAAGAAAGTAGAAACCCCACCGCACCTATTTCAACCTTGTGTTTAAAACACTTTAATTGAAATCTTTCTCACAAATAAGTTGAACCATAATTTGTTGGAACACTTCAAATCAAAGACACTGATGGAAAAGGCTGAAGTATAATTGCATTTGCAATAAATGTTCTTTAGCATCATTTATGTATTCTTCGTATAACATTCATCTATACTGTAAACAAGAGAAAAACATGAAATACAACAAATAAATCTGCAATTTGCAGAAAACAGCGATAAACCTAAGGTTCTTACCTCAAATGCTACAATTCAACTCCACGGAAATTTAGCTTCCAGTTCTCTCGGCTATGCTGTCAACAGCTGGAGAAGATTCTGTTGTCGGAATTTTGTACATTATACAGATAGGTTGAGTCAGCTCATCAAGATCAGTAACTTGTACAACGGACAGATTTCTGTCACACATGGTTATTTGCTCGCTTGATGAGGGCTCGATAGTTTCTCCAGCTTCTTCGTCGCTAATATCTAAACTGATGTAATCGCTGAACTTTCCTTCTTGGCAGAAAATGTCTTCATCCTTTTTCAAATGAAGCTTCCCAGACACTGCAGTTCTGGACTCGATGGCGTCAACATGCCTAGAGCCGAAATACCGATCCTGAGCATTCTTCCGCTCCCTTGAAGATTTCCTTTTTGGTCCCTTGCTTCGTTTTTTGGGGTGGTGAAGCTTGCATTTGGAACCTTGGGGACAGATTCCTGTTGCTTCAAATATGGGGCATACATAGGTGTGCTTATTTCGACACTGCAAGTTTAGAGATATAATCCGTTTCGCAAGTTTCAGGATTAGCATGTTGTGCAGATGTGATGTGTGGATGGACAAAGAGAGACAAAAACAAGTGGAAGGTCAAATGTGAGGTTTTGAATGAATAGAAACAGTTGATAACTAACGCAAAACTAATACATGCAAGAGAACTAGTGGGTTGTGCAGATGTGATGTGTGGATGGATAAAGAGAGACAAAAACAAGTGGAAGGTCAAATGTGAGGTTTTGAATGAATAGAAACAGTTAATAACTAACGCAAAACTAACACAAGCAAGAGAACGGGACTATTGTAGTTTACAATGCCAGCTTCTTTCAGCAGTTGGAAAAAGTAGCAGTAATACTAATTAAATAAGAATAATCAACATTTAATCAAAGAAAATCATAATTTCATACCAAGAAAAAATATTTAAATGAGATGAATGAAAAAAAAATGTGAGTGCGCGTGGGGGTGATAGGGAGAGAATAATGCACGCAGCATAGTCATTATCAAAATGAAAGTACTGTACATGTATTAAAAGCTTCTTTTCTGGAGATGTAATGCTTTATTTGGTACAAGGGAAGTTGGCAGGGAAGCAGAGGTGCCAAGGGAAAAGGTAACTTTCCATTACTTTTTTGGATAAACATGAAGGACAAGAGGAAGCTTTAGTAGCTAAGCATAGGAAAGGAAAAAAGAGCCTATTATTGTGATTCATATTATATCCTAAAAATAGGTAAAACTTCTATATGAATATTATGTTAAATAACATTTTAAAAGCCGTATATATTCAAATTACTATAAAAACTTTAAAGGAGAGTTGTTTTCTTCCTCTTTCTTGTCCACTTGCAGACTTTCTTGTCCACTTGCAGAGGAAAAAGTTTTTGTGAGCCTGAAGAGGGAGGTACCCCTCCACTTTTACTTCTTCCCCTTCCCTTTTCCTGCTTTACAAATGCAATGTAAATGAAGTTATATAAAATAGAACTTCAAAACCGAGATCCAGTAATACCTCATTTCCATCAGCACAATAGCCCTTGAGAAAACCTTCACAAATAGAGGCATTTGCATTCACATTTACATGTCTATAAGGACAATTTTCGTTGGAGCATAATCCTGTAACCAAAAAGAAAAGTATTTTGAAATTTTTGCATTTCTACGTTCAGTCGAACAAATGCACTAAACAAAAACCCACCCTGCAGATAATAAGAGCAATCCTGCATCCTCTCTGGAATGACCTGCGTGAAGAAATACAATCCAGGTACAATGAAAAATATTAAGAAAAACAAACAATGCAGGCATAACTTGACAAGCACATTAACTTGCGATGGCCAAATAACCAATACACCTTATGGGTCAATTCGCAATTGGGATTGGAGCATGAACCATTCAAAAATTTTGTGCAGACTGCAATTTTAGCAGAATCGTGGATATATGGACATTTTCCATCAATCTTGTTGCATTTCCCAAACCTAGTAAAAAACTGACAGTACTTGCTCTTTCTTGCCAATCGTAATCTAGCAGTATGCAAACTCCACCGAACTTTCTCACTTGCCAAGGTTCGAGTTCGTTTTTTTGGATCCCTTATCAGCTGGTTACCATTGCCAATCCGCACATATCTGCAAATTGTTGTAATGATTTGAAAATTATAGCAAGGCTTTTCTTCTCCTAAATCATCTGTCTTAACATATTTTATTTCAAAACCCTTACTGCTGATGATAAATTTTACTATATAAATTGAGATTTGATAATCATAAGACAGATCTACATAATGTCTAACATACTCATTGTTGCCAATTAGTAATCTCCGTGGGACGTAAGACTTTGTGACATTCTTTTCAGATTCGAGAATGGACGAGCTCAATGCTTCCTCCTCTGCATACAACATGGAGGAAAGTTACAAAAGGCAAATTTGCATACTAGAGAAATGGTCTTTTCACTAATGCTACAGGATAATACATGAAGCCAATTATACTGAGTAAGCATGGAAACTATGGTCATACACCATCTTATTAGAGCATTTCCTGATCAATATAATTCACCCTAGATAAGTAACTATTATGCAAACATGGTTTCTCTTGGTGATGTAGACTGAATTAAAGGTAAAATTATATCTTTTATTCTTGTTATTGTTGGTTTTACCAAATTAATTTTCACCAACATTTAATTCAAACCAAGCAACAAGATTGACCATTTACCAATCAAAAAAATCAACCTCGATCAACTTGCACCTGCCTAACTAATATCTTATAACTCAATTATCTATATCAATCATACACTAGTTCTGTCAAACTGAACTTGTACCATTTCTTTGAGAACTTTTATAAATATTTACATCCTAAATAAATTTAAACATTATAGCTTCAACTATATTAATAACTTATAATATATATATATATGTATATGCTACAAATATAACCCTACACATCTTAAAATTTGTACCACAATGAGACAAATAAAACTGAAAGGGAGTACTTTTTAAGAGACCAACTTAGTTGAATGGTGAAAATATGCAATATTTAACAGTTGGAATAGATGTAGAAATATATATATACATATATATAAGTATTTGATAAAGGCGCGTCTATGGGCAAGGTGAGGTATGGCGCACCTCTGGGGCCTTGTCTTGGCCAAGGCAAGGCGCATTCAAAGACGCACGCCTTTTGCCTAGGCCGAGTTGCAAGGCACAAGTCTTCTAAAACAAAGACCCAGGTAATATTTTTTTCATCTTCCTTTCTTCCCCTCTTTCTTCTTCCCCTCCCCTCTTTCTTCATCTTTCTTTCTTCCTTTTTTCCTTCATCTCTTTTCTTTTCTTCCCCGGATTATTCTTTTTTTTATATTTTTTATTTTTTATTCTCCCTCTGTTTTTTCTTTCCCCTTTATTCTTCTATATTTCCTCTTTCTTCTTATTTCCATTCTTTCCTCTCCTCTTTTTCTTCCAAAGGTTTTCTTCTTTCTTCTGTTTTTTGTGTGTTCACACCATATATTGTCAATTTATGTCATAACATACTTTATTGCTACAAATACGATATCATACATATGGTTTTTTGAGGTTATGCACCTAATTTCTATGAGGAACTCCCCTAGCCTCCTCGCTCTGCGCCTAAGCTTCAAGGAGACTTTTACACCCTTGGTTGTGATGAGTGGGTTTTAAACCTACGAATCCTCTAATTCGATGTTTAAACTGTGTTAATCCAGTATATTTATGTTCGTTTTTATTTGTTTATGCTTGTTTTATGTTTAGGTGGTATGGCGTAGCATTCGTGATATAAAGGTGGCGTTGTGACATGAAGTGGCAACAAAATGTGCAGCTACAGACTTACCCCCCGCCGGGCGGGGGGACTTGAGCAGGAACAAAATGACCCCCCGTCGGGGCGGGGGTACGGGTTAAAGACAAGAGTTCTGTTTCAATTGTAATTCTGCAGCAGTGTGAAGGAAGGAAGTTGGCATAGTTTGGGACTTCAATTGTCGTCGATTTTTGGGACGAAAGACATGTCTTGTGCTAGAGAAAACAAAGGAGGAGATTTAACAAAGAAAGGATTTAACAAGATTAAGCACTAATTGGAGTAAAGAGCATTGAAGGAAAGAATTGAAGGTCAAAATCACGAAGATTGCAAGTTGGAGCAGAGAAGAAGGGTGGTTTTGTATTCATTCTACTTCTTTTATTCAATTATTGTAATTGGGATGATGAATTCTTTTATTGTTTCAGTTATTGTTTCGTTTCTGATTAACTAAATTACTTATTAGGCTTATGATGGATCTTTATGGTTGAACGATGATTGTGAAGCTTTAATTTCAGTTTAATAATCTATCATTCAGTTTATCTATTGTGATTTGTGCTTAAATTTATGAATTGCTTGATTACCAATTATGTGTGGATTTGTATGGATTCGAGAGATGATGTATGAGTCTAGACTTAATCACTTTAGCATGTGTTCTTGAATTCTGTGATTTAATGGAATCTTGATTTTTGTTAAGATAGAGATATACCTAGCATCGCATGTAATCGGATAAAGAACTTGGAATTTAAACTCTTCTTAATTTTAATTCACATAGAGATATAGTGAATTAGTTGATTAGGGTGTTTGACTTAATTCTATCAAATTTGTGGATTTAAGTTAATACGGTATTAGTGCATTGAAAGATGGTTAATTCTACTCAAGTGTTCTTGATTAATAAACTGGGATAGTGAATTGAACTGGAATAAGGTGTAATAATCAGAGTGAGACTTAAAGTGAAGTTGTAAGCCTAATTCTCCAATATTTGCTTGAAGTTACGGGTTTTAAGTTGTGTTGATTGCTTGGTATTTTTAGTTTCTTAGTTTTTGTTTAGTTATAATCATTGATTTGGAATGTTTAATAAAATTTGAATTAATAGAAAGCTGGTAATTGAGAGGATTAAGATCATTTTAATCTCTGTGGGAACGATACTTTTACTTATCATTATATTACTTGTTGATCACGTGCACTTGTGTGTGAGCGTAATTAGATTTCGACCAACAAGTTTTTGGCACCGCTGCCGGGGAGTTAGTTTTGATTTTAATATTTTTTAATATCAGTTTAATTAATTCAGTTTTACTTAAACAAATTTTCCTTTTGTTTTGCTCTTTCTTGTTTCAGGTTCTTCGAGTTAGTTTATGCAGACTCGTTCTAAGAAGCCAGACATGCTTCCTTTCGACAACGATATCGAGAAACGGTTTCAAAGGCTAAGTGGATCAAAGACACAAAAGAAAACTTTGAGAATTCAGAGAAGGAAGAAATAATGGTTGCAGAAGATCAAAAAGTGCTGAGGGATTATGCTACTCATAAGGTGACTGAGCTTCAGTAAAGTATCACTAGGCCGGCAATTGCTGCAAATACTTTTGAGATCAAGTCTGGGACTATTCAGATGATTCAGAACTCAATTCAGTTTGAGGGTTTAGCCAACGACGATCCGAATGAGCACTTGGTTAGCTTTTTAGAAATTTGTGACACCTTTAAATACAATGGGGTGTCAGATGATGCAGTCAAACTTCGTTTGTTCCCGTTCACACTGCGGGACAAGACGAAGAGTTGGTTACATTCTTTACCACCAGGTTCAATAACTACATGGGATGACCTTGCTCAGGAGTTCCTAGCTAAGTTCTTTCCACCAGCCAAAACTGCAAAGATGAGAAACGAGATCACCATGTTTGAGAAACAACATGGAGAGTCATTGTATGAGGCATGGGAGAGGTACAAGGAATTACTCAGAAAGTGCCCTCATCGTGGACTACCTAAATGGTTACAGATGAATACGTTCTACAACGGGTTGAATGGGAATCTCAGGACAAGCATAGATGCAGCTTCGGGTGGAGCATTTATGGCTAAGAGCTATGAGGAGGCATATGAGCTAATAGAAACAATGGCAGCTAATAACTACCAGTGGCCTACAGCGATAATGACATAGCCCAAGGTAGCTGGGGTATTAGAGGTAGACGGGGTAACGGCGTTGGCGGCACAGATTTCAGCCTTATCAAAGAAAATGGATGCTCTGACAGGTGCACAACCACAGCAGGTGGCATATGTTTGCGAATTATGTGCAGGAGAACATCCTACTAAACAGTGTGCCATCAACCCAGTATCGGTACAGTTTGTGGGCAGCTACAATAGGATTCCGCGGAACATGTATCAAAATACCTACAACTCGGGGAATAGGAACCATCCCAACTTTTCGTGGAGTAACAATCAAAATCAGCAGGCTCCACGACCATCATATCCCCCAGGGTTTCAAAATCAAAATCAACAAGCAGCTCCACAGCATGAGAAAAAGTCAGATTTGGAAGAGCTACTGTTGAAGTACATAGCAAGTAATGAGGCAGCCATGAAAACGCAAGTGATCGCGATTAAGAACTTAGAGAATCAGATGGGACAACTTGCATTGGCTTTGAACAACAGGCCTCAAGGGATGTTGTCGAGCAATACAGAAAAGAATCCAAGGAGAAATCACGAGCAGTATAATGCTATTACACTTAGGAGTGGTAAGGAATTGGGTTCTAACTTGGATAGGAAAGCAAGTACAGATGATGATTGTGAGAATGAAGGGAATGAATTAGACAGGAAATCTAATGAGAAAGTGGTGGAAAAGACAAAGGAAGACGAACAAAATAAAGTTACACCACCTGTATCTTTTCCCTAGAAAGTAAAAAGTTAAAGGACCAGTTTTCAAGGTTTATGGATATATTCAAACAATTACACATCAATATTCCATTTGCCGAAGCACTTGAGCAAATGCCACGTTACGTCAAATTCATGAAAGAAATACTTTCGAAAAAACGCAAGCTCAAGGACTTCGAAACAGCGGCGTTAACTGAATAATGCAGTGCAATACTGCAGAAAAAACTTCCTCCTAAATTGAAAGATCCAGGAAGCTTCACAATTCCGTGCGCAATTGGCAATCAAGATGTGGGGAGAGAGCTCTATGCGATCTAAGAGCGAGTATAAATCTTATGCCACTATCCATTTACCGAAAATTGGGGTTAAAGGAAGCAAAACCAACCAACAACCAGTCTACAGCTCGCAGATAGATCATTAACATATCCACAAGGAATAGTTGAAGACGTGTTGGTGAAGGTCGACTCATTGATCTTTCCAGCTGATTTTGTGGTGTTAGATTTTGAAGAAGATAAGAGCATCCCTATCATCTTGGGACGACCATTCCTTGCGACAGGACGAACACTGATTGACGTGCCTAACGGAGAACTGATTATGAAAGTGTTCGACTAGGTAGTGAAGGTGAAAGTGTTCAAGGAAATCCCAATCCCGACTGACAAGGAAGAGTGTGAGTTGCTCGAGGAATCTACAAGTGTCAAATTCGGAGATTGCAGAGAGGTTAGTGGTCTTAAGGCACTGATTGAGGATAGCAAGTCAACTTCACTCTCAATCATACAAGTGAACGGACATGCAATACAACGATGTTTGTTATGTGCTATAAACAAGCAGCATGTCGCGAATAGCCCAACCGATCCAGGAGGGAGTAGTCAGGCTGAAAGATTCAAAAACAAGCGTTAATTGGGACGCAACCCAATTTTACTTTCATTTACATTATTATTAAGTATGATAGTCAATTTGTAGTTTAGAGTGTAAGTTTAGTATCGAGTAAGTTTATTTTGGTTCATTAGGAAGTTAGTTGAGTCATGATTACTAGTGAATTCGACCTTCCATGTTCAATGTTCACGATTTTATCTTATACTTGTGATTTCAATGTGTTTCAGGTACTTGGGAGGCTTTTGGATGTGTTTGATGAGAAGAACTAGAAAAATTAAAGTCAACTGCAGTATACCCCCGCCGGGGCGGGGGTCTCAATCAAAAAACAGTGTACCCCTCCCCCCTGGCCAGGGTGGGCTCCTGCAGTACAATTACCCCCCGCCGGGGGGGGGTACGGGAACCTGAAGAGTTTTTAACTGATTTGGTACTTGATTGTCCCACTTCTCCACTACTCATTCCTGCCAACCGACTCATATACTCCCATCATCCCACAAATTCACTCAAGAACTCGCACATTACCCCATCAATCTCCACCAGATTCGTACACCATCTCCACTATATATATAAAATTCCTAACTACATCAAATCCACACCATTACATACCCATTATCTATCAAGTTCAGTTATCACAAAGCTAGGGTTCTTCAATTCGGTTTTGACAGCAACAATGAATAGGAAAAACAACAAATTGTCATCACCAACTGGAAATTCATAATTCAATTGGGTCAATACGCTGTGGGTAATTATTTACTTGCAAGTTTTCATCAGTTTATCACCATAGTTGAAGTTCAATTACCATATTTGAGGGTATTGTGAGTCGTGCACACCACGTGTTCAACGAATTGTGCAAGTGAGGTTTGGGGGATTTTGGCTTGAGGTTAATTCAATGACACCAAAAACATCATCTAAGCGACAGAGAGGCGAGGGCTCAGGGTCTACACCACCTGCACGGGCCTTTGATCGGCGAAAATGTGCGGGTGTCAACGCCGCCGATAAATACGATTATTTAGTGTCCAAGGCACTAACTCCAGAGCGGGGCTTGGCACCAGACAATGTAGATGGACAAATGAAGTGGCAGATATTTGAGAAAGATTGGGATAGGTTTACTGACGAGCCAGAGCCAGAGCCAGCTATAGTCAATGTGGTGAAGGAGTTTTATGCAAATGCGGAGGATAGGGCACCTTTCATTGCATTCGTGAGGAGTAAACAGGTGCCTTTCAGTCCTGAAGCTATCAACGATTATTACAGCTTGCAAACTCCTGCGGTATGCCATTATGCGCATTTGCGTGACAGTGAGCCCGATTACGATCAAATTTTAATAGAAATAACTAAGTCGGGCACTACATGGGTCAAGGAACGAAAAGGTGGCACAATCTTCCTCAACAAAGACTTGAGTCGTTATGGAAAGATATGGTATGCATTCTTGTGCGCAAAGTTATTCCCGTCAACACATACCACTGAGGTGACAAAGGAGAAGGTGCTTCTGCTGTATGCAATTGTGCAAGACTTCCAAATCGACATGGGTGTCATTATCAACTTCTCGATACGAAGATGCCTGCGAGGGCCATTTTCCGGCGGCCTACCACACCCATCCCTCATCTATGGGTTGTGCAAGCAGGCTGGCGTTAGATGGTCCGATGATAAGCCTACCCAGCAGTCGCTCCAGCTTCTGGAATCCCGGATAATTGCACGCTACACAGTTTGGCCCGGGGGGGGAGTCACACCCAAGAGATGTCGGTTTTATATTCCCACCGGCTTCGGAGGAAGAGGAAGAGGATGAAGACACATCCGAAGATGACGAGTTCCAAGCCGATGAGATGACTGGAGTGCAGGAGACTGCAGAGAGTCGAAGGACGGGCAGATTTATGTTCAGCAACCAATTCGCAGTCTCCAGCGCCTGGTGGACAAAAGGGACAAAGAAGTCAATCGACAGATGAGAAGACTGGCGGCCAAGCAGTACCACATGTTCAATGGCATGAACATGTCCTTTGCCTCGCTAAATTCGGCCTTACAAACTCTAAATCCAGCCGCCGCCGACCAGTTTCCATACCAGTAGCCAGGGCCCATGCCACAATTTCCACCTTCTGATTCTGATAATGACAAGCGCCAACTTTTTGAGCCACGACCGCCATCGCCACCATCACCTCAAACTTAGATGATTACAGGGAAGTCCTCTTAACACTTATTGCTATATTTTTACAATGAGGACATTGTAATTGTTAAGTTTGGGGGAGTTAGTTTAGTAGTTTAGTTTAGTTTTATTGCATGTTTAGTTTAGTTTGTTATATTTTTGCATATATTGTCATGTTATGTTTAGTTTAGGCATTCATTTAGTATAATTGCATAATAGTTTGCATAGTAGTGTAGTATTGTAAATAGTTTTTATTTGTTTCTATTTCTGTTATTTTTATTCCATATAAAAAATTAAAAAAAAAACAAATCATAACAATTTTAGTTCATATTGTGTTTATCTTGCATGAGTCCATCTGTTAGATAGTACAGTCTATTTTGGCCAATGATGAGACTGATTTCGAGTAGACAAGTATAGTACTGATTATTGGAACTTTGATGTGATTTTCTGTTATGAATTGAATCTTTTCATGCTGGAAATTGGTATAACAAGGATAGCCCAGTAATAACAACTATGTTGACTCAATAAAGTCAAATTGATACATAATGGACCTCTAAAGGATAATGCTAGTTTAAATGAAAGAATGACAAGGATAGGCAGTGAAGGCTAAAGTTAAGCAAGAACCTAAGTTTGAGGGAAAATTTGGGGTATATAAGCTTATCTAAAAAATAAAAAATAAATAAACACCGTGGCATGCTTGTCTAGTTTTGTGGCCTTTGTTACTTGAGTAAGTAAGCCCGAGAGGATTGTCTTTACACCTAGCGCCCTAAGGTCTTAATGGTCTGGGAGTCGTTGGTCGAAAGCTCGTTAAAGTAGCATTGAAAAGCATAAGGGAATAAGACAATGCACAGTCACGAGTATAAAAAAATATAAAGAAAAAAATAAAACGGGAAATAAGAGTAAAAAGCCCCCGTAGATGAAAAATAAAGCATAAGTACCCTATTTTGACCCTCGATATTAGTAATTGTTTGATTGAAGTTGGATCTTGACTGTTTTTGAATTTCTTGAGTTTACATTGCGTGATGCCTTCAAAGAGACCTGTTATGTGTTAAATTTGATTTTGTATCAGTTAGCATAGGTGTTGAGCACACACGCACTTGATAACAGTTTAAGATTTGATGATTGATTGGGAAGTTACTGATTTGTTTTGATATGAGGTATTAACATGTTTATTTGATTTCTTTGAGGCCGGTTGAATAGATTTGTTTATATCATTACTGTTGGATTCGTAAGCATGTAGATTAGTTGCATTTCAGTGCATTGCATTGTATAGCGTTTTCCTTTAGTGTTGTGCTCGAAGACTAGCATGGGTTTAAGTTTGGGGAGTTTGATGAGTGTTTTAAACCTACGAATCGGCATCTAATTCGATGTTTAAACTGTGTTAATCATGTATATTTATGTTCGTTTTTACTTGTTTATGTTTGTTTTATGTTTAGGTGGTATAGCGTAGCATTCATGGTATAAAGGTGGCGTTGTGACATGAAGTGGCGACAAAATGAGCAAAAATGTGCAGCTGCAGACTTACCCCCTGCCGGGCCAAACATTATACAAGGAAAACCCACGTCGGGGCGCGGGGACTTGAGCAGGAAAAGAATGACCCCCCGCCGAGGCGGGCCTATATAGAAGAAAAACCCCTGCCGGGGCGGGGTACGGGGCCAAGACGAGTTCTTTTTCAATTGTAATTCTACAGCAGCGTGAAGGAAGGAAGTTGGCATGACTTCAATTGTCGTCGATTTTTGGGACGAAATACATGTCTTATGCTAGAGAAAACAAAGGAGGAGGAGATTTAACAAAGAAGAAAGGATTTAACAAGAATAAGCTCTAATTGGAGTAAAGAGCCTTGGAGGAAAGAATTGAAGGACAGAATCACGAAGATTGCAAGTTGGAGCAGAGAAGAAGGGTGGTTTTGAATTCATTCTACTTCTTTTATTCAATTATTGTAATTGGGATGATGGATTCTTTTATTGTTTCAATTATTGTTTCGTTTATGATGAACTAAATTACTTATTAGGCTTATGATGGATCTTTATGGTTGAACGATGATTGTGAAGCTTTAATTTCAGTTTAATAATCTATCATTCAGTTTATCTATTGTGATTTGTGCTTAAATTTATGAATTGCTTGATCACCAATTCTGTGTGGATTTGTATGGATTCGAGAGATAACGTATGAGTCTAGACTTAATCACTTTAGCATGTGTTCTTGAATTCTGTGATTTAATGGAATCTTGATTTGTGTTAGGATTAGAGATATACCTAGCATCGCATGTAATCGAATAAAGAACTTGGAATTTAAACTCTTCTTAATTTTAATTCACATAGAGATATAGTGAATTAGTTGGTTAGGGTGTTTGACTTAATTCTATCAAATTTGTGAATTTAAGTTAATACGGTATTAGAGCATTGAGAGATGGCTAATTCTACTCAAGTGTTTTTGATTAATAAACTGGGATAGTGAATTGAACTGGAATAAGGTGTAATAATCAGAGTGAGACTTAAAGTGAAGTTGTAATCCTAATTCTCCAATATTTGCTTTTAGTTACGGGTTTTAAGTTGTGTTGATTGCTTGGTATTTTTAGTTTCTTAGTTTTTATTAGTTATAATCATTGATTTGGATAGTTTAATAAAATTTGGATTAATAGAAAGCTGATAATTGAGAAGATTAAGATCATACTAATCTCTGTGGGAACGATACTTGTACTTATCATTATATTACTTTTTGACCACGTGCACTTGCGTGTGAGCGTAATTAGATTTCAACCAACAAGTTGCATCTGCAGAAATGTGTTTATGGAATTGTGAGAGAGAGAGAGGGAGAGATAAATTAAGCTTAAGGAAATTATATGAAAGCCAAAGTAATTGATATAGGATTAAGTATTCGTTGTAGAATTATTAGAAACAAAAAACTAAAAAATAAAGTATAACATTCTAACAAGGATTCAGGTTCGAGAATTTGGGCACGCCATACGAGGATTCAAATGCTCAGCATATCTTAGAAATGGGTATTCGAGGAAAAAATGTAAAATCTATCAAGAAAAACAAATTTCTAGTAGATAAATACTATCTAGTAATTTAGGAAATATATAGTATTTCTAAATAAAAATATTATATTAATTAGTATAGTGTATTTTTAGTTATTTTTTAAGGAAAAAATACAGAAAAATGCATGATCATGTCGAATCTAGAAGATTCCACAAATCAGATTCCCTGATTTTTCAACCTAGTGAAGAATCATAATTCTTAGAAAACAGTACATCAAAATCTTAAGAAATTACTAGTGCAACAGCTGGCTAGTCTCTCCTATCAATGCAGAATCCAAACTCATAGAAAAAGAACTCATGAATTTTGCAGTAATTAACATTGAATATCGAAAAGAATTGATATTCAAGATTAAATACTGATACTTTACAAACAAAAGCATAATTAAAGAGTCTGAAGAGGACAAGAAGTTATATATCTAGTATGGATAAATCATATCAGAATGAAAGAAATTAGGTGTGGGCCACCTGAAATCCTCTGAAGTGTCCTCCTCGTAGGATCCATTTTGTATCGAACAGAGCCAATACGAAATACTCGCTCTCCTGTAAATTCAGAAGGTCAACATATTACACTAACAGGAAATCTCATTACAAAATCCTCTTTAAAAGAACACACATTGAAGGTGAATTAGAATGAATATACCAATCATATTATTAAAATATCTATCAAATAAACAGAAAATTTATCTGCCACACCAGGATTCTTCATTAACCTACCTGGGCGCAGCTTACTACTATGAACTGACTTACTGGAAAAATGATTCCTACTCTTTGTCCCTGAAACAGCACAAGGAGCATTGGTTTGTTCTCTTTTTTTCTTCTGCACTGCTGCAACTGCCAGTGTAGCTTCCTATAAAGGCATTAACACAGTTATTGGACAACATAGCCAAGCTCTTCTGACTTGAAAATTGCAATCAATCATTATCTTAGAACCCTAAAACAAAGAAAAAAGATATGTCTGCGAGTACGAGTGCTAACGAACCTCATTAGCTCTTTTAGAGTTCTTTTCAATGGATTTTGACCACTTCAGGCTAGACCCCCCAACACTTAATAACTTTGATATCCGAAGAGAGAATCCACGTTTTGACCTAGTGTAAATTGTATCTCTCTTTCTTGTAAGCAGAAGTTTTCGACTAAAAATAAAAAACAGAGCCAAATTATTTTATAAAGCAAACAAATAGACATTATAAATTCTGAAGCCACCAACTGAAAGATAAGAAATGCACCAAATACTGATATACCTGATTAAAGATAAGGAATTGTTATTGGAACTATAAGCTGGATCATGCATTGAACTTTGCCAATATGTTGCTCTCTTCCACGGGAACAGGTGTGATCGTTCCTTCTGAAGTTGTAATGAAATAGCATCTTTCTTTGGTGACTGTGTATTACTCAGCCTCCACACCAATGAAAATTTTGAAGGTTTATGCATCTTTGTTATAGCTGTAAAAAATTAGAGAAACTAAGTTTTGTTTGCCTGTTTTCCATTAACCCAAATGTTTTTGACTTGAAGCAGTTTAGTTTATGACATGTAAGATAAAAGGCCTAACTGGGAAATGTAATGAACTTGCAAATGGCACCATTGTGCTAAAGTGCAGCTGCAGAATTAGACAATCTTTTCACATACTGCTTATATATATATATATAGAAAGAGAGAGAGAGACACACACAAGTGAACAGAGAGAAGGATGAAAAAGTCTTGTACATTGAGGACTCGAACATAAATCCAAATGCCATAGTAGTTGTCAAAGTCAAAGAAAGAAAGCAGTTATACAACAACTTATAAGCTTATAATGTTGTCATCTGGACAAGTTGGAAGCAGCAGACAGAGATAGGAGATAAATTCATTACAAGCTCGATACAATATCAGTAAGGCACAAGCCATATATGGCGACTGCATATCAAAAGTATGATTTTAACCCACAAGACATCATATGATCATAATGACAACTCCCCCTCCTCCACCCCCCCCCCCCCCAAAAAAAAAAAAACAAACAAAAACAAACAAAAAATGAAAAACAAACAAAACCAAGATGGTAATAGGGAGGCAAAAACAAGGAAGCAGTGTAAAATTAATGCATATCAAGGTTGCCAGTTTGTCCAGAACGCACCTTTACCAAACTGTCGTTTGCTTAAACTTCTGCTTGCAATAACCCTGGAAATCCTTTGTGCTTCTGAGCTTAAAGTGCTCTCAGGAAGGACGACTCTTGGCATGGTATGATTTTCCATTGAAGCTCTAATAAGTTGATTTTTCCTCCTCTTATAGTAGCTATCAGATGATGATGCTTGGGTCTTATCTACATCCTGACCAGAAATATCATTAGCATTTGAAGTCACAATCAACTGATTTGATTTTCGCTTCACATATGTTATCTTCTTCACTAAATTTCCGTCATCTAGTACCCTTTGGCTTCCTAAATCATTGATCAGACCAATTTGATATTCAAAAGTTCCAGAAGACTTTGGAGCATCCTCAGAAATCTTCGGGATATCTACATTTGTGGTAAGTTCCAAAGGAACTGATATTGTTTCGGAACAACCATCTGACGGAGTATTTTCCAGTATTGAAGGTGTAAAATCGCCTGCGAGTGTGGTAGCGCAATCTAATGATTTAATGATGCGCGGCAGGGGTGGTGTTTTAGGCATCTCAGAAGGAGCAGGTGATCCTCCAGTTCTCAAACAACTAGCTGAAATGTCAATACCAACCCTACTTTCAGATTCTGAACTCTTCTTGATTTCATCTCTACCCCTTGTTCTCGACCAACTAGCTGAACCATCGGTAAATTTCTTATTTTCAGATCCTGAACTCTTCTTGATGTCATCTCTAGCAGAAGGATTCAATTGATACACAGAAGAACTTGAAGCATGGGAAACATGAGGAAGTGCTGAGACTGGAGCAGATTTTCTTACAAGACTGTTACCTTTACGAATATAAGAAGAGCCCTGCACCTTTCCAACTTTTCTTGGTGATAGCCTCTGTGCACGAACAGGGTTCGGAATCGTTTTCTTCACTGGCACAGAAGCAATGGGGCTATCTGTTCGATGCCAAGTTCGGGATTTTGCATTGTGGTTTGAAGGGATTGACCTTTTTGAGGTGTTAAGTTGTTGTACAGATGAAGGGCCCGTAAAAACTCTAGGGACTGCTGAAGTCGGTTGTTTTCTTGTCAGGTTTAAACCCATCTTAACAGGATTCAAACTCTGAATTAACTTACGGGTATCCTGAGATGGAGATGATGCACTTTTGGTGTTGACTGAGAGATCATCTACTAATGCTTGATTTGATTTCACTCTAACTTTGAAGTTATCCAAAGATGAGTTGGGTGCTAATAAAGAACCACCTTCAGACACAGTCTTCTCATCAAGGGAAAGAACTTTTCTTTTCTTGTTATACATAGGAGAAGCGCCATTTGAATCACCATTATTACCACCTTTAACTAGAGACCCAACCTCATAGGAAGCTTCAATTATTCTGCTCCCAAGCACAACGATGTCCCCATCTTTACAAGATTGAGAGGTATCATGTAAATTCCCAGTAACACAACTGTCATCTTTCAATTCTGCACGAACAAGATCCTTGACGGAACAACTTAATGTTGTATTTTCATCCAGTGCAGAGCTAACCACGTCCAAATGTGTATCACATGTGCTTGGGCTAGACAAATCTAATTGCATGTCCCCAACATTTCTCTTCCTCTTAGCCTTATTAGGAGTGTAGTCCTTTCCAGAACAAACTTCAGCATAGTCTCTTGTGAGAACCTCAGCCTTTTGATATTCTTCAATGACAGTATTCTCATGTATCATAGTGGCCCCATCCAGACATGCCTGATTGCTGGTATCATCTAGAATACATGTGTTAGAAATAATTTCATTCCCTTGGCAATTGGTAAAACCACTGTTAGAACTTGAGGGGGAACTAGGAGCATAGTAGGAGCTATTTGCCTTCATGGTAACCTCATGAATTGTGGTTTCCTCTGTCTTTAACAAAACAAGATTACCATGGCCTCCAACACAGTTATCAGCAGCATTCAGATATGTTTCTTCATTGCCGCTGTCTAGCAAATTAGTGGCCTCATTTTCAGAAGACTCTTTGGGGGCAGCATCCATCAAGTCAATATTGTAAACAGTTATATTTTCTTGATTTTTGAATCCAAAGACAGAATCTGAAGTATTATGGGCATCCTGGACAGCCATACATAAATCTACTTGTCCCTCATGAATTTTATTTTCTTGTGGAGTAGACACGCTAGCATTACCATTGCCTATTCCCACAACCATACCTTCTGAAGAACCTTCAATACCATTCTCATGCAATATGGATTTCCCATTCTGACTAGATTGTTGGCTAACTTCATCCACCCTGCCAATGCCAGAAACTGTAGATCCATCTTGAAATTCTGCTTGAACCATGTCTGAATTTGAAATAAAAGTATTAACTGATCCACAAGCATTTTCAGTACCCTCATCAATTTCGGTTTCCAGGGGGTCCAGTGAATTCAAGAGTTGAGTCGAACTGTTCCTATTGAAATCAAGTAAGAGCGACCTCCTAGAATTAATATCAGAATTATCCACCTCCGAAGCTATAGCTGCTGGATATTCATCTTTGTTGGTAGTGGGTACATTTCCAGAAGGTACTGAAACTACATCATCATGTTTGATAGCCAGAACAGCAGAAGTCATTCGCTCTTCTAGATGCATTACACCCTGATCAGATGCAGGGAGTGTGTTCTTGGAGCTATCTACAGTGACAGGCTCACTATCTTTCTTCGCTGACTTCAAATTTGATGCAGGTGAAGAAAGGGAAGCAACTTTCTTCTTCTTCCTAATCCTGTACGATGGTGCTTCACCAGAACCACCCCTCTTATGACCCTCATCTGGAGCTGTATCCCCTAGAGACACCATAACTGCACTACTTCCAGCAGAATTATTGACCAGACTTCCATTACCAAAAACTGTAACTTTTTCTACTTTTTTCGGTGTCTTTTCAGAACTAGATGGACAATCTGATTCATGTATGGAGTTGCCTGATTTAACAGAATGCTTGGCAAATTTCTTTTGTGGAGAATCAGACATAGTAACTTTCCTAACCTTTCTATTCCTAGGTGTAAAACTCTGAGCTGGACTTGAATGAGCTGCTGCAATAGCCTTGGCTACTAATGCATTGGATTTGAAAGAAACATCAAGATCAACTGGGCTTCGTTCTCTCTCTTCCTCTAACCTCTGACTCGTATAGACAATGGGATCTTTATCTTTCTCTTTACCCCTAAAACTACCAAAATGTTGTTCATGGCTTCTATTATTCCTAACATCATTAGGTTTCCCTATCCTAAGCAAAACACTTTTCTTCTGTATCTGCTTCTTCGGCGGGGTTCCAGAAAAATCTTCTCTTTCCTCCCTCTCCCTCTCCCTCTCCCTCTCCCTATTACTAAATCTACCAGAATCATAAATATCATGTTCCCGCCTTGCAGAAACAAATTCACAATTATGTTCCATATCCATGGATCCCCAGCTTCTATTTTCATCTCTATTATCATTCAAAAATCTCTCATTTTCCAATACAGACCCATAACGAGACTCATAATTTTGCCTAATTTCCCTTGTAAAGTCTAAATTATGAGAATCACTACCAAACTTATACCGATAACTATCATTATCAATATCATCATCAATTCTATCCCAGAAAATCCGTTGACTTTGATTTTGATTATCATTACTGTTTTCTCTGTATGGAAATTCATCTCTAAAAGAAGACCTAGAATTAAGTTCAAAATCAGGGTTATAGTTAGTTGTTGGCCGATAGGGAGAAACCCTAGATGGATCGGGCCAGGAGTTGGGCCTGGGAGGCGGGTAAGGGTTGTCTAATTCGGGTAAGCGGAATAGGGTTCGATTGGAAGAATTAGAAACCCGAAGTGGTGAGCGGTGGTGGTTGAGGAAGGTGAAATTTGATTGGTGGGGATTGGACGGCGGGGGAGGAGGTGGTGCCGGAGGTAGAGGAGGGTATAGCGATGGCAGCGGTGGCGGCGGTGGCGGCGGCGGCGGCTGTGGGTGGAACGGTGGCGGAGGGAGGTGATGGGTATCACGGTGGAGGAAATCACGGCGGTGGTGGTTGTGATCAGAGGGGAAAGGTGGAAGAGGGCGGTGAGGAACGTACCTGTTACTGAACGACGGGAATTCCATAGGCGTCTGTCGCTTCCTTTGACAATCCTGCTTTCTCTCTATAACTATTTGTTATTTTTTGTATGGAAATACTAGTTTGGGCTTTTATTTATTGATGTATATAATAAAATAGTACTAAAAATAACAAATAATAAAAATAAAAATTTTCTCATGTTCATACACAAAAATTTTCTGTCTTCTCTCTTCTTCACACACACACAAAAACAAATAATAATAGTACTAAAAATAAATATAATAATAATAATAATAGTAGTACTAATAATAATTATAATAGTACTAATAATAATAATTATTATTACTCCCTCCGTCCCAAATTAATTGCTCAGTTTTGATTTTTTAAAGTCAAATTGACCATTTTTAAAAATAATCTTTTTACTATTTTTGTTAAAATATAGGTGAAGAGATTATAACCAAAAGAAAGTATATACAATTTATTACTAATCCCAATTTTTATAATATTAGAAATATATTTATATATGCTTAATTATTAATTCTAAAAAAGTCAATTTGACTTAAAAATGTCAAAATTGAGCAGTTAATTTGGGACAGAGGGAGTATTATTATTATTACTCCCTCCGTCCCACGATAAAAGTCTGTATTACTATTTTAGGGTGTCTCATGTTAAATGTTCACTTTCCTTTAATAACCAAACTTTTACACAATTTTTTCTATTATACCTTTAGCATTAAATATCTTATATTTTCCTTATTCTAATTCTCTTTCCATATTTAATAAGTATAATAAGTCACTCTAACACCTACATTGGAAATGATTAATGAAATATTATTATGGGCAATTTTGTCATTTCATTTCTCTTCTTAATATGCGTGAAAAGTCCACCAGAACTTTTATCCTGGGACGGAGGGAGTATTATTATTATTATTATTATTATTATTATTATTATTATTATTATTATTATTATTATTATTATTATTATTATTATTATTATTATTATTATTATAGTAATAGTAATAGTAATTGTTGGGAGAATGCATATCTGGATTTGATGTTTTCAATATAAATGCTCATGATTATTTGTAAAGTCCTTCAAGGAATATATGTACAAGGACTTAGTGATAGATCAAATTTGTCAGGTTGATCTAAGCTCTTAACGTGTATCATTCTGTAAATGAATATATAGATAGAAAGATCAGAGTTGTTAGGTTGATCTTGAGATGTAATAGATAGGCTTCGAAGAATTCGTAGTGTATATATCTTATCAACATTGCAGAAGTCAAGGCAGAAACGTAGAGCCTCAAGGATCGTAGTGTACCTGACTTGAAAGGCCTCTTCAAACATCGAAGAGTGGTCCCAACGTTTGTCGAGTCAACTCAGAGATCGTAGTGTGCTCTCGGAAACGTAGAGTTTACAACTCAAGCAAGCAAAGATCGTAATGTGCAAATATTTAAGAGAAATCGTAGTGCTCTCGGCTGATAGCATCAGACCAAGCACCAAGGCGACAAGTCACCACGATTTGAATTGTAGAGTACCACGATCTGAATCGTAGAGTACCATGATCTGAATCGTAGAGTATCATCTGTCTTATGTCAGAAGCATCAAGCCTCACGATTTATGTGGAGACAAACTCCAACATATGAGGAATGGATTCTAAACGTTGTAGTACTCACCAGTCCCAAAGTCATAAGAAATATCCTTAGTATGCAACAAAGAAGCGTATTGAAGAAGCTAAGGAAAGTACCATTGGTAAGGGGAAAACACCTTTTCAGGTGTTAGGTGAGAAAGTAGTCTACTGTGTTAGTGGGCCAGAATGAAATTCATAAGATGTGCAGAAAAGTCTCCATCAAAGAACAGAAAGGTCAAACGCATTTAATGCTTCAACGGATGGATCCAACGGATAGTTTTCAAGATCACATATATGCAAATCAAGCATATGAGAGATGAAAGCAAGCATTGAACAAAAACAAACAAGAACTCTCAAAACTCAACTCTACGATCTAAGAAAAAGGAAAGCTTGCTCAGCTACTCAGTTCTTACGAACAAGTGCTTAAACAACAACTGAGTAGCAACAATCAAGAACTCAACAACTACCAATCAACTGTGAAGTTCCAAGTCAGAAGGACTTGAAGAGTTCTAAGTGAACTGTGAAGAGCCAAGTCTGCTGGACTTGAAGAGTTCAAGAGTGAACTAAGAAGTTCCTATACTGTTGGTCTAGAAGGAATCTATGTGATTCAGAAGTTGTAAAAGACATCCTTAGCGGATTTCCTACTCGAGCTTCTATGTTCTCGTTGGAGGATTCCATTATCTCATGGTCTCTTGATGATCTTGCACTGGTTCTTCTTCATTTCTGGCAGGGACCTCTTTTTCTGCCATGGAGATATCCTGAGGCTCCCCCTCAACTTGATCATCTTCTTGTGTGATCAATAGCTCCCCCTCAAGTGAAGCATCTTCTTGAGCTTCAGGTATCTCCCCCTCAGCTGGAGCATTGTCCTCTTGACTTGCTCTGTACAATTCCTCCTTCACAACCATACTCTTTGCTTCCTTCTTGAGCACTTTTTCATTTTCAAGGATGTACTTCTTGACCAGCTTTCTCCTTGACTTGCTAGGCTTAGCCACAGCTTCAGGACTTTCTTGAACCTCAATTTTGTCCTGTTCAATAGCCACCATGCTTGATGCAACTACTTCCTTGCCTGACATGCTTGGCCTAGTCTCTACGAATAGTAGAGAGTCTATGATCGAGGAGACTGATGACCTTTTGGACTTATGACCAACTTTGTTCTTCTTCAGGATCTGGGATATGGTAGCTTGATCCTCATCTGCTTCATCTTGCTGCTACTTTCTTCTTAGCATCCTCAGAGTCTCTATATCAGAGGACTCTACAGGTATATCAGTGGTAGATCCTTGAGGTTCTTTTACCAGTCTAGCCTTTAGCTTCCTCTTGCCCTTGCTTTTTCTGGTAAGGACAGAGGGTTCTCCTTTGGTGGTTTCTTCTTCTTCTTCTTCTTCGATTTCCCTTACAACAGACATATTTCCTGGAAGGCCTGAGTCCCTTCAGATCACCAGTTCTTCCACTGGACTTGGTCATCATGCGAACATACTCAGCAGGTTTCCTATTCCAATTTTCAAATAATTTCTGGGTCATACGTCTGTTTGGGTTGATCGCTTCTCCTTCTTCATCCCCAATTTTGTCACCTAGGGCAGACTGTAGAATGATACTTATGAATCACCCATATAGCATCTTTTGAGGGCTTTTTGACTTTGTTGAGTTGGTAATCCATTTTCCAATCCAATCGAGCAATAGGGCTCCATAGTTGAGTTGTATTCTATAACACATGGCAGTCATGAGCTTAAGTTGTACTTTATTCACAGAGTCATGACCTGAGCTCTTGCAGCATATACATTTCCCAACTATATCGGCTAGAAATTCATACCTCTGTGGGAACTCCTTCTTCTTGTAACCTTTCATAGAGGGGAGTTTCTTGTGATGCATTCTTTTAAGTCCCTCTTGGAAGCCCATGTTATCTATGCACGGATGCCCTTCATTCTTGAGACCTAGGGCTAGGTTGATGTCTTCGGCCTAAAGACTGATTTCCACTTCCTTTACTCTCGTAGTGATGGTGTCGTGTTTAAACACACCATTCCTGTAGAACTCTTTCACTAACATGGGATAGATCAATGTGTCTATGCTCAAGGCTTCTTCAAGACCTTCCTTCTTTAGTAAGGTCAGAGTCTTGTGGAATTTGGGTTGAGCTATTTTGAACTCGTCAAAACGGAGTTTGTAGCCTGAAATAACACTGGAAGCCGCCATTGATTTTCTTGCTGGAAGTGAGATTCAACTGAGATTTCTTCTGATTTAGGGTTTCTACTTTGAGCGAGGAGGAGAGAGAGATAATATTTTGAACTTCCGATTTCAAAAATACGATTTCAATTTGTACTTGTAACTTCCATCTCTCCTTTTTGCTTAGTGGGACAGGTGTCGACTTTTGCTTGGCTCTACGATTTTGACTGATAAGGATTGTACTGATTTGCCCTTGGCTCCTGCAGAGCTGAGGTGTCCTTAGGGAGGACTACGATCGTTGAGGTAGTTTTGTGATCGTTGAGTGCTTTGCATTTGTCGATTCTGATCTGCGATCGTCGAGTCTATCCAGCATTCGTCGTGTCTGATCTACGATCGTCGAGTCTGACCGGATCCTTGTGATGAGTTTTTGACATAGCATTCTTTTAAGGTAACTCAGGAAGGGCCAACCTCTTGGAGTGAGTCAAGGGTTAGGTTTGTTCCTGAGGCGCTTATCAGAGGGATTGCTATGTTTTGAAGCTTATCATCACAGGATGCATTCTTGCTTTGTTGATGGGGCTTTTGTCATCATTGAGTCTGCACTACGATGGTTGAGTATTTGCTACGATCGTTGAGGTAGTTTTGTCCCTTCAACTCTATGATCGCGGACTTCCCTTGTTCATGTCTACGATTTTGAGTTTAGCCTTTGTATCTTTTATGGTTAGCACAATCTAGAGCATATATTTTATGGTTGTAGATTTAGCATGCCTAGCTCACTTATTAACTTATTAACTTATCATATCTCTATATTGAGTTATATCAATACTTTTACCTTTTTCATCTTTGTCAAGCTTGGTTGCAAGAGCAATTGGTGTTTTCATGGGAGAGGTTGATTCCATGCCATACTTCTTGAGTAAGTCTTTGATGTACTTGGCTTGGTTTATGAAAATTCCTTCATCAGTCTGCTTTACTTGCAGTCTAAGGAAGAAATTCAGCTCACCCATCATGCTCATTTCAAACTTGCTCTACATCAGCTTAGAGAATCTCTTGCATAACTTTTCGTCAATAGAACCAAATTTAATATCATCAACATATATTTAAACTAATAAGAATTTGTTTTTATGCTTTCTAAGAAATAGTGTGGTATCTACTCTACCTCTAGTGAACCCATTTTCAATTAAGAAGTTAGTTAATGTTTCATACCATGCTCTAGGTGCTTGTTTAAGTCTATATAAGGCTTTGTCTAATCTATAAACATAATTGGAAAGAGATGGATTGATGAAACCTGGAGGTTGCTCTACATAGACTTCTTCTTGGAGTTCTCCATTTAGGAATGCACTTTTGACATCCATCTGAAAGACTTTGAACTTCATGTGAGCAGGAAAGGCAAGAAAGATTCTGATGGCTACTAGTCTGGCAACAAGTGTAAATGTCTCATCATAGTCAATGCCTTCTTCTTGAGAGTAGCCCTTTGCCACTAACCTTGCCTTGTTCCTGGTTATAACTCCATCTTCATCCATTTTATTTCTGAAGACCCACTTGGTTCCAATGACAGGATGACTTTTTGGTCTTGGTACCAATCTCCATACTTTGCTTCGTTAAAATTGGTTGAGTTATTCCTGCATGGCTTCTATCCAACTAGAGTCTTCTATAGCATCCTTTATCTTCTTTGGTTCTATTTGTGACAGAAAGCTTAGATAAAAGCATTCATTTTGAGTGACAGCTCTTGTTTTGACTCTAGCACTCAGATCTCTAATGATTAGATCCTGAGTGTGATCTCTGGCCCATCTGTTGCCAGTTGGGACATCTGTCCTGTTGCCTTTTTGTCTTATGTCTTCAAGATCTATTTCTTCTTCTTGGTGTGGAGGTTCGTTGTCTTGAATAGACCTCTCTACGAACTCATTTTGTTGCTCAACGATTTCACTGTCAGGCACTACGATCGTAGTGTTGAGCTCGACGACTTCATTCGTAGTGTTTGTACTATCGGTCGTAGTGTCTTGAAGCACTGTGTTGTCTAAGTCTGTTTCATCAAAGATGATGTGAATCGAGACTTCAACACTTAGTGTCTTCTTGTTGAACACTCTGTAGGCCTTATTGTCTGTGGTATATCCAAGAAAGATTCCTTCGTCTGACTTGGGCTAAAATTTTGTCAGGTACTGCTTTTCATTGTTGAGAATGTAGCATGCACAGCCGAAAACATGAAATTAGCTGACACTTGGCTTTCTTCCTTTCCACAGTTTGTAGGGCGTCTTTTTGATCATAGAGTGTATCAGTGATCTGTTCTACGTGTAGCATGCAGTATTGACAGCTTCTGCCTAGAAGTATTCAAGCAGATGAGCTGCTGCTAGTAGAGTTCTTCCAGCCTCTATCAAGGTTCTGTTCTTTCTTTCAGCTACTCCATTTTGTTGAGGAGTTCGTGGAGCTGAGAAGTTATGACTGATGCCATTGTCTGTGCAGAACTGGTCCATTTCTGAGAAGTCAAATTCTCTTCCATGTTCACTCCTTATGGCCTTGATTTTCTCTCCTTTCTCATTCATCACCAGCTTGAACATTTTGATTAAATGGGAGCTCGTTTCATCCTTTGAAGTTAGGAAGAATACCCACGTGAATCTGGTGTATTCGTTGATTATAACTAGAGAGTTTCTCTTTCCTCCAAGACTATTTGTTGGGATTTGCCCAAATAGATCCTTGTGGAGCAACTGCAGGGGCTTGTTTATGGAGTTGGCAGTTTTGCTTTTGAATGAGCTTCTGGTTTGCTTTCCAAGCTGACAGGCATTGCATGGCCTTTCTTTTATGAAGTTGAACTTAGGTAGGCCAGCAACGAGATCTTTTGATGCCAGTTTGGACATGATTTTGAAGTTTAAGTGAGACAATCGTCTATGCCATAACCATCTCATTTCTTCAGATGCTTTTGCCAGAAAACAAATTGTCTCATCTGAGCTTAGTTGACTAAGATTCACTGTGTAGACATTTCCTTCTCTTGTCCTGGTTAACTTTACAACAGATGTCTTTAAATCTCTAACTTGACATTGGTTGTTGAGGAAAATTACTTGATGACCCTTGTCGCAGATTTGACTGATGCTTAGTAGGTTGTGTTGGAGACCTTCCACATATGCTACTTTGCTGAAAATTACTGTACCATTGCCAACAGAGCCAGATCCTCTTGTCTTGCGCGAGCTGTTGTCTCCAAAGATGACTGAGGGACCTTCCTTCTCTATGTAGTTAGATAGAAGGGCTTTTTTCCCGGTCATGTGCCTTGAGCATCCACTGTCCAGATACCATGTAGTGATCGTGGAGCTCTTTTCCTGTCAAAACATTGAACCTTCATTTTAGTACCTATATTTGCATGGGTCCTTCCTTGTTAGTGCCTTTGGGGACCCAAATCTGTTTAATCTTGGGTCTTACATGCATGAAATTATAATAACACTTGGCAGCCTTGTAACCATATTTATTACATATAAAACATCTAGTATGATGCATGCCTGTGTGTGTATGATGATTCATCCTCCATTTGGACTTGTGTGCCTTACCTCTACTGTACCTTCCCAGTTGATTCGTAGAGTTGGTCTTGCTTGACTCTACGATTCTTCGAGGTTGGTAAGTAGAGGTTAGGTTACTCTTCTCTTTTATGAAGCCCAGACCAGCATGAGATCCTTTACTCCTTTGAGTGTGAATGGAAACAGTAGAACAAGGTTGAACTGGTTCTTCCTTATGTGAGGATTTCACAAAGGTAATGCTTCTACTAAAACTTGAGGCATTACTAGTGCTAGTTTCCTTTGTCTTTTCTACACATGGCTCTGAGATGGATTCCCCAAAGCCTAAGCCTGTTCTGTCGAATGTACTTCTCTGACTAGAGAGCAGGGAGTCCATGGATGATGAGGATTTGTTCAATGTAGAGATAGTCTTTTCTAGATCCTCAATTTTAGAGGTTAGATTAAACTTGCTTTGTACATTGAGTTTATTTGTCTGCTTTAAGATCTCATTCTCAGCCTCAAGCTTGGAGAGAAGGTTAGTACTTAGAAGGGCTGTTTCAAGCTCTTCTTGAGCTTTCTTCTTCTCCTCTTGAAGAAGTGAATGATCCTTAGACAAAACTCTGAACCACTTCATGTATTGATGTAGATCAGTGGTTATGCCATGCAGTGCAATTCTTAGATCATTTATGTCTACATCAGGTGAGTTGAAGTCAAATACCTCATCGAAACTTACATCATGTATGTTAAAGTTTTGTTTGTCCTTTGCATGTTTGGCCATTAGGCACAGATTAGCCATTTATGGTTCTTCATCATCTTCAGAGTCAGGATTGGAGTCATTGTCTGAATCACTCCACGATCCTCAAGCTACCAGGCCTTTGTCTCTCTTCTGAGACCTTTTGTTGCCTTTGTATTCCTTCTTTGCATGTGATTTCTTCTTTAGTTCTTCTCTGAGAGGTTTGTTGCAGTTGGCAATGAAGTGGCCAGGCTTCTTACAGTTGTAGCATAGATCATTTATTTGCTCCTGGCTGCTGTAATTTCTGACCTTCTTTGGCTTGCTGGTCTTGCCTTGACGCATGAACCTTCTTAGTCTTTTTACCTGCATAACAAAGTCTTCATCATCGTCCTCATCATAATCAGAGTCAATCTCAGTGTTGACCTTTGATGCACCTTCAGTTGCCTTGAGAGCAACACCCTTATCCTTCCTTCTTCCTTCTGATAGGGTTTCAGCTCGTTGAGTTAGCTCCAGTTCGTATGTCAGGAGATTGTTATATAGCTGTTGAACTGTCATCTCGTGAAGATTCTTTGACTCTCTTATAGCAGTGGTTTTGGCATCCCACCTGCTCGGTAGGGCTCTCATGAACTTTATGATCAAATTTTATTAGGATAGATCTTCCCATATGCTCGTAGAGAGTTGAGCAGAACGTTGAATCTCTCATAGGTGGCAGTTACGTTTTCTCTTTGAACATGAGCAAACATCTCATACTGCTGTGGTAGGAATGATTGTTTGTTTTCTCTAACTTCTTCAATTCCTTCGTGCATGATCAGCAGTGCTTCCCAAACCTCCTTAGCTATTTTGTTGCTGACAACGTTTTTGAATAGATCATTTTCTAAGGATTGGAACAGGATGTTCTTGGCCTTTTTATCAAGTTGGACATCTCTTTTCTCGTTGTTTGTCCACTCTTCTTTAAACTTGATTAGTATTTTGTTTAGATCGTCAGTGGTTGGTGCAAGCTTTGTTAGAACATAGGGCCCATTCTGAACGGTCTCAAATAGATCTTCATCTATTGAGTCCATGTATGCTTGCATCCTGACTTTCCAGTTTGTAAATTTATCCTTGTTGGACATTGGTGGCTTGTTGCCTCCTCAAGTCCTAGATTCGCTTGGTACGTGTGCCATTGGATCTACTAAAGCTTGCAAGCTGTATAATAGAACCTGCTTTGATACCAATTATTAGTTCCTAGTAGGCATAATAGTTATCTAGAAGGGGGGTTGAATAGATATTTAAAAATTCTTTTCGTTTTAAACTTGTTAGTTAATGATGATTAAAACTTAGCGGAATTTATGTTTGTTTTAATCTCTTTTTCAAAGCAGCGGAGTTATGAGAGTGAGGCAGTTATAGCAGTTATGGAAGATATAACAGTTATAGTATGAACGTAAAAGACACAATCGTTTTAAGTGGTGCAGAGCACTTAAAGCTCTTAGTCCACTCTTCTACTCAACGAGTAGAAAATCCACTAAGGATGTCTTTTACAACTGCTGAATTACACAGATTCCTTCTAGACCAACAGTCTAGGAACTTCTTAGTTCACTCTCGAACTCTTCAAGTCCAACAGACTTGGCTCTCTTACAGTTCACTTAGAACTCTTCAAGTCCAACAGACTTGGTACTCTTCTTCAGTTGATTGGTAGATGTTGAGTTCTTGATGGTTGCTACTCAATTGCTGTTTAAGCACTTGTTCGAAAGAACTGAGTAGCTGAGCAAGCTGTGCTATTTCTCAGATCGTAGAGTTGAGCTTTGAGATTTGTTCACGTTGTTTGTTCAATGCTTGCTTTTATTCTCTCATCTTCTTGATTTGTATATATATGATCTTGAAAACTATCCGTTGGATCCATCCGTTGAAGCATTAAATGCGTCTGACTTTTATATTTTTTGATGGAGACATTTCTGCACATCTTCTGAACTGCATTCTGGCCCACTGACACTGCAGACTGCTTTCTCACCTAACACCTGAAAAGGTGTTTTCCCCCTTACCAATGGTAATTTCCTTATCTTCTTCAATATGCTTCTTTGTTGCATACTAAGGATATTTCTTATGACTTTGGGACTGGTGAGTACTGCAGCGTTTAGAATCCATTCCTCTTATGTTGGAACCTATCTCCACACAAATCATGAGGCTCAACGTTTTCTGACACAAGACAGATGATACTCTATGATACAGATCATGGTACTCAACGATTCAGATCGTGGTGACTTGATGTCTGGTCTGATTCTATCAGCCGAGAGCACTACGATTTCTCTTTAAGTCTTTGCACACTACGATCTTCGCTAGCTTAAGTTATAAACTCTACGTTTCCGAGAACACACTACGATCGTAGACTTGTAAACTCCACATTTCCTACAGCACACTACGATCTTTGACTTGGCTCGACAAACGTTGGGACCACTCTATGATTTCTGAAGAGGCCCTTCAAGGCAGGCACACTACGATCTTTGAAGCTCTACGTTTCTGCATTGACTTCTGCAATGTTGATCAGATTTATACACTCCGGTTTCTTCGAAGTCTATCTATTACATCTCAAGATCAAACTAACAGCTTTGATCTTTCTATCTATACATTCTATTACAGAATGATACACGTTAAGAGCTTAGATTAACCTAACAAATTTGATCTATCACTAAGTCCTTGTACATATATTACTTAAAGGACTTACAAATAATCATGTGCATATACATTAAAATATCAAATCATAATATGCATTCTCTCAACACTTAACTCTACGATCTGAGAAAAAGGAAAGCTTGCTCAGCTACTCAGTTCTTACGAACAAGTGCTTAAACAACAACTGAGTAGCAACAATTAAGAACTCAATAACTACCAATCAACTGTGAATTTCCAAGTCAGAAGGACTTGAAGAGTTCTAAGTGAACTGTGAAGAGCCAAGTCTGATGGACTTGAAGAGTTCAAGAGTGAACTAAGAAGTTCCTAGACTGCTGGTCTAGAAGGAATCTGTGTGATTCAGAAGTTGTAAAAGACATCCTTAGTAGATTTTCTACTCGAGGAGTAGAAAAGTGGACTAGGAGCTTTAAGTGCTCTGAATCACTTAAAACGACTGTGTCTTTTACTTTCTTACTATAACTGCTATATCTGCCACAACTGCTATAACTGCCTCACTCTCATAACTCCACTACTTCGTAAAAGAGATTAAAAAAAACATTAATTCTGCTAAGTTTTAATCATCATCACTAACAAGTTTAAAACGAATAGATTTTTAAATATATATTCAACCCCCCTTCTAGATAACTATTGTGCCTACTGGGAACTAACAATAATAGTAATAGTAATAATAATAATAATTATAGTAATAATAATAATATATATAATAAAACAGAATCCATTTTAAATCTTTCATTTGACAAAACACAAAGACGATTCAGATTTATTCTAACCTAATTTTTCCAACTTAATCTAAAGGCTCATATTTCTTCCCGCCAAAATCAAATTCACTCATACACCCTACTCTCTCTCATGTTCACACATAAAATCTTTCTCTCTGCTCTCTTCTTCACACACACACACAAAAACAAATAATAATAGTACTAAAAATAAATATTATTATAATAATAATAATAGTACTAATAATTATTATAATAGTAATTGTAATAGTAATAGTAATAATATTTATAATAATAATAATAATAATAATAATTATTATAGTAATAATAATAAAAATAATATCTATATAATAAAACAGAACCTATTTTGAATTTTTTATTTGACAAAGCACAAGGATGGTTCAGATTTATTCTAACCTAATTCTTTCAACTTAATCTAAATGCTCATATTTCTTTCCGTCCAAATCAAATTCTCCCCTACACTCTACTCTCTCTCATGTTCACACACAAAATCTTTCTCTCTCCTATCTTATTCACACACACAACAAATAATAATAATAATAATAATAACAATAACTTTTATTATATAATAACAAAAATAATTATAATTATAATTATAATAATAATAAAAATAATAATTATAATAATAATAACAATAATAATTATAATTATAATAATAAAATAATAATAGTAATATTAATAATAATAGTAATAATTAAAGTAGTAATAATAATAATAATATTAATAATTATTATTATAATAGTAATAATAATAATAATAACAATAATAATAATAATAATAATAATAATATTTATTATTATTATAATAATTATAACAATAATAATAATACTACTACTACTAATAATAATAATAATAATTATTATTATTATTATTATTGTGGTGGTGTGGTGAATTATGATAATTGTTATTGATGATTGTAAGTTTTGTAGACAAGTTTAGATTTTTCTGAATATTTATTTTTAAAGAAAAATTAATTATTGTGGTAGTGAGGTAAATTATGATAATCGTTATGTCTGATTGTAAGTTATTTTAAGTTACAAATAGTCTTTAGGTAATATAGTATTTTTTAAATTTTAATCTAATTTTTCGTTATGATGTGCCTTCAAGCACGGGTAATTACTAGTCTATATAATAAAACAGAACTTATTTTGAATTTTTTATTTGACAAAGCAAAAGGATGGTTCAGATTTATTCTAGCCTAATTCTTTCAACTTAATCTAAAGGCTCATATTTCTTTCCACCCAAATCAAATTCTCTCCTACACTCTACTCTCTCTCATGTTCACACACAAAATCTTTCTCTCTCCTATCTTATTCACACACACAACCAAATAATAATAATAATAATAATAATAATAATAATAATAATAATAATAATAATAATAATAATAATAATAACAACAATAACTTTTATTATATAATAACAAAAATAATTATAATAATAATTATTATTATTATTATAATAGTAATAGTAATAATAATAATAATAACAATAATAATAATAATAATAATAATAATTATTATTATTATTATTATTATAACAATAATAATAATACCAATAATAATAATAATTATTATTATTATTGTGGTGTGGTGAATTATGATAATTGTTATTGATGATTGTAAGTTTTGTAGACAAGTTTAGATTTTTCTGAATATTTATTTTTAAAGTAAAATTAATTATTGTGGTAGTGAGGTAAATTATGATAATCGTTATGTCTGATTGTAAGTTATTTTAAGTTGCAAATAGTCTTTAGGTAATATAGTATTTTTCGAATTTTAATCTAATTTTTCGTTACGATGTGCCTTCAGGCACGAACAATTACTAGTCTATATAATAAAACAGAACCTATTTTGAAATTTTCATTTGACAAATCACAAGGATGGTTCAGATTTATTCTAACCTAATTCTTTCAACTTAATCTAAAAGCTCATATTTCTTTTCGCCCAATTCAAATTCTCCCCTACACTCTACTCTCTCTCATGTTCACACACAAAATCTTTCTCTCTCCTATCTTATTCACACACACACACAAACAAATAATAATAATAATAATAATAATAATAATAATAATAACAACAACAACAATAACTTTTATTATATAATAACAAAATAATTATAATAATAATAATAATAAAATAATAATAGTAATATTAATAATAATAGTAATAAAGTAATAATAATAATAATTATAATAATAATTATAATAATAATAATAATGATAATAATTATTATTATAATAATTATAACAATAATAATAATACCAATAATAATAATAATAATAATAATAATAATAATAATAATAATAATAATAATAATTATTATTATTATTATTGTGGTGGTGTGGCGAATTATGATAATTGTTATTGATGATTGTAAGTTTTGTGGACAAGTTTAGATTTTTCTAAATATTTATTTTTAAACAAAAATTAATTATTGTGTTAGTGAGGTAAATTATGATAATCGTTATGTCTGATTGTAAGTTATTTTAAGTTGCAAATAGTCTTTAGGTAATATAGTATTTTTCAAATTTTAATCTAATTTTTTGTTTCGCTGTGCCTTCAGGCACGAGCAATTACTAGTTTTTAATAAGTCTAAGCAGATAGACATATTGGACATACATATTTAATCCTCCCTCTCCATCCTAGCGATCTCGGGCATTCCGTCCTCCCTCTCAAGTTCGACGATCTCCATCTCAAGTAACACTTTTTCCCTCTTGAGATTTAATCAGGTTTAATTTTGTGCACAAATGAATTAATTGATATCGAAAAACATGGTTCAAACAAAAAACATTCTCTCTTTTATTTGATATCATCTTATCCTCTCCATACATGGTTCAAAAAAACATTACAGAGAAAAATCCCTAATTTTGGATTAAATGTTTTGTTTTTGTTTTTTTCTGTACAGGTTTTTTTGGGCACAAGTGGAAACATAATCATTGAATATATCTTTAAGTACAGAGATGAATGTGTAGGGTTTTGACACAGAAACGCACAGCAGAAATAGAACAATTTAAAGAAATTTTGAAACCCTAAACAGGATCCATGCGAAAAATAATTAATTCAATGGTTAGAAATTATACCGATTAAGAAACTGGAATTGATGTGATCGAATCTCCAACACAATCCAAACGAACTGCGTCTCTACGGTATCCACACAAACGCTCCGCGAATCGTCTTACAATCTGCAGAAGAAGGAATCGCGGTACTGTGACAACCCGAGAAATTAGACAATTTATGAAAATCATAATTGATTGATTTAAGGTTCAATATTAGGACCTAGACAGGAAATAAGTTTATGGAATTGGCAGTTATGTAATGAAATTCCAAGAATTTCAAAAGTTTTGGACAAGACTTGAATTATGTGATAGATTGTAAGTGATAGTCTAATAATGAGGTATAAGATTATGGTAGATTTAAAATTCTTTTGAAGAATTATCAAGGATAAGTATCGAAGCGAATACTAGTCAATATATTTGATTACATATGTGAACCGTAATAATTTAAGATCAAGGATTGATCAGATAAGTTATAACTTTAGCAAACCCTAAAGTTATGTTAATCATATGGTGATTAAGTTAGAAAACCCTAACGATATGTTCAGAAACTTTAATTTTAGTATCGAGAATTTAAACCCTAATTTGGGAATCCAAATGCGAAGTATTAAACCCTAAGGGTTAAAAAGTTGTGTGTAAGGAATATGAACATTAGGTGATGGTTTATATTTGTTTATTATATAAACAAACCAAAAGAAACTAGTGTAACCCTAATTATATAAATTAGGAATGAAGGATTTAATAACTTAAGGGTTATGGAAAAAGCGAATTGTGGTATTTAGAACACTTACTAATTCTAAGAGATTTATTTTATATATATCTCAAATGATTAATTTTATAACCTAATTATATCAAGTCTAATTGGGTTAAGAAAATAAGTGTGCATGAGCAAGGATTGATGTTATAATTGATGAAGTAAAAACCCTAAGTAAATGAATTGGGTTGGATAAGAATTATAGGTATTGGACTATGTATAGCTCAGGTGTGGCCAAAGAAGTTAGTTAGAGACCAAGCAATACATTAAAGGAATGACTCAATTTTTAGCCCAAGTGGGAGAGGAATTTTTGGACATTTGTTAAATTAAATAAGCATGAAATCAAAAAGCCAAACTTGGTGAGAAATAGGCCACATGGCCGACCATGATAAGAGAGGAAAAAGGGGGAATGAATGTGTATTAAATGCTCCCTTTAGTAGTTAAACAACTCCTACCAACTCCGCACATGTGTCATCAATTTAATTTGCCAACACTTATGTTCTTACTTGCAAGTAAAGCTTGGTAATTGAAAGGGAGAAAGAGAGAAATGGTGGATCAAAATAAGGCATGACCGGATATGTGGAAGAGCAAAAGAGAGAGAGAAGGAAGGAACGGAATAGATAGAAAGAGAAGAGGGAGGGAAACTTGGGACTCTCATAAAATCAAGATCCATCTACATCTTTGAAGGAGAGAAAGAAAATCAAGCAAAGGTCTTCGGGTAAAGCGTTAAAAAATTGCGTTGCGGTAATCAACGGTTCAGGCAAGTTTTCTTTTACTTAACTCTAATAAGAGTAGTTTCTTCAAGCTTATGGTTAATCATTGCTGATTGCCATGAAATTTGTACTCTGTACATCTTACATGTATAAGTCAGGTATGAAAGGCTGATCACCTTCATTACCAGTTGGTTCAGAAATGTTTGTTCATGTAAAATACTTGTTCAGTCAAAAATTTGTTCGTGCTAGTTCTCAATTATATTGATGAATTATAACAAGCTCATTATTCATACTCTTCAATCATGATATATCGTTATATTATTGTATATAAACTTGCTGGGCAACTTTCATGCTCACCCTTGCTATATCATGATAAAACATCGCAGATAAAGCGAATGCGTTCGGATACAGGAAAATGATAATGCCAAGTTCAGCTTGGGGATATAAAGTGCGGCTATCTTGTAATAGTATAGTTTGATAAACTGTTATATGTTAGAAAGTTTATGAATTGTGTTTAAGTTAAGGTTACTCGATTTTGGGGAAAATAGTGTGTAATTTAATGTATAAACAATTTATGTTTATATCTTCCGCAAATAGTTATAGAAATAGTATACTGGATCCGCGGCGATTTGGGACCCGGATTCGGGGCTATCACAGGTACTAGCCACTAATGATGAGAATTTTCAAAACTGTTTCTCTAGTCTCTCTCTAAGAGCGGCTATGGTTTTGTATTTTGACGTAATCCCTAAAATGACTGATATATATCATATATATAGCAGTTAGGAGGAATTAATCAAAACCTAATATTATTAAAATCCGTATTTATATATATATATATATATATATATATATATCTTAATTAAGTCTTACTCAATTAATATACATATATACAAATTATCCTTTTTAATTTAAATTCGTGATTTAAAATATTATCAATCATATTGATATATTTAAATCCTTACAATTTAAATTAATTTCCTTTTTAAATTACATTATATTTGTGTGACCCTATAGGTTATTATTACATTGACAATACTTTTAAAATTATATTATAAAATTATAAACAGTGAGCGACATCTAGTAATGCATCACTGCTACCCAAGTAATAATAAGATCGATGATTCGATGCAACCTTTTCATGACCAATGTTTCAATGTAATTTAATCCTTTTAACTTTAATATCCTAGATGAAACTCGAGTCATGGAATGTGTCATACTCTTCATAATTTAATCTGAGTTTTTCTTGATCAATGAGTTGACTATATGAAACAAATCACTATTTGAGCATGACCATGCATTTCATAGTCCTACTCAATCTAGAGGCCTATGGATATCACCCTTAATATATAGGATGGTTAAATTCCATCTAGATCACTCATATTTCTCACACGATTCATGATGTACCAAATAATCACCTTTATAGTCCACCCTATTAAATGTGACATTTGATGATATCAAAGTACATAAATTCCTGTGTAGAAATATAATGATTTCAGGTCGGAGGACCATTAGATCATTGTCACTATGACACTTCACATAATGCTCCACATAGAATTCTCATGGTGGGTCTGTCTAGTACATCGTTCTCTAACATATACCTATGCATTGACTTAATATCTCATATATTTATGACCAATTAGATTTGGTCATCAGTCAATCCACATACTAGTCTTAATGCATCATTGTTATCCCATCAATAATGATACTCGACTAGGGACATTTAAGAATAATGATACCAATTATAATTATATAATCTCATGTTCAAGTCACATACTTGAAACTATATAATTTGTATCACTATTCTAAGGCTTTTTATTATGTTAACATTTATATAACACAATAAATAAAACCATAATAAAATCATTCATTTATTCAATCAAATATAATATCAAAACGTTAAGCAATTATATCAAATAATTGGCCTCTAGGGCATAAACTCTAACAGTCTCCCACTTGCACTAGAGCCAATCACTCATGTATCTAATACCTATGGAACTAGTGTGACCGCCGTACTTCTGCTGCGACACAGCCTTGGTGTGACGCCCCCAAATCCGGGTCTCTTACAACCCGACAAATGGTTCTACACGGTACTACCATTCATTCACACATTTCCTCAAATAGTCACAAGAGGACTAATATAACTCCATGTATATCAAAATAATATTACATTACCCAGGTTCTTTGTAACCCTTTCATTTGTTCTTGTTATAATATCAATATATTACAGACATTCTTCCTATACTATTACATAAGTATGCTACGGGTTCGTCTTCGCCTTGCATTTATCCTTGCCGGATCCTTCAGTCCGCTCGATCTTAGCTGTGTTCATATGGTTCAAGCAAGAGTGAGCATGGCTAGCTCAGCAAGTATTATAATTCTAATAAACAACATGCTTGAAACATAGAGCAAATATATATCTCCAGTAACTGAACAATAGTTACGAAGTACTATCGGTGATTCAAAATAGCACTTCATTTCCTTCAAAACGTTTTTCCATCAATATTCAGTAGAATAACAATTATGGCTCAAGATTATGAGTATACATAAGTTCTTTTAAAAAGGACATCCCTGCACTAAGTCCGTAAGTCCGGCATAGCTTACGAGCACTTCTGAGTGGTCAGCTCATAGTACTCTATGTTGATCAACACTACATTCTTTAAACGTGTATACGTTTAATTGTGGCAACCTCACGTGCCTGTCGTTAAACGACAAAAACATTTGAACATACGTGGTCTTCGATTGAAAACCATACCAATATAACTCGGTAATTTCTAAATCATGCTTGACAGAATCATAATATAAGTCTAGCCGGAAGAATTGGCTTAAGACTTCATCATTCTAGATTTCATGTGAAAGAGAACATGAATTACAAAGCTTGCCCAGACTGAACTGGAACAAGGGTTAGAATACTTGCCTTTGGTGACTGCTTACTGGTTAATACATGTACACTTTAAGTCTTTATGATTCTACAATTCATAATCATATAACGTACCATATTAGATCATAATTAACCAGGTATGTTTAATATTATACCTTACCCTTCATCTCAATGTAATTCTAACTTAGTTTCGTTATTAAGGGTTTCGGCTTTTATTATGTCATTCATATTCCGCTCGTCTTGATTGATTATAAACATGCATTAGTGTATTACAAGCACCTTACAATGTCTTAATTATGTTGTGATTACATCACAATTCATTACTATTAACCCCTCTTTCTTTCTATACTTGGAACTCTTCTTCTCTATCTTCTTCCTTGTTCTGGCGCCGCGGCGCCACTAATTAGTCTGTGACTCGCGCTGCGGCGCGAGTTAGCAGTGTGTCATCCTCCGGCTTCGCGCTGCGGCGCGGCCAAGAAGGCTTAGAGTCGCGCCGCGGCGCGGACTCTGGTCCTCAGAAAATTTTGTAGTTTTTGAAAATTTTGCTAACTTCCCGGACGCATAACTTCTTCGTTTTAACTCCGAATTGGTCCGTTCAAAAGCCTACGGTTCACAAATTTCATAATCTACGCGTTCATGCAAGAATTTTATCTATTTGACTTCATTTGCTAAAATTTGACCTATTAGTCCATTTTAACGAAAACGATAAGCGTTCGTGAACGTTCAACGCTCATTTCTTCGTTCTAAGTCGGAATCTGGTCATTTTCGAGTCCGCAACTCTATAATGACTACAATGACTTGTCTCCATTGAAAACCAACGTTTTCGACTTCCAATACAAAATATGACTTCTATTCCGAGACTTTCACGAATTCGACGTTAATCGTCTAATCGTGCAAAGTTCGTCAATTCAACCATACTAAGTGTTCTAAGTGGATTTTAACCAACATATCAACATTTCAAGTTATTTATTACACCAACTTATAATCAAAGTAGGTTTTGACTTATTTCCATAAGTCATTGACTTTCTCAACTTATGAACTAGAAATCTTCATACTCATGACTTACCAATAATTTAAGTCCTTCAATCAATGTTCTCATGTTATAAACAACATACTAACATCATATGACAAATCCTTCATGATCTTAACAACTTATTAGGGTTCAAGTTGCTTATTCAACTTATTCGGCTTAAGTTCATTCCTTATAACTTATTACATGTTATCCTCAATCAATCCCCCTTCTCTATCAATCCTATCATAGAAAAGATATAGATAAAAGAAAATGAGTCTTACCCTTGAAGACTTCTATTTGCTTTGGAAACTATCAAAGGTTGAAGTGGCTTATAAGTGCTTTAAGTGACTTATTCTCTCTACCAAATAAGTTACTTATATGCTTGAGAGGAAAGTGTTGGATGATAACAAAACAACCAACAAAAATGAAATGAACTTGGTATTTATAGGCCACCAAAGCTTGGGGCAAAATGGACAATAATCAATCCCACCTCCTCATTCCACCTCCTTACTATTCATAACTTAACCTTCAAGTCTTCTTGCTAGCCACTTCTTTTACTTGCTCACCACAACACTTGGTCATCACACTTAATCCTTGCCCATCAAGACTACCCACTTCCTCACTTGGTTTGACCCATGGGTCAAGGCTTCACCTTGGGCTTGGTTAATTAATCCAACTACTTTCCTATTGGGCTTGAGTTACAATAGATTGGGCTTGTGATAATCATACACTTGGGCTTCTATCAATAAACTAGAAATCCCACAAGTCCATTATCTTAAATTCAATAACTTAACATACATATCCTACGTAAAATTCTCGTATGCTATTTCGTATATTAATTCGAAATATACGATATCTCGTTCTTCGTACATAATAATACAATACGTCGTATTATACCTCTATTCCTTACTCCATATAATGTTTACACATTATACGATTACAACTTCATTCTTTTAACGCTTAATAACCTAACTATCTCAAATTAGGTACGCATGCGAAATATTTCATTTTCCATACTTAGATTATTATTACATAATCGATATCATCTCGATATTATAACATTACGTATTTCTCGGAAGTTCAAAAATAATTCCCGAGCAGAAATTGATGAATAGTGTTTTTCGGAAAATTTCTCAGAAAACTTTTATTTTCGTTTTAGAAATTCAAACACTTTAATTCTCCCATACAGTTAAAATACTACGATGTTACGACGTTTCTAGGTTATAGAACGACATCCATCTTCTCAACACGTAATAACAATAAATAATATTATTTTATTCATTATTAAAAGAAATTACAAAATGTTCAATTTTCTGGGGCGTTACACTCTCTCCCCCTTATAAGGATTCTGTCCCCAGAATCTCGCTATATAAAAATTTACACAAATAAATTCGGGTAATTCTTTTTCATCATTTCTTCTAACTCCCATGTTGCTTCTTCTGCATCGTGGTTCTTCCATATCACTTTTACTGAAACTATATTTTTGTTCCGCAGAACTTGTTCTTTCCTATCGACAATTTGAATTGGCGTTTCCTCATATGTTAAGTCTTTCTCGACATGAATAGGCTCGTATTCTATCACGTGCTTATAATCCGGCTTATAAGGACGCAATACTGAAACGTGAAATACATTATGTATTCGTTCTAGGTCTGGAGGTAACGCTACCATGTAAGCTACCTCACCTATCCGTTTTAAAACCTCAAAAGGTCCTATAAATCTCGGACTTAACTTTCCTTTCTTCCCAAAACGTATCTTTCCTTTCCAGGGAGATACTTTTAGGAATACGTATGAACCCACTTCAAACTCTCGATTCTCTCTATGCAGATCTGTAAACTTCTTCTGTCTGTCTTGAGCTGCTAAGAGACGCATCTGAATCTTTTTAACAATATCCGCTGTCTGTTGCACCAATTCTGGTCCCAACATTCGGCGTTCTCCTACCTCTTCCCAATACAGTGGCGTTCTGCATTTCCTACCATACAAAGCTTCGTAAGGCGGCATACCTATGCTTGCATGATAACTATTGTTATACGCAAACTCCACTAATGGTAGATGATCATCCCAACTACCCTTGAAGTCCATAACGCATGCTCTCAGCATATCTTCTAATGTCTGAATTGTCCTCTCGCTTTGTCCATCCGTTTGTGGATGATACGCCGTACTCAGCTTCAACTGCGTTCCCAACTGCTCTTGCAGACTTGTCCAAAAGTTCGACGTGAATCGTGGATCACGATCTGACACAATCGATACTGGCACTCCATGTCTAGAGATTATTTCCTTAATATAAAGTCTAGCTAACTGGTCTAAGTTATACTTAACCCTAATTGGCAAAAAGTGAGCTGATTTCGTCAATCGGTCCACTATTACCCAAATTGCATCATACCCCTTATGAGTAGTCGGAAGTCCCACCACAAAATCCATTGTGATATTCTCCCACTTCCACTCCGGAATCTCTAATGACTGTAACAAGCCACTAGGTCGTTGATGTTCAGCCTTAACTCTCTGACAAGTTAAGCACCTACTGACGTACTCAGCAATCTCTCTCTTCATGTTTGGCCACCAGAAACTCTGTCGAAGGTCTTGATACATCTTAGTGCTACCAGGATGAATCGAAAACCTTGAACTATGAGCCTCTTGTAGAACCTGCTCCTTTAATTCCGTCTCATCTGGAACCCAAATTCTTCCGTCAAATCTCAACAATCCCTTGTTATCAAGACTATATTTAGTATCTTTTTCGTTGGTCAGCCGTTCCTTCATCCGGTCACACTCATCAGTTTTGAGTTGCACCTCCTTAACTCTCTCTACGATGGTTGGTTGCATCTCCATTGCAAACAACATTGGTCCTTTTTCTTCACTGGGCAGCTTCACCTCTAACTCCATCCTAGCCATCTCTGTTATTAACTCAGTTTGAGTCGTTAACAAAGACAACTTTTCCCGACCCTTTCTACTTAAGGCATCGGCAACTACATTGGCTTTTCCAGGGTGATACAGGATTTCACAGTCGTAATCCTTTATCAATTCCAGCCATCTTCTCTGCCTCATATTCAACTCCTTCTGTGTGAAGATATATTTTAGACTTTTATGGTCCGTGTATATCTCACATTTTTCTCCATAAAGATAATGTCTCCATATCTTTAGAGCAAAAACTACTGCGGCTAGTTCTAGATCATGAGTAGGGTAAACTTTCTCATAATCCTTCAACTACCTAGATGCATACGCAATGACCTTGCCATGCTGCATGAGCACGCAACCAAGTCCTCTATGCGAAGCATCACTATAAACTACAAAATTTCCCGTGTCATCGGGTAATGACAACACAGGTGCCTCACTCAATCTCTTCTTTAGTTCTTGGAAACTGTTCTCACACTTGTCAGTCCAAGCGTATTTCACAGTCTTCCTCGTCAAATTAGTCAACGGAGTAGCTATCTTTGAAAAATCCTGGATAAATCTCCGATAGTAACCCGCTAACCCTAGGAAACTCCACACCTCAGTCGGCGTTTTCGGTTGTTCCCAATTCATCACGGCTTCTACCTTCGCTGGATCCACTGAAATCCCCTCATGGTCAATGACATGACCTAAAAATTGCACCTTCTCTAACCAAAATTCACACTTTGTGAATTTTGCATACAACTTCTCCTTCCTTAATGTCGCCAACACTAATTTAAGGTGTTCAGCATGATCTTCTGGCGTCTTAGAATAGACTAGAATATCATCTATAAACACCACGACGAACTTGTCCAAATATTGTTTGAACACTCTGTTCATCATATCCATGAATGCAGCTGGTGCATTTGTCAACCCAAATGACATCACTAAAAACTCGTAATGACCATAACGAGTCCTGAATGCTGTCTTTGGCACATCCTCCTTCCTAACCTTCAACTGATGATACCCCGTTCGTAAATCTATTTTAGAAAAATAATTAGCCCCTTTCAGCTGATCAAAGAGATCATCGATCCTGGGCAATGGGTATTTATTCTTTATCGTTAACTTGTTCAACTCTCTGTAGTCGATACAAAGTCTTAACGATCCATCCTTCTTCTTGACAAACAGTACCGGTGCTCCCCATGGTGACACACTCGGCTGAATGTACTTCCTATCCAACAGTTCTTGTAACTGCACCATCAACTCCTTCATTTCTACTGGCGCCATACGATACGGTGCCCTGGAAACTGGTGCCGCTCCTGGCACAATGTCTATCACAAATTCTGTCTCCCTATCCGGCGGAAGACCAGGTAATTCACTCGGAAATACATCGGCGAATTCCCTCACTATAGGTATTTGTTCCATGGTTGGTACCACTCTTTCGGTATCAACAACATGGCACAGATATCCTACGCATCCCTTCCTCAGTAATTTTCTAGTTTGTGTCATGGTTAGACAACACGAACGTCCCGGCGATCTATTCCCATAAAATACTACCCGAGGTTGTTCTAAGGTCTTTATGTTCACACACTTCTTTTGACAATCTATTATTGCCCCATGGTTTACTAACCAATCCATTCCAAGAATTACATCGAATTCTTCTAACTTTATTGGTAATAAATCTACCGATAATTTACAACCCCGTATATCTACACAACAACTTCTATGAACATCTTCAATAGGAATTATATCTTCATTTGCTACCTTAATATTTACAGGTATAAGTAACTTTTCAGGAAGTAGTCCTAATCGTCTAGCAAAACTGCATGCTATAAATGAACAGGTAGCACCCGAATCAAACAGCACGTACGCATTGATATCGTTGATTGGGATAATACCTGCAACGACGTCCCCTGATGCAACCGCATCCTGGACTGTCATGTTAAAGGTACGACCCAACGGCCTACCCTGCTGAACTGGACCCCCAATAGCTAACTTACCGCTATTAGTGCCCCGATTCCCGTCCGTCCCCTTCTTCGGGCAATTCTTTGCCATGTGGGCGGTTGACCCACACACAAAGCATCCATGATTCTTTTTCGGACTTGGACAATTTGGCGCAATGTGCCCCTCGTGTCCGCAGTTGTAACAGACGGCCTTCCCTTTGAGACAGACTCCTAGATGAGTCTTTCCACAGGTCTTGCAGGCCTCCATTCTTCTCTTTGGGTCCCCTTGCTTCACTCCGGTATTCCCAGAGTTAATTACCTTCCTCTTTTGACCCTCGCCACTCCCACTGGCTCCCTCAATCTTGACTCTCCCGTCAACCTTCCCCTTATTCTTCTTTTCCTTGTGGTATTGGCTCAACGCCTCACTACCACCTTCGGCGATTATCGCCTTCTCTAAAACGATCCCAAAAGAAGTACTTTGGAATACTGATATACGGTTATAGAGCCAGGGTTTCAAGCCTTTCTCAAACCGTCTCGCCTTCCTCACCTCGGTATCCACTTGGTGTGGAGCGAACCTAGCCAGTTCATTGAACTTGGCAGCGTATTGGGGAACCGTCATTTCCCCTTGTTTCAGTTCTAAAAACCGCATCTCCATCCTTCCCTGCATGCTCGTGGGAAAATAGTTCTCGAAGAATATCTCCTTGAATCTATCCCACGTTAAAGTCGTTATCCCGACCCTAGCCCGATTGGCTTCCCACCAAAAATTGGCCTCTCCCTTCATCATATAGGTTGCAAAGGCAACCTTCTGGGCCTCATCAACATTTGCAATTACAAATGCCTTCTCTATTTCCTTAACCCACGTTTGGGCTTCGATTGGGTCCGTAGTTCCTTTGAACTCCGGCGGACCTACACTCTTAAAATCCTTAAAGGTAGTAGCTCGTGCTACTCCTGGATTTACGGGGATATTAGCCCCTGTTCTATTAAAGGCGGCTGTTAATAAATTAACAAACTCCTGCATCGCGTTAACCGGACCTCCCTCCGGTTGATTTACGTCCGCACCTTGATTTCGTTGCACTCTTCTCGGCGGCATTTTGCCTGATACAATAAACACATTACGTTATTATTCCTTTCTTTATTAGCTATCATTAATATAAAACAATAACTCCAAACATTCATAACTCATTGCTTTCCATAAAACGATCTTTATATACATTCTTTGTAGTATAATACTACATCGGTTACATACTCAGCCTAAGCTGATTACATTACTTTCCCGCTATCACTTTCCAAAAATTGGGATTTACAAAAGACTACCCTTTACTATACAAAAAGGGTTTTACATCACTACTACTTACCAAAAATATCTAAAAACTATTCTAACCACCACTAAACTACATCTGCCTCAAGGCATTATTGAAATCTGCCTTGGCCAGACCGGCAATGATATCACGGCTAATAGTATGCCTCGTTTGCCCCACCTCCACCGGATATCCAGCTACCTGCTGCTGAAAATCCGTGTGAGAACTCCTATAGATATAGGACATCCTCCCTATTTTCTGCACTTTTGTCTTGAGCTCCTCCTTAAGCTCCAAGACCTCATGCTTTAAATCCTGGACTTTGTCCTTAGCCAAAATCCTCTCGTCATGCTCCTGCTCCCACATGGACTCGACATCAGTCTTGTCCTCTATAAGCATTTGAAGCTCTGCCTTCAGCTCCTTAACCTCCTGACAGTAATGGATATTTCTATCCAACACTGACATAAACAGAGACATCATTGACCCCCCAGGAGCTATCTCTGCTGCTATAGCTACTGGGTTAAAGGAGACTGTCTCTACCTCCTCCTCTATCATCCCGTCAAATACTGACATGTAGTCAGCTTCTTCTGAGTCTTCAGACTCAATGATTACTACTTCTGGCTCTGCTGCTATAGGGTTTGGTACAACCTCTACTTGGTTCACCGACTCTTCACTTATGGTCTGTTCATAAACAAACATCTCGTTTACCCCTGACATCTACATAAAACAAATAAGTTGATTAGTACACGTCAGTAGAATAATAAACATACATATCATAATGCATTTTTATAAGGTTATTTTCTTCTTGTATTTCTTTGATTCTTCCTAAGGTTATGGCTTAAGGTTTTAATTCCCCCCCTTAAGTTTTATAACCTCTTGCTCTGATACCAACCTGTGACGCCCCCAAATCCGGGTCTCTTACAACCCGACAAATGGTGCTACACGGTACTACCATTCATTCACACATTTCCTCAAATAGTCACAAGAGGACTAATATAACTCCATGTATATCAAAATAATATTACATTACCCAGGTTCTTTGTAACCCTTTCATTTGTTCTTGTCATAATATCAATATATTACAGACATTCTTCCTATACTATTACATAAGTATGCTACGGGTTCGTCTTCGCCTTGCATTTATCCTTGCCGGATCCTTCAGTCCGCTCGATCTTAGCTGTGTTCATATGGTTCAAGCAAGAGTGAGCATGGCTAGCTCAGCAAGTACTATAATTCTAATAAACAACATGCTTGAAACATAGAGCAAATATATATCTCCAGTAACTGAACAATAGTTACGAAGTACTATCGGTGATTCAAAATAGCACTTCATTTCCTTCAAAACGTTTTTCCATCAATATTCAGTAGAATAACAATTATGGCTCAAGATTATGAGTATACATAAGTTCTTTTAAAAAGGACATCCCGGCACTAAGTCCGTAAGTCCGGCATAGCTTACGAGCACTTCTGAGTGATCAGCTCATAGTACTCTATGTTGATCAACACTACATTCTTTAAACGTGTATACGTTTAATTGTGGCAACCTCACGTGCCTGTCGTTAAACGACAAAAACATTTGAACATACGTGGTCTTCGATTGAAAACCATACCAATATAACTCGGTAATTTCTAAATCATGCTTGACAGAATCATAATATAAGTCTAGCCAGAAGAATTGGCTTAAGACTTCATCATTCTAGATTTCATGTGAAAGAGAACATGAATTACAAAGCTTGCCCAGACTGAACTGGAACAAGGGTTAGAATACTTGCCTTTGGTGACTGCTTACTGGTTAATACACGTACACTTTAAGTCTTTATGATTCTACAATTCATAATCATATAACGTACCATATTAGATCATAATTAACCAGGTATGTTTAATATTATACCTTACCCTTCATCTCAATGTAATTCTAACTTAGTTTCGTTATTAAGGGTTTCGGCTTTTATTATGTCATTCATATTCCGCTCGTCTTGATTGATTATAAACATGCATTAGTGTATTACAAGCACCTTACAATGTCTTAATTATGTTGTGATTACATCACAATTCATTACTATTAACCCCTCTTTCTTTCTATACTTGGAACTCTTCTTCTCTATCTTCTTCCTTGTTCTGGCGCCGCGGCGCCACTAATTAGTCTGTGACTCGCGCTGCGGCGCGAGTTAGCAGTGTGTCATCCTCCGGCTTCGCGCTGCGGCGCGGCCAAGAAGGCTTAGAGTCGCGCCGCGGCGCGGACTCTGGTCCTCAGAAAATTTTGTAGTTTTTGAAAATTTTGCTAACTTCCCGGACGCATAACTTCTTCGTTTTAACTCCGAATTGGTCCGTTCAAAAGCCTACGGTTCACAAATTTCATAATCTACGCGTTCATGCAAGAATTTTATCTATTTGACTTCATTTGCTAAAATTTGACCTATTAGTCCATTTTAACGAAAACGATAAACGTTCGTGAACGTTCAACGCTCATTTCTTCGTTCTAAGTCGGAATCTGGTCATTTTCGAGTCCGCAACTCTATAATGACTACAATGACTTGTCTCCATTGAAAACCAACGTTTTTGACTTCCAATACAAAATATGACTTCTATTCCGAGACTTTCACGAATTCGACGTTAATCGTTTAATCGTGCAAAGTTCGTCAATTCAACCATACTAAGTGTTCTAAGTGGATTTTAACCAACATATCAACATTTCAAGTTATTTATTACACCAACTTATAATCAAAGTAGGTTTTGACTTATTTCCATAAGTCATTGACTTTCTCAACTTATGAACTAGAAATCTTCATACTCATGACTTACCAATAATTTAAGTCCTTCAATCAATGTTCTCATGTTATAAACAACATACTAACATCATATGACAAATCCTTCATGATCTTAACAACTTATTAGGGTTCAAGTTGCTTATTCAACTTATTCGGCTTAAGTTCATTCCTTATAACTTATTACATGTTATCCTCAATCAATCCCCCTTCTCTATCAATCCTATCATAGAAAAGATATAGATAAAAGAAAATGAGTCTTACCCTTGAAGACTTCTATTTGCTTTGGAAACTATCAAAGGTTGAAGTGGCTTATAAGTGCTTTAAGTGACTTATTCTCTCTACCAAATAAGTTACTTATATGCTTGAGAGGAAAGTGTTGGATGATAACAAAACAACCAACAAAAATGAAATGAACTTGGTATTTATAGGCCACCAAAGCTTGGGGCAAAATGGACAATAATCAATCCCACCTCCTCATTCCACCTCCTTACTATTCATAACTTAACCTTCAAGTCTTCTTGCTAGCCACTTCTTTTACTTGCTCACCACAACACTTGGTCATCACACTTAATCCTTGCCCATCAAGACTACCCACTTCCTCACTTGGTTTGACCCATGGGTCAAGGCTTCACCTTGGGCTTGGTTAATTAATCCAACTACTTTCCTATTGGGCTTGAGTTACAATAGATTGGGCTTGTGATAATCATACACTTGGGCTTCTATCAATAAACTAGAAATCCCACAAGTCCATTATCTTAAATTCAATAACTTAACATACATATCCTACGTAAAATTCTCGTATGCTATTTCGTATATTAATTCAAAATATACGATATCTCGTTCTTCGTACATAATAATACAATACGTCGTATTATACCTCTATTCCTTACTCCATATAATGTTTACACATTATACGATTACAACTTCATTCTTTTAACGCTTAATAACCTAACTATCTCAAATTAGGTACGCATGCGAAATATTTCATTTTCCATACTTAGATTATTATTACATAATCGATATCATCTCGATATTATAACATTACGTATTTCTCGGAAGTTCAAAAATAATTCCCGAGCAGAAATTGATGAATAGTGTTTTTCGGAAAATTTCTCAGAAAACTTTTATTTTCGTTTTAGAAATTCAAACACTTTAATTCTCCCATACAGTTAAAATACTACGATGTTACGACGTTTCTAGGTTATAGAACGACATCCATCTTCTCAACACGTAATAACAATAAATAATATTATTTTATTCATTATTAAAAGAAATTACAAAATGTTCAATTTTCTGGGGCGTTACACTTGGTCAGTGGATCTGCAACATTATCATCTATTGGCACTCTTCCTATATGTACATCTCCTCTATCTATGATTTCACGGATGAGATGGTACCACCTAAGTAGTATATGCTTGGATCGTTGGTGAGATCTGGGTTCCTTAACATGTGCAATGGCTCCATTATTATCACAGTATAGAACAACCGGACCAATAATGGTTGGAACAATACCAAGTTCAGTGATGAACTTTTTAATCCATACAGCCTCCTTGGCCACACTAGAAGCAGCAATATACTCAGCCTATATTGTAGAATCGACTACTGTCTCTTGCTTCGAACTCTTCCAGCTAACATCACCACCATTAAGGCAAAACACAAAACCTAACTGAGACTTATAGTCATCATTGTCAGTCTAGAAACTAGAATCTGTGTAACCCTTTATTGCCAGTTCGTCTTCACCTCCATATACCAAGAATGAATCCTTAGTCCTTTTTAGGTACTTGAGGATATTCTTGACTGCTGTCCAGTGACCTTCACCTAGATTCGACTGGTATCTGCTCATCATGCTCAAAGCATACGAGACATCCAGACGAGTACATATCATTGCATACATGATAGATCCAATTGCTGAAGCATAAAAGATCTTTCTCATACGCTCCTCATCATCTTGTGATTTAGGACATTGGGCCTTAGATATCTTTACACCATGAGTCACGAATAAGTTTCCTCGTTTCGCCTCTTGCATGCTAAACCGTTTCACCACTTTATCAATATATGTACTTTGACTTAGGCCGAGCAATTTTCTCGATCTATCTCTATAGATCCTGATACCTAAAATTTAGGCAACATCGCCCAAATCTTTCATGGAGAAACATTTTCCTAACCATGTTTTTACAGCCTGTAAGGAAGGAATATCATTCCAAATAATTAATATGTCATCAATGTAAGACCCCAACTTTTATAAATAAAGATGAATTTTCTATAAATATCAATTTTGAATATTATGGAATGAATTTGATATAATGTTATAGTTGTAGGTAATATTTATAAATTTTGCAAAGTACGCAAGTTATTATATAATATTCGATTGGTCGGGAAATATTCGTTTTAACAGGGAATATTCGTACAACGGCACAATCATTGGTGGACCCCACAACAAAATTATTGTCGGATTGAGAAAACAACAAAAATACTTTATGAAAATAACGACGGAAGTTTTACAGTTAACTGTTGAAACACCCGGTGTTAAAAGTACAGTAATACGCGTAGTTGCATAGTAGCACACGATATTGATTATTGATGCTTATGTGAGAAGTCACTCAGTTTTGTTCAATTATTGCTACAGTAATTACAGCATAATATCTCACGTTATTTGATTCAATTATTGTCAATATTTTATATATTATTAAATCAATAATTGAGACGACAAAGTTATTAATATTATTATTTGCAATATTAACGATGTCTAGAAGTTCTGTTAAGGAGAGGTTTGGTCACCTAATTGCGCACCAATAGGGAGAAATCCTTATTGGAAAGCCCCCTCTTTCCTGGGAACGGCCTGGTCGATTAATATTGATAATGATGATAAATGTTATTTAAAATATTGAGAGGAATTTTTTTATGAAGTAATTGTTATAAATTTTGCTTATTATTTGGACCCCCACTTACCCATTTTTTTAAAACAGTCGTAGAAAGTTATCTCAGTTTCGTTTTATTTCTTATATATATATATGTGTATTATATATATGTATATATACATATATATATGTATATAAGAAAAGTGATGATGGGAATGGTGGGTGGGGGAGTGTGTGCGTGTGTGGGAGGGAGTATAATTGTTAGTATATTATATATAATAAGTGTCTGCATGTGTGTTTAAAAAGGATGTTAGTGGAGGAAATTGGTGGACGAATTTGTAAGCCTTTGCCGTAAGGCAAAGCTTATAAATATATTTATATTTTATAAGTTTTGTTTTATTAGAATATTTTATTAATACTGCATAGTAAATCAATATGGACTGTCCGTTTAAAAGTAAATCATTCTGAACCGTTCATGAAATAGTTGCTATTCAGTCCATTCTTCTATAAATAGAAGCTCATTCCTTCATTATATCTTACGAATTCACTGAAACTCTAGAGAGAGAAACTATAGAGAGAAAGAAGAAAAGTGTTCTGCTACTTCACTACTCCTATATCCAGTACTCTTCTTTCTAAGGTAAGGGGTATTATTTCTTTTGTATTCATGAAGGGAACTTCTGTTATTCCATTCTTTATTATTCTGTTGGAATAACCTGTATACGCGGGCTACCCTATACTTGGTGAAATTCTTTTGTTATTCCATTTTTATTATTCTGTTGGAACATCCTGTCTGTGTGTTACGCATGACCTGGTTCCATTATTTATTATTCTGTTGGAACATCCTGTCTGTGCTTTACGCATGACCTGGTTCCGTTATTTATTATTCTGTTGGAATATCCTTCATGTGCGTTTATGCATGACCTGGTTTCGTTATTTATTATTCTGTTGGAATATCCTATCTGTGCGGTCTATCGCATGCATGGTGATTTCTTTTGTTATTCCATTCTTTATTATACTCAGTTGGTTAAAGTTTTGACTTCTATACTCCATGAAATTAGTGGAATATCCTTGATATTTGCGCTTCATCTAGAATCTTTTCATGGAAATATTCTTCTGAGCATTCTTGAATTTTACTCTACAAAGAAGTATCATGTTGACAATTTGGACGTTATTAGTTCCTGGATAAATTAATTCTTGAACTTGTTTTATTGAATTCGTATATCATTGTCATCATCCTCATGTTTATATTATGTTGAAAGTCATTTGTGGCTTGTAGTGCATAAATGGACTTGGTATGATTATGACCAGGGATTATTCGGTATAATCATGACCGTAACATTACAAATGATGTAGTAAAAGTCCTCATTGGCTGTAGTGCATTGATGAACAGTTGTTGGCATGATCATGACCATTGATGAATACACGAATATCCTTGGCCCGTAGTGCATGGATAATTTATGGTCGTAATACTATTGAATATCCTTGGTCGTAGTGCAGGGATGATGTGGATTATTTATTAAGCTAAGTCTCAGTGATAAAAGTGATGAAAAACCTTTTAAATCATAGAAGATAGTAGATTTTATTCTCTACTTGACTCTTCTAATGGATTACTTGTTCTGCTGCAGTTAAACTTGATATTTATTATTTTTTATCAATTTAACACTTTTGAAGGCTAACAATAAATTATTATGCATTATCTTAGTCATAATATTTCTTACTGGGCTAGTTGAACTCACCCTTTTGCTTTCATTGTTCTCTTCAGGAAATGAGAACGTAGCTGGGACTAGTCGGGGAACAGAGTGATGGTCCTAGATGGTGCATTAGTAGTCGTCACTATTCTGTGAAATAGTGTAATAATAAATGTAATGAGGACCCCATTGAGTTTGTATATTGTATAGATGACAATATTTGTATTAAAACTCACAACATATGTTTAGTCGTATTTTACACGACTGTTGTATAATTAAGTTTGTATTTGAATTATGTACCATATATTTGGCGACTCAAGATGGGTGATGTATACCGATTTTGGGGGCATCACAGTTGGTATCAAAGCTTAGGAATATGATCCCTGACTAAGATGTGAGACTAGAACTAGGAGGGGAGAGACGGGGAATTCCTTCGTTAGTATGGCGTACCTAAATTTATTTGGTATTTAATTGGTTGGTCAGAGTATAGAGATAATATGTTACATGTCAGCTAAACCTTGTTTTGTGGCAGTATCTGAAAATGACATCCGAGAATGCTGAGAATAACAATGGAGCACAGGAGACCGTTGAGTCTCCACATATCAATAATCAGGATAATGTGCATCAGGAAGGCGACAATCCTCATGCAAACAACAACACTGACCAAATGATGGATGATGGAATGTTCAGAGGCTTTATGCAATTCATGCAACATCAGGCGAGAGCGGCTCCTGTCTAAAATGTAGGTGGAAACACTGAAAACTCTCGGACGGTCACCACTAAATAGTTCAAGGAGCTGGGACCACCGGAGTTTATTGGAGAGCCAAAAGCACTTAAGGCGGAAGCATGGATAAAGCAGATCACCAAGATATTTGATGTCTTGGGATGCTCTGAGGAGAAAAAGGTTCCCTTTGCCACCTTTATATTGCGAGGAGAGGCAGATTACTGGTGGGAATCGGTAAAGCGTACTCAACCTGCCGCACTGAAGATGCCTTGGGAGAAGTTCCAAGAACTATTCAACGACAAGTACTTTCCCGAAAGTATTCATCACATAAAAGAGGTAGAGTTCATCAAGTTAGAGCAGAACAATATGACCGTGTCACAGTACGAGGCTAAGTTTGCTGAGTTGTCCCGGTTTGCGTCTCACTTGGTTGATATTGAGGAGAGAATGATGCAAATGTTTTTAAGAGGTTTGAAACTAGAGATACGTCAATATCTTATTTCTCATAAACTGTGTTTGTATTAAGATGTTGTAAATAGGGCTTAGTTATTGGAACGTGATAACGAGTCAACGTAACCAAGAGAAAGCAGTCGGCAGAATGAAAATACCAGTGGTAACGGTCATCGAAGCGGTGACAACAAACGTGGAGGGAATCAACATGCTAGAAATGGTAACAATTTCGGTGGTAATCATGGCTAAGACAATAAGAATGGACATTTCAAGAAGAGGAGATTCAACAATGATGGAAAGACGTCAGCATTAGCACCCGTGGTTAAGGAAGGAGAACGACCACCTATCATATGCTTCAAATGCGGAGGGGAGGGACATATCAGTCCAAACGGCGCGATGCCATCCAAAGCGTGTTATAATTATGGAAGAGAAGGTCACCTAGCCCGATTTTGTCGTACACCAAAGACAAGTCCAGTTGGAATGGTGACACAAAATACCGTCCCAAACAAGTCAAAACCAGTAGTTCAAGGGAGAGCGTTTGTTGTAACATCCCAGAAAGCAAGGAACCCGAACGAGGTCATCACGGGTAAGCTTATCATAAACTCTAGTGAGGTCTATACCTTATTTGATATCGGTTCTACCCATTCTTTTATTTCTCCTACTTGCGCTCAACGATTAAATTTGACTCCGGAGAAATTAAACTTTGACTTATATGTGAAAACTCTGTTGGGAGAAACCTTCATTACATCCACTGTTTATAAGTCTTGTTTGGTTCAAATCGGTACCCTTACATTACCTGTCGATTTTATTTCATTAAAAATACTTGCATTTGATGTGATTTTAGAGATTGATTGGTTAACTACTCATCATGTAAAAATTGATTCTTTTCGTAAGGTTTTTAGCTTTAATATTCCTAACCAACCTATTATGCGAATTCAAGCAACTAAACCATTAAAATCAATCACTATCATTACAAGCCATAAAGCTATTCGTTTATTGAAAAATGGATGTCAAGCTTTCTTAACTCATATCACGGATCTAAACAAAAATACGTCAGTTTTGAATGATAATTCTGTTGTTAATAAATTTCCTGACGTATTCCCCGAAGAACTTCCTAGCCTACCCCCAGAGCGTGAAATTGAATTTTGTATCGACCTTGAACCAGGTATAAATCCCATTTCCAAAGTCCCATATCGAATGGCTCCTATTAAACTTCAGGAGTTAAAGACCCAACTACAGGAATTGTTAGATGTTGGTTAAAATCTAATTACGCACAACATGCAAGTATACGTGGTCAACAAGTAATAAAGTGATAAGTTGAGTATCGTTCCTATAGAGAATTATTTAATAAAAATCACCAAGTACTAACCCGTAACCAACTCAATCTTATTTAAACAAATGAATTTAATGTTATAAATTAAAATATTTAACTAAACTAATTCTAATTACCACTAATTAAAAATTAGATTATGGAGAATTAAGATCACAACTTCACTTATTGCTTCATTTAGGTTAACACACTTCTCATCAATTATTCTCTATCCCAAATTGTTAATCAAGAACACGAAAGTAGTATTAACCACCTCTCGATGCACTAATACCGTATTAACGTCAATCCACAATTAAGATAGAAATCCGTTAAACACCTTAACCAACAAATCCACTATATCTCTATGTGAATTACAATTGAAGAAAGTTGAAGAACAAGTTCTCTATAAGATTACATGCGGCGTCAAGCATATCTCTACCTTAACACTCATCAAGTTTAAGCTACTAACAAAATCCTGAACACATGCTATCATGATTAGATCTAAATCTATACTTCATCTCTTGAGTTCATATAGATTATCACGGTAATTGATGGCCAATCAATTAAACAATTAATTCCAAATCATAATAGACAATCCTCACAATAGAAAATACTAATTGATAACGAAGCATATTAAAATAAACTACACAATAAGATCCATTGTAATCTCAAACAAAGAATTAGTTCATGATTATTGAATTTAAACTAAGAATCCACAATTGAATAGACATTAAAAGATAAAAGTAAGATGAAAGAAGAGAATAGAATCTGTTGTCAGCAAATCTGATGCTCCCCTCTTGCTCTTGCTCTTGATCTTCAATGGTCTCCAAGTTGCTTCAATCTCCAAAACTAATAAGAATTAGGGTTATGTTCTAATCTAATGGAGTGTATCTCTAATCTAAGCTATGTAATCCCCTCTTATTTTATGCCTTACATTATGTATTTATAGGTTACAAGTCTAATTTTTAACTTAGGAACAAACCCAATCCAATTTGGAGTCAAAAAGGTGTCAAAATTCGCCCAAAACGCGTCCAGGCCCGCACCAAGCCTTTCCCCAGCGCCCCAGCGCCCCAGCGCTGGGCACGGCGCTCAAACTCTGCTTCCTAGCGCCTAGGCGCTGGAATCAAGCCTAAAACGAGCGCCTCGGCGCTTGCTCCTTTTTCCAACATTTTCTGCTCCGACGTCCTTTGAGAAAATGGCCATTATCGCAAAACCCTAATTTTAAGGACAAACACTAATTTTGAAGTCAAATGAGACCTTAAAATATGTTAAGTCAATATGTTATGTGATTCATGATAATTATAATTATTAATAATCAAGAAAAAAAACCCTAATTGTAAATTAAAACCCTAATTTCTTAAATTAGAAACCCTAAATAATAATTAGCTAATTGCTAAATGAAAAATCCTAATTTAAAACTCAAGTTGAGTTCGACACTGTTATATAACTGTGTTATATGGTGCATGCATGTTATGTATTATATAATTTTATATTGATTAGGTAAACCCTAATTAATAATTTAGAAATACTAATTTCTAGAAACCCTAATATTTATTTTAAAAACCTTAATTCTAAAATTAGTAAACCCAATTTCTAATTTAGTAGCCCTAATTGCTAATTGAAAACCTTAATTGCTTAAGTGGCAAGGTTAATTATATTATAATACCCTAATGTTCATGTATAATTATAAATTTAAATTATAATTAACAAAACCTTAATTTATAAAATTTTAGAAAACTAAAATTTTTATTTTGTACAAACCCTAATTGCTAAATCCTACAAATGCTATGTACTAAACCTTAGGGTTAAACCCTAAGGGTTTGCCAATTTCCATTTTGCCATTAAATGTGTTGGACAAAAGACCATTATGCCCCTAGTTGAATTATTTGGCTAAAAACTAGGTTTTGACATTTAGGGGAAGTTGGTGGCCAAACCCAACAACCCCACATGCTCTAAATCTCCAGCAAATCAAGCAAAGCTCAGCCAATACATTGAACCCAAATGATATAAATAGAATTGGAGAGAGAAAAGTGAGCATTTGCACATTTTTTTTTACAAACACTCAACTAAACTCTCTCCACCCAAAACCTACGAAATTATAAGGCAAATCAGTCTCTAAGACCAGCCCCACGATCAGCCATAATAAATCAGAAGCCAAGAAATCAGAAAATTTCAAAGAAGGTATAAACCCTAGCCTTAATTTCTGTCCAAAAATTCGGTGTTAGATGTTAAGTTTAATTGTTTTAATATGTTTTTTATAGTGTCTAATGATGATCTGGGTTGCTAGATGTTAGATCCATAACATCTAGAGGCTCGGATTTGAAAATTTGTAAAATCTGGAAAATGTATTTCTGTTGTCTGACATCAAATGTCAGGGGCTGTAGATCGTTGTGTGTTTATTGTTTTTGTTGTTTAAGTGTTTACTTTTGTAGCCTTTTATGAGATCTTTAATCTGAAAGTGGATTCACTGTCATTGGATGTCTAGATCAAAAGATATTAATGGTCAAAGGTCGTTGACCGACCATGACCGGGAAGAAATCTGGGTAAACCCAGAAAATTTTTAGCGTCTGACAAGATTTCAAGCTTCTATATCTAACAGCTTTGATGATGTTTGTTGATGTTGTTGTATTCAATTTGTAGCTAGATATGTATGCTATACATTCATGTTTCTAGAAGTCATAAACAATAAACCGAGTAGTTGTAATCGATGGTCAAAGTAGCCCATCTGGCCACGGTTTGAGTTTCTGGGAAAAAACCCAGAAACTTTTCGAGCAGATTTTCTGGCCTGGTTTGACCAGTTGGTATCTGCTAGATTTGTTGTTGTTTTAGTAATATTTTGTGATAGATCTATTTAGTTACATGTTGGGTATAACATGGAATCGTTAGATCCTTAAAACATTAGACGATTAGCATGTAGTGAAGGCTCAAAGTATCACTCATGATCTGTTCTTCATTTCTGGGTAACCCAGAAAATGAAGAACAGACCTGACAACATGTTTGAAGGCACAGATCTCGTCGATTATATGTTGTATGAACTTGTTTGTTGTTGGATCTTGTAGTCGTGCATTAGTACTACAATATCTGACTAATAACATGCCCAGTAACATCAGGATCTGACCGGAAATCTTGGTCAAACTCTGTACCTTGCAAACTGCTATGAATGTTCAAGAACAGCTCAAGAACATGAAGAACACCTATAGCGACGGTTCTGTTGCTATAGGTGGTCTTTAGCGACAAATAGTATTTATTTTCTGGAAATTAATTAATAAATAGAAAAAAATAGTTTTTAATTATTAAAAATACAAAATAAATTATTAAAAATTATTTTAAATTCTAAAAATTAGTTTTTAATTATTTTAAATATATTTCATAAATATTTAATATTTTTGAAATATTAAAAGTATTTAATTTATTTAATAATAATATTAAATAAAATATTTAAAAATGATTTTAATATTTGAAAAATCATTTAAAATTATATTATGGTATAAGAAAATAATTTAAGTTATTTTTGATAACTTTTAATATTATGTGAATATTTTCATTAATAAATTAATATTAATGATAATTAAGTTATTTATTACATGAATTAAATAAATGAATTAAAAATGATTTTATTAAATTAAAAATCATTTTAAATAAGAATAAGGTATTTAAAAATATTTTAAGTTATAAAATATAAATTTTAATATTTAAAGGTAAATTTCATTAATTAATTATTATTAATGATATTAAAGTTATTTAATAATTATATTAAATAATTTAGTTTAAAAATTATTTTAATATTATAATAATCACTTTAAATAAAAATAAAGTGTTTAAAGATATTTTAAGTTATAAAATATAACTTTTAATATTTAAAGAATAATTTCATTAATAATTTAATATTAATGATATTTATTTAATGATTAATGATATTAAGTTTATTTAATAATTATATTAAATAAATAGTTTAAAAATAGTTTTATTTATTTAAAAATCATTTAAAAAGGATATAAATAAATTAAAAATATTTTAAGTTATAATTAATGACTTTTAATATTTGGATAAATAGTTCAATAATATTTAAATATTAATGGTAATTATTTAAGAATGATTTTAAATGTTTTAAAAATCATTTAAGGGTAATATAAGTACTTTACAAATATTTTAAGTTATTATAAATAACTTTAATATTTTGGCAATAGTTTGATTAATAGTTTTATATTAATTAAATGTTGATGATAATAGAATTGTTTGATATTTAAATCATTTAATAATGATTATGATATTTCAAAAATTATGGTAAATGGTAATAAATATTTTATAATTATTATAAGGTCATGAAAAATGATATGACTGTTATTTAATTAGTCTAAATGGATATTGAACAACTGTTTAGAGTCTTAGACTCGATTTTTACCCGATAAAGATGTTGGTAGACCGACATGGTTCATAAATTGATCTGGACTTAGAAATTTAGTTAGTTAATTATTTTATTTGTGATTCAATGGTGGATAAAGTTGTGTGACAATGTGATTAGGAATGAGTTGATGTTTGTTTGTGATGCCATGATTGTGAAACATGTGTGACAATGTGATTATGTTATGTGCTGACTGCAATATGCAGTACTATGTGTTATGTTATATTTGTTCTTTTATCGATAGAATGATTTGATTAATGATAGGTCGTGATAGAAAAGATAAGTCTAAGTTGCGTAATTGTAAGCAGCACATCAGGCAAGTATCCTTACTTTGCATTTTTTTATGCAATGGACAAGTGTAAGAATGTTTTAGAATTATATTATTATTATATAGATTGTTAAACCTATATTATATAAGCCCATTGATTATCAACATGTTAGTATATGATAATTCAGATATATATTCTGTTCGTTAATTTCTATAAATGATTATACAAGTGTCCCCACTTGGATAATTATTGTATTTAATCACATGTTGATACACCTTTGATATACATATATATAGAATTATATAAGACCTTTGTTATGAAAACCCGACAGGTATGAACATCCCGATAATGGGAAAATTTTTATGAGCTACGGCGGACAAAGGATGAACGATAATATCGTTCTAGCAATGTAGTATTGATCAATACAGGGCCCATGGGCTGTACACCCTCAGGCCCGTAAGCAATGGCCGGTTTATAGATGAATTTCTATTTAAACCCTTTCGAAAATGAAAAACAATGTTCATAATGTGTCATAGAAACCCCATGTATAGACAATACATAGTTTCAAAAATTTGAAAGAGGGTTGTTATGTTATTGTTATTGGTACAGATTACTTCACAACTATTGACCGGTTGTAGAAGAATATTATAAAGAAAATATTTAAATTCTTTCAACTTATATATATATAATACATGCTGGGCACTCAAATGCTCATCCTTGCTTAATTTAAATGTTTTCAGCTAAGTGTGAACAACTAGAAGGGATCGGCCAAGATCAAGTAAAAAGGAAAGCAAACACAATTTGTTATTTGTATCATTTGTAATAGTTAGACTGTACTAAGTTATGATATGTATTATATATATCATGTAAAGAATGTAGTAAAGGTTGAGTACTTGGGATTAGACTCTGATAAATGTAAGTTAAGTTTAAAATTCATATTATTGTTTTTATTATTAGCAATATTTCCGCTCATAGAAATGGTATCGTGAAGTACCGAGTTCGGGTTTCAAGTATCCGGGTTCGGGGACTTTACAGGATTGTATCAGAGCTATAAGGTTAGAAACTTTAGGTGGGTTAGACCTTAGGCTATAACCTTAGAACAGAGGGAAACGTTGAAAATATAAATAACTCATATAGAGTTTAAAAAAAAAGAGATGAATTGAATAAATTCATCGTCAAACAAAATAAAAGATAATTTATAAAACCTTTATGTGTTGTGTGTATTTATTATTTGTTAATCAAGATATTTTGTGTAGGTGTTAGAAAGGAACAGAATTAGGATACCCTTAAGTCGTAAAGAATAAGTCATCCTCCATGACTGAGCCAATATCAAAGCTAATAGCTACAATAGAGGCTCACATCGAAAGCTACCTCAAAGAGGTGGTTATTTTGGAAAGTATAGTATTGGATCAAGAAACGCTAAGTATAACTGATAGGTAAAGTATAGTTAAAGGATATGTGGTCAATGTTGAGTTCTTAAACTCGTATATTTATGGTGAGTTCTTAAACTCGTATGTTTGTGATGAGTTCCTAAACTCATAATGTGTTGAAAGTTGTGACAAATTAGGTATAGTTGTGTGTGAATGGATATTGAGGATAATGGAAATAGATAGGTTACTAAGCAATTGATCGTTAGTGAATGTGTATGGAATAGGTAGTATTAGTATTAGTTGGATATGTATGATTTTAGGTGGTATATATGATAGGTATGTTGGTGTAATGTAATATTTTGTATAAGTTATGGCAGCCATTCCCGAATTTCAAGTCACAAAGGGATAGCGAATGTTTAAAGCACAATGTGCTATGGTATGTCAAGTGTTATGAAAATGGATCTGTGTTGGATTAATAGGATAAGTTGGTATAAAGATAGTAGATATTTATTTGGGCACTGGTTATTACAGTAGACCGAGTTTTCAAAATATAATATTTTGAGTACATGATTATTTGAATAGGAAGTTTTGCGTTATATGTTAAGCGTTTACGATAAGGTTTAGTATGTAAGAATAATTTATGAAAATGCCATCAAGACGAAAAAAAAAATGAAACCAAAGGATAGCAGGACCTGTGAACAAAGTTGGAGGATAACCAGACCCGACATCGAAATTTTTACGAATGAGGACGATCAAGCTATGCAGAATGGAATACCAGTCGCGGAAAATCAACCAGGCAATCGATCGACAAACTTTAAAGACTTCAAGACAACCGGACCGTCAGGATGTAGAAGATCAACCGACCATTGTAAAGCGTATGTGATAGCTAGGATAACGGTGGGGCAAAAGACAACTTTTGTCACCTATATGATAAAAGAAGATAATTTCGATAATACCGGAAATAAGCCGGGAATGTGATTAAAAGGAAAAGTTTGTGTGTGGAAAGTAAGGACAGGAGAGATATATATCTTTCCTAAATGTCCCAATCCAAGAATGTATAGTGAATGTGTTGTGTGCGAATCAATGAAGCATAGGGTGAAAGACTGTTCAAGAAAGGAAATAGAAATAAGGAATGCGAATACGGAACAAGGCAGCAGGACAATGGCGACAACGGGACCAACTTCAACAAACAAACCAACGAAATCAACCGCAAGCGTCTTCAGCGTTACTGTTCAAGATATCGTGGCAGTCGGGGATGCAACTCCAGGTATTAATCTAACCAATTTTTATTTTCTTATTATTTTCTTATATATAGTAAATTATTTTTATAAATTATTTTGAAGGAGGAATTTGAGTTCTCTTAAAAATAAAATTTCTGTTTAAAAGGATAGATAAGCTTTTTGCTGAATAGTTAAAGATCGGATCGATCAACCATGATCGAGATCTACTTGGAATGATTGTGTATGCTATGTACCCTGGTATGTATAGGTTTTAAAATGGTGATTCCGGGGACGAAATCTTTATAAGGGAGGGTGAATGTGACAATCCGATATTTTCTATATAAATAAATCATAAATTTTGCGTATAATTTTTTTTTTATTTATTAAAATAAATATGAATGATATGTGTCAAGGTAATGTGTAATTATAATTATATGTGTGATAAATAAAATTTATTTATTACATTAAGTATTACAAATAAATTTATTTTAGAATTATTGATTATTATCAATTATATTTTTATACTAATTAATTCCTTATTGGAAATGTTTTATTAATTATTTTTCAAGGAAAATATAATATTATATTATTTAAATAATATAGGAAATGATTTTAAAATAATTATTTATTTTAAAGGTAAGAATGCGTGAAAGGTATTATGTATGTGTTTATGTGATGAATATAAAATATATTTATTACATGAATGGTTATGAATAATTTTATTCTAGAATTATTGCTCATTATAAATTATATTCTAATAATAATTAGTTTTATAGTAAAAATGTTTTTAATGTTTATTTTCCATGAAAATATGATAATTATATTAATTGAATAATATATGATATGATTATAGAATTTTTATAATACTTATTTTATTATATGAATTTTGTTCAAGATATTAAGTTAATTATTTTAACTTAATTATAAGGTTAATTATGGCAGATAAAATCAGATATGGAATCCAAACCCTAATTCTGGGTTTTTATCAAGGAATGAAAATAATAATATTATATTATTATTTGTCAGCGTTATAGATAAGTATGATTATGCGTGTAATGTTAATGTGTGGAACAGTTTTATTATATTACTATCAAACCCTAATTATTGGTCTGAATTAAGGAATGATAATAATATTATAATATTTTGATTTTTCAGTGTTATAAATATGTACTGTATGTTTGTGGACTGACAATGGTTGGTCAATTATGGTGTTATGTGTTAAACCTTATTAATACTGTGTGAAACCCTAATTTAAAATACAAATTAGAGTTTCAAGTTATTGGACAATTGCGATAATGTGATTAATGTCTGGTATTATAATTATAATTGCTAATTAGGAAAAAAACCCTAATTATTGTCGTAAAACCCTAATTTTAAGGACAAAAACTAATTTCGAAGTCAAATGAGACCTTAAAATATGTTAAGTCAATATGTTATGTGATTCATGATAATTATAATTATTAATAATCAAGAAAAAACCCTAATTGTAAATTAAAACCCTAATTTCTTAAATTAGAAACCCTAAATAATAATTAGCTAATTGCTAAATGAAAAATCCTAATTTAAAACTCAAGTTGAGTTCGACACTGTTATATAACTGTGTTATATGGTGCATGCATGTTATGTATTATATAATTTTATATTGATTAGGTAAACCCTAATTAATAATTTAGAAATACTAATTTCTAGAAACCCTAATATTTATTTTAAAAACCTTAATTCTAAAATTAGTAAACCCAATTTCTAATTTAGTAGCCCTAATTGCTAATTGAAAACCTTAATTGCTTAAGTGGCAAGGTTAATTATATTATAATACCCTAATGTTCATGTATAATTATAAATTTAAATTATAATTAACAAAACCTTAATTTATAAAATTTTAGAAAACTAAAATTTTTATTTTGTACAAACCCTAATTGCTAAATCCTACAAATGCTATGTACTAAACCTTAGGGTTAAACCCTAAGGGTTTGCCAATTTCCATTTTGCCATTAAATGTGTTGGACAAAAGACCATTATGCCCCTAGTTGAATTATTTGGCTAAAAACTAGGTTTTGACATTTAGGGGAAGTTGGTGGCCAAACCCAACAACCCCACATGCTCTAAATCTCCAGCAAATCAAGCAAAGCTCAGCCAATACATTGAACCCAAATGATATAAATAGAATTGGAGAGAGAAAAGTGAGCATTTGCACATTTTTTTTTACAAACACTCAACTAAACTCTCTCCACCCAAAACCTACGAAATTATAAGGCAAATCAGTCTCTAAGACCAGCCCCACGATCAGCCATAATAAATCAGAAGCCAAGAAATCAGAAAATTTCAAAGAAGGTATAAACCCTAGCCTTAATTTCTGTCCAAAAATTCGGTGTTAGATGTTATGTTTAATTGTTTTAATATGTTGTTTATAGTGTCTAATGATGATCTGGGTTGCTTTATGTTAGATCCATAACATCTAGAGGCTCGGATTTGAAAATTTGTAAAATCTGGAAAATGTATTTCTGTTGTCTGACATCAAATGTCAGGGGCTGTAGATCGTTGTGTGTTTATTGTTTTTGTTGTTTAAGTGTTTACTTTTGTAGCCTTGTATGAGATCTTTAATTTGAAAGTGGATTCACTGTCATTGGATGTCTAGATCAAAAGATATTAATGGTCAAAGGTCGTTGACTGACCATGACCGGGAAGAAATCTTGGTAAACCCAGAAAATTTTTAGCGTCTGACAAGTTTTCAAGCTTCTATATCTAACAGCTTTGATGATGTTTGTTGATGTTGTTGTATTCAATTTGTAGCTAGATATGTATGCTATACATTCATGTTTCTAGAAGTCATAAACAATAAACCGAGTAGTTGTAATCGATGGTCAAAGTAGCCCATCTGGCCACGGTTTGAGTTTCTGGGAAAAAACCAAGAAACTTTTCGAGCAGATTTTCTGGCCTGGTTTGACCAATTGGTATCTGCTAGATTTGTTGTTGTTTTAGTAATATTTTGTGATAGATCTATTTAGTTACATGTTGGGTATAACCTGGAATCGTTAGATTCTTAAAACATTGGACGATTAGCATGTAGTGAAGGCTCAAAGTATCACTCATGATCTGTTCTTCATTTCTGGGTAACCCAGAAAATGAAGAACAAACCTGACAACATGTTTGAAGGCATAGATCTCGTTGATTATATGTTGTATGAACTTGCTTGTTGTTGGATCTTGTAGTCGTGCATTAGTACTACAATATCTGACTAATAACATGCCCAGTAACATCAGGATCTGACCGAAAATCTTGGTCAAACTCGGTACCTTGCAAACTGCTATGAATGTTTAAGAACAGCTCAAGAACATGAAGAACACCTATAGCGACGGTTCTGTTGCTATAGGTGGTCTTTAGCAACAAATAGTATTTATTTTCTGGAAATTAATTAATAAATAAAAAAAAATAGTTTTTAATTATTAAAAATACAAAATAAATTATTAAAAATTATTTTAAATTCTGAAAATTAGTTTTTAATTATTTTAAATATATTTCATAAATATTTAATATTTTTGAAATATTAAAAGTATTTAATTTATTTAATTATAATATTAAATAAAATATTTAAAAATGATTTTAATATTTGAAAAATTATTTAAAAATATATTATGGTATAAGAAAATAATTTAAGTTATTTTTGATAACTTTTAATATTATGTGATAATTTTCATTAATAAATTAATATTAATGATAATTAAGTTATTTATTAAATGAATTAAATAAATGAATTAAAAATGATTTTATTAAATTAAAAATCATTTTAAATAAGAATAAGGTATTTAAAAATATTTTCAGTTATAAAATATAACTTTTAATATTTAAAGGTAAATTTCATTAATTAATTATTATTAATGATATTAAACTTATTTAATAATTATATTAAATAATTTAGTTTAAAAATGATTTTAATATTATAATAATCATTTTAAATGAAAATAAAGTGTTTAAAGATATTTTAAGTTATAAAATATAACTTTTAATATTTAAAGAATAATTTCATTAATAATTTAATATTAATGATATTTATTTAATGATTAATGATATTAAGTTTATTTAATAATTATATTAAATAAATAGTTTAAAAATGGTTTTATTTATTTAAAAATCATTTAAAAAGGATATAAATGAATTAAAAATATTTTAAGTTATAATTAATGACTTTTAATATTTGGATAAATAGTTCATTAATATTTAAATATTAATGGTAATTATTTAAGAATGATTTTAAATGTTTTAAAAATCATTTAAGGGTAATATAAGTACTTTACAAATATTTTTAGTTATTATAAATAACTTTAATATTTTGGCAATGGTTTGATTAATAATTTTATATTAATTAAATGTTGATGATAATAGAATTGTTTGATATTTAAATCATTTAATAATGATTATGATATTTCAAAAATTATGGTAAATGGTAATAAATATTTTATAATTATTATAAGGCCATGAAAAATGATATGAATGTTATTTAATTAGTCTAAATGGATATTAAACAACTGTTTATAGTCTTAGACTCGATTTTTACCCGATAAAGATGTCGGTAAACCGACATGGTTCAGAAATTGATCTGGACTTAGAAATTTAGTTAGTTAATTATTTTATTTGTGATTCAATGGTGGATAAAGTTGTGTGACAATGTGATTAGGAATGAGTTGATGTTTGTTTGTGATGCCATGATTGTGAAACATGTGTGACAATGTGATTATGTTATGTGCTGACTGCAATATGCAGTACTATGTGTTATGTTATATTGTTCTTTTATCGATAGAATGATTTGATTAATGATAGGTCGTGATAGAAAAGATAAGTCTAAGTTGCGTAATTGTAAGCAGCGCATCAGGCAAGTATCCTTACTTTGCATTTTCTTTATGCAATGTACAAGTGTAAGAATGTTTCAGAATTATATTATTATTATATAGATTGTTAAACCTATATTATATAAGCCCATTGATTATCAACATGTTAGTATATGATAATTCAGATATATATTCTGTTCGTTAATTTCTATAAATGATTATACAAGTGTCCCCACTTGGATAATCATTGTATTTAATCACATGTTGATACATCTTTGATATATACATATATGTTGAATTATATAAGACCTTTGTTATGAAAACCCGACAGGTATGAACATCCCGATAATGGGAAAATTTTTATGTGCTACGGCGGACAAAGGATGAACGATAATATCGTTCTAGCAATGTAGTATTGATCAATACAGGGCCCATGGACTGTACACCCTCAGGCCCGTAAGCAATGTCCGGTTTACAGATGAATTTCTTTTTAAACCCTTTCGAAAATGAAAAACAATGTTCATAATGTGTCACAGAAACCCCATGTATAGACAATACATAGTTTCAAAAATTTGAAAGAGGGTTGTTATGTTATTGTTATTGGTATAAATTACTTCACAACTATTGACCGGTTGTAGAAGAATATTATAAAGAAAACATTTAAATTCTTTCAGCTTATATATATATATATATATATATATATATATATATATATATATATATATATATATATATATAATACTTGCTGGGCAATCAAATGCTCATCCTTACTTAATTTAAATGTTTTCAGCTAAGTGTGAACAGCTAGAAGGGATCGGCCAAGATCAAGTGAAAAGGAAAGCAAACACAATTTGTTATTTGTATCATTTGTAATAGTTAGACTATACTAAGTTATGATATGTATTATATATATAATGTAAAGAATGTATTAAAGGTTGAGTACTTGAGATTAGACTCTGATAAATGTAAGTTAAGTTTAAAATTCATATTATTGTTATTATTATTAGCAATATTTCCGTTCATAGAAATGGTATCATGCAGTACCGAGTTCGGATTTCAAGTATCCGGGTTCGGGGACTTTACATCATCACTTGTACATCTTTCCCTTTCCTTTGTTAGTTATAGGTTTATCTACATTCTCAACCATAGCTGTAATAAATGTATAAATATGCAAGAATGAGCAAACAAAGCTCACTTGAAATAAGAATAAATATCTTTTTATCATTTGCCAAATAATAGGCTCAATAGAACGGAATGGTATGTTCTATTATCATTTCAACATTTGCCAATTCATAGGCTCAATAGAACTGAATGATTTGTTCTATTAACATTCTTAAATATACTACTGAGGGTTAAATGATCATAAACCATATCCACAGTTATAAGTAATCTTTCAACTTTAACTTTAACAGTCATATGACTATAAGGACTCCACGTACTTAGGGGGATCAATCCTTCGTACAATGTATTGTGCACAACCATTTCAATGCTAAGCATAAATGTGACGCCCCCAAAATTAGGTATACATCACCCATCTTGGGTCGCCAGATACATGGTACATAATTTAAATACAACTTACTAATACAACTGTCGTGTACAATACGACAAAACATAAACTGTGAGTTTGAATACAAATATTATCTACTAGAGATTATACAAACTCAAAAGGAGTCCTCATTATAATTATTATCACACTATTTCACAGAATAGTGAGGACTACTAATGTTATCCTCTAGACCATCACTCCGTTCCCCGACTCGTCCCCGCTATATTCTCATTTCCTGAAGAGAACAGTGAAAGAAAGGGTGAGCTCAACTAGCCCAGTAAGAAATATTATGACTAAGATAATGCAGAATAAATTATCATTAGTCTCCAACAATGTTAAACTGATAAAATATAATAGATATCAAGTTTAACTGCAGCGGATCAAGCAATCCATTAAAAGAGTCAAGTAGAGAATAGAATCTATTATCTTTTATGATTTAAAAAGTTTTTCATCACTTTTATCGCTGAGACTCAGCTTAATAAATAATCCACATCATCCCTGCACTACGGCCAAGGATATTCATTAGGGTCACGACCACAAATTCCATGCACTACGGGCCAATGATATTTTTGTATTCATCAATGGTCATGATCATGCCAACAACTGTCCATCAATGCACTACGGGCAAATGAGGACTTTTACTACATCATTTGTAATATTACGGTCATGATTACACCGAATAATCCCTGGTCATAATCATACCAAATCCATCCATGCTTTACAGGCCACATATGACTTTCAAAAAAATATAAACATGAGGATGATGACAATGATATAAAAATTCAATAAAATAAGTTCAAGAATTAAGTTATTCAGGAACTAATAACGTCCAAATTGTCAACATGATACTGCTTTGTAGAGTAAAATTCAAGATTTCTCAGAAGAATATTTCTATGAAAAATACTGGATGAAGCGCAAATATCAAGGATATTCCACTAATTTCATGCAGTATAGAAGTCAAAATTTTAACCAATTGAGAATAATAAGGAATGGAATAACAACAGAAATCACCATGCATGCAGTACTTCGCATAGGCAGGTTATTCCAACAGAATAATAATAATGGAACCAGGTCAGGTGAAAATCACACCGACAGGATGTTCCAACAGAATAATAAAGAAAGAATAATAAAAACAGAAACAGGTCCAACGTATAGCACAGACAGGATGTTCAAACGGAATAATAAAGACAGAATATTAGAAACGGAACCAGGTCCGGCGTATAGTACATACAGGATGTTCCAACGGAATAATAAAGACAGAATAATAGAAGAATGTCACCACGTATAGGGTATTCCGCGTATACAGGTTATTCTAACTGAATAATAAAGAAATGGAATAACAGAAGTTCTCTTCTCAAATACAAAAGAATAATATCCCTTACCGTAAAAGAACTGGATGTAAGAGTAGGGAAGTAGCAATATAATCTTCTATAGCTTTTCTATAATTTCTCTCTCTGGAGTTTCAGTGAATTCGTAAGAAAATAATGAAGGAATGAGCTTCTATTTATAGAAAAATAGAATGCATAATAACTAACTTATGAACGGTCCAGATCGATTTACTTTAATCTGACGGTCCATATTTAAAGCAAAATCTTTTAAATAAAATATAATATATTATATATAATATATCCATAATAATACTCCTTCCGTCCATTTTTTCAAGATATATATATATATATATATATATATATATATAATAATAATCATAATAATACACCTTCCATCCATTTTTTTCAACTTATATTTATATAATAATCATAATAATACACCTTCCATCCACCCACAATTATAATAATACTCCCACTAAAAACCTTATTCCCCCACCAAAACTCACTACCTTACACACATTCCTACACATACGTAAATACACACACATAAGTCATTATTCTTCCAACATGTGGGCTTGCACCATTATAAAATAATTTTCTACCGATTATTTTGAAAAATGGGTAAAATAGGGATCCATAAAATAAGCAGACTTCATAAAAATCACCTTAATAATTTTAACAATATTTATCACCTTTATTTCAATTCATAATATTAATCGAACAGGTCGTTTCCAGGAAAGAGGGGGCTTTCCAATAAGGATTTCTCCCTATTGACGCGCAATTAGGTGACCAAACCTCTCATTGACAGAACTTCTAAACATCGTTAATATTGAAAATAATAATATTAATAACTTTGTCGTCTCAATTATTGATTTTAACAATATATAAAATATCAAAAATAATTGAATCAAATAACGTGAGATATTATGCAACAATTATAATAGAAATAATTAAACAAAACTGAATGACTTCTCACGTAAGCATCAATAATCAATACTGTGTGCTACTATGCAACCACGCGTATTACTGTACTTTTACTACCGAGTAGTTTAACAGTATCAACGGTAAAACTTCTGCCGTTATTTCAATAAAATATTTTTGTCGTTTTCTCAATCCGACAATAATTCTGTTGTGGGGTCCACCAATGATTGCTCCATTATACGAATATTCCCTGCTAAAATGAATATTTCTCGACCAATCGAATATAATATAACAACTTGAATACTTTGCAAAATTTATAAATACTACCCACAACTATAACATTATATCAAATTTATTCCATAATATTCAAAAATGATAATTATAGAAAATTCTTTTTTATTTAAAAAGTCAGGGTCTTACAGTAAACCCCTAAACATAGGGTTGTTCATCTCAGTATTTAGAGTACAAGTCCGCACCAAAGAAAGTTTGGTTTGGATAAGCTTTCAAGGGTAATTGAAGTTTAATGATCATCAACTAGGGAACTAGTTGAATCAACAATGCTTGATAAAATAACAGTTGTTTAATAACAACATAAATTAGAACATTTGAGAATCATAAATGAACTGATTCTTCATATCTAACTCATGCTTGAAATAACTATAGAGCATAAGTATTCAATAGAATGAATAAAATGGTTAACCTTTGCTTGAACAGTAAAATAAGCTAAGGTTCGAGTCTTATAACATTAGAATGATATTCCTGAATGTACATTTAACTGATAGCAAGCTGGAAACTAAAAACTTGCCCAACAATGTATTAACTCATGCAAAGAATTACAATAGTTCAATAAAAGAGACGAGAGTTCAAAAAATACGTTCATTATACAATAATAGAACTTAAGAAACTTGCTTAATTGTAAACAAGTTAGAATGAATCAATATATTAAATGAACTAGCTCAACAAAAGTGTAGAGTTAGAAAACTTGCACAATTTAATAAATGAACTAGAGTTAGAAAACTTACACAATGTATTAAATGAACTAGCTCAACGAAAGTGTAGAGTTTGAAAACTTGCCTTGTACGTAAGCTATAAAATTAAACTCACGATCACCTACTCATAATTTTAGAACCACATCACCTATTAGATATGCTAACATACCAAAACATGTTCATTACCATTTACATTTCAGAAACTCTAAGTGTTTTACTTCGCAATACTTGTCTAACTTTCATTATATATACTAAATTACCACATAACACGTTCTTGATTTACTAATCATTTTTACAATTTTGAATTCATAATCCACATAACATGACTCTATTTAACCTTGTTGTTACATGATTCTGACATTCCATAACCTTAAGCTAAGCTACAACGAACAACCAAATCTGTAGAATAAATAGACTTCAGTGTCTGAAAATGGCCACTCGCGCGGCCGCGCGAGTTTTATATTAGAATGTTGCGCGCTCGCGCCCGCGCCTAAGGGCTGCGTGCCCGCGCGACTTGCAGATCCCAGTTTTTAAAAACAGAGCTTCGACACATTTTATTAAGCCAACTAACACGAATTTAACCCATCAAACAATGATAATAACACGAAAAATAAATATACAACTATCATAAACATGATTGCTAACATATACAATCACTTAACACAATTTATCACCTAACACTATTTTAATTTCTCAATTTTCATATTTTTCACATAAAACTCCAATTTTTGATATATATCCCAAAAATCATCACTTTGAATTCATTATTTGGCCAAATCCCTCCATTCCAATTACGTTATACTCGTATTTCAACAAACTAGCATAAACAAAACTCAATTAACATTTATCATGTAATTTGAACCTCAAAATTGGTACTTACCTAAGCCATATGAACAATACATACAAATATACACTATCGATTATTTTCTTCTATTGTCAAACGAATTTTAGCATGCAATTGTTGTTTAAACATAATCTCTAATTACTATATACTCATATAATCACAGGTAACCAATTATCTAACAATAATTTGAAGAGATGAAATTTACAGAATATGAGAAAACTCTTGTCGTGAAATACATATTCACGTATATACACATATATAACTCTAAGGTTGTGAACATACCTTCAAGTAGTGTATAATTCTTGCTACGATCACTGGAATTGTTGAAAATCCTAAGCTTTCTTTCAATTTCTCTCAACTCTCAATTCTCTCTATTGCCTCTATACTAGCAAAGTTAGAATGAAGCTTTGATAGCCAGTATGCGTAATAATCGAAATGAAAAACTGATATGGCCTTAATAAATATATTAAATATATCGGTTACCAACATAAACGTATATAAAATAAATATATTATATTTATTATATTATTTATTTATTTATTTTATTTTATTTAATTTAAATAAACTAGAAATCTCAAAAGTAATAAGGCTTGTTCGACAAAACCCTTTAAATATTAAAGAATTAATATATTAAGCCTTATTTGTTAAAACTAAATTAAACTACTTTAATTTATTTTAATAACTCCTTATAATATAGTTATTTGTCACACTATATTTAATAAAGCTTTTATATTTATTTTAATTAAAGCAAATCACAATTAATTAAATAAATCCTTTAATCACATAACACAATACAAATAATTAACACAACACAAATAATTAATCATTTAAATTAAAATATCAATATAATAATCATTTCCTTAATTCATCAATTATTTATTTAATAAATAATTAACTAAACAAAATTAAATCAATTGAACAAATATTTATTCAACGATAATCACATCCGTTAAATATTTATATAAATATATAAATATTTAATATTACATTTAAAATTCTGGAATGTTACATCATTCCCTCCTTAAAATGATTATGTCCTCAGAATTACAATTCAAATAATCAAATCGTCACATTCTTCCCTACTTACAAAGATTCTATACCCAGAATCGAAGACATAGATTAAAAAAATAACCCAGGGTAACTTTTCATCATTTTAGCTTCGAGTTCCCACGTTGCTACTTTGATATTGTGGTTTCTCTATATCACCTTCACAGAATGTATCACTTTATTTCTGAGCACTTGTTCTTTCCTGTCGACTATCTGGATAGGAACTTCTTCATAAGACAAATCTTTATCGAATTGCAATGGTTCGTACTCGATCACTGGAATTGTTGAAAATCCTAAGCTTTCTTTCAATTTCTTTCAACTCTCAGTTCTCTCTCTTGCCTCTATACTAGCAAAGTTAGAATGAAGCTTTGATAGACAGTATGCGTAATAACCAAAATGAAAAACTGATATGGCCTTAATACATATATTAAATATATCGGTTACCAACATAAACGTATATAATATAAATATATTATATTTATTATTTTATTTAATTTAATTTAAATAAACTAGAAATCTCAAAAGCCATAAGGCTTGTTCGGCAAAACCCTTTAAATATTAAAGAATTAATATATTAAGCCTTATTTGTTAAAACTAAATTAAACTACTTTAATTTATTTTAATAACTCCTTATAATATAGTTATTTGTCACACTATATTTAATCAAGATTTTATATTTATTTTAATTAATGCAAATCACAATTAATTAATTAAATCTTTTAATCACATAACACAATACAAATAATTAACACGATACAAATAATTAATCATTTAAATTGAAATATTAATATAATAATCATTTCCTTAATTCATCAATTATTTATTTAATAAATAATTAACTAAACAAAATTAAATCAATTGAAAAAATATTTATTCAACGATAATCACACCCATTAAATATTTATATAAATCAATAAATATTTAACATTACATTTAAAATTCTGGAATGTTACACGACTTCTCCAATTCTTTAAAAAACTTCAAAGGGTCCAATGAACCTTGGGCTCAATTTTCCCTTCTTACCAAATCGGATCTTTCCCTTCCAAGGAGACACTTTCAAGAAACGTAACTACCAGATTCAAATTTTCGGTTCTGTCGATGTTTCGTCTGATTGTCCTGAGCAGTTATCAATCTTGTCCTGATCACCTTGACAATCTCAGCAGTCTGTTGTACCAATTTCGGTCTTAGCAATTGACATTCGCCAGCTTCATCCCAAAATAATGGAGTTCTGCACTTTCTTCCATACAACGCTTCGTAAGGCTATATGCCAATACTTGCGTGATAACTATTGTTGTAAGCAAATTTCACCAACGGTAGATGATCATCCCAATTTCCTTTGAAGTATATGATACAAGCTCTTAACATATCCTCTAATGTCTATATTGCTTTCTCACTTTGGCCATCTGTTTGAGGATGGTATGTCGTACTCATTCTCAATTGCGTCCCCAAGCATTCCTATAGTCATTTCAAGAAGTTCGATGTGAAACGTGGATCTCGATCCGAGACTATAGACACTGGAACATCGTGCCTTGAAATAATTTCCTTCACATATAATTTTGCCAACTGATCTAAATTAAATTTGATCTTAATCGGTAAGAAATGAGTTGACTTCATCAGGTGGTCCACAATAACTAAAACTGTGTCGAAACCTTTCCGAGTTATTGGAAGCCTTACCACAAAATCCATCGTAATATGTTCCCACTTCTATTCTGGTATATCTAACAGTTGTAATAAACCACTTGGACTTTGATGTTCTTCTTTAACCTTTTGACATGTCAAACACTTGGCCACACAATCGGCAATGTCTCTCTTCATATTCGGCCACCAAAAATGCTGTCGGAGATCCTGGTATATCTTCGTACTTCCCGGGTGGATCGAATACCGTGAATTATGAGCCTCGCTCAAAATTTCCACCTTTACCTCTGATACTTGTGAAACCCAAATTCTTTTCTCGAATCTCAATAGCCCTTCGTTGTCAATTTTGAATTTCCCTTCCTCTCATTCATATATTATTTTCCTGATTTTCTCATATTCCTCATCTTTGAGTTGTGCTTCCTAAACCTTATCCACCAAAGTTGGACCAGTTTCCATTTGAAATAGTTTTTCGTTCGATTCTTTAGGATATTTTACTTCCTGCTCTAGTTTTGCCATTGACGAAATTAACTCCTCCTAAGCGGTTAACATAAACAATTTCTCTCAACCCTTTCTACTTAAGGCGTCGGTAACAACATTCGCTTTACCCGGATGGTATAAAATCTCACAGTTATAATCATTTATTAACTCCAACCATCTTCTCTGATGCATGTTCAAATCCTTCTGTGTGAAAATATATTTCAGACTTTTATGGTATGTATATATCTCATATTTCTCCCCGTAGAGTTGGTGCCTACATATTTTCAAAGAAAACCCCACGGAAGCCTGTTCTAAATCATGGGTAGGTGATGAGTGTGTTTATATACACAAATTAGGTACTTTTGAGTTTGCTAATTTGCAAATCCTAAGATAGTTTATTTGGGTTTTATGTGTTTTTATTATATTGTTGTGTATTATAGATTTATATTGTCTTAAAGAATTTTTATATTAATTTTATGTGTTTTTACTTTGTTTTGTAGGAATTGGATGGAATGTCATTTGGGTTGATGGTTGAAATCGCCAAATTCGCATCTTCGGTTTGCCATTTACATAGTAGTCCCGTAAAGCCCAGGTTTTTCCATGATCCGGCCATTATTTGTCCAAACTCCAAGAATGAAAGTTGTAGATAAACGTCTTCTCTTTCTGGATCAAATTGAATCGCCTCAATCGGAGTTTGGACATGAGAGTTATGACAATTTTCCCAACGAGTGTCAAATCTGGAAACTACCAACTTCCATTTGAATAACAGTCACTTCATGGCCAATTTCAGCATTATTCCGATCATTATTTCGAAGAACTCAAAGAATGAAAGGTGTATATCACCCTCTCATCTTTCTGAACATCTTGAATCATTTAAATCGGAGTTTGTATGAAGAAATTATGGCCATTTTCCTAATAGATGTCGAAAAAGAAAATGAACCGGCGCTGCAACGCCCCTACCAAGTCAAAATCCGGCCCTGTAGCGCCTTTGAGCAGTAGCTCAGCCCATTTTACAGCGCTGCAGCGCCCCTTTTCAAGGAAAATTAGGCGCTGCAGTACTGGCCACGAATTTTTGATAGATTTCAGCTGTTAAATGCTCAACCTAATGACCTAATGAACATATCTTTCATTATAACTTGAAACCTAGAGGGAGAAAAGAGAGAGAAGGCGGAAGAGCTTGGAGAAGGAAGGCCATGGCCTTGTGCCATGGTTATTCAACAAGATTGGAAGTGTTTCAATAGTTGGCTTCATCTAGAAACCAAGGGGAAGCCATTCCTTTTCTTTCTTCTTCCTCTAGCGGCTAGAACTCATGCTTGAGGATCTAGTGCACAAACACTTGTAACACCAATGGAGGTAAGGAATTGAATTAAGTTTCTAACTTTTCTTTGATACTTGTATTATCCATGGGTGATTATCAATGTGATATCCGGAAGATACAATAAAGGTGCCGTACTTAACCTTCTCTTCAGCTCTTGGAAACTTTCCTCACACTTTTTCGTCTAGTCGAACTTCACTGATTTCCTAGTCAAATTCATCAATGGAGTCACAATTTTGGAAAAATCTTGAATAAATCTTCTGTAATAACCTGCCAATCCTAGAAAACTCCTTACTTTTGACGGTGTCTTCGGCTGATCCTAGTTCATCACAGCTTCAACTTTCGATGGATCTACGGAAATCCCGTACTTGTAAATCACATGCCCAAGGAATTGCACTCGCTCTATCCAGAATTCACATTTCAAAAATTTGGCGTACAACTTCTCTCTTCTTAACACCTCCAATGTCACCTTCAGATGTTCCACATGCTCCTCCTTGGTCTTAGAATATACCAGAATATCGTCGATAAACACCACCATGAATTTATCCTAAAATGGTTTAAAGACCTTTTTCATTAGGTCCATAAATGCTGCAAGAGCATTTGTTAGACCAACTAACATCACCAGAAACTCGTAATGACCATAACGAGTCCTAAATGTTGTCTTCGGTACATCGTCTTTCCTTACCTTAAACTGATGGTACCCACTTCGCAAATCTATCTTTGAGAAATACCTAGCTCCTTTTAACTGATCAAACAAGTCGTCAATCCTTGGTAATGAATACGTATTCTTAATTATGACCTTGTTTAACTCTCTATAATTGATGCAAAGTCGCATCGACCCATCCTTCTAATTGACAAACAACACTGGTGCTCCCCACGGTGACACTCTCGGCTGAATATATTTCTTATCTAACAGTTCTTGCAGTTGCACCATCAATTCTTTCATCTCTACCAGAGCCGTACGGTACGGGGCCTTCGATATTGGGTCAGTTCCCAGCACTAAATTGATCACAAATTCTACTTCCCTATCTGGAGGAAGTCCTGGCAAGTCACATGGGAATACGTTTCCAAAGTCTCTAATGACATGTATCTCCTCTAATTTCGAACTCTTCTTTCGAGTATCGACTATGTAGGCTAAATACCCTACACAACCTTGTCTCAACAACTTCCTGGCCTGCATCATCATCAGACAACTTGTTTATCTAGGCGAGTTGCTACCATAAAATACAACGTTTGACGGGGTTATAAAGTTTGCACACTTCCTTTGGCAATCAATTATCACCCCATAATTGAAAGCAATCCATTCCCAAAATAACGTCAAATTCCCCAAGTTTAATCGGGATTAGATCTACCATCATCTCGTGGCCCTTAATGTCCACCCTACAGTTCTTGTGTACAAACCTAACATGAATTACTTCTCTATTCAAAACCTTTATGTTCAAAAGGTATTCTAATTCCTCTTTAGGCTAATTCAACTTCTTAACAAAATCTTCAGAAATAAATAAACAAGTAGCTCCCGAATCAAATAATACTTAAGCATTAACATTATTGATTGGAATGATACCTGACACCACATCTCAGGACTGCACAACATCTTTCACGGTCATATTGAAAGTTTTGGCATCGGGTCTGTTTGGTGGCATTGGTCCAGTGATAGCCAGAGTGCTACCACTGCTTCTTCCTTTACTTCCACCCGCTCTGTTCCTCTTGCTTCTTTCTTGGGGCAATCCCTAGCTAGATTATCCCTTGATCCACAAGTAAAACAAGCCCCCTTTTTAGGGTTAAGGCAATTTGGAGCTTTGTGACCTTCCTTACCACAATTGTAGCAAACCCTCTTCCCTTTCATACATACCCCCAGGTGATTCTTCCCACAGGTAGGATAAGCCTCCACCTTTTTCTTCTGACTTCCTTGCTGATTTCCAGTAGACACACTATCATTCCACTTCATCTTCTAATTATGACCACCACCATTATTGCTGCCACTAGCTTTGTTGTTCTCACCTTCATTCCTCTTCTTCTTCTGTTCTTGATTATACCTGGTCAGCGCATCGCTTCCACCTTCTGCTATTATTTCTTTCTCCATAACTCCCGTAAAAGTGTTTAATTGAAACATTGACACTTTGTTGTAAAACCACTACTTCAATCCTTGTTTAAACCACTTATCTTTTTTCTCATCCGTATTCACCTGATAAGTTGCAAACCTAGCCTGCTCGTTGAATTTTACGGCATATTCTGGCATCGTCATGTTTCCATACTTCAACTCCAGAAACTGAACCTCCATCTGGTTCTAAGAGCTCGTTAGGAAATACATCTCAAAGAACATCTCTTTAAACCTATTCCATGCAATCATTCCTTGACCTCCTCTAACCTTGTTCGCCTTTCACTAGTAGCTGGCCTTTGACTTCAGCATAAACGTTGCAAAGGTGGTCTTTCTTGTTGTCATTGACCCTTGCAATGTCAAACACCTTCTCCATTTCCATAATCCAGGTCTGAGCTTCGACCGGATTAATAAATCCCCTAAATTTTGGCGGTCTTACTACCTTAAAATCCTTGAACGGGGTAGCTTGAGCTTGCGATTGATTTGTAATTACTCCAATTAACAGAATTAACAACTGCTGCACATGATTAGTGTTGGCATTGTTGTTGTTATTATTGTTGTTAATGTTCATGGATCCTTCTTGAGCTTGTTGATGTGTTGGGCGTCTTCTTGGCTACATTTTTTGTTTAAGATATACGCTTATTAGATCATTACTCAATCTCTTAAGTATTTAAGACTTAACTTAAGCATTTTAAAATTACCACTTAACACATAACATCTTGAATAAACATTGATATTCTATTCATTAATAACTTTTAAAACATAGACAGATATCATCACAGCTATTTACATCAACTATCCCGAGATAAAGAATCTTCAAGATTAAATCATTATATTCCATTACTTATATTCATACTAGAATTTACATCATTAACTAACATAGATATTCACATAACTCATACTGTTCCTATCACGACCTACTAAGACGTCGAATATCTTCTCTGCGCTCTTCTTCCATGATACGGAACATCATCCTATGATCTAGCATGTACCAAGGCAAGTCCTCGAACTAGACTGGATAGTACATAAGTCGGTCCTGAGCTATGTTCATCGCAGTGTGGAATACACAATCCATCTCCCCCATCTTGGCCTTCTTTGCTTGCACCTCTTCCTCAGCTACATCTGCTCGTTGGGAAGCCTCCTCGTAAGCATCTTCAGCACTAGCTCGCTTGGCGGACTCCTCTCTTAGATCATCGTTCAACTTTACAACCTCTGCCATCAGCTGCTCATTGTCACCCTCTAAGAGAACTAATTTCCACTCCACATTTCCAAGACGTATATTAAGACCCTAGATTTCCTCATTTTTCTGAACTATAGTGGTCTTGCGTTCATCTGCCAACCTTGTGACGCCCCCAAAATAGGTATCATCACCCATTATGAGTCACCAAATATATGGTACAAAATTTAAATATAACTTAATTATACAACTGTCGTGTAAAATATGACAAAACATAAGCTGAGAGTTTTAGTACGAATAATATTGTCTTCTAGACAGTATTCAAACTCAAATGGAGTCTTTAATACATTTATTATCACACTATTTCACTGAATAGTGAGGACTACTAATGCAACCATTTGGACCATCACTACGTTCCTCGACTAGTCCCAATTATATTCTCATTTCCTGAAGAGAACAATGAAAGCAAAGGGTGAGCTCAACTAGCCTAATAAGAAATATTATGACTAAGATAATGCAGAATAATTTATCGTTAGCCTTCAACAGTGTTAAACTGATAAAATATAATAAACATCAAGTTTAACTGTAGCGGAACAAGCAATCCATTAGAAGAGTCAAGTAGAGCATGATATCTATTATCTTTTATGATTTAAAAAGTTTATCATCAATTTTATCACCGAGACTCAGCTTAATAAATAATCCACATCATCAAATCATCCCTGCACTATGGGCCAAGGATATTCATTAGTATCACGACCACGAATTATACATGCACTATGGGCCAAGGATATCTGTGTTTTCATCAATGGTCATGATCATGCCAACAACTGTCCATCAATGCAATACGGGACAATGAGAACTTTTACCACATTATTTGTAACATTACGATCATGATTATACCGAATAATCCATGGTCATAATCATAGCAATCAACAGTCCATCTATACACTACGAGCCAAAAATGACTTTCATAACAATATAAGCATGAGGATGGTGTCAATGATATAAGAATTCAATTAAAAGAAAGTAAATGATAAATTTTTAAAGATTCATAAATTAATTTTTCCAGAATTAAATAAATGTCCAAATTGTCAACATGATACTGCTTTGTGGAGTAAAATTCAAGAATAATATTGTACCAAAAATGATTTGGACCGAAACAAAATCAATTTTTATCATGAATAGTACTACATGTGAATATTACTCGAGTGAATAGTATCCTGTGTATAGTACCTCAAGAATAGTACCCCGTGAATAGTACTCCGTTATGAAAAAGTAAAAACTTATCAAGAATGCTCAGAATAATATTTCCATGAAAATGAGACTAGATGAAGCGCAAATATCAAGGATATTCTACTAATTTTATGGAGTATAGAAGCAAAAACTTAACAAAATGAGTACAGTATTCGGAATCTGAAAGAAAATAATATTACTTATATACTATAGAGTATGGAATAAAATATTATTTCATACAAGTATTGAACAAAAATAATTTCCCTTACCTTAAAAGAAGAGTATTCCGACTGGTAGGGCGAGAATATTCTTAAAGAAAACTTTCACTGTTTTCTACGCTCAAAGCTTTTTAAAACACTAAAGAAATACGCTCAATATTATAGAAGAAGAATTCTCTGATTTTGGTGTGATTTTCAATTCTAACAAAGCATCTTATTTATAGGAGAATGGAAAGGATAATATTTGAATTTACAAATCACGGACTGCACAGTGCAGCAATCGGACGAAATCACGGGCGCCAAACTGAATTCACAAGTTTTGCTACTGTGCACTGCATAATAAAATACTATGCAATTAAAATATAATATATTCTATTTTTCATAAAAAAAAAACTTATAAAATATATAAATAACATTTGCCTTACGACAAAGGCATCACCACAAAATCACACACCCACACAATTTTTTAAACACACACACACACACACACACACACACACACACACACACACACACACACACACATATATATATATATATATATATATTCCCTCACCTTTACGTATCATTCCCCCCCCCCCATTTCCATTCTTCATCCCACATGTGGGCCCCACCCCATATGTCTCTTTCACACACATCACACGCACCCACAAATATTATATATATATATATACTGAATCATCTTCTACCGATTATTTTGAAAAATGGGTACACGGGGGTCCATAAAATGAGCCAAAATTATCACAAATACATCATAAAAATCCCCTCAATATTTTTAACAACATTTATAATCATTATTATAATTCACAATATTTAACAACCGGATCGTTCCCAGAAAAGAGGGGGCTTTCTGATAAGGATTTCTCCTTATTGGTGCGCAATTAGGTGACCAAACCTCTCATCGACAGAACTTTCTAGACATCGTCAATATTGTAAATAATAATATGAATAACTTTGTCGTCTCAATTATTGATTTAATAATATATAAAATATTGACAATAATTGAATCAAATAACGTGAGACACTATGCAGCAATTACTGTGACAATAATTGAATAAAACTGAGTGACTTCTCACGTAAGCATCAATAATCAAAATCGCGTGCTACTATGTAACCACGCGTATTACTGTACTTTTACAACCGGGTATTTCAACAGTTAACAGTAAAACTTTCGCCGTTATTTTCATAAAAAGACATTTCTATTATTTTTTAACTCTGACAATAATTCTGTTGTGGGGTCCACCAATGATTGTGCCGTTGTACGAATATTTCCTGTTAAAACGAATATTCTCCGACCAATCGAATATTTTATGACAACTTTCATACTTTGCAAAATTTATAAATATTATCCACAACAATAACATTATATTAATCCACACCATAATATTCAAAATATATATCGATAAAAATTTAATCTTTATTTATGAAGGTTGGTGTGACGCCCCCAAATCTGTGTAACCTCGATTATAGGACATGGTGTGTGACGCCCCCAAATCTGGGTACTTGAAACCCGAACTCGGTGCTTCATAATACCATTTCTATAAGCTGAATAATACTAATAATAATAACAATAATATAAAATTCAAACTTAATTTACATATATCAATGTCTAATCCCAAGTACATAACCTTTACTACAATACATTACATGATAGATAATAAATATCATTGTCTTAATAAACTATAACAATTACACAACATAATATAAATCTCTTTCGAACAGCTTTCCTTTCCCCTTGTTCTTGCATGAACCTTCTGGCTGATCATACTTAACTGAAAACATTTAAATTTAAAGTAAGAATGAGCATTAGATTGCCCAGCAAGTAATAACAACAATATATATTAGCTGAAAGAATTAAATGTTTTCTTTGTAAGACACTTCAACAACGAATCAACAGTTGTGAAGTAAGCTGAACCAATAATAACAACATATCACTTCCATATGTAATCTTTGAAACTACATATAGACTATAACTGGAGATCATTCGACAGACTATGAACATTGTTTTTCATTTTTGCTAGGGTTTAACAGAACTTCATCTGCAAACCTTCATAACTTATGGATACGAGGGTGATCTGCCCAATGTTCCCTGTATTGATCAATACTACATGCAAGAACGATATTATCGTTCACTCTATCCACCTTAGGTGCACAAAAGTTTTCCCATATTCGGGATGTTCAAACTTAGTCGGGAATTCAAACCAAAACAATCTGGTTGGATACAATAACGTTCTATCTTGTTCAACAATATTTTTATGTCTAGCTGAATCAAATAGCTTAGACGGCGTTTAAGTCAACATATACATACTTGAAATCGATAAGTATGTATAAACATATGATTAAATACAATGGTTATCCAAGTGAGGACACTTGTCTAACCCTATATACCAATTAATGAACATAATAAATATCTGAATTATACAATAATACAATGATTGGATAATGTAAGAACTTGTATGAATACAAAGATTGGATACATAATGAATAATAATAGAGTTAATAATCTGGCACAATAATAATATAATTCTAAAACTTTCTTACTTATGTCCATTGCATAAAGGAAATACAAAGGTAAGATACTTGCACAATGTAAATAATAGATCAGATACTTGTTCAATAATAATTGGAGTAAGTTTAGAAAACTTGTATAACATGATATACCTGTTTGCACAAAATAAAAGTAGTTCATAAGGTTTAGATACTTGCCTGAGCTGCTGCTTACAATAACGCAACTTAAATTAATCTTTTATACCGCGACCTATTAGTAATAAGATCATTCGTTCGATTAGAATAATATATCGTAACACAAAACACTGTCTATTGCAGTCAGCACATAACCTAATCACTTCGTTACATATATCTAACAATTATTGATTCACTAACAAACACATATCTAGTCAATCTATCTAAGTCCAGATCAATTTCTGAAATATTTCTATGTACCGACGGCTTTATCGGGTAAATATCGAGTCTAAGACTCTATCGTGTAGTTCAATATTCGTTTAGATATTTTAAATATCAGTCATATTATTTTTCATAGCCTTATAATAATTTTTAAATAATTATTATACTTTATCATGAATTTTCAAACTCTGAAATCATTATTAAATGATTTAAATATTAAGTAATTCTATTATCATTAATATTTAATTAATATTAAACTATTAATGAAACCATTGACAAAATATTAATGTTATTTATACTAACTCAAAATATTTTTAAAGTATTAATATTATCTTTATATAATTTTTAAAACATTTAAAATCATTTTTAAATAATTACCATTAATATTAGAATATTAATCTTTTATTTGTCAAAATATTAAAAGTCATTAATTATAACTTAAAATATCTTTAATTTATTTATTTCCTTTTTAAAGGATTTTTAAATCAATAAAACAATTTTAAAACTATTTATTTAATATAATTATTAAATAAATGTAATATCATTAATATTAAATTATTAATGCAATTTACCTTTAAATATCAAAAGTTATATTTTATAACTTAAAATATTTTTAAACTATTTATTTTCATTTAAAATGATTTTTATAATATTAAAATCATTTTTAATTAATTTATTTAATATAATTACTAAATAAATCTAATATCATTAATATTTAATAATTAATGAAACTTATCTTAAAAATATTAAAATTTATGTTTTATAACTTAAAATATTATTAAATACTTTATTATTATTTAAAATGATTTTTAAAACCATAAAATCATTTTTAATTAATTTATTTAATGCATGTATTAAATAATTTAAATACCAATAATATCCAAATGAATATTAATATTTATGAAAAATAAGTCAAATTATTAAAAGTTAATTTTTATAACTTAAAATAATTTTTAAAACCGATTTTATAATTTTTAGGAATTTATTTCTATTTTTAATGTATTTTTCGGAATTTATAAAACAAAAATAATTATAATCGTCGCTATAGGCTATAGCAACACTTATCTGTCATGTTAGGTGTTCTTGGCCTCAAGAACACTGACAAGTCAGTGGTCGAGGTGCCCTGTTTGACTGAGTCTAATTCGTATCTCAAAATGTTTTTGGGCTACCTAATGTTCAGATCTTGTAGTGTTAATGTAACACTGCATGAAACAACAAATATCCAGGTCATACTTCATCACATACAGAATATATTAAGCCTTGAACTAGCTGTCAGGCGTTTTCATCATATTCTGGGCTGCCCAGAAAATTATAGTCATGGCCGGTCAACGCCTTTTGTGGCCTTAAATCTGACAATCTGTTCATGTTACAAGTTTTCTGGTCGCCGGGCTATCTAGGCAAACCATCATAGAAAATGTTCCAAGCCATGGTAAAGTCTAACAATAATTAATGAGAACGCGCTGGGGCTCACAAATTCGTGTCAAAGTCTGTTCTTCATTTCTGGGTTTTCCAGAAATGAAGAACAGATCGAGTATGCTACTTTGGATCCTTATATCTCGCATTGTGTGTTTGCTCTATGTGATCTATTGATTCCAGGTTGTATATAACATGTAATGCTATAGATCTAATAAATAAAACACATATAACATCAACAAAGAAAGTAGATTTAAGCCGGTCAAACCAAGTCAGAAGACATGTTCTTGAGCTTTCTGGAATTTCCAGAAACAGATTTTGTGAGAAAGCAGGCTAGTTTGACCTTCCACTCTGTTCAATATATTGGTGATTTAAGGGATCTACAAGCATTTATTCATAGTACCCATAACAAGATACAACTTAGTTACAATAACAGAATCAAAACAACAACACACTTGCAGATCTAGTCGCTTCAAAAAGTTGTCAGGCCCTGTCTGGGCACGATCTGGGTTTTCCAGATTTGTAAAGTCATGCTCGGTCAACTAGGATTGACCAGCTATAACTTTTAACATGTTCATGATCTGGGCTAGCTTCAAGTTTCAGATCAAAGATCTCTTAGCATACTACAACTCCAAAACATAAAACACATCAAATAATAAACAGAGAGAGATCTACAGCCTCTGATTTTTGGTTGTCAGACACAAAATAAGTTTTTTCCATATTTTGAAAAATGCTAAATTCGAGCCTCTAGATGTAATTGATCTAACATCGAGCAACCCAGATCATCATTATATACTACATATTACATGTTTAACACAAAAAAACTAACATCTAACATGCAGATCAATGTTAGATTTCTTCTAGGGTTCTTACCTCTTTGTGAACAAATTCTTGATTCTATGCTTCTGATTTGATGTTGGTGTTCGTGGGGCTTGATTGGGGACTGAACTAACACTATAAATTCATGGGTTTGAGCTTGAGAGAGAATGGCTAAGAGTGGGTTGCACAAATGAGCAAATATGAGACTTTCTCTTTCTTGATCTAGCAATTGGATTGATGCAATGAACTTGTATGCTAATGATGGCTGAGAATTGTAGCTTCTAGGTGCATAGATAGGTAGACTAGGGTGGCTGGCCAGATCTTGCTAGATATTGTCTAACCAATACTTCAAGAATGGGACAAAAGGGCATTTTTATAATTTCCTTTTTAATCTCAAGGGTATTCTTGTCCAAGGTGCTTGAATCTAGGGTTTAATCACTAGATTTTATATTTTAAAGTTTCCCAAATAATTACTAGGGTTTGAAAGATTAAAATTAAAGTGTAATAAAATTTAATTAAACACACTAATTTAAAATTAGGATTTTTAATAGGAAATTAGGGTTTTTAAATTAGGGTTCCTTAATACTATTAGGGTTCCCAAATTCAAAATTAAAATTTCTTAATTATCATTATAATTCAAAAAAATAATAATTAGGGTTTCTAAAATTTGCAATTAGGGTTCCTAATTAGCAAATTAGGGTTTTCAAATAAATAATTATGGTTTCTCCTAATTACAGAAATTATATAATACACAGTAAAATTCATATAGCACCATTACTACACAGTCTCGAACTCATAATCGAGTTTAACAATTAGGGTTTAATAACACGATATGAGGGTCATGCCCTAATTTACCACAATTGAATAACCATTACCAGTCTCCACATTTACAGTACATATTTATAGTACTGAAAAATTAAAATATAATTAATATTATATTATTATTCTCATCCATTGATCAATAATCAAATTTAGGGTTTGGATTCTATATCTGATTTATTCTTCATATATAACATCAATAATTAAGCTAAAATAAATAACTTAAATATTCTGAACAATTCATATAATAAAATATTTATTATTATAATTCTAAAATTCATTTCATATATTATTTAAATATTCTAAAATCATGTTTTTCATGGAAAATAATTAATAAAAACATTTCAACTTACAAAAATTCATTACTATAGGAATATACTTTATAATAATCAATAATTCTAAAATAAAATTGTTTGAAATTATTCATGAAATAAATAATTTTATTTATCACATATATACAAACACATTACTTGACACATATTCTCATCTTTAAAATAAAAAGAATTAATATGAAAAATTTCTTATTTATTTATACCGAAAATATCGGGTTATTACATTCACCCTCCCTTATAAGGATTCCGTCCTCGGAATCACCGTTGTAAAAACTCATACTAACAAGGGTACATAACATACATAGTCATTTCAAATAGATCTCGATCAGATTTGATCGAACTGATCTTTAACTATTCATATAAAGTTTATCTTTCTGATTAAACGGAAGCTTGATTTCTAAAAGATCTCAAATTCCTCCTTCAAAATATTTTTATAAAATAATTTATTATATATTAGAAAATCATATATATCGAAATATACAAGTTATACGAATAATACCTGGAGTTGCATTCTCAGCTGCCACCGTATACTGGACCGTCATATTAAAAACTCTTGCAGTTGATTCTTTTGGTTTGTTTGTTGAAGTAGGTTCCGTTGTCACTAGAGTCCCGCTGCCTTTTCCTTTACTCGCGCTTCCTGTATCCCCTCCCTTTTTCGTACAGTCTTTCACCTTATGCTCCGTTGATCTACACTTGAAACACCTCTTGGTCATCCTTGGATTGGGGCAGTTAGGAGAGATATGTCCCTCCTGCCCACACTTGTAACACACAAATTTACCCTTAAGACACTCTCCCGAGTGATTCTTTCCACAATTTCCACACTGCGCAACTTGTTTCTTTCCACATCCTAGCATACTTCTGGTATTCCCGAAATTATCTCCTTTTCTTTTACCAGTCTTACTGCCACTATTTTCTTCTCCGTCTCTAGCTTGATTCGCTTCCCAAAAAAAAGTTCTCTCCCCTTTCATCGTATAGGTGACAAAAGCTGTCTTTTGCCAATCCGTTACTCTAGCTGACACAAACATCTATACAGGGTCAGTTGATCCTCTAAATCCTGGTTGTTCGATTGCTTTGAAGTCTTTGACATTTGTTGATCAATTACTTGGTTGATTTCCCGCGACTGGTATTTCGTTATGCATAGCTTGAACATCCACATTCACCAAAATTTGTGTTGGGTCTAATTGTCCTTCAGCTTTGTTGACAGTTCCTTCTGCCTTTTGGTTTCATTTTCGTCTTGGCGGCATTATCTGATTAAATAAGATCATATTCATCTAACTAATTCATCGTACTTTTCATAGCATAGCACATACTGCTTTAAACATCTGTTATCCCCTTTGTGACATAAAAGTCGGGAATCGTTACCACAACTTATACAAAAGTTGATAATACTACTTTACACAGACATACTTATCATATATTTATCATAGAATAATACATATTCAAATAACACTAGTACTACTCATTTCATACGCCTTCACTAAGGATCAATTACTTAGCATTCTATATATTTATATTATCCTCAATAATACATTCTCACATAACTATACCTAGTTCGTCAAACCTTCCTCACCATATGAGTTTAAGAACTCACCACAAACATATGAGTTCAAGAACTCAAGCTTGATCTTTTATCCCGTAACTATACTCTACCTATCAGTCATACTATCATTTCTGGGTCCAATACTACACTTTCCTGTATAATCACCTCATTGAGGTAGCTTTCAATGTGAGCTTCTATTTTAGCTATTGGCTTTGATATTGGTTCGGTTATGGAGGTTGACTCATTCTTTATGACCTGAGGGTATACTAATCCTTATCTCACATAACATCTACACACTAACTATCTTGATTAACATATAGTATATACACACAGCAATTAGTAGTTTTATAAGAGTTTTTAATTTTGTTTAACGATAAATTTATTCATTTCATCTCCTTTTAAACTCTAAATGAGTTATTTATATTTTCAACGTTTCTCCCCTGTTCTAAGGTTATAGCCTAAGGTCGATCCCACCTAAGGTTTCTAACCCTAAAGATTTGATACCAACCTGTGACGCCCCCAAATCCGGGTACTTGAAACCCGAACTCGGTGCTTCACGATACCATTTCTATAAACTGAATAATACTAATAATAATAACAATAATATACAATTCAAACTTAATTTACATATATCAAAGGCTAATCCCAAGTACGTAACCTTTACTACAATACATTACATGATAGATAATAAATATCATTGTCTTAATAAATTATAACTATTACACAACATAATATAAATCTCATTCGAACAGCTTTTCTTTCCCCTTGTTCTTTCCTGAACCTTCTGGCTGATCATACTTAACTGAAAACATTTAAATTTAAAGCAAGAATGAACATTAGATTGCCCAACAAGTAATAACAACAATATATATTAGCTAAAAGAATTAAATGTTTTCTTTGAAAGACACTTCAACAACGAATCAACAGTTGTGAAGTTTCGTTGTTGAAGTAAGCTGAACCAATAATAACAACATAACACTTCCATATGTAATCTTTGAAACTACGTATAGACTATAACTGGAGATCATTCGACAGGCTATGAACATTGTTTTTCATTTTCGCTAGGGTTTAGCAGAATTTCATCTGCAAACCATCATAACTTATGGACACGAGGGTGATCTGCCCAATGTGCCTTGTATTGATCAATACTACATGCAAGAATGATATTATCGTTCACTCTATCCACCTTAGGTGCACAAAATTTTTCCCATATTCGGGATATTCATACTTAGTCGAGAATCCGAACAAAAATAATCTGGTTGGATACAATAACGTTCTATCTTGTTCAATAATATTTTTATGTCTAGCTGAATCAAATAGCTTAGACGGCTTTTAAGTCAACGTATACATACTTGAAATCGATAAGTATGTATCAACATATGATTAAATACAATGGTTATCCAAGTGAGGACACTTTTCTAACCCTATATACCAATTAATGAACATAATAAATATCTGAATTATACAATAATACAATGATTGGATAATGTAAGAACTTGTATGAATACAAAGATTGGATACATAATGAATAATACTAGAGTTAATAATCTGGCACAATAATAATATAATTCTAAAACTTTCTTACTCATGTCCATTGCATAAAAGAAATGAAAAGGTAGGATACTTGCTCAATGTAAATAATAGATCATATACTTGCTCAATAATAATTGGAATAAGTTTAGGAAACTTGCATAACATGATATACCTGTTTGCACGAAATAAAAGTAGTGCATAAGGTTTAGATACTTGCCTGAGTTGCTGCTTACAATAACGCAACTTAAATTAATCTTTTATACCGCGACCTATTAGTAATAAGATCATTCGTTCGATTAGAATAATATATCATAACACAAAACACTGTCTATTGCAGTTAGCACATAACCTAATCACTTCGTCACATATATCTAACAATTATTGATTCACTAACAAACACATATCTAGTCAATTTATCTAAGTCCAGATCAATTTTTGAAATATTTCTATGTACTGACAGCTTTATTGGGTAAATATCGAGTCTAAGACTCTATCGTGTAGTTCAATATTCGTTTAGATATTTTAAATATCAGTCATATTATTTTTCATAGCCTTATAATAATTTTTAAATAATTATTATACTTTATCATGAATTTTCAAACTCTGAAATCATTATTAAATGATTTAAATATTAAGTAATTCTATTATCATTAATATTTAATTAATATTAAACTATTAATGAAACCATTGCCAAAATATTAACGTTATTTATAATAACTCAAAATATTTTTAAAGTATTAATATTATCTTTAAATGATTTTTAAAACATTTAAAATCATTTTTAAATAATTACCATTATTATTAGAATATTAATCTTTTATTTATCAAAATATTAAAAGTCATTAATTATAACTTAAAATATCTTTAATTCATTTATTTCATTTTTAAAGGATTTTTAAATCAATAAAATAATTTTAAACTATTTATTTAATATACTTATTAAATAAACGTAATATCATTAATATTAAATTTTTAATGCAATTTACCTTTAACTATCAAAAGTTATATTTTTATAACTTAAAATATTTTTAAACTATTTATTTTCATTTAAAATGATTTTTATAATATTAAAATTATTTTTAATTAATTTATTTAATATAATTACTAAATAAATCTAATATCATTAATATTTAATAATTAATGAAACTTATCTTAAAATATTAAAAGTTATGTTTTATAACTTCAAATATTATTAAATACTTTATTATTATTTAAAATGATTTTTAATATCATAAAATCATTTTTAATTTATTTATTTAATGCATTTATTAAATAATTTAAATACCAATAATATCCAAATAAATATTAATATTTATGAAAAATATGTCAAATTATTAAAAGTTAATTTTTATAACTTAAAATAATTTTTAAAACTGATTTTATAATTTTTAGGAATTTATTTCTATTTTTAATGTATTTTTCAGAATTTATAAAACAAAAATAATTATAATCGTCGCTATAGGCTATAGCGACACTTATCTGTCATGTTAGGTGTTCTTGGCCTCAAGAACACTGATAAGTCAGTGGTCGAGGTGCCTTATTTGACTGAGTCTAATTCGTATCTCGAAATGTTTCTGGGCTACCTAATGGTCAGATCTTGTAGTGTTAATGTAACACTGCATGAAACAACAAATATCCAGGTCATACTTCATCACAATCAAAATATATTAAGCCTTGAACTAGCTGTCAGGCGTGTTCATCATATTCTGGGCTGCCCAGAAAATTATAGTCATGGCCGGTCAACGCCCTTTGTGGCCTTAAATTTGACAATCTGTTCATGTTACAGGTTTTCTGCTCGTCGGGCTATCTAGGCAAACCATCATAGAATATGTTCCAAGCCATGGTAAAGTCTAACAATAATTAATGAAAACGCGTTGGGGCTCCCAAATTCGTGTCAAAGTCTGTTCTTCATTTCTGGAAAACCCAGAAATGAAGAACAGATCGAGTATGCTACTTTGTATCGTTATATCTCGCGTTGTGTGTTTGCTCTATGTGATCTATTGATTCCAGGTTGTAGATAACATGTAATGCTATAGATCTAATAAATAAAACACATATAACATCAACAAAGAAAGTAGATTTAAGTCGGTCAAACAATGTCAGAAGACATGTTCTTGAGCTTTCTGGAATTTCCAGAAACAGATTTTGTGAACAAGCAGGCTAGTTTGACCTTCCACTGTGTTCAATATATTGGTGATTTAAGGGATCTACAAGCATTTATTCATAGTACCCATAACAAGATACAACTTTTATAATAACAGAATCAAAATAACAACACACTGGCAGATCTAGTCGCTTGAAAAAGTTGTCAGGCCCTATCTGGGCACGATATGGGTTTTCCAGATTTTTAAAGTCATGCTCGGTCAACTAGGTTTGACCAGCTATAACTTTTAATATGTTCATGATTTGGGCTAGCTTCCAGTTTCAGATCAAAGATCTCATAGCATAGTACAACTCCAAAACATAAAACACATCAAATAATAAACAGAGAGAGATCTACAGCCTCTGATATTTGGTTGTCAGACATAAAATAAGTTTTTTCCAGATTTTTAAAAATGCTAAATTCGAGCCTCTAGATTTTACGGATCTAACATCGGGCAACCCAAATCATCATTATATACTACATATTACATGTTTAACACAAAAAACTAACATCTAACATGCAGATCAATGTCAGATTTCTTCTAGGGTTCTTACCTCTTTGTGAACAAATTCTTGATTCTATGCTTCTGATTTGATGTTGGTGTTCATGGGGCTTGATTGAGAACTGAACTAACACTATAATTTCGTGGGTTTGAGCTTGAGAGAGAATGGCTAAGAGTGGGTTGCACAAATGAGCAAATATGAGACTTTCTCTTTCTTGATCTAGCAATTGGATTGATGCAATGAACTTGTATGCTAATGATGGCTGAGAATTGTAGCTTCTAGGTGCATAGATAGGTAGACTAGGGTGGCTGGCCAGATCTTGCTAGATATTGTCTAACCAATAATTCAAGAATGGGACAAAAGGGCATTTTTGTAATTTTCTTTTTAATCTCAAGGGTATTCTTGTCCAAGGTGCTTGAATCTAGGGTTTAATCACTAGATTTTATATTTTAAAGTTTCCCAAATAATTACTATGGTTTGAAAGATTAAAATTAAAGTGGAATAAAATTTTAATTAAACACACTAATTTATAATTTGGGTTTTTAATAAGAAATTAGGGTTTTTAAATTAGGGTTCCTTAATACTATTAGGGTTCCCAAATTAACAATTAGGGTTTCCTAATTATCATTATAATTCACAAAAATAATAATTAGGGTTTCTAAAATTTGCAATTAGGGTTCTTAATTAGTAAATTAGGGTTTTCAAATAAATAATTAGGGTTTCTCCTAATTACAGAAATTATATAATACACAGTAAAATTCACATAACACCATTACTACACAGTCTCGAACTCATAATCGAGTTTAACAATTAGGGTTTAATAACACGATATGAGGGTCATGCCCTAATTTACCACAATTAAATAACCATTATCAGTCTCCATATTTACAGTACATATTTATAGCACTGAAAAATTAAAATATAATTAATATTTTATTATTATTCTCATCCATTTATCAATACCCAAATTTAGGGTTTTGATTCCATATCTGATTTATTCTTCATATATAACATCAATAATTAAGCTAAAATAATTAACTTAAATATTCTGAACAATTCATATAATAAAATATTTATTATTATAATTCTAATAATCATTTCATATATTATTTAAATAATATAAAATCATGTTTTTCATGGAAAATAATTAATAAAAATATTTCTACTTACAAAAATTAATTACTATAGGAATATACTTTATAATGATCAATAATTCTAAAATAAAATTGTTTGAAATTATTCGTGAAATAAATAATTTTATTTATCACATATATACATACACATTACTTGACACATATTCTCATCTTTAAAATAAAAAAAATTAATATGCAAAATTTCTTATTTATTTATATAAAAAATATCGGGTTATTACATGGTGCTCACGATACACATACATAACTATCTACCTACATAAACTCCGGAAATAATAACAATAATAATAACTATTATATATCTATTCAAATAAAATCCCCAGCCTTTATAACCTTAAATAAACTGAAATTTTAACTAAGCGTTTATCGCTACATTACATCATATGCGGAAATATAACTTATTACATAAATACCTCTCATCATTTCATCTTAGACTTCCCCTTATCTACATAACTATGGTTTGAGGCCCTGCTCAAACCTCCTCGTTTTCTTATCCTCAGTGTCAACCTGATGAGGTGCGAACCTCGCCAGGTCGTTGAACTTCACGGCGTATTGAGGTACTGTCATGTCGTCTTGCTTCAGCTCCAGGAATTGCATCTCCATGCGACTCTGCATACTTACAGGAAAATAGTTTTCGAAGAATTTTTTTTAAACCCCTCCCACGGTATCACACCTTCTCCAGCCCTGGTCTGGTTTGCCTCCCACTAGAAGCTGGCTTCGCCCTTCAGCATATATGTGGCAAAGACTGTTTTCTGTTCATCTTCAACTCGGGCGATATCGAACGCCTTTTCCATTTCTTTGATCCGTGTCTGGGCTTCGATAGGTTCGGTGGTTCCTTTTTACTCAGGGGGTCCCACGCTCTTGAAGTCCTTAAAGTGTGCCACTTGGGCCGCTGGTGTAACATTCCAAAAATTTAAAGTGTTATATTAAATATTTATTGAATTATATAAGTATTTAATGGATATGTTTATTGTTGAATAAATAATTATTTAATTTGATCTGATTTGATTTAGTTAATTATTTGTCAAGTAAATAATTCAGGAGTTAAGAAAATTAATTGTTATGAGATAAAATTCTAATTTAATTTAATAGTTAAGTTAGAGAGTTTATAATAATTAAATGGATTATTATATTTTGAATTGAATTTGTAGATAAAATGAAGTGTTAGTTGATTAAATAAAGTTATAATTATAAAAGAAATTATAATTATGTGGTATTGATTTATGTGTTAAAGTAATTTAATAAATTAGTATTAGAATTAATTAAATTGATTATTAAAATTTAATTAAATAAAAGGGTGACAAATAACCTTAATATAAAGGAGTTATTAAAATAAATTAAAGGAGTTTAATTTAGTTTTGGCCAAACAAGTCTTAATGCATATTCAGTCTTTAATCTAATGATGTTTTACCCAACAAGGTATATGGATTAATTAATTTATTTTAAATAGGTTTACCAAACAAGGTGTAAGATTTAATGGGTTAATTTATAGTTAGTTAGCCAAACAAGCCTTATGGCTTTTGAGTTTAAGGAAAAAAAAACTGATGTCAGTTAAAGTTATAATTATATTATATACTTAATACATATATTATTACCTATACGTTATATTGGGTTTAGTACGTAAGTTAGAATAGGGTTAGGAGAAAGACTCAGAAGAAGAATGAAGAGAAGAAGAAGAATACAGAGAAAAGTTGACCGAAAGAAGGTTTTGATAAAGAGAAGAAGCTTGAGAATAGCCATCATCTTCTTCTAAATTAAGGTATCATCTTGCTCCTATTTTTTCTAAAAACTATGGTTATCTTCTTCTCCAAAAGTTCTCTATAAAGTTTTTGTAAAGATGAATTTCTTGTGTATATAGCTTTCTATGATAATTATTTGTTAAAAGGTTGTTTTCATAAGTTATATGTGAGTATAGATAAACTAATTCATGTGTGTATGTATTTTTGTGAAGAAAACTATATTACAGAGTGTTTATATGAAAATATATGAATATGGCTTAGTTTAAAGTAAAATTAAAGTCTAATTAGTTGTTTAATTTATAAGTTGACTATTGAATTTGAAAGAGGATGAATAAACATAAGCATATATTGAATTAACTATTTTGGTTGAAAACAAAAGTCACAGTGATGATTTTTCACTAAAACTTCAAAAAGTGAAGCTTTAGCAAACATAGTGAAAATTAATGGTTCTAATTTGGATGTTTATGTTGTTTAGATGGCTAGAAATGAGTTAGAAAATATTAGATTATATTTCTGTAAACCTATTACACATTGGGTAGGTTGGTATGGTTGTTAGAAAGGAGCTTGGAGGCCTAATTTGGCTTTCCGTAGTGTTCTAGAGCTGAAATCGTGAAGTCGTAGGTGAGACCCCCACCCCGGCGGGCCACCCTAGTGTAAAATCCCCCGCCCCCGCGGGGGGGGGGGGGGGTGGTGTTCCGTCAAGACAAAATTTTGGAAAAAAAAACTGATCGGACATAGTTTACTAAAACGAGCATAACCTTTTCATACAAACTCCGATTGATGCGATTCAAGATGATCCGGAACGAGGACGAGTAGACCTATAACTTTTAGTCCTTATGAAAAGATGTGATGTTATTAGTGAGCTATATAAAACTAATATTAGTCTAACTAATGTGTATTATCAATACATATGGTATGTGTAGGACTTGTGGTGAACGTGAGTAGTGATTATTTAACCTACGCACGAGGCAAGTTGCGTAACCTTTGTTAATTTATTATTCAGCAAGGTTACTTTTCACTATTACGTTATACTTATGCAAATTCTCTAACTTTAATCTCTTGTTTAACGATTTATTGTTATAAAAATTCTTTAACTATCATTTATTGTTGAGCAATTTAGTTAATCTTTATTTCTTTACTTCAAACGAGATTACTTTTGTTATTCAAAGTCTGTAATGTTGTTTATTCAGTTACTAATAACTGTTGTTTGATCTTCGTTCTCCAATGTCATTGTACTATCCTACATTTTTGTACCGAACTCTGAGTTATCTAGCAATTCTTTACCAATTCAACTAATCCTTAGTTGATGAATGTTCTAAACTCTAAATTACCCTTGAAGTCAACCCAAACCAAACTTCCTTTGGTTTGCATATGGACTCACACAAAATTTGAAAGCATGTTGTCGATGATAACATTTATTCAATTTAGAAATTGTTAATACTCTAGCTCTTATTGATTCATCGATATATCTTGCTCATGAAGATATTATAATCAAACTCTTGAATAGTTATTTGTTTCTATCTGATTCAACCAGTACTTGGTTGATGAGCATTCTAAAGATCTAGAATTCCTTGGAAGCTAGTTCCTAACCAAATTTTATTTGGTTCTGAACCTGATAATCTAAGTTGAGATGAACAACCCTATTATTAGGGGATTATTTTAGAAATACGCAATAACGTTAAAATATTTGCGCAATACATAGTACAAATGGCTGATCATCTGGGGTACAGAATGATGGTCCATATAGTTGTTAAGACTTTTAAAGGTTATAGTAGAAACTCCTGTTAACCTAGGACATAGATGATGATTATAGTCTTTTAGGTTATTAAAGGTTAATGTAGAAATACTTGAGACCTAGAGTATAGTTCGTGGTCTTGTGACCCTCAGTGTAATCTTTGATGTTGATATCTATTGTTAACTTAACGTTCATTATTCATTTGAACTCATATTTGTTGAATTAAAATTTATTGTTCTGGTAAGAACACTTTACCATTGAAAGCTCAGTTAATTGTCATTCATAAAATGTTATTGTATATTATCCTTCTTGTGGGCAATTGTTTGCTCACTCTTGCAAAAAACATTGCAGATGAAGTTAAGAAGTTTGAAGAACTTTCTACAAGCAAGGGCAGTGACAAAATGCTTGATTAGACGACAACGTTTAATTTACCTTTTATTTATGAAGCTTATATAATAGATGTAATTATGATCATGTTTTAATTTTCCGCTGATGATTGTAATAAAGTTTAGATGACCTGAGATTTATTTTAGATTATGTAACCCTTTAATGGGAGATTGATTATTTAAACTTTTGTGTTTAATTACATCCTTTGTTTATGGGTAGTTAGTTATGATTTTATTGGACAGTGAACACCAAATTTGTGGGATTGAGGTGCTCGGATTTGGGGGTGTCACAGCTGGAGGGTTATTGGTATTCAAGGTTTGATTCTGAAGTGCCCCCACTAACATGTCTACGAATTGTTTCATGGGGTTTGGTGGATCCCCAACGTTAACGCCTGACCCATCTGGTGTTTGACGACGTCTTCCTCTAGCCATCTTTCTGTTTAAATAAACTTATGTTATCATTTTATAACTTTCTCTATAACATTTATAATTCATATAACACTTAATCATCACATCACACATTTAAATAAAAGCTTATTTATTTACAAACCATAATAACAAAGTATTTCATCATCTTATGACACTAAGCCATTTACATCACTTTAAACCAAAGTACTTGGTAAAAACCAAAAGCATGCTTTATTTTATAGCTAAGCGTTCTAAACGCTAATAGTAAGAGTGCATCACGAATAAAATAAAGACCCCACCTAATGGTGTCTTCATGCTCTTCATCCGCCACCTCCAGCACCAGCCCACAGCTTATGGTATGTCAGCTTGATCCCCATTCCTAATTACCAGGTGATGCACCAATGCCTCAAGCAATGCTGCAGCTTGTTGCTCCCCCTGATACAGCTCCTCCAACTTATGAACTCTGTCATCCAACTCTGTAATCCTATCCATCAACTCATCTAACGAAGTATCCTCAAGTGCTTCTTCGGAGTCCTCCTCGGGCTCCTCTTCCTCTTCAGGATACTCCTCTAGGTCTGAGTCAGCTGCTGCCTCAGCTATAGGCTCAGGTACAGCTGTCAACAGCTACTCACTCACAACGTGGATATCTCTAACCTCCTCTTCTCCTGACATCCTTTAAACAAGACAAAATAACTTGGTTAGTAGTTTAAAATAGATGTTTTTATTTTTAGAAAAAAAATAGATTTGACACAACCCCTAGAACTCTACGCGAGTTCATCTCCTTATTTATTCCACTAACTTCCCTAAGGTTCCCCACCTAAGGTTTATAACCTATTGCTTTGATACCAACCTGTGATGCCCCCAAATCCGTGTAACCTTGATTACAGGACATAGTGCTCACGATACACATACATAACCACCTAACTACATAAACTCTAGAAATAATAACAATAATAATAATAATATCTATTACATATCTATTCAAATAAAATCCATAGTCTTTACAACCTGAAATAAACTAAAACTTTAACTTAGCGTTTATCGCTACATTACATCATATGTGAAAATATAACTTATGACATAATAACTCTCATCATTTCATCTTAGACTTCCTCTTGTCCTTGTCCGAGCCCTCAACGTTCTCAGCCCTAACTGAAAGGTTAAATGAGAACAAATTGCCCAGCAAGTATATATAGTTTGAAACATACATCAGGAGTAAAAGTATTTGTATGAATATTTCTCAACAGTTGAAATAATTGTCAAGAGATAAACAGGAATATCAAGATAAGAGTTCTGGAATTCTCAATAGGATAGTAAGGGGTGTTTGATACCCTGAACATTACTTTATTTCATCGAAAACCATTAGACGGTTTAACAATAAAATAGATTGTAAACAGTCTCTGAAAGTACTCCATGTGATCAGCTTATCGTACCCTATATTGTGCACAAGTATAAAGTTTAACTGCATAAACATAAATGGGACTATATGTCCTACATCTGTTTGGCCCGATTATTTGGGTTGTTCATCTTAGTATTCAAGCGAGACAACACCAAAGAAATTTGGATTTGTAAACATTAAATAGCTTTAAAGGATTTGAATTGTTCAAAGGTTATATCACTTATCATTAATAAAATCTAGTCGAAACAAAAAGCCAGAAAGCATACTTGGAAACAGTTCGTTAAAGAAATAGAACTTTAAAGTATAGCAGTTGTAATACTAACGGAGTAATCATCAATAACGCTTGCAAGGAAATTGCAGTTATATAACTTTACAAGAAAGGAACTTGTACGAAAAGTAAATAGCACAAGTCCGATACTTACTCTCACTGCAACAACAATGAGTAAAGATTGAATAATTGCTCAATAGAAGCTTAGGGTTAAGAAACTTGCCTGATAAGTCTTCTACAATTTACCGCTATCTACTAGCCCTTCACGTAACCTATTCACATGTGTCACGTTAAGCAATTAGGTTCTCGAACACCACTTCCAAAGTGTAATGGTTCCTTTTTATTTTAATAAGATGATTAAACTCGCACGTATTCAAATACATTTCAATTACATAACATGTTGCTTCATATAGGCCACGTGGTTCAATAAAAAAATATGGGAAACATAAATTTTTGATATTTTTCGGACCCAAACCTCCATAAAAAATCTGCATATAATATGCATAAGGGTCTCAAGTCGGAAACCCTTATTTTCCATATTTTTGACATAACATATTTAATTAAACTCATTTTTCTATATAACATCATTTATATGAAAAATACCAAATCAGTCTCAAAAATATTTATTTTCAGGGATTTTGCATAATATAGTCCCACATTGAACATATATTTTTCCCGGAATTTTTAAAATCCATCTACTATTTTTAAATAGTCCATAATAGCCAAATATTCTCAGATTTTTCGTAAATCGAGATTAGCTCCAAATATTCTAAAATTTTCAGGGTTAGCTCCTATTATATACATGTACTTCCAGTAAAGATTTCGTAATATGTGGACTTATACATAGAGAGTTATTCGGGTATCTTTTCAAATAGTGCCCTTAGCCATAAAATCCATAACTCTCAAATCGTAAGGACAAAACTTCTCAAATTTTTACAGGACCTTCATATCTTCTTATATTAACAGTCCAAATTGTTTCAGAATTTTTAAAGTACAAAAAGTGGATGAAAATGCCCCCGAGACAGACTGATCCAAAAAAGTTCTAAGAAAACGGGACATCAAATTCCAACCAAACTACAGAACATCTGAACATGAAACTTGGACACAATATACTTCATATAACATAGTATTTTACAAAATTATTACCTACCATAATCGGGTCACAAAAACCATGATTCCAAGGCTCCAAAAAACCTAAAAAGTCAAATATTACTAGTTAAACCCAATTTGACAAAAATTCGTGATTTTACTTTTAGCATGCAATTAAATTCTTTCTAATGTCTAGATCATCTATACTCATATAAATACATATGTTAAAACAATTGAACTCACTAAATTTCCATGATATAATCAAATTAGCATTATAGAGTCATATTATCAAATATTTGGCATGCATGACATAGTTCCTTAAATCTCTATGATATTAAGGCATGATTAAAGCAGAACGTTCATTCCTCCATCCACATAACATCAACTAGCAGTAGCATAGCATCACAAAGTCCAAAATAAATTGTTCGCAAAAAGTCACATAAGCGTATTCTCTCATTTTTACTTAAGAACATGGAAAAGAGAGTTCATGGCTTACCTCTTTGATGAATTCTACTTGCTCGAACTCCTCCAATGATTCTCCTTGCTTGATTAGTCTCTAAAAACTCTAGAATTCGCCACCCTCTCAAGCTCCCTCCTCTCTCACTCTCAACTTCACTCACGGTAGGATTTTTACAAAGAGGAATAAGAGACTTGGATTGGGAGTATATATAAAATATGTTATCAATTGATTTTCCTAGCCTTTCCATTTCCAATATAACTTAAATGTTTAGGTATGTTGTATAAATTCAATTTAGTATGGGGTGGGGGTTAGAGAAAGGAAAGGTCTTGGATTTTTAAGGAGTTTGTAACTCCCCCCCCTCATTACCTTATAATATGAATACTCCCTCTCTTGTCCCAATTTGGTTGTCATGTGGGCCCTATGGCTGCTGCACTTATTTATTAAAATATTAATATAATTAATTTAATCATTTAATAAACTATTTTAACCAGTTTGACCTCCGTAGCCAAACGTTTCGATACTAATATCGATTCCTACTAAATCAATGTTTCGGACATCATTAGACTATCCGTTTCATCAAATTAGCCTCCAAAATTTGTGGCTGACTTTGACCAAAAAGTCAAACACGAGACATTTTGTGGTTACAGTATATCTCGACTAATTTTGACATTTCGGACTCAAATACGCAGTCCACATCTCTAAATTCCCCTCCGAAATTAATCTCATGTTTTAATCCCCTCCCATGCAATTAATGAATTTAATTACGTAAGTAACTCAAATAGTTAAATTCATCTAAACTAACCATTTACACATACCTCATAACATAACTTAAAAGTAAACATGTATGTATAACACATATACATCTAATAATAGAAATCACACAAGAGTTTCATATAAATTCATTTATTGATAATTAGTAAATTACATAATAATCTCGGATATTACAGTTGGGGTCTTACAACCTCCCATTCTTATGAAATTTCATCCACAAAATTAGGGTACATACCTGGTATATCGGAGAGGTGAGGATACCTTGATTTCATATCAGATTTTAACTCCCAGGTCATTTCCTCAACATCGTGGTCTCTCCACAAAACTTGGACTTGAGGTATAACCTTGGAGTGTAGAATATGTTCCTTCTTATCCAAGATTTTAACAGGTACCCCTTCATACGTTAAATCTTCCGTTATATCATTCGGTTCTAACTCAATAATGTGGTTCGGGTCTTCCACATATTTACGTAATATAGATATGTGAAAAACGTTATGAACATGAGACATACTTGGCGGTAAAACGAGTCTATAGGCCACATTTCTTACTCGATCAAGGATTTCAAATGGGCCGATGAATCGAGGATTGAGCTTTAATCTCTTTCCAAATCTCATAACTCCTTTCTATGGATCCACACATACTAACACATGATCACCAACATTGAATTCCACGACCTTTTGATGAAGACAAGCATAACTCTTTTGTCGATCTTGTGAGGTTTTTATACGTTACTGGATCATTTGAATCTTTTTCGTAGTCATACGTACCAATTTTGGTCCCAAAAACGTTTCTTCACCCATCTCATCACAACTTACTAGAGAACGACACTTTCTTCCATACAACGCCTCAAATGGAGCCATGTCGATACTTGTTTGATAACTGTTGTTGTAGAAGATTTCCACTAATGGTAATAACTTGTCCCAATCTCTCTTAAAATCAAGGACACATAGTCTTAATAGATCTTCAAGAGTTTGAATAGACTTCTTCGACTGCCCGTCCGTTTTAGGATGATATGACGAACTAAATCATAAATCAGTGCCCATATCTTTTTGCAAACTAACCCAAGATCGTGAAGTGAATCTTGGGTCTCGATCAGAAACTATGGATATTGGCATACCATTCAGTCGTACAATCTCATTTATGTAAATACGAGCAAGACTTTTAAGTGAATAAGTTTCTCGTATAGGTAAGAAATGAGCAGATTTGGTCAATTTATCAATAATGACCCAAATTACATCTATGCCTTAATAAACCCTGTAACGACCCCAAAATTCATAACATTTAAATCTCAACTTCGGTCGTTAACCATACATTAAATCTCTAATTTTACATCATTATTCGATATTAAAAACACTAAAAATGCGAAATATTTAAAATGTTTATACATTTCCTTCTTTCTTGCCCTGAATCGCAACCTTTACATTACATCTCTTTGATTCAATCTTATATCATGAATCATTACAACAAAATGACTATACAAAGTCTTACATCATAACTAAATATCCATATACATTGGATAACTCATCTTACAATTCAACAACATGTTATGTTCAAAATATGAAATACATTTCTCATAAAAAATAAGTAATCTTTCATCATTTTATCTAAATATAGATTTTATATTTCCTACTACATTCATTACTTTAACAAATTATAGGTTTCATTTCATAAATTTCACTTGAACTCAATATATTCTGAGTATTATATATCTTTTAACCCATTCTTTTCCTTTTCTAAGGATCGTTAACATCAACAGTCGGGATATTACATTCACCATTTCTTCTAAGAATTTTGTTCTCGAAATTTTATTTATTAATCTTTATTCATTCAATCTATCAAAGTAGATTTTTACATCACTACTTCATTCATTCATTGGTTTCTATAACCACTTTCTTTCCACAAAGATCATTCTACAACTATTAACTTTTCTATTAAAAGTTTTGCATTATTCTTTGATAACTCACATCCTTCTCACTTCAAAATCTTTTTTCTCACTTATTCAACATATTCATCATTCAGTGTCGCATTCTACGACTCACTTCTTTCTAAGGAATACTTTCCTTTTTTACTTCCATCTTGCAGAATAACAATAATCTTCCACAATTGTTCAATAATTGGGGAGTAGTATGAATAACTCAGGAATTTAAAAGATTCCAAATCATGCTGAGGGTCATAAGACCTTGAACTCTATTCTCTAGGTTTAATAGTGCTTCACCCCCGATTTTTCACACTTTAAACCCTCTTTGGCAGAATGTTTATCAATCACAAAGACTGGAAACACCCTCCACTCGTACACTAGGTGGCCAACCTATTGTACCACTACGTTTGGCCTCAACATGCTGTTTTGTAACGACTATATGCGTTACGCTCAGTACTTAGGGTGTAAAGCCCTTCGTACTATATATTGTGCACAAACATTTCAGCGCAAAGTATAAACTAAGCGCAACCCCTAAATAATAGAGTTGTTCATCTTAGCTTTTCAACATCTAAATCCGCACCAAAATAACTTGGTTTGGCATAACTTATCAAGAAACTCTTGAATTTCATGAACATCTTTCAATATTTGTCTAGTTAAATCAAATAGCATAGACCTCTACAACAATTCGGACATCAACCGAAATATACATATACATACATACATACATACATATGTATTCTCATATCTTAAAGAATTCTCAAAAATCTTTTTATGACGTCATGATACCGCACTGTTTTTACAGTCTGTTAAGGATTTCGTCATTTGGTGATTTTATCATACTACATCATACCATAGGGGGCTGACAATACTTGGATCATATCCAACACTAGGTAATACTGCATTGATGACTCCATCATTTTTATCATCTTTGCACCAGGTTACATGATGCATTAATGATATAAAATACATTTTGATATATTGGAAATCATTTTTTATCTAGCCGAAGCAATTAGCATAGACATACGAATAACAGTATTGTTGTTAAAACTCATTGGTTCCATCAGTTGATCCAAAGTTTTTCAAGAAATAGAAGTGTAAACATCAGCAGGAAGTCAATAAATTTTGAAAGTCTAGCATAACTAGTAGATTTAGAATACCTATGTTTCCACCATCAACTCCACTTTCAATAATGATCCATTGCTTACTAGGTCTATCTATTCCTATCATCCTCAATACTCCATTCACACTTATCTATACCCAGTTTGTCAAACTTACCACATGTTATGAGTTCAGGAACTTGCCACAATCATATAAGTTTAAGAACTTATCCTAGTCAGACCATAGGAGTCCATTAGCTGAGGGGTTCAAAAACATACTATATAATTATGAGTCACGAACCTACCATAAGTATGTGTTTTAAGAACTCACACTTAACCTTATAATATTCTCTATCTATACTTTACCTATCTGTTATACATATGAGAAAAGAATCACCTTCTCAACAGGCATATAGCAAATAGCGTGGCACAAACATTCCAATGATTATCAATGTGATAAACCGAGTGCAAGCACAAAACCCTCACCCATACAAAGGTTTGTACAATTCAGCCATCACATGAGTCCTCAATTGAAATCCCTCCTAACTCTATCTTTCTTATAACTTGCTCTTTGCTCGATACGAATTCTTCGTATCACATTATCTATAACTCCTCATGAGTTTATCTCGTACTATCATAGTACATTATGTTCATAGCATAAAGCTATAATCATTCAACCATTACAAACCATCTTTCTTTTATAACTTAAATAGATCACGTCGTGATCTTATTCTATAATCATCTCCCTTAAAATTCTTTTGTTAACTCATGATCGTTTTGTTTTACGTTCCTCATTCTTTCCCTTTTTCATCATTTACGACATTATTCATTATCTTGGCTTTTGGAGTTAGGAAAATCCCATTTCTTACCTTTATATCTCTTCAAGATTCTTCTTTGAATCTTCTTGTTTATAAAACAATTCTTCATTTAAGAATTTCTAACTTCATTTACATCGCTCAAAATTTCATTCGAGTTCTACACTTTCATCATACGTATCTATTTCTATACTTGGTACACATCAAGTCTTTAACAGTTTTAATATGGTACGCTGACTGGTTTCTCACAAACAACCAACAAACTAGGTTCTGAGTTACTAGTTCGTATATACCTCCGCTCTACGAAGGAATCGTTTAGCCTAGATACCATACATCAACTACTAAAGAGTACAATTGCACCATACTTAGATATAACTCTCTATTCTTAACTTTTTTATCATTCTCTTCTTATAGACATTGTTTATTTATTATCACCTTACATCCTTATTATTGGAGTTGGGTAACCCCACATTCATATTCCTTATAACTCTGCAAGATTCTTCTTTGAATCCTCTTTTGCATGTTTTAAATCCCTTCTTTATAAATTTCTTAAATTACTTCTTATTATTCAAACTCTACTTGAGCTTATTCTTTTATTATTTTCACCTTCCTTCTCTAAGGTTATAGTCTACGGTACTCCTACATAAGCTTTATAGCCTACAGCTTTGATACCAACTTGTAACGACCCCAAAATTCATAACATTTAAATCTCAACTTCGGTCATTAACCATACATTAAATCTCTAATTTTATATCATTATTCGATATTTAAAACACTAAAATTGTGGAATATTTAAAATGTTTACACATTTCCTTGTTTCTTGTCCTGAATCGCAACCTTTACATTACATCTCTTTGATTCAATCTTATATCATGAATCGTTATAACAAAATGACTATACAAAGTCTTACATCATAACTAAATATCCATATACATTGGATAACTCAACTTACAAATCAACAAAATGTTATGTTCAAAATATGAAATACATTTCTCATAAAACATAAGTAATCTTTCATCATTTTATCTAAATATAGATTTTATATTTCTTACTACATTCATCGCTTTAACAAATTGTAGGTTTCATTTCATAACTTTCACTTGAACTCAATATATTCTGAGTATTAAATATCTTTTAACCCATTCATTTCCTTTTCTAAGGATCGTTAACATCAACACTCGGGATATTACAAACCCTGGAAAGACCAGTAACGAAATCCATGGTAATGTGCTCCCACTTCCATTTTGGAATTTCAAGTGGTTGCAATGGACCTTTTGGCACTTGATGCTCCGCCTTGACACATTGACAAGTTAAACACCTTTAGATAAACTTCGTGATCTCTCTTTTCATATTGCTCTACCAAAATGTATGTCAAAGATCACGATACATCTTGGTACTTCTGGGATGGATTGCAAACGGTGTGTTGTGCGCTTCCATCATGATTTTATACTTTAAATCCGGGTTTTTAGGAACACAAAGTCTGGAGTTGACTCAAAGTATTCATTCTTCATCGATTCTTACTTCCGGAATAACACCTTCTTGCACTTTCTTCTTCATACGCATCAACTCCAGGTCTGTACGAATATTTCTTGTTAAAACGAATATTCCATGACCAATCGAATATTTTATGACAACTTGCATACTTTGCAAAATTCATAAATATTACCCACAACAATAACATTATATTAATCCACACCATAATATTCAAAATATATATCGAGAAAAAATTAATCTTTATTTATAAAGTTGGGGTCTTACATGTGTGGTGGAAAAGTAGTGGTGGTGGGAAAAAAATAAAATGAAAGTGATGCGTGTATGTGTGTTGTGGATGATATGTGGTGGTGGGGGGTGATAGTGATGTGTATATATATAAGTTTGTTTTATGTGAATAATTATGAAAGTTGGGCATCTAATTTTCTTCTTCTTTCATCTGAAATCTTACTGTTCACCCATGAATTGTTTTTCTAAATAGTATCATTCTATTCTCCTATAAATAGGATGCTTAGTTAGAATTGAAAATCACACCAGAATCAGAGAATTCTTATTCTATAATATTGAACCTATTTCTTTAGAGTTTAAGGAAGCTTTGAGCGTAGCAAATAGTTCAAATTTTCTTCAAGAATATCCCCGCTATACCAGTCGAAATACTCTTCTTTTTAAGGTAAGAGATATTATTTTTGTTCAATATTCGTATAAAATAATATTTTCTTCCATACTCTGTAGTATGTAAGTAATATTATTTCATTTCAGATTTTGAATTCTATACTCATTTTGTTAAGTTTTGGCTTCTATACTCCATAAAATTAGTAGAATATCCTTGAATTTTGCGCTTCATCCAGTATCTTTTCATGGAAATATTATTTTGAGTATTCTTGATAAGTTTTAACTTTTTTATGCCGGAGTACTATTCACGGGGTAATATTTCCAAAGTACTATTCATGGGGTGCTATTCACTCGGTTACTATTCACCCAGGGTACTATTAATGACAAAAATTGATTTCTTTTTGGTCCAAATCATTTTTGATACAATATTATTCTTGAATTTTACTCCACAAAGCAGTATCATGTTGACAATTGGGACATTATTGAATTATGGATAAATTGAATTCTTATATCATTGTCATCATCCTTATGCTTATATTGTGATGAAAGTCATCTGTGGCTTACGTGCATAGGTGAACTATTGATTGATATGATTATGACTAGGGATTATTCGGTATAATCATGACCGTAATGTTACAAATGATGTGGTAAAAGTCCTCATTGGCCCTTTGTGCATTGATGGACAGTAGTTGACATGATTATGACCATTAATTAAAACACGAATATCCTTGGCCTGTAGTGCATGGATAATTCATGGTCGTTATACTAATGAATATCCTTGGCCGTAGTGCAGGGATGATTCGATGATGTGGATTATTTATTAAGCTGAGTTTCAGCGATAAAATTGATGATAAACTTTTTAAATCATGGAAGATAGTAGATATCATGCTCTACTTGACTCTTCTAATGGATTGCTTGTTCCACTGCAGTTGAACTTGATGTTTATTATATTTTATCCATTTAACACGGTTGAATGCTAACAATAATTTATTTTGCATTATCTTAGTTATAATATTTCTTACTGGGCTAGTTAAGCTCACCCTTTTGCTTTCATTATTTTCTTTAGGAAATAAGAACATAGCCGGAACTAGTCGGGGAATAGAGTGACGGTCCGAGATGGTTGTTTTAGTTGTCCTCACTATTTAGTGTGAAAATAAATGCAATGAGGATTAAATTTGAGTTTGAATATTTTCTATGAGACAATATTTGTGTAAAAAGTCTCAGCTCGTGTTATATAAATAAGTTTATAATTATATTCAGTACCATGTATTTGGCGACTCAAGATGGGTGATGTATACTTATTTTGGGGGTGTCATAGTTGGGATCAAAGCTTAGGGATATGATCCCTGGCGGATATGTGAGACTAGAACTAGAAGGGGAGAGACAGATAATTCCTTCGCTAGTATGACCTACATAAGTTTATTTGTTATTTAATTGGTCGGTCAGAATATAGGGATTATATATGGCATATCAATTAACTCTTATTTTATGGCAGTGTTTGAAAATGGCATCCGAAAATGTCGAGTTAAGCAATTGAGCACATGAGACCGTTGAGTGACCATTAATCAATACCCATGATAATGTGCATCAGGAAGGAAATAATCCCCAGGTGAACAACAACACCGACCAAATGGTGAATGACGAAATGTTTAGTAGCTTTCTGTAATTCGTACAACATCAGGCAAGAGAGACTCTTATTCAAAATGCAGGTGGAAACATTAGCAACTCTCGGATGGTCACCCCTAAACAGTTCAAGGAGCTGGGACCACCAGAGTTTGTGGGAAAGCCAGAACCACTGAAGGCAGAGACTTGGATAAAATAAATCACCAATATATTTGATGTCTTGGGATGCTCCGAGGAGCAAAAGGTTCCATTTGCCACCTTCATGTTGAGAGGAGAGGCGGATTACTGGTGGGAATTCGTAAAGAGTACCCAAACTGCCACACTGAAGATGTCTTGGGAGAAGTTCCAAGAACTGTTCAACAACAAGTACTTTCCCGAAAGTATTCGTCACATGAAAGAGGTGGAGTTTATCAAACTGGAGCAAAAAAATATGACCGTGTCGCAGTACGAGGCTAAGTTTACCGCGTTGTCCCGGTTTACATCCCATTTGGTTGATAATGAGGAGAGAATGACGTGAATGTTTCTACAAGGTTTGAAACCCGAAATACGTCAATACCTTATTTCTCACAAACTGTGATTGTATTCAGATGTTGTAAATATGTCTCAGTTATTGGAACGTGATACTGAGTTGACCCAACCAAGAGATAGTAGCCGACAAAGAGATACTACAAGTGGAAGCAGTCATCGAAGTGGTGACAACAAACGTGGAGGGAATCAACATGCCAGAAATGGTAACCACTTCAGTGGTAATCATGGTCAAGACAATAAGAGTGGAAATTTCAAGAAGAGGAGGTTCAATAATGAGGGAAAGACGTCAGCACCAATACTCGTTGTTAAAGAAGGAGAACGATCACCGATCGTATGCTACAAATGCGGAGGGGAGGGACACATCAGTCCAAACTGTACGTTGTAGTCCAAAATGTGTTATAATTATGGAAGAGAAGGTCACCTAGCTCAATTTTGTCGTGCAGTAAAGCCAATTCCAGTTGGGATAGTGACACCAAATGCCATCCCAAGCAAGTCAAAACCAATAGTTCAAGGGAGAACATTTGGTGTGACTTCTCAGAAAGCGAGGAACCCGAACGGGGTCATCACGGGTAAGCTAATCATAAACTCTTGCGAAGTCTATACCTTATTTGATACCGTTTCTACCCATTCTTTTATTTCTCCTACTTGCGCTCAACGATTAAATTTAACTCCGGAGAAATTAGACTTTGACTTATCTGTTGAAACTCCGTTGCGAGAAACTTTCATTACATCCACTATTTATAAGTCTTGTTTGATTCAAATCGGTAACCGCATGTTACCTATTGATCTTATCTCTTTGAAAATACTTGTTTTTGATGTTATTTTTTGGATTGATTGGTTAACCACTCATCATGCTAAAATTGATTATTTTCATAAGGTTGTAATCTTTCATATTCCTAACCAACCTATTATGTGAATTCAAGCAACCAAACCACTAAAGTCAATAACTATCATATTAAGACATAAAGCTAATCGTTTATTAAAAAACGGTTCAGAGACTCAAGCTCCTAATCCACTCTTCTGCTTTCAACTAGCAGGATTTCCACTAAGGAAGGGCATCACCCTGAATAACTGCTTGCTTTAACTGTTCTGTTTGCTTTAAAAGACACATTATTCTGTTTTCTTTAAAAGACACATTGTTCTATTTGCTTTAACTGCTCTCAGATACTGATGGCTTGACTCCTTGCTCTGGCCCCTTCTGAATAACAACACACTTCAGATTTATGGCATGTCCAGCTCGCTTTCTCCTTGTGATCTCTCGTTCACTTATCATCAATGGACAGACCCAATGCTTAATCACTTCAGCCTTGTTCTTCAGAAGCTGACCAATATCTCTGTGTACACTCCATCAGTTCTTTCTTTGTTTGGCAAACACTACGATCCTAGTTGCTTCCAAGATCATTGTCTCCTATTTACTTGACAGCTATTGAACTTACTGACTTTCCTTAGTCAGTTACTGAAGTCTTCTTATGATCAACTTGTGGAAGACTTCATCTCGAATGACTTACCAACTTAATCTGAATGTTGATTGGGTTGGTTCTTGGATCTTATGTTAGCTTGCATTCCATTCGTTGAGTGTTCTCTATTTTCCTTTAGGTGGGATGTATCTTTTCAGTACCAACTAGTGGCTTCATTCCTTTGGATATTCTGGGAGTGCTCATTTGTTGAGAATTGTATTTTCTCTACGATTATGTCTTGGCATTGTGAGCACATCTATTGAAGTCTTAGTTCTACACTCTACGATTCAGCTTCGACTGTGTAGACACTACGACTCCGAGATCAGATCTTGACACTCTATAATTTTTGAATTTGTGTTCGTTGTCTTAATATGATCTTGCTCGACTACGATCTCTTCCTCTGATAAGATCAGTAGACTCTACGACTCTGAGTGTAGTCTACGATTCTTGACTTGGCTTCGGTAGATACTCGGTAGGCTCGTAGGTAGGCTATCTCTATGATTCTGAACATGACTTCCTCAGCAGACTATGGCTCCAAGGAAGTTCTACTCGACACACTATGATCCTTCCTCGTCTCTCCTAGCAGTCTACAAACTCCAAGATCTACTATCTTGCAGACTACAATTCTGCCTCGATAGATCTTGAGTTTTCCTTGACTCTTCTGGCAGACTACGATTTTTGGTGCAGTGCTCATCGATTAGATAAGCCTATCTATTACATCATAATATCAACCTAACATGCTTGATCTTTCTATATTTATAGTCTTTGTACATCATTTCTTTTCAAGGACTTTATAAAGCTATTTTGCTTATGTAGGATCAACTAAACATATTTGATCAATCCATTCTAAGTCCTTGTACATATGTTTCTATTATCTGTCAAAGGACTTTACATCTTTTCTTAATGCAAGCATACTTGCATATTCATTCGTATATATCATAATAAAATCATATGTAAATAGGAATATCATTCACATGCGTATTCCTGACAATCTCACCCTATTTGATTATGACAAAAATAATAAGTGCATATGCATGTTATGAATGAATCTTATATACAGTGAGCAACTATATTTCTAAAACAGATAATCATGAATGTCATTTATAATAATATGAAATTTAATACACTCATACATTTTACATCCTGGATCCAGAACATACCTAACTAGTTAGAGATGTACCTCTTTGACTCCATGTATATTTCCAGGATATCTGTTGATCAGCTATTCATATGTTTGACCTTTTTTCTCTTGCTCCCCCTGGGATATTGACTTCATTTCTTTTATTTGCTCCCCCTCAGATGTATGCTCCTCTTCTTCTTCTTTTGGCTCCCCCACAGCCTCTACAAACACTGGCTCATCTTCCCTTGGCTCCCCCTCAGATGATAACTCAGCTTCTTCTTCTACTGTCTTCTTCTCTTCTTTCCTTCTGCTCTTATTCCTCTTTCTTGAATGCCTCTTACTATGCCTCTTTCTATACCTCTTTTTCTCCCTCTTTTTGTCATTAATCACTTGGGAGAGCTGCTCCATGTTGGATATTAGTTGCTCCATTAGGTAAGAGGAGTTACCTACTTCAATCTTGAGTTCTTGTTGGCTCAGCTCAAGTTGTAGAGAGAAAGACGGATTTATGTTGTCAATCTTGTCAGAGAGGACTTGAATTTGCTCTTCATTGGCCTTATGTGCTCGTAGAGCTTCTGCCTTCTGATCATTTATGGCCTTCAGATAGATGTGATCTCTCTCTTTGATTTTGAGAGATATATCATCCATAGTGGCTTGGAGTCTATCTTGAACTGAGTTATCTTTTGTTGCTGTCAACGTATTCGACTCTTCATTGATTAGAGATATCTTCTCAACCAGCTCATCAGAATTCCTCAACATTTTCTACTCCATAGGAATTTGGTCATCTGTTTGGGCAGCCTCTTGTTAAATACTAGATTGGACTCTACGATTTTCATCATTGGACAGATTTAAAAAAGTATTGAGAATCTGAAAATTTGTTGAATACCAATCGCTATTAGAGGATGAAGGAATGTCAGATAGCTATGCTTGGGCAGATATAGGCTTCTTCTTTTGGACTTGATCAACATCATTGGTAGAGTGAACAAACTCTACGATCATCTCCTTGGCCATAATCCTTCTGCCATCAGAGCCCACTCTACGAACATAAGGAATATAATGATTTCCAGCATGTCAGTAAACTTTGTAGTGGGGCTGGTCTTTGATCATCACTGTTGCATAATTCTTCACCGTTGGGAAGTTCTGAGCCACCAGCTCTAGGCTTGGAAACTGAGAGTAGCACCAGCTGAAATAGCTTCCATCTCATTCAGTATGTGCCTTTAACTAAGGCATCCATTAGAAAAACCATCTTTCTAGAGGTACTTCTGGTGGTTCATTTGAGACTTCCACCATTATTCTTCTGTTAATCCTAGCTAGAGAGAGAACATGATTGTATTCTGGTTCTTCTGATTCCTAATGTGCAGAATTAGAATCTTTCTCCATTTCTTCTCTTTCTCAGTCTGAATTATTCTGATCAGATTCATCTGTGAATCCTTCTTATTGATTTTCATTACCAGAACCTTCTTCAGCAATATCTTCCTTGGATTCATCTTCTTCATTACTAGTCCCATCTTTAGCACTTTCTTCTTTTGATTCAGATTCATCATCACTTACTTAAATCACTGCAGTAGAGTGATCACTTTTCTTCTCGGGGGCAAATTTGGCAAGTAGTCTATCGCTCTTTCTTCTCCTTGGAGGTTCAGCTATAGGAGTCATACTCTTCTTCCTCATTAGACTCTAAGGCTTTTGAATCATCAGGAAAACTTCCTTGACGTTCAGTATTGGCAGGAGCAGGTCCTTCTTCTTCCGATTCAACATCATTTGACCCATCATCTGGGCTTGTTGAAGCTTTTGTATTTGGAGATGCAGTTGGGTCTCTTGTAGCTTTTCTTTATCATCAGAGTGAATACTCTGAGAGTTATCCACAGGGCTTGTGCATTCTTCTTCATCATCAGAGTTTGTATTTTCTCCCATGAATCCATCTTTAGCTTCATTGCTGGATTTGTTCTTTGGGGACTCAAACTTGAGTCTATCAGTTCCCTTCTCTTCTTCTAACTCCACGTCCTCTTCTTTGTCAGATAGACTTTCTTGGGGAACAAGTGCGTGCCTGTTTACCACCTTAGCTTTCTTTCTTGATGGCCCTTGAAGCAGCCTGTTACTTCTTCTCTTAGTGGTTTCTGCAGTCAGGACTTTTTCTCCTTCATCCTTGTTTTTGGTGGAGAGACTTCTTGGTAGGGCTTCAGTTTTCTTCACACCTTTGGATTTCTTCCTTGTTTGTGTGGTTGCTATTGGTACAGAGTCACCAGATTCAGAACTTTCCTCTTCTTTATAGAGACCTTGCTTCTACTCCCAGTTGTTGTTAGCCTCTTATTTTCCTTTGGGTTCTTCTTCTATTTTACAAATAGCTGAGGAGATATCACTTCGTGAACATTTAGAGGCTCTCCCTCATCATCCTTGATCTTGCTTCCCAGCTTCTTCTTCATCACAATACTCAGCAGTCATACATGAAAGACCTTAGTCAGGGATCTATCTGTAGACTTCTTTATCTCAGCCCTTTCCACCCATTTGGAGATTTGATCGAACAAGATAGCTTCAAAGTTTATTCGCTTCTTCAGAACTATTGCAGACATAATCTTCAACTGCTGAACAAGCACAGTGTCATGTGCAGCATCCTTGCATAGTATACATTTTCCCACTATGTCAGCAAGGAGCTCAAATTCCTCAGGAAACCCCTTCTTCTTCATGTCTTTCAGACTAGGGATTCTTTGGTATCCCATAATTTTCTTTGCTTATTCAGTGTCGATCTCATCAAAGCTTTTTAGTCCTAGGTCAGGAAAGCCTAAGCATTGATTGATATCGGATGATTTCAGCTTTAAAGACTGACCTTTGATCTTGGTAGAAAGGGTTCCAGAATTTATGGATGCATTTGAGTAGAACTCATTAACCAATTCAGCATATACTCGATGTAAGTCCCCAAATTTTATGAAATAAAAGTATTAAATTTTCTTATAATTATTATTTTATTTCGTAAATGGTTAAATTGATAAAAGGTTAAAGTTAAGGGTGATATGTGAAATTTTTTGCAAAGTAAACAAGTTGTTATAAAATATTCGTTTGGTCGGGGAATATTCTTTTTGTCAGGAATATTCGTACGACGACACAATCATTGGTGGACCCCACAATGGAAGTATTGTCATAGTTAGAAAATGACAGAATTATCTTTTTATAAAAATAACGGCGAAAGTGTTACCGTTAAAACTGTTGAACTACCCAGTAGTAAAAGTACAGTAATACGCGTGGTTGTATAGTAGCACACGGTATTGATTATTGATACTTACGTAAGAAGTCATTTTGTTATACTCAATTATTACTACAGTAATTGCTGCATCGTATCTATCATATTATTGATTCAATTAATGTCACAGTATCAATATTTTATATTATTAAATCAATAATTGAGACGACAAAGTTATTCATATTATTATTTGCAATATTAACAATGTCTAGAAGTTCTGTCAAGGAGAGGTTTGGTCACCTAATTGCGCGCCAATAAGGAGAATATTGTGAGTTATAATATTAATGATGAATAAGTTCGTGTTGATTAAAGATGAAATTGATAGTTTCATTGTGTTGGGATTATTAGTGTTAGTGGAAATTGACATTTACTTCGATAGTAATTGATGTCCGAAAGTTATATTAACAATTCAGGTAATTAATCGGGTAAATGAACAATTAATTCACATGCTTATAACTATGTGTTCATATGTGCGTACTATTGATTCACATGTATGTACTAGGGGAGGTGGTGCAAGATTAATAATACTTGAATGACTAAATTAAAAATGAATGTATAGATTAAGGTACTATACTGTAATTGTTTTTTTCACATGATTGTACTATTGAGTCACGTGATATACTATTAGGGGAGGTGGTGCAAGTTAAATAATACTTGCAGGACTAAATTAAAAATGAAGAAAAAGAGGAAGGTATTATACTGTAATATTTCGAGCCCCAAAACGTGCAATTATAGAAATTATATTTTTCTATAAATAGAAGCTCATTCTTCCTTCATTCTCACCAATTAACTAAGTCTCACAAGAGCAATTATAGAGATAGAAGCTATAGAGAGAAAAGCTATAGAGAGAAAGAAGAAACAAAGTCTGCTACTTCACTATTCCAGTATACAGTCTTCTTCTGAGGTAAGTGGTATTATTTATTTCATATTCTAAAGAGATATTATTTTTCGTATTCGTATGAATATTATTTTCGTTTAATATTCGTTAGGGGTATTATTTATTTCAGATTCTGAAGAGATATTATTTTTCGTATTCGTATGAATATTATCTTCGTTAAATATTCGTAGGAATATTATCTTCGTTAAATATTCGTTGGAATATTATTTTCATTCAACAGTTGTAAGGGATATTATATTTTTCAGTATTCGTAGAAATAATATTTTCTTCCATACTCTGTAGTATGTGAGTAATATTATTTCGTTTTATATTCCTGATTATACCCTCATCCTATTAAAGTATTGCTTCTATACTCCATGAAATTAGTAGAATATCATTGATATTTGCGCTTCATCCAGTATCTCTTCATGGAGATATTATTATGAGCTTTCTTGATAATTATTGATCATTTCATGCTGGAATACTATTCATGAGTTACTATTTATGGGTTACTATTCACCAAGTTACTATTTACTCAAAAATTATTCACTCGGGTATTCGGGACACTTTTCATGCCAGAGTACTATCCACGAGTTACTATTCACAGATTACTATTCATGTAAGACCCCAACTTTTATAAATAAAGATAAATTTTCTATAAATATTATTTTTGAATATTATGGAGTAAATTTGATATAATATTATAGTTCTGGGAAATATTTATAAATTTTGCAAAGTAAGCAAGTTGTTATAAAATATTCGTTTGGTCGGGAAATATTCTTTTTATCGGGGAATATTCGTACGACGACACAATCTTTGGTGGACCCCACAACGAAATTATTGTCGAATTGAGAAAACGACAAAAATACTTTATGAAAATAATGGCGGAGGTGCTACCGTTAAAACTGTTGAACTACCCGGTAGTAAAAGTACAGTAATACGCGTGGTTGCATAGTAGCACACATTATTGATTATTGATGCTTACGTGAGAAGTCACTCAGCTATACTCAATTATTGCTACAATAATTACTGCATCATATCTCTTATATTATTGATTCAATTATTGTCACAGTATCATCTGTATAATATTTAATATTATTAAATCAATAATTGAGACGACAAGTTATAAATGATTAATAATTGTTGAAAGATTAATTATGTGTTGATTAAAAATAAAATGACTTGTGGTAATATTTATTCAATCCTTGATGTATATAAAGAGTCTATTATGAGACGTTTGTCGTAAGTTTTGTTATTTTATGGGGGGGCCATATGTCATCATCTAAGAGTCTCTTCGTCAATATTAATTATCTTCGTTAATAGTAATTACCTTCGTCAATAGTAATTACCTTCGTCAATAGTAATTACCTTCGTCAATAGTAATTATCTTCATCAATAGTAATTACCTTCGTCAATAGTAACTACCTTTACCAGACGTCAAACCACTTGCCATTTCATATTACAGGCGTCGAACCAATTGTCGTTTCACATTACAGGCGTCAAACCACTTTTCTTTTCACATCACCAGTCATCAAGCCACTTGCCTTTTAACATTTCAAGTGCTAAGATAGAAATTTTATATAAATAGAGGCCTAGAGCTTCATTATTTTTCACAAATTCATTCAAGCTATAGAGAGAAAAAGTATAGAGAGAATAAGAGGGAAAGAAGAAGAGTATTCTGTTACTGCACTACTGCAGTATTCAATCTCCTATTAATGTAAGGGTTGTTATTCTTTCTTATTCATGAGGAGAACTGTTGTTATTCCATTGCTTATTATTTTGTTGGAATAACCTATATACGCAATTTACCCTATACTTGGTGACATTCTTCTATTATTCTATTGGAACATCCTGTGTGACAACCCGAGAAATTAAACAATTTATGAAAATCATAATTGATTGATTTAAGGTTCAATATTAGGACCTAGACAGGAAATAAGTGTATGAAAATGACAGTTATGTAATAAAATTCCAAGAATTTCAAAAGTTTTGGACAAGACTTGAATTATGTGATAGACTGTAAGTGATAGTCTAGTAATGAGGTATATGATTATGGTAGATTTAAAATTCTTTTGAAGAATTATCAGGGATAAATATCGAAGTGGATACTAGTCGGTATATTTTGTTACATATGTGAACCATAATGATTTAAGATCAAGGATTGATCAGATAAGTTATAACTTTAGCAAACCCAAAAGTTATGTTAATCATATGTTGATTAAGTTAGAAAAATCTAACGAATTGTTAGAAACCCTAACGGTATGCTCAGAAACTTAAATTTTAGTTCCGAGTATCCGAAACCCTAAATTCATGATATGAATATGGTGATTAAGTTAGAAAACCTTAACGATATATTCTGAAACCCTAGTTTCAGTTTCGAGAATTTAAACCCTAATTTGGGAATCCTAATGCGAAGTATTAAACCCTAAGGGTTAAAAAGTTGTGTGTAAGGAATATGAACATTCTGTGATGGTTTATATTTGTTTATTAAATAAACAAACAAAAGAAACTAGTGAAACCCTAATTATATATTAGGAATTAAGGATTTAATAATTTAAGGGTTATGAAAAAAGAGAATTGTGGTATTTGGAATACTTATTAATTCTAGGAGATTTATTTTATATATCTCAAATGATTAATTTTATAACCTAATTATAGCAAGTCTAATTGGGTTAAGGAAATGAATGGGCTTGTGAGTAAGGATTTATGTTATAATTGAGAAAATCGAAACCCTAAGTAAATTAATTGGGTTGGATAAGAATTAAATGTAGTGGATTATGTATATTTTATAGCCCAAGTGTTGGCGAATGATATTGGTTAGAGGCCAAGCAATACAGTAAAGGAATAACCCAACTTTTAGCCAAGTGGGAGAGGAATTTTTGGACATTTGTTAAATCAAATAAGCATTTAGTAAATAAAGCAAGACTTGGAGCATTCTAAGGCCACATGGCCGGTTGCTAGAGAAGGAAATAAGAGGGGAAGAATGTGTATTAATTGCTAACTTTAGTTGGTGACCAACTCCTACTAACTCCCCCTATGTGTCATCAATTTAATTTTCCAACACTTTGTTCTAGCTTGCAAGGCAACCACTTGGCAATTAATTAGAGGAAAGAGAGAGAGTTAGTGGGATGAAAAATTAGCCACATGGCCTATCAATTATAGAAGAGAAAAAGGGAGATGTATCTAGATATTTTAGACAAACATAAATCATGTCATTTTCTCTTTCCTCTCTTATTTTTGCTAACTAAAAAGAAATTAACAAAGGAGAGAAAGAGAAGAAGTGGCGGCAGCCATGGAAGAGAGAGAGAAAGGAGAGGGACGGCTGGAAATAGAGAGAGAAAAGGAGAAAGAAGAGTGGTCATGGAAGCCATTAAAGAGAAGAAAGAAGATTTTGATCAAAGGTAACTAGTTTATGTATTTGATTTTAGTTTTTCTAAATCAAACCTTGAATTTATAGTTCTAAACTCAAAAACCTTAGATCTATGTGTTAATGAGTGTTTCATATTTAGATCTAACCATATTGAGTGATGATTTGGTTGAAATCAAAAGGAATTGAAAAATAGAATTTTCCAGAAAAGTTAAAAACTAGAAAGTGTGATCTAGCTTTTTGATTCTTGAAATCTATGATGGATATTTATGATTTATGTTCTTGGGATGCTAGATCTATGTGTTTATGAGAGTTTTATGTTTAGATCTACCCATATTGGGTGTTGAATTGGTGGAATTCAAAGGAAGAGAAAAATTTGATTTTTCCGGAAAAGTTAAACTTTTAAAAAGTGTTTTGCTATGGTGTTTTAGATCAAGTGATGAACTTATGATTTTGAACCATATGAGGGAATATCTACATGTTATATGATAATTTATGGTTAGATCTTGCCATTTTTAGGGTTGATAAGCTTGAACAAAGAAGAATAACCAAAACAGTTTTTTTTGTTTTAAATGAATTAGTGGACTGCTGCCCTAATCAGAAATTTTCGGATCTGTTAGGTTACTCTAAAAATTCTGGACTTATGATATGTTATATTACACTCAATAAGCTTTCCATAAACACCAAAACGGACTAAATCTGACATCGGAGGAGAGAGTTATGAAATTTCTCCCAAACTATTCAAAGTTAAGAAAATCTGTTAGAAGGGCAGTTTTTAACAGCCACTTCCGGGCTAAATTCCGGGAGCTTAACATGTCCAAATATGGATTGTGATAGATGAAAACTGTAGTTCGGAAAGATAGGAATCCAAAAAAAGTGACGGATCATTAAGAGGAGATACATATTTCGTTTTATTTAAGTTTTGGTGAAGGACTCCAAAACTGCCAATTGATAAAAAGTTTCTGCCCAAAATTTTCCGGGGGCTGTTATGGGCATTTATTTAATGAGAAAAATTCCAGGATTTTGGGAAATGAAAATATATGATATTATGTAGCTCGTGTCCAAAAATGAGCTAATTCCGAGTTAAAACGACCAAGTTATGACCAGTACAATTTTTGTGATTTTTCTACGGAAATCGCTATAAACGGAGTTCTACAACTCCGATTGCCACGAAATTTAAAATAGAACATCATGTTAACATATATAATGTTATGCCAAGATATGGGAATGTTTGAAGTTAAGCACGAGGTAGCTAGTTTCTTAAGCTACGCACTAGAATTAATTTTTTTAAAAATACCAAAGGAAGTTGGAAAATTATGGAAAAATAATTTTTATGCATGAAATACATGTATATATGTTTGACCAAAGGATAGGAGAATAATTCACTGATTTGGTATTTTTGTGTTACGGATATAGAATACAGTTTGCTGGATTGAAAAACTGTTTGCTGAATTGAAAATGTGTTGAATCCGGTTTGCTGGATTGAGGTTTAAATTGATGGATTTGGAATTCAAGTTGCTGAATTATAAATTTGGTTGTTAGATATAGAATCCAGGGTGCTGGATTAGTGTTTGCCTTATTACATGTTAATGAATAATTTATGAAATGAAAAGCAAGTGTTAAATCATAAGGGATATGATATATTGATTGAATAATTATCAAAGGATGATAATAATATTGATGTTTATCTAATATTTGATTAAGTATTAGATAGTATTATGGAATAAAGTATGTTATACTGATTAAAAGATCAATCTTATAACTAATAGGTCTTTCGTGAGAGATTAAATTAAATTGCGTTGCGGTAATCAACGGTTCAGGCAAGTTTTCTATTTACTAAACTCTAATAAGAGTAGTTTCTTCAAGCTTATGGTTAATCATTGCTGATTTCCATGAAAATTTGTACTCTGTACATCTTGCATGTATAAGTCATGTATGAAAGGCTGATCACCTTCATTACCAGTTGGTTCAGAAATGTTTGTTCATGTAAAATACTTGTTAAATCAATTTTGTTCGTGCTAGTTCTCAATTATATTGATGAATTATAACAAGTTTATTATTCATACTCTTCAATCATGATATATCGTTATATTGTTGAATTTAAACTTGCTGGGAAACTTTCATGCTCACCCTTGCTATATCATGATAAAACATTGCAGATAAAGCTAATGCGTTCGGATACAAGAAAATGATAATGCCAAGTTCAGCTTGGGGTAATATATATACAGCTATTTTGTAATAGAATAGTTGATAATAATGTTCTGTGTTAAATAACTTATGAATTGTGTAATCAGTTAAGGTTACTCGATTTTGGGGAAAATAGTGTGTAATGTATTGTATAAATCATTTATGTTTATATCTTCCGCAATAGTGAAAGAATTAGCGTACCGAGTCCACGGTGATTCGGGGCCTGGATTCGGGACTACTACATCCTGTCTGTGTGTTTTACACCGGACCTGGTTCCGTCTTTATTATTATTCTGTTGGAACATCCTGTCTGCGTGTTTTACACCGGACCTGGTTCCGTCGTTATTATTATTCTGTTGGAACATCCTGTCTGTGTGTTTTACACCGGACCTGATTCCGTCTTTTTTATTCTGTTGGAACATCCTGTCGGTGCAAATTTTGCCTGACCTAGTTCCGTTATTATTATTCTATTAGAATAACTTGTCTATGCGAAGTACTGCATGCATGGTGATTTCTTTTATTCCATTCTTTATTATACTCAGTTGGTTAAAGTTTTGACTTTTATACTCCATGAAATTAGTAGAATATCCTTGATATTTGCGCTTCATTCAGTATCTTTTCATGGAAATACTCTTTTGATCATTCTTGAATTTTACTCTACAAAGCAGTATCATGTTGACAATTTGGACATTATTAGTTCCTGGATAAATTAATTCTTGAACTTGTTTTATTGAATTCTTATATCATTGTCATCATCGTCATGTTTATATTATGTTGAAAGTCATCTGTGGCATGTAGTGCATAGATGGACTTGGTATGATTATGACTAGGGATTATTCGTGTAATCATGACAGTAATGCTACAAATGATGTGGTAAAAGTTATCATTGTCCCGTAGTGCATTGATGGACAGTTGTTAGCATGATCATGACCATTAATGAATACACGAATGTCCTTGGCTGTAGTGCATGGATAATTTGTTGTCGTGATACTAAAGAATATCCTTGGCCGTAGTGCAGGGGTGATTCAATGATGTGGATTATTTATTAAGCTGAGTCCCAGCGATAAAAGTCATGAAAAACCTTTTAAATCATTAAAGATAATAGATTTTAATCTCTACTTGACTTTTTTAATGGATTGCTTGTTCCTCTGCAGTTAAACTTGGTGATGTTATATTTTATCAATTTAACACTGTTGAAGGCTAACAATAATTTATTCTGCATTATCTTAGTCATAATATTTTTTACTGGGCTAACAATAATAACCCTTTCTTTCACTGTTCTCTTCAGGAAATGAGAACATAGCAGGGACTAGTCGGGGAACGGAGTGACGGTCCAGAGGATAGTATTAGTAGTCCTCACTATTATGTGAAATAGTGTGTTAATAATTGTAATGAGGACTCCTTTTGAGTTTGTATAATCTCTAGTAGACAATAATTGTATTCAAACTCACAGTTATTTTTTGTCGTATTATACACGACAGTTGTATTAGTAAGTTGTATTTAAATTTTGTACAATGTATCTGACGACCCAAGATGGGTGATGTATACCTAATTTTGGGGGCGTCATTGTTGGTATCAAAGCTTAGGGATATGATCCCTGGCTAAGATGTGAGAATAATATTAGGAGGGGAGAGACGAGGAATTCCTTCGCTAGTATGACCTACCTAAGTTTATGTGGTATTTAATTGGTCGGTTAGAATTTAGGGATAATATGTTACATGTCAATTAACCTTTGTTTTGTGGCAGTATCTGCAAATGACATCCGAGAATGTTGAGAATAGCAATGGAGCACAGGCGACCGTTGATTCACCACATATCAATAATCAGGATAATGTGCATCACGAATGCGACAATCCTCATGCAAACAACAACACTGACCAAATGATGAATGATCAAATGTTCAGGGGCTTTATGCAATTCATGCAATAGCAGGCGAGAGCGGCTCCTATCCAAAATGCAGGTGGAAACACTGGAAACTCTCGGGCGGTCACCACTAAACAGTTCAAGGAGCTGGGACCATCAGAGTTTAAGGGAGAGATAAAACCACTTATGGCGGAAGCATGGATAAAGAAGATCACTAAGATATTTGATGTCTTGGGATGCTCTGAGGAGCAAAAGGTTCCCTTTGCCGCTTTTATGTTGCGAAGAGAGGCAGATTACTGGTGGAAATCGGTAAAACGTACTCAACCTATCGTACTGAAGATGTCTTGGGAGAAGTTCCACGAGCTGTTCAACGACAAATACTTTTCCGAAAGTATTCTTCACATGAAGGAGGTGGAGTTTATCAAGTTGGAACAAAACAATATGACTGTGTCGCAATCGAGGCTAAATTTGTGGAGTTATCCCGGTTTGCATCCCACTTAGTGGATAATGAAGAGAGAATGACACGGATGTTTTTAAGAAGTTTGAAGCCAGAGATACGTCAACATCTTATTTCTCATAAATTGTGTTTATATTCAGATGTTATAAATAGGGCTCAGTTAGTGGAGCGCGATAACGAGTCAACGCAACTAAAAGAGAGCAGCCGACAAAATGATAATACCAGCGAGAGCAGTCATCGAAGCGGTGACAACAAGCGTGGAGGGAATCAACATGCCAGAAATGTTAACCACTTCGGTGGTAATCAGGGCCAACACAATAAGAATGGACATTTCAAGAAGAGGAGATTCAACAATGATGGAAAGACGTTAGCACCAGCACATGTCGTTAAGGAAGGAGAACGACCACCTATCATATATTTCAAATGTGGAGGGGAGGGGCACATCAGTCCAAATTACGCGATGTCGTCCAAAGCATGTTATAATTACGGAAGAGAAGGTCACTTAGCCCGATTTTATCGTTCACCAAAGACAAATTCAGCTAGGATGGAGGCACCAAAGGCCGTCCCAGAAAAGACAAAATCTATAGTGCTAGGGAGAGTGTTTATTGTGACCTCCCGGAAAGTAAGGATACCGAATGAGGTCATCACAGGTAAGCTTATCATAAACTCTAACGAAATTTATACTTTATTTGATACCGGTTCTACCATTTCTTTTATTTCTCATACTTACGCTCATCTATTAAATTTGACTTCGGAGAAATTAGACTTCGACATGTCTGTGGAAACTCCGTTGGGAGAAACCTTCATTACATCCACTATTTATAAGTCTTGTTTAGTTCAAATCGGTACCCTCACATTAACTGTAGATCTTATTTCATTGAAAATACTTGTATTTGACGTGATTATAGGGATTGATTGGTTAACTACTCATCATGCAAATATTGATTGCTTCCGTAAGGTTGTTAGCTTTCATATTCCTAACCTACCTATTATGTGAATTCAAGCGACCAAACCATTAAAATCAATCACGGTCATCTCAAGCCATAAAGCTATTCGTTTATTAAAAAACGGATGTTAAGCTTTCTTAGCTCATGTCACAGATTTAAACAAAAAATACGCTAGTTTTGAACGATATTTCTATTGTTAATAAATTTCCTGACGTATTCCCCGAAGAACTTCCTGGCCTACCCCCTGAGCGTGAAATTGAATTTTGTATCGACCTTGATCCCGGTACAAAACCCATTTCCAAAGCCGCATATTGAATGGCTCATATTGAACTTCAGGAGTTAAAGACAAAACTACAGGAATTGTTAGACATTGGCTTTATTCGTCCTAGTACTTCTCCTTGGGGTGCTCCTGTTCTATTCGTGAAGAAGAAAGATGGGAGTATGTAACTTTGTATTGATTATCGGGAGTTGAATCATGTCACCATCAAAAATAGGTATCCATTGCCACGTATTGATGACCTGTTTGACCAGTTGCAAGGAGCCAAATTCTTTTCAAAGATTGATCTTCTTTCCGGATATCACTAATTGAGGATTAGAACCGATGACATTCCAAAGACAACTTTCAGAACTCGGTACGGGCATTATGAATTCCTAGTCATTTCCTTTGGATTGACTAATGCTCCTGCTGCCTTCATGGATATGATGAACTGAGTATTCAAGAAATATTTGGAACACTTTGTGGTCGTCTTTATTGATGACATTCTTATTTAATCCAAAAGTCGTGAAGATCATGAACAACACTTGAGGCTGACACTCCAAAAGCTTAGTGAATACAAGCTTTATGCCAAGTTGAAGAAATGTGAATTCTGGCTTGATGAAGTAGAATTCCTTGGGTACGTAGTATCAAGTCATGGAATATCTGTTGACCCAGCAAAGATTGAAGCAATTCAAAGCTGGCAGCATCCTAAATTAGTGACTGAAGTACGTAGCTTTCTCGGTTTAACTTGTTATTATCGAAGATTTGTGGAAGGATTTTCTTGAATCGCTACTCCATTGACTCAGCTGACTCGGAAAGATACAAAGTTCAGATGGAGCGAAGAATGTGAGAAGAGTTTTCAAGAACTCAAGAGGAGACTCATTTCGGCACCTGTTCTGACAATACCATCTGGCTCGGAGGGATTTTTCATCTACAGTGATGCTTCGGGCAAAGGGTTGGGATGTGTTCTCATGCAACATGGAAAAGTCATAGCCTATGTCTCAAGATAACTCAAAGAATATGAGAGAAATTATACTACTCATGATCTAGATTTTGCAGCTGTTGTATTCGCACTAAAGATTTGGGGGCATTACTTGTATGGGGAGAAGGTGGAGTTCTTTACGGATCATAAAAGCCTCAAATACTTCTTTACTCAAAAGGAACTCAACATGCGACAACGACGTTGGCTTGAACTGCTGAAAGATTATGATCATACCATCCAATACCATCCTGAAAAAGCGAACGTGGTAGCTGACACATTGAGTAGAAGATCATATGCAAGTACGAGTGCGATATTGTCAACACAAAGGCCCATTTTGTGTGACTTGCAAAGGATGGAGATAGAGTTAAAGAATCCAGGGACCAATGTGATGATGGTGAATATACGAGTAGAACCGACTTTAATCGATAAAGTTAAAACTGCTCAAGTTATAGACCTGGAGCTGATGTGTATGAGGAAAAAAGTGAAAGAACATGCTATACCGGAAGCAAGAATCGATGAAGAAGGAATACTTTGAGTCAACTCCAGACTTTGTGTTCCTAACGACCCTAATTTAAAGTATAAAATCATGATGGAGGCGCACAACACACCGTTTGTAATCCATCCAGGGAGTACTAAAATGTATCATGATGTTCGTTATACATTTTGGTGGAGCAATATGAACAGACAGATAGCGTTGTTTATCGCAAGGTGTCTAACTTTTCAACGAGTTAAAACGGAGCATCAAGTACAAAAAGGTCCATTGCAACCACTTGAAATTCCAGAATGGAATTGGGAGAACATTACCATGGATTTTGTTATCGGTCTTCCTAAGGTTTCTCAAGGCATAGATACGATTTGGGTCATTGTTGATAGATTGACCAAGACTGCTCATTTCTTACCGATACGAGAAACTTATACACTTGAACGTCTTGCTCGTATGTACATAAACGAGATTGTAAGACTACATGGTATGTCGGTATCCATAGTTTCTAATCGAGACTCAAGATTCACTTCATGATTTTGGGTTAGTTTGCAAAAAGATATAGGCATTGACTTACGATTTAGCTCGGCATATCATCCTCAGACGGACGGATAGTCGGAGAGGACTATTCAAACTCTTGAAGATCTATTAAGACTCTGTGTCCTTGATTTCAAGGGAAGTTGGGACAAGTTCTTACCATTAGTGGAGTTTTCCTATAACAACAGTTATCAAGCAAGTATTGGCATGGCTCCATTCGAAGCGTTGTATGGAAGAAAGTGTCATTCTCCAGTATGCTGGGATGAGGTAGGTGGAGCAACGATGTTGGGACCGGAGTTGGTACGTATGACTACGGAAAAGAATCAAACGATCCGACAACGTATATAAACCTCACAATATCGACTAAAAGAGTTATGCTGATCTTCATCGAAAGGACGTGGAATTCGATTAGGAGATCATGTGTTATTACGTGTTGCTCCATGGAAAGGAGTTACAAGATTTGGAAAGAGAGGAAAACTCAATCCTCGATTCATCGACCCATTTTTAATCCTCGATTGAGTAGGAACTGTGGCATATAGACTCACTTTACCGCCAAGTATGTCTCGTGTTCATAACATTTTTCACATATCCATGTTACATAAATATGTTAAAGACATGAACCACATTATTGAGTTAGAACCGGACGAAATAGCGGAAGATTTGACGTATGAAGAGGTTCCTGTTCAAATCTTGGATAAGAAGGAACATATTCTATGCTCCAAGGTTATACCTCAAGTCAAAGTTTTGTGGAGAAACCATGATGTTGAGGAAATGACTTGGGAGTTAAAATCTGAAATGAAATCAAGGTATCCTTACCTCTTTGACATACCAGGTACGTACCCTAATTTCGAGGGAGAAATTTTATAAGAAGGGGAGGTTGTAAGACCCCAACTTTTATAAATAAAGATGAATTTTCTATAAATTTTATTTTTGAATATTATGGAGTAAATTTGATATAATGTTATAGTTGTAGGTAATATTTATAAATTTTGTAAAGTAAGCAAGTTGTTATAAAATATTCATTTGGTCGGGAAATATTCTTTTTGTCGGGGAATATTCGTACGACGACACAATCATTGGTGGACCCCACAACAGAATTATTGTCGGATTGAGAAAACGACAAAAAATACTTTATGAAAATAACGGCGGAGGTGTTACCGTTAAAACTGTTGAACTACCCGGTAGTAAAAGTACAGTAATACGCATGGTTGCATAGTAGTACACGATATTGATTATTGATGCTTACGTGAGAAGTCACTCAGCTATACTCAATTATTGCTACAGTAATTGATGCATCATATCTCTTATATTATTAATTCAATTATTTTCACAGTATCATCTGTATAATATGTTATATTATTAAATCAATAATTGAGACAACAAGTTATAAATGATTAATAATTGTTGAAAGATTAAATATGTGTTGATTAAAAATAAAATAATTTGTGGTAATATTTATTCAATCCTTGATGTATATAAAGAGTCTATTATGTGACGTTTGTGGTATGTTTGTTTATTTTATGGGGGGGTGGCATATGTCATCATCTAAGAGTCTCTTCGTCAATAGTAATTATCTTCGTCAATAGTAATTACCTTCGTCAATAGTAATTACCTTCGTTAATAGTAATTACCTTCGTCAATTATAATTACCTTCATCAATAGTAATTACTTTCGTCCATAGTAATTACCTTCATCAATAGTAATTACCTTCATCAATAATAACTACCTTTACCAGACGTCAAACCACTTGTCGTTTCATATTACAGGCGTCGAACCAATTGTCGTTTCACATTACAGGCGTCAAACCACTTTTCTTTTCACATTACCAGTCGTCAAGCCACTTGCCTTTTCATATTTCAAGTGCTAAGCTAGAAATCTTCTATAAATAGAGGCCTAGTGCTTCATTATTTTTCACGAATTCATTTAAGCTATAGAGAGAGAAAGTATAGAGAGAATAAGAGAGAAAGAAGAAGAGTATTCTGTTACTACACTACTACAATATTCAATCTCCTACTAATATAAGGGATATTATTCTTTCTTATTCATGAAGAGATCTGTTGTTATTCCATTACTTATTATTCTGTTGGAATAACCTGTATACGCGGTTTACCCTATACTTGGTGACATTCTTCTATTATTATGTTGGAACATCTTGTCTGTGTGTTTTACACCAGACCTGGTTCCGTCTTTATTACTATTCTGTTGGAACATCATGTCTGCGTGTTTTACAACGGAACTGGTTTCGTCTTTATTATTATTCAGTTGGAACATTCTGTCTGTGTGTTTTACACCGGACCTGGTTCCGCCTTTATTAGTCTGTTGGAACATCCTGTCGGTGCAAATTATGCCTGACCTAGTTCAGTTATTATTATTCCGTTGGAATAACCTGTCTATGCGAAGTACCGCATACATGGTGATTTCTTTTATTCCATTCTTTATTATACTCAGTTGGTTAAAGTTTTGACTTCTATACTCCATGAAATTAGTAGAATATCCTTGATATTTGCGCTTCATCCAATATCTTTTCATGAAAATATTCTTCTGATCATTCTTGAATTTTACTCTATAAAGCAGTATCATGTTAACAATTTGGACATTATTAGTTCCTGGATAAATTTATTCTTGAACTTATTTTATTGAATTCTTATATCATTGTCATCATCCTCATGTTTATATTATGTTGAAAGTCATATGTGGCCTGTAGTGCATAGATGGCTTTGTATGATTATGACTAGGGATTATTCGGTGTAATCATGACTGTAATGTTATAAATGATGTGATAAAAGTTATCATTGGCCCGTAGTGCATTGATGGACAGTGGTTGGCATGATCATGACCATTAATGAATACACGAATGTCATTGGCTGTAGTGCATGGATAATTTGTGGTTATGATACTAAAGAATAGTGCAGGGGTGATTCGATGATGTGGATTACTTATTAAGCTGAGTCCCAGCGATAAAAGTCATGAAAAACCTTTTAAATCATAAAAGATAGTAGATTTTATTCTCTACTCGACTCTTTTAATGGATTGCTTGTTCTGCAGCAGTTAAACTTGGTGATGTTATATTTTATCAGTTTAACACTGTTGAAGGCTAACGATAATTTATTCTGCATTATCTTAGTCATAATATTTTTTACTGGGCTAGTTGTGCTCACCCTTTCTTTCACTGTTCTCTTTAGGAAATGAGAACTTAGTAGGGACTAGTCGGGAAACGAAGTGACGGTCCAGAGGATAGCATTAGTAGTCCTAACTATTCTGTGAAATAGTGCGTTAATAATTGTAATGAGGACTCCTTTTGAGTTTGCATAATCTCTAGTAGACAATAATTGTATTCAAACTCACAGTTATGTTTTGTCGTATTGTACACGACAGTTGTATTTGAATTTTGCACCATGTATCTGACGACCCAAGATGGGTGATGTATACCTAATTTTGGGGGCGTCACAATTCACCCGATTAATATTCACCCAAATATTTTTCACTCGGGTATTTGGGGAACTTTTCATGTCAGGGTACTATTCATGAGGTACTATTCCTGAAGTACTATTCACGAGGTACTATTTCCAAAGTACTATTCACGGGGTACTATTCACCCAAAAAATATATTCATATTCTGTCCAAATTATTTTTGATACATGAATATTATTCTTGAATTTTATTCCACAAAGCTGTATCATGTTAACAATTTGGACGTTATTGATTTCTGGATAAATTAAATTATAAATCTTTAAAAATTTATCTTTGAACTTGTTTTTATTGAATTCTTATATCCTTGTCATCATCCTCATGTTTATATTCTGTTGAAAGTCATATGTGGCCTGTAATGAATAGATGGACTTGGTATGATTATGACCGGGGATTATTCGGTATAATCATGACCGTAATGTTACAAATGATGTGGTAAAAGTCCGTATTGGCCCGTAGTACATTGATGGACAGTTGTTGGAATGATCATGACCATTGATGAATACACGAATATCCTTGGCCCGTAGTGCATGTATAATTTGTGGTTGTGATACTAAAGAATATCATTGGACGTAGTGTAGGGGTGATTCGATGATGTGGATTATTTATTAAGCTGAGTCTCAGCGATAAAAGTGATGAAAAACCTTTTAAATCATAGAAGATAGTAGATTTTATGCTCTACTTGACTCTTCTAATGAATTACTTGTTTCACTGCAGTTAAACTTGATGTTTGTTATATTTTATCAGTTTAACACTGTTGAAGGCTAACAATAAATTATTCTGCATTATCTTAGTCATAATATTTATTACTGGGCTAGTTGAGCTCACCCTTTTGCTTTCATTGTTCTCTTCAGGAAATGAGAACGTAGCTGGGACTAGTGGGGGAACGGAGTGACGGTCCAGAAGATAGCATTAGTAGTCCTCACTATTCTATGAAATAATGTGATAATAAATGTATTGAGGACTCCATTTGAGTTTAAATACTGTGTGTGAGACAATATTCGTGTATAAACTCTAAGCTACGCTTTTGTCGTATTGTATAAAAAGAAGTTTGTATTTGATTTATGTACCATGTATTTGGCGACTCAGAATGGGTGATGTATACCTATTTTTGGGGCGTCAGAATCGAGTGCTTGCCTCAAGACATTATGAGAATCTAGCTTTCTTCACAAGTTCAAGAATGTCTCTAAACTTCTTTTCGAATTTTCAAATGACTTGGTTCCGAGATGAATGCCAGTGATTACTCACCAATCTGCCATTTGAATAGTTTGAAGAATATGGGTATTTGATTCAGAAAGGTTTATGAGAGATAACTAATTGAGATTTGGGCAAGGCTCTGGAGGGTTAATTGATTTTGTCTTGAAAGAGGATTCTAGGGTTTGAAAATGAGAAGGAGAGAGGTTTGATAGTTTCTGATAATTGTTTGCAAATTTTGAATTTGTCTTTATGGAAGTTCCTTCTGACTCTGCATAAGCAGTGATGTGTCAACCAACCATTGGTTGCACGTTGCCCAGTAATGAGCTGTAACTGTTGCCTCTTTTTAGTTTTAACAAAAGAGCTCTAACTCATGCAAGTATACATGCATCAACAAGTAATATAGAGTAAGTCGAGAATCGATCCACAGGGATATTTATCTAATTTAAACCACTATGCACCAATTAAATCATTATATTAATATGCTTAAACCAATGATTATAATTTTGAATTACTCTAATTACAAATAACGACTAAATCAAGAATAATAAGGTAATGAATCAAATCTTGAAATAATGGGATCCTAATTTCATTTAATACTTCATCTAATTACCACCATCATGCAAGATTGTTTACATATCACAGAAAAGTAGCCAAGAGCACTAATATAGACATAGCCATTTTCAATGTACTATGACCTACTTACATAGTATCTACATGCGATAGACACCTCGTAATCATCAATATAACCATAATCATTATATGTCTATGCGAAAATGTAAACATATTGAATTTAAGCACAAGCCCTTATTTTAACTCATACGGTGAAACAGTATATGTCTATCTGGTTCACGAAATACAAAGCTATGCAAAACAGCCCCATATAGGCATGCTATCATGATTACAATTCATACTCGCATGTTATTTTTCAACTCCATACAAGTACTGAAAACGAATGGTGATCAATCATTCACGCATGCAAAACAACCATGATGGAAATTCCTTATGATATGTAAACAGTCCAGCACTCAAGCAATCAATTAAACTATATATTAATGTCTGTTAGAATCTCATAAATGATTTTAGTTCATGACTGAACCAGAAGCCATTGTGGGATCAAAGCAAAACATGGATAAAAAGCAAACAATTGAGAAATAGAAGAAAGAATTGATCAAACCCAATTGATGATTATAAACCTAATGTACCGTAAAAATCCTCAAAGATATCCAGCAAAAATAATATAAAGCATCCACAAATACTGAATTCCAAAGAAGGAGTAGAAAATACAAAATCTATGATTAGTTTCATGTTGGAATACTCTCCAAGTGTAAACCCTATTTACGAATATGAAAAACACATAAAACTACTTAATGATACGTCTGACACCAGTTAGAATTTTTTTTTACCGATTACAACCCTTAAAATTAAAAACCAAAATAAAACAGCTCAGCAGCCTCAGGCATCGCGCGCGGGCGCGCGTTCCCCCTTTGTATTCTGCGTGAGGGTGCGCGTCTTCAAAATCTGTCTCATATTGGTGATCGCACGGGCGCGCGAATTTGTGCCCATATAATTGCACGGCCGCGCGGCTTCTGCAGTGTTGATCCTGCATTCTGCTGATGCTACTGCTTTGTCCTGCTACTCATTCTTTTATCCACCAATGCTTGGTTTCGTTGCTCCACTTGATCCTCATTTCATGCCTTCATTGATCACATGCCATCTATCATCACCAAATTATGCCATATCCTGCACTTTTTCACCAAAGGGAGTTCTAAGTACATGCAATGCAAAATAAACAAAATGCAACTAAAACACACTAAAATGTACTTAAGATAAGCGTAGTTCGTGTGAATTGATATCCGATAAGTAGGTATAAAATCCACTTATCAAATACACCCAAACTTGAACTGTTGCTTGCCCTCAAGCAATGCATACACATAAAACACTGAAAATGCAACTAAATTATGATGCAACTAGTCTCATATTGTTCCAGCTATTACAGAATTTCAGTCCAAAATGCCTCAGCGAATTTTTCCAGATTCAAGATTACAAATTCAAACCAAACTATAGGTATAATGTAATACACTCAGATAATTCATAAATGCTATAGAGATGTTGTGTGTGTGTGTGTGTGTTGTGTTCACCAAAACTTGATTTAATCAAAGAATACACATGCTAAATTGCTCAAAATAGAAAATTACAGTCTAAATCAAGACTCATGTATATTTATGCAACAAAGACTATTCCAACATATTAAAACAAACTAAGGTTCAACAATGGGCTTAACTGCTTTATTGCTACTCACGAGGGCGATTTTCGCACATTACCGTGATGTTTATTGCTATTTTTCTTTTCATTTTCATTTTTTTTATCTTTTTTTTTTCAAATGACTGTGCAATGCCTCATTCCATTAGGCAAACACTGCTACCCCTTAGCGAGCTTTTAACCAATGACTCCCAGATCATGAAAGACCTTAGGGCGCTAGGTGTTAAGACACCCCTACGGGCGTACTTACTCAAGTAGCTAGGGCCCCAAAATAAGACTAGCCACGTTATTGATAATTTTTTTTTACATAGCATACCCATGTTTTCCCAAAGTTTGAATATCAATGTTTTATACAGTCTAAGTTCACTTTCCAATATTTCCCTTTTTAAAACTACATTTTTTATCGAGCAATGAAACACATAATTCTTATACCTACAAGTGTTTGTGAACAGGCCGTGCAAACCAAAAGCATTTAAACAACATTATTAATTGCATTGTGTCAAACATTATATCTTAGCTCATTTTATCCCAAAATACTCAAAAATCTTCAAAATTCACTATCATTATCGGCTAGACAAAATTTCCATAAAGCTAGAACTATGAGACATGCAAACTAAACATACACACATAATAAACAAAAAATTTTGACAAGAAACTACTATATGCAAACTAAACATGCAAATACTAAATGCAAGTACTAAACTAACATGCAGATACTATGTGAAACTATACTACTACCCTAATACCCCCAAACTTATAATATTTAATGTCCCAGTGAATGAAGGTAAAGGGTTACAGAAAACTCCCCTAATGCTCAGCCGCACCACCCTATGCAGGTGGTGAATCTGGTGGTGGATATGACACATTTGTCCTGAATTGAGGCCACTCAAGCATTGTCCCCTGCTGTGCAAAAGCTTCTGCTAATGACCTCATCAACCCTGTTGCAAACGCTAAAAAATTGTCGTATATGGCATCGACTTTTCGCTGCAACCTTCGGTGATGTCGATCTCCAATAGCAAAGGGAACTTGAGCTGATGGGCCTGCCTCATCTATTTGAGAGGGCTCCTATGGTGGCTCTGGGAAAGTGGGCTGGATGATAAAACCTAATCCTCTCGGATGCGGTTCACCTCCTATCCAATCCTCGAATTTTGCAATGGTGGCGTGGGTGATATCCTGGCTTGGGTTCTGAATTTTCTCATTGTCCCAATGGCAGCCCTGATTAGCGTACAACATAGCTACAACTGACGCGTGTGGAATGCTCCCTGTAGTGCTTCCCCACAGATAGCGCAACATATATTGATGGATGAGATGACCCACATCGATATATTTTTCGGTGATAATGCCCCGTAGAATGATTGCCCTTTCCAATGTGATCTCGTGCTGATGAGATGAAGGATCTAGTTTGCCACATATGAACAAATTCCACGCCTTAGCATATTGATTCAAAGCTGCGGCGGGAAATATGCGAGGCTGATTCGTGCCGGCTTTATAAGTCCACTTCATGTCAGGCACGAATAATTCAACAATAACAAATTCCAAGTCCATTTCCATATGTGCACCTGCTACCCAATTTGCAGACCCAGTCGGTGGTGTGTCAGTTAACCTAAAAACTTCCTTAATTGTAGGAGGTCTAAAATCCACTTGCACGCCACGCACTACGGATAATCCACTCATTATTGCCTTCACATTCGCATAGAATTCTCTGACAATTCCCATCGGGGTAGGCATGGGCGTGGAAGTCAATCCAAGCCATCCTCTTTCACAAATCATGTCACATAGCTGACCATCTTGCCCTTCAGGTTTGAACCCTCTTTCTTTCACAAAGGTTTTAGTCACAATTCGATAATACTCTTGCTGGGCTTCCAAATCCAGAAACTTGGTGTGATCAACCATATCCTCCCCTTGACTGCCAGAGGAAGATGATGATAAGGAAGAGAAATATCGTGCCCTCTTTGGACCCATTTACAATTGATAGGGATAATGAAGATAATTTGCTTGGTAATGAATAAGAAACCGATGAGGAGAATAGGCCCAAACTCATTTCTGCACCACCCACTCACTAACCCTAGATTTATACTGCAGTGTAGAGGTTGAGTAGATATGGAACATGGAAGAAATCATGGCTGAGTACATGGTGGAGAGATTGATGGCTTCAAATGTGTAACTGATAGAGAGGAAAAGACGTGTGTTTTGGAGAGATCACAGTGATTGTGCTTCTGTTATGTTTTCAAATGAGAGCCCAAATGATCTCCAACACGTTTTTAAACTTAAAAAAATTTTCCACGTCTGATGTCACGCGCTGCCGCGCGAGTGTTCAATGGGTTGCTTGCGCGGGCGCACGAGGAACGTGTTCAACACATAAATTTGGAGTGAGCGGGCACGCGAGTTGTATAGTATATTCATGCACGGTCGCACAAGATTGAATTCTGCACTGCCGGTTTTCATGATGTAAGGCAGTACTGCATATTGTTTCTTTACCTGCATACACCAATAGACACTATCAAAGTATGATTTACTAGACAACATGCTTGTCTATTGTATCACTCTCATTTCCATGAAGTGCATAAACATGCTCCTATTCAATTTTAGCTACTATGCTAATTCTACAAGAAAAATCATATGATCCTAAATAAGGATGAAAATGAGATGACAACACAGCTTGAACTGAATAAATAAAGAGAAAAGATAAAAATAATGGGTTGTCTCCCATAAAGCGCTAATTTATAGTCAATTAGCTTGACTGTCTCAGAATCTTATGTTGAAGACAGAATTGAGGTGACTTCTTTTTTGTCCACCTCACTACCCCAGTAATGCTTCAATCGCTGTCCATTAACCTTGAAAGGCTTGTCCGAAAACATATCAAATACTTCAATTGCACCATGCGAAAAGACAATCTTCACTATAAATGGCCCAAACCATCTTGATTTCAGTTTCCCGAGAAAGAATTTAAGTCTGGAGTTATAAAGAAAAACCCTTTGTCCCGGTTCGAATGTTCTATCAAAGATCTTTCGGTCATGCCATTTCTTCACCTTCTCTTTGTACAACTTCGAATTCTCATATGCCTGTAATCTGAATTCCTCCAACTCTGAGATTTTAGCAATTACACTTCTTACAGGTTCATACTCCACCAGACTCTCTACTTTATCATTTAATAGACGATCCGCCCAATTAACTCGGAAACATTCCTCTTCATCTGCTGGACACTTCATGGCTTTGAAGACATTAAAGGTGACCTCTTTATCGTGAACACGCATAGTGAGTCCCCCCTTTTGCACGTCTATCAAAGTCTTTCATGTGGCTAAGAATGGTCTTCCCAGTATGATTGGTATATTTTTATCTTCCTCGTAATCCAAAATGATGAAGTCAGCCGGAAAGATAAATTTGTCCACTTTCATTAATACATCTTCAACAATTACCCGTGGATATGTGATGGATTTGTCAGCTAACTGCAACAAAATATTTGTCAGCCTTGGATCCGGTAATCCCAATTGATTGAACAATGACAAAGGCATCAGATTGATACTTGCCCCAAGATCACACAAACATTTATCAAAGTTCATCTTTCCAATCATGCATGGAATTATGAAACTGCCCGGAACCTTCAGCTTCGGAGGTAACTTCTACTGAAGCACTGCACTGCACTCCTCTGTCAAGGCTACTGTCTCAAACTCGTCTAATCTCTTCTTCCATGACAATATACCCTTCTTGAACTTTGCATAAATTTGCATTTGTTCCAATGCCTCAGTGAAAGGTATGTTGATCTGCAGGTTTTTAAATACCTCCAAGAATTTGCTTAACTGTTTATCTTCTCTCTGCTTATTCAATCTCTGCGGATACGATACCTGAGGGTGAATTGGTGGTACTGAACTCATAGGCTTCTCAAATGACCTTTCTTTATCTTTCTCTTCATGTGGAACCTCAGAATTTTCCAGATTTTCTTTCTCAACATTTTTCTACTCTGCCACATGCGGCCGCGCGGCCTCCTTAGTACAATTGGGCGGGGGTGCTCGACTTTCAGTGTCTGCAATATTTTTCCCAGACCTCAATGTGATTGCTTGGCACTGTTCCTTCCCATCTCTTCATGGATTTATCTCTGTATTACTCGACAATGAATCTTGGGGCCTGTTGTTAAGTATGTTTGCCATTTGCCCCATCTGAGTTTCCAGATTCTTAATAGCCACTACTTGGCTTTTCATCATAACCTCTGTATTCGCCATGTATTTCATCATCATCTCCTCCATTTCTGATTTCTTTTCTTACTAAGGTGCAACTGGAGTGTGATGTTGTTGTTGAGAAAATCTCGGCGAAAAAGGTGGTCTAGGAGTAAACTGTGGCTGCGCTGGCTGCGACTGCAACTGTTGATTTGGCTGAAACTGATTCTGCTAATTTCCTTGATTATTTGACCAACTGAAGTTTGGATGATTACGGTTGTTGGGGTTGTATGTATTCTGAAACTGACCATGGTTTTTTCTGTAATTGCTCATACACGGTACCGACTCTGAGATGATAGCACATTGATCTGTCGAGTGTGACCCCACACAGATCTCACATACAAAGGTAACTGTTTTCGTTTTACCATCCGTTAATATATCTATTTTCTTCGCCATGGCTGCCATCTGTGCTGAAAACTGCGTGATAGCATCCACTTCTAACAAACCTGCAACTTTGGGATGTGGCATCCGAGATGTAGGATTTGGAAAATCGTTTGATTCCATTGTCTCGATGATGTTATAAGCTTCCTCGGAGCTCTTAGCCCATAATGCTCCACATGCAGCTGCATCTACAATCGGCCTAGACTGCCATCCCAATCCGTTATAGAAGGTGTTGATCACCATCCAATCTGGCATTCCATGGTGCGGACACTTCCGTAGCATCTCTTTGTATCTATCCCATGCCTCATATAAGGATTCACCCTGCTGTTGTTCGAACTTAAAGATTGTTGTCCTCATTTTCATAGTCTTAGCCATTGGGAAAAACTTGTCTAAGAACTTCTGTACTAAGTCCTCCTATGTAGTTATAGATCCTATTGGCAAAGAATTAAGCCAACTTCTCTCTTTATCCCTCAATGAGAATGGAAACATCCTAAGTCTGATAGCATCCTTCGTCACCCCGTTATATATGAACGTGTCACATATCTCAATAAAACTCAACAGGTGTTCATTCGGATCATTTGTAGTGGAACCCCCAAACTGTACCAAATTTTGTATCATCTAAATAGTGCCCATTTTTATCTCGAATGTATTAGCTGCTATTGTTTGTCTGAATATGTTGGACTATAATCCATTAATATTAGGCATGGAATATTCTCTTAGATCCCTACGCTCCTCTCTTTGTTTTTCTCCTTATGCCTCGGCTGCTATATTAGAAGTAGTACCCTGTAACTGTGCTTATAAATTTCTACGAATACTCGCTTTCCAACCTCTCCCATTTATGTTGTCCTGAGTAGGTGTTAAGCCAGGGTTGGATGATCGTGTGCACATAAAAATTTATACAAGTTCCTGAAACAAAAAAAATGGAAATGAGATCAGATTAAATTTGTCTAAGTTTTACAATATAGCTTAAAACTAATGATAATAATAAAAAATTAAACGTCAATCCCCGACAGCGGCGCCAAAAACTTGTTGCCTCTTTTTAGTTTTAACGAAAGAGCTCTAACTCATGCAAGTATACATGCGTTAACAAGTAATACAGAGTAAGTCGATTATCAATCCACAGGGAAAGTTGTCTAATTTAAACCACTATGCATCAATTAAATCACTATATTAATATGCTTAAGCCAATGATTATAATTGTGAATTACTCTAATTGCAAATAACGACTAAATCAATAATAATAAGGTAATGAATCAAATCTGGAAATAATGGGATCCTAACTTCATTTAATACTTCATCTAATTACCACCATCATGCAAGATTGTTTACATATAACAGAAAAGTAGCTAATATCACTAATATAGACATAGCCATTTTTCAATGTACTATGACCTACTTACACAGTATCCACTCGTGATAGACACCATGTAATCATCAATATAATCAAAATCACTATATGTCTATACGAAAATGCAATCATATTGAATTTAAGCACAAGCCCTTATTTTAACTCATACGGTGAAACAATATATGTCTATCTGGTTCACGAAATACAAAGCTATGCAAAACAGCCCCATATACACATGCTATCATGATTACAATCCATACTCACATGTTATTTTTCAACTCCATACAAGTACTGAAAACGAATGGTGATCAAGCATTCGTGCATGCAAAACAAGCATGATGGAAATTCCTTATGATATGTAAAACATTCCAGCACTCAAGCAATCAATTAAACTATATTTTGAAGTCCGTTAGAATCACATAATGAAGTTTAGTTCATGACTGAACCAAAAGCCATTATGGGATCAAAGAAAAACATGGATAATAAGCATACAATTGAGAAAGAGAAGAAAAAATTGATCAAACCCAATTGCTGATTATAAACCCAATGTAACGTGAAATTCCTCTATGATATCCAGTAAAAATAATATAAAGCATCCACAAATACTGAATTCCAAAGAAGGGGTAGAAAATACAAAATCTATGATTGGTTTCACATTGGAATACTCTCCAAGTGTTAACCCTAGTTACGAATATGAAAAACACGTTAAACTATTGAATGATACGTCTGACACCAGTCAGAATTGTTTTTTACCGATTACAACCCTTAAAATTAAAAACTAAAATAAAATAGCTCAGCAGCCTCAAACATCGCGCGCGTGTGCGCGCGCCTCCTTTGTATTCTGCGCACGGGCACACGTCTTCAAAATATATCTCATCCAGGTGATCGCGCGGGCGCGCGAATTTGTGCCCATATAGCCGCGCGGACGTGCAGCTTCTGTAGTGTTGATCCTACATTCTGCTGTTGCTACTGCTTTATCTTACTGCTCATTCTTTTATACACTAATGCTTGGTTTCGTTGCTCCACTTGATCCCCATGTCGTGCCTTAATTGATCACATGCCATCTATCATCACCAAATTATGCCATATCTTGCACTTTTGCACCAAAGGGAGTTCTAAGTACATGCAATACAAAATAAACAAAATACAACTAAAAACACACTAAAATGTACTTAAGATAAGCGTAGTTCGCGTGAATTGATATCTGATAAGTAGGTATAAAACCCACTTATCAGTAACTCCCCCATTAACTCTTCAGCTTAATGTCCCTTTTTAAAACAAATAGACGTCTGTGAAGTGGATTGATCGTTGACCATTTTGGTTCATAGATTAGCATGATAAGGCAGCTATGGACTCTACTTTTTCATTTGTCGACTCAATGATCATCTTTTGAGAGATGCTGTTGTGGATGGTTTTGACATTACTCCTCATTTTGAAATTGCATAGTTCAACCACTGATGTTCTTTATGAAGGTTTGCGTACTTTTACTTCTATGATGAATCTTTAGGACATCTTTCCAACCAGTATTAGACCTTATCTCCTCATACTCTGAATGGTTGAGCAATTATTTAGTTCTTCCGAGCTTACCATGAGCTAGTGTATTCTGGTAGGACTGTGATCGTCGAGTCTGCTTCTATGATCGTTGAGGTTGCACCACGATCGTTGAGTTCTCTTCAAACTCTACTCTACGATCGTTGACTGTCTTGGTCCTTGAGATGAACTTAACTAAGTAATCCTTCTGGGTTAAGGTAGCTCAGGAAGGGCCAACCTCTTAGAGTGAGCTAAGGGTCAAGTTTGTCCCTGAGGCGCTTTCCAGATGAAATACTTTAGAAGTGATTTTCATTTATATCTCATTTGATATTTTCTGCTGGGGAGGTCCTCTACCAACTTTAGACAATTGCATTTGTTGTAATCGTGGTGTCCTTCTGCTATTACACTACAATCAGATGTTTGATCGTAGGCACTCCACGATTTTGAGTTGGGTGGCAGATAGGTTATCAGTACTACATTTTGAGACGTTTTTACTGACTATGGATCTTCATTTGGTTCATCATCCATAAAGTTTTGGGACTCTGTAGCTGGTACATTGCTTCATAGTATATCTCAGTGTTGTTGTTCCTTAACAGATCACTACTTTCCCATGTTTATACTGTCTTCTAAGTGAGGTGTGATTTCCTTTTCTTCATGTGCATTAGGAGGCATCCTTGCGTATCCCTTACATGCTTGATCAACCTAACATGCTTGATCTTTCTATATTTATAGTCCTTGTACATCATTCCTTTTCAAGGACTTTACAAAGATATTTTGCTTATGTAGGATCAACCTAACATATTTGATCAATCCATTCTAAGTCCTTGTACATATGTTTCTATTATCTATCAAAGGACTTTACAACTTTTCTTAATGAAAGCATACTTGCATATTCATTCATATATATCATAATCAAATCATATGTAAATAGGAATATCATTCACATGCTTATTCCTGACACAAGTTATATGCCAAGTTGAAGAAATATGAGTTCTGACTTGAGGAAGTAGTATTCCTTTGACACGTGATATCAAATCACGGAATATTTGTTGACCGAACGAAGATTGAAGAAATACAAAGTTGTGAGCAACCTAAGTCAGTGATCGAAGTACGTAGCTTTCTCCGCTTAGCAGGTTATTATCGGAGATTCATAGAAGGGTTTTCTAGAATCGCTACTCCATTAACTCAGCTGACTCGAAAAGATACAAAATTCATTTGGAACGAGGATTGTGAGAAGAGTTTTTAAGAACTCAAGAGGAGACTCTTTTCAGAACTTGTTCTGACAATACCATCTGGTTCAGATGGATTTGTCATCTACAACGATGCTTCAGGCAGAGGGTTAGGATATGTTTTCATGCAACATGGGAAAGTCATAGCCTATGCCTCACGACAACTCAAAGAATATGAGAGGAATTATCCTACTCATGATCTAGAGTTGGTAGCAGTCATTTTTGCGCTTAAGATTTGGAGGCATAACCTGTATGGGAAGAAGGTGGAGATCTATACGGATCTTCAAAGCCTCAAATATTTCTTCACCCAAAAGGAACTCATCATGTGACAACGGCGTTGGCTCGAGCTGTTGAAGGATTATGATCATACCATTCAATACTATTCTGGAAAAGTGAACGTAGTAGCTGACGTATTGAGTAGAAGATCATGTGCGGGTACGAGTGCGATATTGTCAACGCAAAGGCCCATTTTATATGACTTGAAAAGGATGGAGGTAGAGTTAAAGACTTCAGGGACCCACGTGATGATGGCAAACATACGAGTAGAACCGAATTTAATCAATAAAGTTAAAGCTTCTGTAACAATCCAGATTTTTAATTATAATATTTAAATATTTATTGAATTATATAAATATTTAATAGATGTGTTTATCGTTGAATACATATTTGTTTAATTGATTCGATTTAATTTGGTTAATTATTTGTTTGATAGATAATTAATGAGTTAAGGAAATTAATTATTATGAGATAATATTCTAATTTAATTTAATAATTAAGTTAGAGAGTTTATAACGATTAAATAAATTATTATATTATGCAATGAATTGTTATTAGAATTAATTAAATTAAGTATGAAAACTTAATTAATTAGAAGTGTGACAAATAGCTATGTTATAAGTTGTTAGTAAAATAAATTAAAGTAGTTTTGAATTAGTTTACTATACAAAGCCCTATGGCTTTTGGATTTCTTTTGAATTTTAAATTATAATAATATAGATTAATACATAAAATAAATCAATAAAATATAAATACAAGTTATACGTTATATGTTTGGTAACTTCTATTTTTAATAAGGTCATTAGTAGGTGTATTATTATTATTTACTTTGGCTTGCCTATGAGTTAGTTTACGCTTAGTAGCTTCACTCTAATACTGAGAAAAGAAAAGAGAAAAAGTTACAAAGGGTTTTGAGAGAAATTGTCAGAGGTCTTAGAGAGAGAAACAAGAGAAACTTATGCATTCTTCAAGCTATTATCAATGATTAAGCAAATATTGTCTGAACAAATTTAAGGTATGTTACATAATCTTAACATATATGATTTATAGTATAATTCCTTAGTCTCTGTGTTCTTAAGGTTTACTGTGTTTTATAGTATAGTCTCTGTAATTCATATTTTTATAATGGACGATGGAATCATGTGCATATGTGGTTGTAGGTTATCGACCTTAGGTAGGAGTACAATAGGCTATAACCTTAGAGAATGGAGGTGAAGATAATGAACAAATAAGCTCAAATAGAGTTTGAACAATAATGGATTAAAACTTGCGTGAAAGGATTCAAAGAAGAATCTCACAGAGTTATAAGGAATATGAATGTGGGGTTACCCAACTCCAACAATAAGGATGTAAGGTGATAATAAATAGACAATGTCTATAAAAAAGAGAGTGATAAAGATGTTAAGAATATAGAGTTATATTTAAGTATGGTGAAATTGTACTCTTTAGTAGTTGATGTATGGTATCTGGGCTAAACGATTCCTTCATAGAGTGGAGGTATATAGAACTAGTAACTCGGAACCTAGTTTGTTGGTTGTTTATTGGAAACCACTCAGCGTCCATATTGAAACTGTTAGAGACTCGATGTGTACCAAGTGTAAAAATGGATACGTATGATGAAAGTGTAGAACTCGAATGAAAATTTTGAGTGATGTAACTGAAGTTAGAAATTCTTAAAGGAAGAATTTTTTTTTATATAAACAAGAAGATTCAAAGAAGAATCTAAGAGATATAAAGATAAGAAATGGGAGTTTCCTAACTCCAAAAGCCAAGATAATGAATAATGTCGTAAATGTTGAAAAAGGGAAAGAATGAGGATCGTAAAACAAAACGATCACGAGTTAAGAAAAGAATGTTAAGGGAGATGATTATAGAATAAGATCACGACGTGATCTGTTTAAGTTATAAAAGGAAGATGGTTTGTGATGTTTGAATGATTATAGCTTGATGCTATGAAGATATTGTACTACGAATAGTACAAGATGAACTCATGAGGAGTTATAGATAATGTGATACGAGGAATTCATATCAAGCAAAGAGCAAGTTATAAGCAAGATGGAGTTAGGAGGGATTTCAATTGAGGACTCGTGTGATGGCTGAGTTGTACAAACCTTTGTATGGGCGAGGGCTTTGTGCTTGCACTCAGTTTATCCCATTGATAATCATTGGAATGCTTATGTCGCGCTATTTGCTATATGCCTGTTGAGAAGGTGATTCTTTTCTCAGGTGTATAACAAAATAGGAAGAGTATAGTTAGAGAATATTATAAGGTTAAGTGCGAGTTCTTAAAACTCATACTTATGGTAGGTTCGTGACTCATAATTATATGGTATATTTTTTAACCCCTCAGCGAATGGACGACTATGGTCTGACTAGGATAAGTTCTTAAACTCATATAATTATGGCAAGTTCCTGAACTCATAACGTGTGGTAAGTTTCACAAACTGGGTATAGATAAGTATAAATGGAGTATTGAGGATGATAGGAATAGATAGACCTATTAAGCAATGGATCATTATAGAAAATAGAGTTGATGATGGAAGCATAGGTATTCTAAATCTACTAGCTATGCTAGACTTTCGAAATTTATTGACTTCGTACTGATGTTTACACTTTTATTTTCTTGAAAAATATTGGATCAAATGATGGAACTAATGAGTTTTCATAATAATACTGTTATTCATATGTCTATGCTAATTACTTCGACTAGACAAAAATGATTTGCAATATATCAAAATGTATTTTATATCATTAATGCATCATGTAACCTAGTGTAAAGATGATAAAAATGATGGAGTCATCAATGCAGTATTACTTAGTGTTGGATGTAATCTAAGGATCGTCAGCCCACTATGGTATGATGTAGTATGATAAAATGACCGAATGACGGAATCCTCAAGGGACTGTAAATACAGTGCGGTATCATGACGTCATAAAAAGATTTTTCAGATTTCTTTAAGATATGAGAATACATATATATGTATGTATATGTATATTTCGGTTGATGTCCGAATTATTGTAGAGGTCTATGATATTTGATTCAGCTAGACAAATATTGAAAGATGTTCATGAAATTTAAGAGTTTCTTGACAAGCTATGCCAAACCAAATGTTTTTGGTACGGATTCAGATGTTGAATAGCTCAGATGAACAACCCTATTATTTAGGGGTTGCGCTTAGTTTATACTTTGCACTGAAATGTTTGTGCATAATACATGTACGAAGGATTGATCCCTTAAGTACCTTGGAGTCTTTATAGTCGTATGACTGTTAAAGTTAATGTTGAATGATTACTTATAACTGTGGACATGGTTCGTGGTCATTAGACCCTCAGTTGAATGCTTGCACTCTAAATTCTGAGATGAACAACTCTTTTATTAGAGGTTGCGCTTAGTTTACACTTTGCGCTGAAATGTTTGTGCACAATACATAGTACGAAGGGCTTAACACCCTAAGTACTAAGCGTAACGCATATAGTCATTATAAAACACTACGTTGCGGCCCAACGTAGTGGTATAATAGACTTGCCACCTAGTGTACGAGTGGAGGGTGTTTTCATTCTTTGTGATTGATAAACATTCTGCCAAAGAGGGTTTAAAGTGTGAAGAACCTGGGGGGGTGAAGCAATATTAAACCTAGAGAATAGAGTTCAAGTTCTTGTGACCCTCAGCATGATTTGGAATCTTTTAAATTCTTAAGTTATTCATACTACTTCCCAATTATTGAACAATTGTGGATGATTATTGTTATTCTGCAAGATGGAAGTGAAAAAGGAAAGTATTCCTTAGAAAGAAGTGAGTCGTAGAATGCAACACTGAATGATGAAATATGTTGAATAAGTGAGAAAATAGATTTTCAAGTGAGAAGGATATGAGTTATCAAAGAATAATGTGAAACTTTTAATAGAAAAGTTAATAATTACAGAATGATCTTTGTGGTGACGTAAAAATTTACTTTGATAGATTGAATGAATAAAGATTAATAAATAAAATTTCGAGGACGAAATCCTTAGAAGAAAGGGTAAATGTAATATCCTGAATGTTGATGTTAACGATCCTTAGAAAAGGAAATGAATTGATTAAAAGATATATAATACTCAGAATATAATTGAGTTCAAGTGAAAGTTATGAAATGAAACCTAGAATTTGTTAAGGTGATGAATGTAGTAGGAAATATAAAACCTATATTTAGATAAAATGATGAAAGATTACTCTGAGTTATTTGTTTAATTTGTGTCTTCGATTATGGGGACAGAATCTTTGTAAGTAGGGAAGATTGTAACGAATGAGTGGTTTGAGTTGTGATTCTGAGGACAGAATCCTTGTAAGGAGGGAATGATGTAACAATCCAGATTTTTAATTATAATATTTAAATATTTATTGAATTATATAAATATTTAATGGATGTGTTTATCATTGAATAAATATTTGTTTAATTGATTCGATTTAATTTGGTTAATTATTTGTTTGACAAATAATTAATGAGTTAAGGAAATTAATTATTATGAGATAATATTCTAATTTAATTTAATAATTAAGTTAGAGAGTTTAAATTTATTAAATAAATTATTATATTATGCAATGAATTGTTATTAGAATTAATTAAATTAAGTATGAAAACTAAATTAATTAGAAGTGTGACAAATAGCTATATTATAAGTAGTTATTAAAATAAATTAAAGTAGTTTTAATTAGTTTGCCAAACAAAGCCCTATGCTTTTGGATTTCTTTTGAATTTTAAATTATAATAATATAGATTAATACATAAAATAAATAAATAAAATATAAATACAAGTTATACGTTATATGTTTGGTAACTGCTAATTTTAATAAGGTCATTAGTAGGTGTATTATTATTATTTACGTTGGCTAGCCTATGAGCTAGTTTACGCTTAGTAGCTTCACTCTAATACTGAGAAAAGAAAAGAGAAAAAGTTACAAAGGGTTTTAGAAAGAATTGTCAGAGGAAGTCAACAGAGAAAAGACTGGGATTCTAGAGAAACGTTGAGTTCTTCAAGATGTTTAAGTGTTTAACAAGATTTCTTAACAACACAAGGTATGTCTATGACCTTAATATTAGATACTCATATATGTTTTACGTTATAATATATCTATGTGTTCTTCTTTTTCACTGTGTATAAGGTTTTTTACAAAATTCTTGTAAACCTTGTTTTTGTAATTGTTATACTAACATATATAGATATGTGATTGTATGTTTAATACATATAGACAAGATTATATTTTAATTACGTGTTAAAGAAAAGGAATTAGTTTTTATAGTAAACATTCACGTATGAACGTGGTTTGTAGAAATATCAATATTAGTATATGTTAATTGTGAAATTGTGAAATTGAACTGCGAATGGTTAATTGGGTATGTTTAAAGTAATTAAACTTGGAATCAAATTGGTATGACAGTGTTCACTGTGCTAAATAACTGTCAATAATGGAGTTTTGGTTTTTAAAACAGTGCGTACAATGATTTAAGTTTTCTAAAATTATTGTTTAGTGGTTTAAACTAGTATATGCATGTTGGGTAGTGTGTATATGTGTAATTTATATAAGTTAGCATGTTAATTTAGATGTTAGCAGTGTTAAATAGACAAAAAATAGTTGTTCTGTTCTCCCGTGGTTGGGTTCTACAAGTTTCGGCGCCCCATCACTGAAATTCGAGCCCCAGTGCTGAAATTCACACCCCCAGCGCCACTAGCTAGCTTAGTCATCACGCCCCAGAGCCGGAATTGTAGTCTGAGTCGGACAGTTTTGACCTCTTGTAGTAAAACGACCATAACTTTCTCATACGAACTCCGATTGAGATGATTCAAGATGAACCGGAATGAGGACGAGTAGACCTACAATATTCGTTCTTTAGGTTTTTCAATTTGAGGTTTATAACAGTAGTCAAAATGGTCATCTTTAGGACTGTTGTATTTTTGGGGGAAATCAGAGGGCGTCGGGCATTCACATATGCATGTGTAATGCTCCTGACGATAAACGATGATGTCTTAAGTTATAAAACATGTATGTTAGTAAATATAATGATGCTTAACATTAATAAATGATGTATTAGATAAGTTATAGAAGCATAGTAAGCATACACAAGAGAGACAAATCGAGCGTGTGATGAATGAACGTCAAAACGTCGTGCCAAGTGTTAATGAACTTAAAAAGTGTTTCAATTTAATTGAAATGAATATTATAGGATATGAAATGAGTTTAATATAAAACCAATAAGTAGTCCTAGCAAGACGTAAGCACTTGAATGAACTTTGAGTTTGACTAAGAAGAAATATAGTGAGACATAAGTCGAAAAGTTAACATAATCTAATTGAACATTGTGTGCTAATTAATAGGAAAGATTATGAGATGAGGAGTAGAGTTTACATTACAATTACTATGTGTTGTTATGTGACTAATAGTTGATGTGTATGGTTATATAATTGTGTAGGGCACGTGAAGTACAGATAACTGTAAGCTGTTAAACTGTTATTAGTAAACAATGATCAAGGAAAGTCTTCCAGTTCCTATTTGTTACGTGGACCTGATGAACTATTTTAAATTGCATGATATGTTATTCATGTTGAAATCATGAAATATTAAAGTCGATTTATGATTGCATTATTTTGGCTAAGTAATGATGATTGAGTAAGGAACTCAATCTTTATATTTGTTATGTGAATTAAAAGCATGTATTCCATGTTACTTTAATGAGATGTATATCGAGCATGTTATTATGTGCTATGTGATGCATGAAAACTGTTAGACTTTGCATGGCTGTCGAGCTCACTCTTGCAAATAACCACTTTTGCAGGTCAAGATTTTAAGGTAAAGATATGTGCTAAATGAGTTATGGATATCTATATTCACGAAGATTACTTATGTTTTATGATAAATGTACTTCATATTTTGAACGTAACATGTTGTTGAATTGTAAGTTGAGCTATCCAATGTATATGGATATTTAGTTATAATGTAAGACTTTGTATAATCATTTTGTTGTAACGATTCATGATATAAGATTGAATCAAATAGATGTAATGTAAAGGTTACGATTTAGGGAAAGAAAGAAGGAAATGTATAAACGTTTTAAATATTCCGCAATTTTACTGTTTTTAATATCGAATAATGATGAAAAATTAGAGATTTAATGTATGGTTAACGACTGAAGTTGAGATTTAAATTGTACGGATTTTAGGGCCTTACAGCTTCTCAAGCTACAGACCTGGAGCTGATGCGTATGAAGAAAAAAGTGCAAGAAGGTGCTATTCCGGAAGCAAGAATCAATGAAGAAGGAATATTACGAGTCAACTCCAGACTTTGTGTTCCAAACAATTCTGACTTGAAGTATAAAATCATGATGGAGGCACACAATACACCATTTTTAATCCATCCCAAAAGTACCAAGATGTATCGTGATCTTTGACATACATTTTGATGGGGCAATATGAAAAGAGAGATCGCAGAGTTTATCTCAAGGTGCTTAACTTGTCAATGAGTCAAGGTGGAGCATCAAGTGCCAAAAGGTCCATTGCAACCACTTGAAATTCTAGAATGGAAGTGGGAGCACATTACCATAGATTTCATTACTGGTCTTCCCAAGGTTTCTCAAGGCATAGATGCAATTTGGGTCATTGTTGATAAATTGACCAAGTCTGCTCATTTCTTACCTATACGAGAAACTTATACACTTGAACGTCTTGCTCGTATATACATAAATAAGATTTTAAGACTACATGGTATGCTAGTATCCATAGTTTTTGATCGAGATCCAAGATTCACTTCACGAATTTGGGTTAGTTTACAAAAAGTTATGGGCACATATTTATGATTTAGTTTGGCATATCATCCTAAAACGGACAGACAATTAGAGAGGACTATTCAAACCCTTGAAGATTCATTAAGACTCTGTGTCCTTGACTTCAAAGGAAGTTGGGAAAGTTCTTATCATTAGTAGAATTTTCCCACAATAACTGTAACAATCCAGAATTTTATTTATAATTTAAAATATTTATTAAGTTAAATAAATATTTTATTTATGTGATTGTTGTTAGTATATATTTGTGAATTAAATTTATTAGATAATACTCTAATTTTATTTAACAATTAGAGAGTTGTTAAAGATTACATGAGTTTCTATATTGATGTTGTAATTTAATAATTAAAGTGATATATTAATTATTAAATAAAATTATAATGAGATTATAATTTTGTGATATTTAGTTTAGTGGGAAATTTATTTAGTATGTGGTAATTAGTTTATTTAATAATGATTGGATATGAAAATCCAAGTAAACAATGTGGGACAATAAACTATACTATAAATGACTTATGAAAATAAATTAAAAGAGTTTTAATTTGGTTTTACCAAACAAAGCCTTAGAGCTTTTGAAATTCTTATTTTAATCTTGTTTTGCCAAACAAGGCCTAAGGAACGATTTAGTCATTATTTTAATATGGTTTTGCCAAACAAGCCTTAGGGCTTTTAAAATTCTAATTTTTGTAACTTATATATTAAATTGATAATTAGTATATGTAATTATATTGGGAGTTATATATTCTATAATTATATGTGTTATATGTATATTGTATATACACTAAGTTACGTTAGTTTTCTAAACCTAAGTTTAAACTAAGAACAAAGGGAAGAAGAAGAGGAGGAAGAAGAGGAGGAAGAAGAAGAAGAAGAAGAAGATGATGATGATGATGAAGAAGAAGAAGAAGAAGAAGAATGGAAAACTTGAGAAAACAAAAGAAAATCTTTCATCATCTCCATCTTTTCTCCTAATTCAACCTAGAAAGGTATCAAACTAACCCTATACTAAATTAGGATGTTTTGTATTTAGACTTTGTAAAATTAGGTTTTTATGATTGTGAATTTATATGTATATATGGTGTTCATATGTTTTTATGTATACGCTTACATGAGATTTTTATAGTTGTTCAAAGGTTTCAATTCACAGAGATATGATGAACATGATGAAATCATGTTCATGGTGTTTGATTATGAGTTATATGGTTGTTCTAGCAATTCAATCCATGTAATTTTGATTAACAAGAGGAATTATGTTCATAATGATTTTTTGTGAATTAATTTCTAAAAAATAGCTTTTTAAACTATCAAATTGATGTTTGGTTATGGTTTATTGTTAAAATTGATCATGTATTATGCTAGTATGTTAAGAATATGAGTTATCACAATTGGAATTACTTGAATTGGTTTAAAAACGAATTCACAGCGAAGAATTTCGCTATGAATGTCAAAAGAAGAAAAAAAAAGAGAAATAGTGAAATTAAAGGTTGTAATCTTTAATGTTTATATTGTTTATTTGGTTAGAAACGTGTTAGAAACATTAGTTTATGTTTATGTAAACATATTACACCTTGGGTAGGTTGGTATGGTTGTTAGAAAGGAGTTTAAAGGCTTAATTTGGCTTTCTGTAGTGTTTGGGATGAAAAATTGCGAATTAACAGAAGGGACCCCAGCCCCGGCGGCCCCCCTAGTACATAAACCCCCGCCCCGACCGGGGGGGGGGGGGGTGGGTGGGCTGCCTAGCCGAATTTTGGAAAAAAAAATTAACCGTACATATTTTACTAAAATAAGCATAACGTTTTCATACGAACTCCGATTGAGGTGATTGAAGATGATCCGAAACACGAACGAGTAGGCGTACAACTTTTATTCCTTAAGGTTTTCAATTTGAAATCGTTATGAAGGGTCAAAATGGTCATCTTTAGGACTATTGTGTTTTTAGAGGCAATCGGAGGGCGTTGGGCAAGCACATATGCATGTGTAGTGCTTCTGACGATAAAAGATGTTGTTCTAAGTTATAGAACATGAATGTTACTAAATATAATGATGCTTAACATTAATAAATAATGTATTAGATAAGTTATAAAAGCATAGTAAGCATACACAAGAGAGGCAAATCGGACGTGTAACGAATAAATGTCAAAACGCCGTGATAAGTGTTAATGAACGTAAAAAGGGTTTTAAGTCAAATGAAATGGATATTATAAAATATGAAAAAGGTTTAATATAAAACCAATAATGATTCCTAGTAAGATTTAAATACTTGAATGAATTTTGAATATTACATAAGTCAAAAAGTTAACACAATCTAATTGAACATTGTGTGCTAATTAATAGGAAAGATTATGAGATTTGGAGTAGAGTTTACATTACAATTACTATGTTGTGTTATGTGAGTAATAGTTGATGTGTTTGATTATATAATTGTGTAGAGCACGTGAAGTAAAGATAACTGTAAGCTGTTAAACTTTTATTGGTAAACAACGATCAAGGCAAGTCTTTCAGTTCCTATTTGTTATGTGAACTTGATGATGAAATGTTTTAAATATTTTTTGCAAAGAGCATGATGTGTTATATATATATATTGAAATTATGAAACGTTAAATTCAATTTATGACTACGTTGATTGAATAATGAATGTTGATTAAGTAAGGAACTCAATCTTTATACTTGTTATATGAAATGTAGCATGTATGTTGTGTTCGTCCAATGTTTATGAGATATATTTTGAGTATGTTATTATATGCTATGTGATGCATAAAAACTGTTAGATTTTACTGGGCTGTCGAGCACAGCCTTGCAAATAACCATTTTTCCAGGTTAAAGATTTAAGGTAATGATATGTGCTACGTGAATTATAGAGATCCATATTCACAAAATTACTTATGTTTTATGGGAATTGCATTTAATATTTTGAATGTAACATGTTGATGAATTATAAGTTGAGTTATTCGGTGTATATGGATATCTATTTATGATGTAAGACTTTGTTTAGTAATTTTGTTGTAATAATTCATGATATAAATTTGAATCGAAGAGATGTAATGTAAATGTTGCGATTTAGGGAAATAAAGAAGGAAATGTATAAAAGTTTTAAATATTCTGCATTTTTAGTGATTTTAATATCGAATAATGATTTAAAGATATATTAAAGTTGTATTGTTAATGATCGAGAAGAAGAATATTATTGTATAAATTTTGGGGTCGTTACAACAACAGTTATCAAGCAAGCATGGACATGGCTCAATTTGAGGCGTTGTATGGACGCAAGTGTCGTTCTCCAGTATGCTGGGATGAGGTGGGTGAAGCAATAATGTTGGGACCAAAATTGGTACGCATGACAACGAAAAAAGATTCAAATGATCCGATAAAGTATAAAAACCTCACAAGATCGACAAAAGAGTTATGTTGATCTTCATCGGAAGGACGTGACATTCAATGTTGGAGAACATGTGTTGTTACTTGTTGCTCCATGGAAGGGAGTTACGAGATTTGGAAAGAAAGGAAAGCTCAATCCTCGATTCATTGGCCCATTTGAAATACTCGATCGAGTATGAATAATGGCTTATAGACTCGCCTTACCACCAAGTATGTCTCGTGTTCATAACGTTTTTCACATATCTATGTAACGTAAATATGTGGAAAACCGGAACCATATTATTGATATAGAACCGGACGAAATAGCAAAAGATTTAACGTATGAAGATGTACCTATTAAAATATTGGATACGAAGGAGCATATTCTACTCTCCAAAGTTATACTTCAAGTCAAAGTTTTGTGGAGAAACCACGATTTGGAGGAAATGACCTTGGAGTTAGAATCTAAAATGAAATCAAGGTATCCTCACATCTTCGACATACCAGGTACGTACTCTAATTTCGAGGATAAAATTTCATAAGAAGGGGAGGTTGTAAGACCCCAATTTTCGTAAATAAAGATTATTTTTTCTCGAAATTTCATTTTTATTATTATGGTGTAGTTTTGATATAATGTTATAGTTGTGGGTAATTTGTATAAATTATGTTAAGTATGCATTTTGTTATAAAATATTTGATTGGTCGTGGAATATTCGTTTTAACAGAAAATATTCGTACGACGACATAATCATTGGTGGACCCCATAACAGAATTATTGTCAGAGTTAGAAAATTACAAAATTATCTTTTTATTAAAATAGCGACGGAAGTTTTACCGTTAACTGTTGAAATGCCTAGTGATAAAAGTAGTAATACACGTGGTTACATAGTAGCACACAATATTAATTATTGATGCTTACGTGAGAAGTCACTCAGTTTTATTCAATTACTGCTATAGTAATTGTTGCATCGTATATAACGTTATTTAATTCAATTATTGTCAATATTTTATATATTATTAAATAAATAATTGAGACAACAAAGTTATTCATATTATTATTTTGCAATATTAACGATGTCTGGAAAGTTCTGTTGAGGAGAGGTTTGGTTACCTAATTGCGCGCCAATAGGGAGAAATCCTTATCGGAAAGCCACTCTTTCCTGGGAATGATTTGGTTGTTAAATATTGCGAATTATAATAATGATGTTAAATGTTGTTAAAAATATTTAGGAAAATTTTATGAGGTATTTGTTATAAATCGGTATTTGTTATAAATATTGAGGAAAATGATGGGTCCATATAATAAGCCGATTTATAACAAATACCTCATAAAATTTTCCTCAATATTTTTAACAACATTCATCATCATTATTATAATTCACAATATTAATCGATCAGGTCGTTCCCAGGAAAGAGGGGGCTTTCCAATAAGGATTTCTCCCTATTGGCGTGCAATTAGGTGACCAAACCTCTCCTTGATAGAACTTCTAGACATCGTTAATATTGCAAATAATAATATTAATAACTTTGTTATCTCCATTATTGATTTAATAATATATTAAATATAGACAATAATTGAATCAAATAACGTGAGATACTATGCAACAATTACTATAGCAATAATTGAACAAAACTGAGTGACTTCTCATTTAAGCATCAATGATCAATATCGTGTGCTACTATGCAACCACGCGTATTACTGTACTTTTTAACACTGAGTGTTTCAACAGTTAACGGTAAAACTTTCGCCGTTATTTTCATAAAGTATTTTTGTCGTTTTCTCAATCTAACAATAATTCTATTATGGGGTCCACCAATGATTGTGCCGTTGTACGAATATTTCCTATTAAAACGAATATTCCCTGACCAATCAAATATTATATAACAACTGTAAAGTCCCCGAACCCGGATACTTGAAACCCGAACTCGGTACTTCACGATACCATTTCTATGAGCGGAAATATTACCAATAATAATAACAATAATATAAATTTTAAACTTAACTTACATTTATCAGAGTCTAATCTCAAGTATGTAACCTTTACTACATTCTTTACATGGTATATAATACATATCATTAACTTAATATAATTTATCTATTACAAATGATACCAACAATATATTCTTTTTGCTTTCCTTTCCACTTGTTTTGACATGAGCTTTCTGGTCCTCCACACTTAGCTGAAAACATTTAAATTAAGCAAGGATGAGCATTTGAGTGCCCAACAAGTATTATATATATAAGCTGAAAGAATTTAAATGTTTTCTTTATAATATTCTTCTACAACCAGTCAATAGTTGTGAAGTAATCTGTACCAATAATAATAACATAACAACCCTCTTTCAAATTTTTGAAACTGTGTATTGACTATACATGGGGTTTCTGTGACATACTATGAACATTGTTTTTATTTTCGAAAAGGTTTAAACAGAAATTCATCTATAAATCGGCATTGCTTATGGGCTTGAGGGTGTACAGTCCATGGGCCATGTATTGATCAATACTACATTGCTAGAACGATATTATCGTTCATCCTTTGTCCGCCGTAGCGCATAAAATTTTTTCCATTATCGGGATGTTCATACCTGTCGGGTTTTCATAACAAAGGTTTTATATTATTCAATATATATATATATATATATATATATATATATATATATATATATATATATATATATATATAGGGAGATGATCCATGGAAAACGTTAGATATTAACACTATTTCAACTAACGCTAATCTAGCCGTCCAATATTAGAGTTAATGGCTGAGATGAATGCCCAACCACTAGAGGGAGTAGCGGCCAGCAATAAATTAAAAAATCATCTCTGCTGGCCGCTAGAGGGAGTAGCGGCCAGTCAAAACGTCGACGTTTTGACTGGCCGCTACTCCCTCTAGCGGCCAGCAGAGATGATTTTTTAATTTGGCTCGACTGGCCGCTACTCCCTCTAGCGGCCAGTAGAAAGGATTTTTTAATTTGGCTCATGCTCCAGCCGCTAGTGGGAGTAGGGCCAACAATTTTTTTTGGCTTAATTACATTATCCTGATTATCCTCTCACATACTATTTATTAATCAATAAATAAAATAATAAAAATTATAAGAATAACTATAAGGATAATTAATAATTATCTTTATACTTATTAAGATATTATCCATATACATATTACTTATTAATCAGTAAAATAAAATAATAAAAAATTATAAGGATAATTATAAAGATAATCAGTAATTATCTTAATAAGTATAAAGATAATTATTGATTATCCTTATAGTTATTCTTATAATTTTTTATTATTTTATTTATTGATTAATAAATAGTATGTGAGAGGATAATCAGGATAATGTAATTAAGCCAAAAAAAATTGTTGCCCCTACTCTCTCTAGCGGCTGGAGCATGAGCCAAATTAAAAAATCATCTCTGCTGGCCGCTAGAGGGAGTAGCGGCCAGTCAAAACGTCGACGTTTTGACTGGCCGTTACTCCCTCTAGCGGCCAGCAGAGATGATTTTTTAATTTATTGCTGGCCGTAACTCCCTCTAGCGGCTGGGCATTCATCTCAGCCATTAACTCTAATATTGGACGGCTAGATTAGCGTTAGTTGAAATAGTGTTAATATCTAACGTTTTCCATGGATCATCTCCCATATATATATATATATATATATATATATATATATATATATATATATATATATATATATATATCAAAGGTGTATCAACATGCGATTAAATACAATGATTATCCAAGTGGGGACACTTGTATAATCATTTCTAGAAATTAAAGAATAGAATATATAACTGAATTATCATATACTAACATGTTGATAATCAATGGGCTTATATAATATAGGTTTAACAATCTGTATAATAATAATATAATTTTGAAACATTCTTACACTTGTCCATTGCATAAAGAAAAATGCAAAGTTAGGATACTTGCCTGATGCGCTGCTTACAATTACGCAACTTAGATTTATCTTTTCTATCACGACCTATCATTAATCAAATCATTCTATCGATTAGAATTACACATCATAACACATAATACTGCTTATTGCAGTCAGCACATAACCTAATCACATTGTCACATACATTTTACAGTCATCACATCACAAACAAATACATATACAGACACATTATGTAAATCCAGATCAATTTCTGAAACATGTCGGTTTACCGACAGCTTTATCGGATAATTATCGAGTCTAAGACTCTATCCTGTACCTTAATATCTATTTAGACTATTTAAGTAACAACCATATCATTTTTAAATGACTTACAATAATTTTTTAAATAATTATTATCATTTATCACAATTTTTGAAATATTAGAATCATTATTAAATGATTTAAATATCAAACAATTCTATTATCATTAACATTTAATCAATATTAAATTATTAATGAAACCATTGCTAAAATATTAAAGTTATCTATAATAACTCAAAATATTTTTTAAAGTACTTATATTACCCTTAAATAATTTTTAAAACATTTAAAATCATTCTTAAATAATTACCATTAATATTTAAATATTAATGAACTATTTTCTAAATATTAAAAGTTATTAATTATAACTTAAAATATTTTAAATTCATTTATATCCCTTTTAAATGATTTTTAATTAAATAAAACCATTTTAAAACTATTTATTTAATATAACTATTAAATAAATTTAATATCATTAATATTAAATTATTAATAAAATTATCCTTTAAATATTAAAAATTATATTTTATAACTTAAAATATCTTTAAATACTTTATTTTCATTTAAAATGATTTTTTTAATAATAAAATCATTTTTAAACTAATTTATTTGATATAAATATTAAATAACTTTAATATCATTAATTAATGAATTTAACCTTTAAATATTAAAAGTTATATTTTATAACTTAAAATATTTTTAAATACCTTATTATTATTTAAAATGATTTTTAAAATAATAAAATAAGTTTTAATTTAATTATTTAATTCATTTAAAAAATAACTTAATTATCATTAATATTAACTTATTAATGAAAATTATCAAATAATATTGAAAGTTATTAAAAATAACTTAAAATATTTTCTTATATCATAATATAATTTTAAATGATTTTTCATGAATTAAAATCATTATTAAATTATTTATTTAATATTCTAATTAAATAAATTAAATACTTTTAATATTCCAAAAATATTAAATATTTATGAAATATATTTAAAATAATTAAAAACTAATTTTCAGAATTTAAAATAATTTTTAATAATTTATTTTGTATTTTTAATAATTAAAAACTAATTTTTTTCTATTTATTAATTAATTTCAGGAAAATAAAATACTATTTGTCGCTAAAGACCACCTATACCGACAGAACCGTCGCTATAGGTGTTCTTCATGTTCTTGGCCAAACCCAGAAATTCATATGCAGCTATCATGGTTACTACGTTGACCAACATTAAAATCGTGTGTGGTGTGTTTCTGGTCATGTGATTGATCATACCGTGCAGTATAAATGCAAGACTACAACATACAACAATAATCAGGATCATAACATGCATAAACAAAGAGATCTGATCTCTCAAACAAGCTGTCGGACATGTTCTTCATTTCTAGGTTACCCATAAATGAAGAATAGGTTGTCTGTCCATTTTTTGGCCTTCTTTAACATTTGATTCATGAATGTTTTGTGTGAACCAATGCATTTTGTATGCAGATAACATGTAAGTCTAGAGATCCGTTACATAAACCGAATAAACAACAACAAAATCAAAAGATATAAGATGGTCAAACCTTGTCAGAAATCACGCACTTAAGTTTTCTGGGTTACCCAAAAAACTAAGTTCGTGATCTTCTGGCCTGGTTTGACCTTCCACTGACTTCGATCCATTAGATATTTAGGAGATCTACAAGCTTACTCTTGAAGTCCATATACCCAAGTACAAATGGATTACAAGAAAAAACAACAAAACAACATCCAGTAGCGAGATCAAGGCTCATCAATAACTTGTCAGACACTGAAAACCCATTTCTGGGTTGCCCAAAAATGGTTCGGTCATGGTCGGTCAACGACCTTTGACCAATAATACCTATCAATCTAGGCCTGATCTGGACCTCGTATGAATTTCAGAAGACAGATCTCATGACACACTACAAGTTTAAACACTTAAAACATAAAAATCAAACACTTACAGAGATCTAGACGATCTGACATTCGTTGTCAGACGATTGTTTAAAAAAAAATTTCAGAATTTGTAGATCTTCAAATCCGAGCATCTAGATGTTATGGATCTAACTTCTAGCAACCCAGATCATCCTTAGACACCGTATACAACATATTTAACACATCAAACATAAAATCTAACAAAAAAAATTGGACAGATTTTTGGGCTAGGGTTTATACCTTTGCGATCCAATTCTTGATTCTGGCTATTGATGTTGTTAGAGGAATTCATGGGGCTGTATTATGGGACTGATCTACTATTAATTTCGTGGGTCTTGAGCTTGAGAGCATTTGGTAGAGAGATTGTGAAAAATGAGATAACAAATGACCTTTTCTCTCTCCTTAATCTATATATATATATATATATATATATATATAATATATATACAATGTATATGGCTGAGTTGCTTTCAATATAAGGCTGATTTCAGTTGCTTTTAGTCACATGGGTTTGGTATAGTAGGTCACCAACCCATATTTTGGCTAGATTGACAAGTTATCTAAATAAATGAATGAAAAAGGGCATTTTGGTCTTTTGTTATATAATTTTAATGGCACTTAGGTCATTTGGCAAACCCTTAGGGTTTAGGGTTTAAACCATTTTAGCAAAAGTCTAGGATTTCCAAAATTAGGATTTACAAATAAATAACAATTTAGTTTTAAAATAATAATAATAATTAAGGTTTGCTAATTAAATTGAATTAGTAATTATGTTATACAGGATCATAAGGGTTTAGTATTACTAATCACAATTTACGTTGCTAATATATCAATTAGGGTTTATACTTTTAGTAATTAGGGTTGCAAAAATGCATTTAGGGTTTCTAATTATCAAATTAGAATTCTATGTATTAAGGTTTTAATTTCTATATCACCAGTCGTTAATCACATTATTGTGATTACATAACGGCTTTAACAAATTCTCAAAGTCGTGAATGACTTTCGCTTTAGAGTTTCAATTCAATTAGGGTTCAAAATTATAATTAGGGATTATAATATAGAAAATAATAATAATAATAATAATAATAATAATAATAATAATAATAATAATAATAATAATAATAATAATAATAATAATAATAATAATAATAATAATAATAATAAGGGTTTTGAATAATTACGATTCTCCCTAATTAGGGTTAATACATAAACACCGATCATAAATCACATTAACATGATTACATAATAGTCTTAAGCCGGCATTCGGCTTTATCTTAGGGTTTAACAACTTAAACTAGGATTTTGGCATTTTACACCATAATTGACCAACCATTGTCAGTCCACAAACATACAGTATATATTTATAACACTAAAACATCAAAATATTATAATTTTATATTATTATCATCATTCCTTATTCCAGAACAAGAAATAGGGTTTATCAAATTATTATTAGGATTCGATCATAATATAATAAAATTGTTTCACACATTAACATTCCACACATAACCATACATATCTATAACACTGACAAATAATAATATAATATTATTATTCTCATTCCTTGATCAAAACCCAGAATTAGGGTTTGGATTCCATAACTGATTTATCTTTCACATATAACTTTATTAATTAAGTTAAAATAATTAACTTAACTATTCTGAAATAATTTCATATAATAAAGTAAGTATTATAAAAATTCTATAATCATATCATCTATTATTTAAATAATATAATTATCATATTTTTATGGAAAATAAATATTAAAAACATTTTTACTATAAAATTATTTATTATAAGAATATAATTTATTGAGATCAATAATTCTAAAATAAATTTATTTGCAATACTTAATGTAATAAATAAATTTTATTTATCACACATATAATTATAATTACACATTACCTTGACACATATCATTCATATTTATTTAAAAAAAAATTATACGCAAAATTTATGATTTAATTATATAGAAAATATCGGGTTGTCACAACAACTTGCGTACTTTGCAAAATTTATAAATATTACACATAACTATAACATTATATCAAATTCATTCCATAATATTCAAAAATGATATTTATAGAAAATTCATCTTTATTCATAAAAGTTGGGGTCTTACAACCTCCCCTTCTTATGAAATTTCACCCTCGAAATTAGGGTACGTACCTGGTATGTCGAAGAGGTAAGGATATCTTGATTTCATTTCAAATTCTAACACCCATGTCATTTTCTCAACATCGTGGTTCCTCCATAAAACTTTGACTTGAGGTATAACCTTGGAGCGTAGAACGTGTTCCTTCTTATCCAAGATTTTAACAAAAACCTCTTCTTAAGTTAAATCTTCCGCTATTTCGTCCGGTTCTAACTCAATAATGTGGTGCGGGTCTTTAACGTATTTACGTAACATAGATATGTGAAAAATGTTATGAACACGAGGTATACTTGGCGGTAAAGCAAGTCTATAGGCCACAGTTCCTACTCGGTCGAGGATTAAAAATGGGCTAATGAATCGAGAATTTAGCTTTTCTCTCTTTTCAAATCTCGTAACTCCTTTCCATGGAGCAACACGTAACAACACATGGTCTCCAATATCGAATTTCACGTCCTTTCGATAAAGATCAGCATAACTCTTTTGTCGATCTTGTGAGGTTTTTATACGTTGCCGGATCGTTTTAATCTTTTTCGTAGTTATACGTACCAACTCTGGTCTCAACAACGTTGCTTCACCCACCTCATCCCAACATACCGGAGAACGACACTTTCTTCTATACAACGCCTCGAATGGAGCCATGCCAATACTTACTTGATAACTGTTGTTGTAGGAAAACTCCACCAATGGTAAAAACTTATGCCAACTTCCCTTGAAGTCAAGGACACAGAGTCGTAATAGATCTTCAAGAATTTGAATCGTCCTCTCCGACTTCCCGTCCATCTTAGGATGATATGCCGAGCTAAATCGTAAATCTGTGCCCATAGCTTTTTGCAAACTAACCCAAAATCTTGAAGTGAATCTTGGGTCTCGATCAGAAACTATGGATACTGGCATACCATGCAATCTTACAATCTCATTTATGTACATACGAGCAAGACGTTCAAGTGTATAAGTTTCTCGTATCGGTAAGAAATGAGCAGACGTGGTCAATCTATCAACAATGACCCAAATCACATCTATGCCTTGAGAAACCTTGGGAAGACTAGTAATGAAATCCATGGTAATGTGCTCTCACTTCCCTTCTGGAATTTCAAGTGGTTGCAATGGACCTTTTGGTACTTGATGCTCCGCCTTGACTCGTTGACAAGTTAGACATCTTTAGATAAACAACGCTATCTCTCTCTTCATATTGCTCCACCAAAATGTATGATGAAAATCAAGATACATTTTAGTACTCCTAGGATGGATTGCAAAGGGTGTGTTGTGCGCCTCCATCATGATTTTATACTTTAAATCAATGTCGTTAGGAACACAAAGTCTGGAGTTAACTCGAAGTATTCCTTCTTCATCAATTCTTGCTTCCGGCATAGCACCTTCTTGCACTATCTTCCTCATAGGCATCAGCTCCAGGTCTGTAGCTTGAGCATCTTTAACTTTATCAATTAAAGTCGGTTCTACTCGTATATTCGCCATCATCACATGGGTCCCCGGAGTCTTTAACTCTATCTCCATCCTTTACAAGTCACACAAAATGGGCCTTTGCGTTGACAATATTGCACTCGTACCCGTATATGATCTTCTACTCAATGCTTCAGCTACCACGTTTGCTTTTCCAGGATGGTATTGGATGGTATGATCATAATCTTTCAACAGTTCAAGACAACGTCATTGTCGCATGTTGAGTTCCTTTTTGTGAAGAAATTTTTGAGGCTTTTATGATCCGTAAAGATCTCCACTTTCTCTCCATACAAGTAATGCCTCCAAATTTTAAGTGCGAAAACAATAACTGCCAACTCTAGATCATGAGTAGGATAATTTCTCTCATATTCTTTGATTTGTCGAGAAGTATAGGCTATGACTTTCCTATGTTGCGTGAGAACACATCCTAACCCTTTGCCCGAAGCATCACTGTAGATGATAAATCCCTCCGAGCCAGATGGCATTGTCAGAACAGGTGCTAAAATGAGTCTCCTCTTGAGTTTTGAAAACTCTTCTCACATTCCTCGTTCTAACTGAATTTTGTATCTTTCCGAGTCAGCTGAGTTAATGGAATAGCGATTCAAGGAAATCCTTCTACGAATCTCTGATAATTACTAGCTAAGCCAAGAAAGCTATGTACTTCAGTCACTGATTTAGGTTGCTCCCAGCTTTGAATAGCTTCAATCTTTGCTGAGTCAACAGATATTCCATGACTTGATACTACGTACCCAAGGAATGCTACTTCCTCTAGCCAGAACCCGTATTTCTTCAACTTGCCATAAAGCTTATTTTCATGATGCTTTTGGTGTATCAGCCTCAAGTGTTGCTCATGATATTCACGTCTTTTGGAATATATAAGGATGTCATCAATAAAGACGACCACAGAGTGATCCAAATATTCCTTGAATACTCGGTTCATCATATCCATGAAGGCAGCAGGAGCATTAGTCAATCCAAAGGACATGACTAGGAATTCATAATGCTCGTACCTAGTTCTGAAAGCCGTCTTTAGAATGTTATCGGTTTTAATGTTCAATTGGTGATATCCAAAACAAAGATCAATCTTTGAAAAGAATTTGGCTCCTTGCAACTGGTCAAACAAGTCATTAATACGTGACAATGGGTACCTATTTTTGATGGTGACATGATTTAACTCCTGATAATCAATACAAAGTCGCATACTCCCATCTTTCTTCTTCACGAATAGAACAGGAGCACCCCAAGGAGAAGTACTATGACGAATAAAGCCAATGTCTAACAATTCCTGCAGTTAGGTCTTTAACTCATGAAGTTCAATAGGAGCCATTCGACATGGGGCTTTGGAAATGAGTTTTGTACTAGGTTCAAGGTCAATACAAAATTCAATTTCATGCTCTAGGGGTAGGCCAGGAAGTTCTTCAGGGAATACGTTAGGAAATTTATTAACAATAGAAATATCATTCAAAACTGACGTATTTTTGTTTAGATCCGTGACATGAGCTAAGAAAGCTTGGCATCCATTTTTAATAAACGAATAGCTTTATGGCTTGAGATGACACTGATTGATTTTAATGGTTTGGTTCCTTGAATTTTCATAATAGGTTTGTTAGGAATATGAAAGCTAACAACATTTTGAAAACAATTAATTTTATCATGATGAGTAGTTAACCAATCAATCCCTAGAATCACATCAAATGCAAGAATTTTTAATGAAATAAGATCTACAAGTAATGTGAGGGTACCGATTTGAATCAAACAAGACTTATAAACAGTGGATGTAATGAAGCTTTCTCCTAACGAAGTTTCCACAGATAAGTCAAACTTTAATTTCCCCGGAGTCAAATTTAATCGTTGAGCGCAAGTAGGAGAAATAAAAGAATGGGTAGAACCAGTACCAAATAAGGTATTGACTTCGCTAGAGTTTATGATAAGCTTACCCGTGATGACCTCATTCGGGTTCCTTGCTTTCTGGGAGGTCACTACAAATGCTCTCCCTTGCACTATCGGCTTTGAATTTTCTAGAACGGCCTTTGGTGCCTCCATCCTAGCTGAACTTGTCTTCGGTGAACGACAAAATTGGGCTAGGTGACCTTCTCTTCCACAATTTTAATATGCTTTGGACGGCATCACGCAGTTTAGACTGATCTGTCCCTCCGCTCCACATTTGAAGCATATGATAGGTGGTCGTTCTCCTTCCTTAATAATAGGTGCTGGTGCTGACGTCTTTCCATCATTGTTGAATCTCTTCTTCTTGAAATGTCCATTCTTATTGTTTTGGCCCTGATTACCACCGAAGTGATTACCATTTCTGGCATGTTGATTCCCTTCACGCTTGTAGTCACTGCTTCGATGACTGCTCTCACTAGTATTATCATTTTGTCGGCTGCTCTCTTTTAATTGCGTTGACTCGTTATCGCACTCCAATAACTGAGCCCTATTTACAACATCTTAATACAAACACAATTTATAAGAAATAAGATATTGACGTATCTCCGGTTTCAAACCTCTTAAAAACTTTCGCGTCATTCTCTCCTCATTATCCACTAAATGCGACGCAAACTGGGACAACTCGGCAAACTTGGCTTTGTACCGCGATACGGTCATGTTGTTTTGCTCCAGCTTGATGAATTATACTTCTTTCTTGTGACGAATACTTTTAGGAAAGTACTTGTCGTTGAACAATTCTTGGAACTTCTCCCAAGTCATCTTTAGTGCGGCAGGTTGAGTATGTTTTATCGATTCCCACCAGTAATCTACCTCTCCTCGCAATATAAAGGTGGCAAAAGGGAACCTTTTGCTCCTCAGAGCATCCCAAGACATCAAATATCTTAGTGATCTGCTTTATCCATGCTTTCGCTTTAAGTGGTTTTGACTCTCCAATAAACTCCAGTGGTCCCAGCTCCTTGAACTATTTAGCGGTGACCGTCAGAGAGTTTCCAGTATTTTCACCTACATTTTGGACAGTAGCCGCTCTCGCCAGAAGTTGCATAAATTGCATAAAGCTTCTGAACATTCCATCATTCATCATTTGGTCAGTGTTGTTGTTTGCATGAGAATTGTTGCCTTCCTGATGCACATTCTCCTGATTATTGATATGTGAAGACTCAACGGTCTCCTGTGCTCCATTGCTATTCTCAACAATTTTGGATGTCATTTTCAGATACTGTGAGGGCCCCAAATCTGAGGTTTCGAATCACCGCGGATCCGGTTCGATCATTCTATCACTATTACTTATATTTGCGAAAGATATAAACATAAATTATTTATACAATACATTTTACACATTATTTTCCCAAGGTCGAGTAACCTTAACTTATATACACAATTCATAACTTACTTAACACATAACATTACTATTGTAATACTATTACAAAACTAATCGCACACATTAACTTTAAGCTGGAACTGTCTTAAACCTTTCCTTGTATCCAACGCGTTCGTCTTAATCTGCAATGTTTATCATGATATTGCAAGGGTGGGCATAAGATTGCCCAGCAAGTTTAAGTTCAATAATTTAACGATATATAAGAATTGAAAGAATATGAATAATAAGCTGGCTATAATTCAACAATATAATTATGAACTAGCAAGAATAAATTTATGACTGAACAAATATTATAAATGAATAAATATATCTGAATCAACTGGTAATAAAGGTGATCAACCTTTCATACCTGACTTATACATGCAATATGTACAGAGTACAATTCATGGCAACCAGCAATGATTAACCATAAGCTTATCCAAATGAAACAACTCTTGGTAGAGTTAAGTAAAAAAAAACTTGCCTTAACCGTTGAGTACCGCTAAACAATTTATATCGCTTTATCCGAAGACCTAATATTAGTAATATAGATATCCAATATTAGAATAATATCATTATAGTATAATACTACTATATATATAAACATAAAATAACCTAAACACATAACACATAACCCTATCAATATATAACACACATAAGACTCAGTATCAGGTTAAACTATTTCAGTTTGACTTGAGTTCGACAAAGTTTTAACGTCTTCACGGTCTAATCGGACATTTATCGAGTCTAAGTTCAATTAAACTCTGCCTAACACTTAACAATTATCTCAGATAATTTTAATAACAGTCGAAATATTTTTTTAAGTCTCATAATAATTTTCAGATAATTATTATCATTTAAAATGATTTTTAAATCATTAATATCATATTTATATAATATAAATACCACAATATTCTAATATCATTAATATTTATTTAATATCAAACATTAATGAAAACATGTCATAATATTATAATATATTTATAATGTAACAAAGTATTTTTAATACTTTAAAATCGCCTTTATATGATTTTTAAACAATTAAATTCTTTATCTGATAATTGCTATTAATATCAAAATATTAATATTTTCATGATAAAATATCAAAAGTTATATTTTATAACTTAAAATATTTTTATAACACTTAAATAATTTTTATATGATTTATAAAACATTTATTCTATTTTTCCATAATTTATTTAATATATTTATTAAATAAACTAATAACCATTAATATTGATTAATTAATGAAATTCATCACAAAATATCAAAAGTTATTTAAAAATAACTTCAAATATTTTCTAACACCAAAAAAATAATTTCATAATCAACTATAGATTTTATTTCACTTAAATATGTAACTTATATTTATTACATATTTTTATTACTTTATTTATACCCGAAAGAAAGTTTTTCGGCATAAAATATTACTTATAGTCAAATCTCGCCCCGTAGGACTTTATTATATTTATTATGACTTATTATTTTGCCGGAACGCAATTCGGAACGTCGAACGTCAAAATCGCTCGACGCGCCGACGCTCGGCGTTCGCTCAAATTTTAGTTCTGACATGCTACTTTGCAGATTTTTAATTCTCAAATCGTGAATCATATAAGAGTGAAATTTTGGGCATATTATAGACCTCATGGCATAGTATTTTAGAAAAATTTCACACCGCGAAAATGGATCATGGAAGCTCATAAAAACAGTGCGTGAAACGGACGTCAAGCAGCAGTCAGCACAGCTCAGCCCATGAGCGCGCGGCGCTAGACAGGCGCTGCTGCTGCTCTACATGTTGCGTATCTTGAGGCAGCCACTTTGCGATTTTCTCACGCATTACTCGTAACTACGATTAATCTGATTTTTGGATATGTTATACATGACATACCAAAGTATTGGCAGAAAATGTCACCCAGAAATTTCGGACCTCTTAGGCAGCCTAAAACAGACCCCCAAAAATGTCCACTCGCAAAAGTTTTCATCTTTTTTCCAGATTTACCCTCTTTCGCTAAAACAGTCATAAAGTTTTCGTTTTAAAACATTTTAGGCGATTCTTGAGCACACGCGAAGCTAACTTCCGGGACTACAACTCTTCCCTACTGATGTTTTTCCAGATGCCGAACATATCAGCCCAGAAATTCCGTTCAAGTTGACTGTACCGCACTTGTTGGACAGTTTTGACACTACTAATTTGAAATGTCATAACTCTCTCCTCCGATGTCAGATTTAGTCCGTTCCGGAGTCTATGGAAAGCTTATTGAGTACTTTAGCTAACCCTGAATTTTCTGTTTAGGGACAGTAGTCACTAGCTTTTCTAAGCTTTATAAAAATTGTTTTACTTTTCTTTCTTTGGATCAAACTTTTAACACCTAAAATAGTTAGATCTACACATAACATCCTTTAAAACATGTAGATCAAGAGTTTTAAAGTTCAAAACATAAGTTCTTTATTTCATCCAAATCAATAAAATAAAAATACATAAACTAAGTGTTTAGGGTTTATACCTTTTCCCTTTTGGGTTTTTCTTTTTCTTCTTCTTCTTCTTGGTAGGTGGAGCTATGAACCAAAGCTACTCTTCTACTTCTCTCTAAGCCCACGGCAGCCCCCCATGGATGTTCTCTCTATTATTTTGTTTTTCTTTCCTTATCTATTTAGAATGAGATAAAAATATTTATTTGCAAAATAGATGAGGGATATTTATAGTAGGAGAAATGCATATATATAACATATGTATGTATATATAAAATCTCCCAACATCCCTTCCATATCTCTTTCATATCTTTCCATATCTCTACTAAATCTATCCAATATCTTTTCTCTTTCTCTGTCCTATCTCTACAAAATCTTATAAATCTCTCCAAATATATTAGAAAATCTATGAAAATAACATGTGCTTATTTTCTCACCCCTTGGGCTAAATGTTGGGCCAATCCTTTACTTGTTTGGGCTCTCTAATAATTAATATTTTGGACTTTAAATTTAATTTCTTGGGCCATAAAATTTACATAGTCCAATACTTTTAATATTATTATTCCCTAATTATTTAATTAAGGTTTTCATGTACACAATTATAATTTAAATCCTTACTTACATACACTTAATTTCTTAACCCAATTACACTTGCTATAATTAGATTATAAATTAATTAATTGAGATGTATAAAATAAATCTCTTAGAATTAATATATATTATAAATAATAATATTCTCTCATACCATAACCTTTAAGTTATTCAATTTTTTATTCCTAATATATAATTAGATTATCCTAGTTTCTTTTATTTGTTTATATAATAAAAAAAATAAACAAATACATAATATTCATATTCATTACACACATAACTTTTAATTCCTTAGGGTTTTATACAAAACATTAGGCTTTCTAATTTAGCAATTAGGGTTATCCCTAATATATACACAAAAATACTTAAGCCATTATCTTTAGCCTTTGATTTCTCAAATTAAGGTTTCGATTTTCTGGAACTGAAATTAGGGTTTCAGAACCGGTTTCTAGGGTTTCTTATCCTATTACTAGGGTTTTCTAACTAAACATTGACATTCGTCAATAATATTAGGGTTTGACACTGATAAAATTTATCTGGTCAACCCTTGACCCTTAACCACATATTCTGAACACATATAACACCATATCTACAGAACATATACACATATATACTTAATCCTAAATAATTCTCCAAAATCCTACACAGAATTTTGAAATCCTTAAAATTTCATTTTAGAACTGCAAATTTCATACACGTATTTTCTGTCTAGGTTCTAACAGTGAACCTTAAATCAATCAATTATGATTTTAAAAATTTTCTAAATTCTCGGGTTGTCGCATTCACCCCTTCTTCTAAGAATTTCGTCGCCGAAATTTACCTTACACCTTACACCGTACAGCTTACACCATTCACACATCATCACATGTTACCCAATACACCACTCACAAGAGTAAAAGTTTTCAAATTGTGCTGAGGGGTCATATAGACCATGAACATATAGTTTTAACGGTATTCATACCGCAAAACAATACATTACTTGGTATGTTTACAATCACAAAGAAGGTAAACTACTGTTGCTAGTACTTTAGGTGATTAACCTATCGTACTATTACGTCATGCATAACATATTAATCATGTCTAACGAATATTTACGCTACCCGATTGGATTATTTTATCCAAACAACATAGTTCACCTCAGTCTTATCATATGCTTTCGCACCAAAACAATTTGGTTCGAGAAATTTCTTTCAATGAACTCTTAGAGTTTTCATAAAAATTAGTCTAGCTGAATCGAATAGCATAGACTCATATCAATAGTTCACTTCAATCGAATTATTTAAGTGTTGCGAAACCCCGTTGGCAAATTAAAATATTTGAAAATATTTTCGAGAATGACTTTATGATGTCGTACTGTATTAACAGTCCGTTTGAGGATGCTGTCATTATATGACTTTGTCATAACACATCATACAATAGTGGAATAACGATTTTAGATCAAATTAACACTAAGTATTCATGTATTTACAACTCCATCACCTTTTTATCATCTCTGCACCAGGTTACATGGTACATGAGTGATAAATAAAATATATTTTGATATTTCAAATCATTTGCGTCTAGCTGAAATAAGTAGCATAAACTATACTTTAAACCGTTTTAAAAATGATTACGAGTCTACATATTTTTTTTTCCAAAAATACATAGTGCGTATTTTGCTTGATGTCAAAATTTCGAAGTCTAGCATAGCTAGGAGTTTCGGAAAACTTATTTCTCCACTAATAATCATTTGCTTAACAATCTATCTGTTACTATAATCTTTAATATTCTGTTTGCACATAGTTCTACCCAGTTCGTCAAACCACACTTATGAGTTCATTTACTTGCCACCGTCATATGAGTTCAAGAACTTGTCCTAGTCAGACCTTTGGCATCCATTCGCTGAGGGGTTCATAAATATTTCATATAACTATGAATCAAGAATGTCACATAAGTATGAGTTTTAAAAACTTGTACTTAACCTTATATTATCTACCTATAACCTATCTATCTGTTATACACATGAGAAAAGAATCACCCTCTTAACATGCATATAGCAAAAAGCGCGACACAAACATTTTAATGATTATCATTGCCAGAACTAAGTAGTTTTTACACCAAGTACAATTCCCCGCCCACACAAGGAATCATACAATTCAGCTGCTGACACGAGTCCTCAATTGAAATCGTCACCTAAACTTAACTCCCTTCTCAATACGAATTTCATTCAACTCATATTCATAATCCTTTCCTGAATCTGTACCAATTCATCGTACAACTGACACTCAGCAATCTTGCTGTAAACTTTTCAATCATTTGTTTGATCCTTCTCCATACTATAACCTTATCAGATCGCGGGGTGATCTCACAGTATATATTACGATTCATTTCTATATCTTGATCGTTTTGTCTTACGATCCCTTATCATTGTACTTTAGTCTTTTAGACTCTATCTATTCACCACTACTGTTCAACTTTATTATCAGAGTTAGGGAACTCTGTATCTTATAACTCGCCGAGATTCGTCTTTGAATCTTACCGACCAACTAACTCTATTTGAGTTAGTACTTATCCTAATCATTGCGGTTATTAGTCTCAGGTATTCCTACCAAAAGTTCATAACCTACAGCTTTGATACCAACTGTGAGGGCCCCAAATCCGAGGTCCCGAATCACCGCGGATCCAGTTCGATCATTCTATCACTATTACTTATATTTGCGGAAGATATAAACATAAATTGTTTATACAATACATTTTACACACTATTTTCCCAAGGTCGAGTAACCTTAACTTATATACACAATTCATAACTTACTTAACACATACCATTACTATTGTAATACTATTACAAAACTAATCGTACACATTAACTTTAAGCTGGAACTGTCTTTAACCTTTCCTTGTATCCGACGCATTCGTCTTAATCTGAGATGTTTATCATGATATAGCAAGGGTGAGCATAAGATTTTCCAGCAAGTTTAAGTTCAATAATTTAACGATGTATCATGATTGAAAGAATCTAAATAATAAGCTGGCTATAATTCAACAATATAATTGTGAACTAGCAGGAAAAAATTTATGACTGAACAAATATTATACATGAATAAATATATCTGAACCAACTGGTAATAAAGGTGATCAGTCTTTCATACCTGACTTATACATGTAATATGTACAGAGTACAATTCATGGCAACCAACAATGATTAACCATAAGCTTATCCAAATGAAACAACTCTTGGTAGAGTTAAGTAAAATAAACTTGCCTGAACCATTGATTACTGCTCCGCAATTTATATTGCTTTATCCGAAGACCTAATATTAGTAATATAGATCTCCAATATTAGAATAATATCATCACAGTATAATACTTGTAAGACCCCAAATTTTTAATGATTAAAATTGAATTTCCTCTAATTATTATTGTGATTAATAAGGTATAAATTTGATATAATTTTCTGGTTGTGGGTGAAATGTGCAAATTTTGCAAAATAAGCAAGTGGTTATTAAATAATCATTGTTATCGGGGAATATTCGTTTGGTCATGGAATATTCTTGTTGTCGGGGAATATTCGTACGACGGCGCAGTCATTTGTGGGCCCCATAATAGAATGACTATCGGATGAAGAAAACAACAAGTTTGAGTTTTTATAAATAACGACGTAGTTGTTACCGTTAACACTGTTGGAATACCCGGTGGTTAAAATACAGTAATACGCATGGATGCACAGTATTGATGAATTATTGATCCTTACGTAAGAAGGCACAACTCAATAATTGTTACAGTAGTTACTGTTTAATATTTTATTTTATTGATTCAATAATTGTTGCGTTGAAATTTTATATTATTGTAGTTTCAATAATTGTCACTGCACATTATTTTCCATTATCAGATCAATAATTCATATTATTTGAATAATATTATTAGATAACATTATTGGCAATGTCTAGAAAGTTCTGTCAAGAAGAGGTTTGGTCACCTAATTGTGCGCCAGTAAGGAGAAATTCTTATCGGAAAGCCCCCTCTTTCCTGGGAACGGCCTGGTTGTCATAAATGTGATTCTGTAATATTATTTGTGAATAATTAATTATTGATTCATATGATAAGGAAATATTTATTTTATGTGGATATAAATGTTAGATATATTTATTGTGGTTAAAAATGAAGGAGTTAATGTTGAGGTGTTTTATCAGTATTTTTGTCGAAATGGAGGTATTAAAAATTAAACCAGTATTTTTGAGATATATTGCGTGAGTTATAATTTTTAATCCGACCGTTGGATCGTTGTAATTTTTGGATATGTTATACATATATAAGTTAAGTATATGTCCACAAATTTTGAACCGTTAAAAATGAACGTATGATTTGTTATGAATTTTAAGAGGTGACTGATTCGGAAATTAGGTTTATAAATCATTTTGGTGGAAAATTCTAGAATTTGTGGGCCCCACTCTTGGTTGGTGAAGAAATGTGCTGAGATTTTTATTCAAATGTGGTGGGTGGGAATAGTAGCAGGTAAAGCCATCAGGTTGCAGGTTAAGTCTGTTTCGGCGTGCTAAAATTTTCCTATAAATAGAGGGCTATGTTAGAATTGAAAATCACACTAGAAACAAGTTCTCTCTTTCTATCTCTAGATTATTGAGTGTGTTTTATGAGTATTTAGATACTTTGTGAGTTTCTGTTTATCAGTGCAAGTTTCCTTCAGCCTTATACCGATATTCCGATCAGAAGTACTGATATTTTGAGGTAAGAGATGTTATTTTCTTCATATATGATATTATTTCTATAATATAATTATGCCGAAGTATTATTCTGAACATTTTATCAAATTTGGAACTTTTTGTGTCGGGGTTACTATTCATGTATACCGCACTATTCACGTATACAACACTATTCACGAATACGACACTATTCACCAAAAAATGAAATTTTCTTCTTTTTGTCCAAAATGTGTATTATGGTTACTATCTTTGATTGTATCCATGTTTTGATTTTTATTCTTGAATTTTATTTCAAAATTGGTTATTATGGAGTATTATTGATCTTTGATAAACTGTTATACGAATCCCTACTATTTGTCCTTTTATCTCGCTGGATTCTTTTTTTAAAAAATATTTTTAATCATCTTCAGTCCTAAATGATGATATTACTAAATATCTTTGGCCTGTAGTGCAAAGATATATGATTAACTGATGAATATCTTTGGCCTGCAGTGAAAAGATGAACAGGTGTTGAGATGAACATGACCAACTGGTGATACAAATGAATATCTTTGGCCTGTAGTTCAAAGATGAATATTTGATTAAAGATGCATATTGATTGTTGTTACAGGGATAAAATATTGATGATGAACTTTTAAATCTTAGAAGATAGTATAACTAGTCGGGGTACGGAGTGATGGTTCTAGAAAGATATTTTAGTAGTCCTCACTATTTCTGTAAAATAGTGTTTGAATAATTGTAATGAGGACTTATTTGAGTGTGGATATTATCTAGAAGACAATATTTGTATTTAAACTCACAGTATGTGTTATCGTATTTTGCACGACAATTGTATTATTGAAGTTGTAGTTTGTTTTCTGTACCATGTATTTGGCGACTCAGAATGGGTGTTTTATACCTATTTTGGGGGCGTCACAGTTGGTATCAGAGCTTAGGGATATGGTCTCTGGCAGAGATCAGGGAATAGATCTAGGAGGGGAGAGTTGAGTAAATCCTTTGCTAGTGTGTCCTATCTAAGCTCATTTGTTGGTCGGTCATAATATAGGGATATTATATTATATGTTAATTTGTTTAATTAACCCTTGTTTTATGGCAGTATTTAAGAATGGCTGCTGAGAACGCTAATAATGGAGTATGTGAGACTGTGGAACAACCTTTAGTCACAAACCAGGAGAACGTGCAACAAGAAGACAATATTCCTCCTGTAAACAACACTACCGAGCAAAAGATGAATGATGGAATGTTTAGGAGCTTTTTGTAGTTCATGCAAAACCAGACGAGGGAAACTCGTGCACAGAATACGGGTGGAAATGCTAGCAATGCGCGGCTTGTCACAGCCAAGCAGTTCAAAGTGTTGGGACCACCAGAATTTAAGGGAAAGTCGGATCTGATCATGGCAAAAACGTGGGTCAAGCAAATTACCAAGATATTCGATGTCTTGGGATGCACAGAGGATCAGAAGGTTCCATTCACCACCTTTATATTCCGCGTTGAGGCAGACTACTGGTGGGAGTCTGTGAAGTGTACCCAGCCAGCCGCACTCAGCATGTCTTGGGAATAATTTCAGAAACTATTCAATGACAAGTACTTTCCTGAAAGTATTCGTCATAGGAAGGAGGTGGAGTTTATCAGACTGGAACAAAACAATATGACGGTGTCCTAGTACAAGGCGAAGTTTGCAGAGTTATCCAGGTTTGCACCTCATTTGGTCGAAAATGAGGAACGAATGACAGGGATGTTTCTGAGAGGTCTAAAGCCCGAGATTCGACAATATCTTATATCTCATAAATTTTCTTTATATTCAGATGTTGTAAACAGGGCTCAATTATTAGAGCGAGATAATGAATATGTACAACCGAGGGACCACAATCAGGGTCATACAGGTGACAGCAGTCATTAGAGCGATGATAACCAACGAGGAGGGAAAAATACGAACAAATGCGGTAACCACTTGGGTGGTCATCGTGGCTATGATAATTGGAGAGGTGAGTCAAGTGGAAATTTCAGAAAGAGAAGATTCAATAATGACGGGAAGACATCAGCAGCAGCACCAACACCAACAATAAATTCTAGGGGAGGAGAACGACCGCCAGTTAGATGATACAAATGCGGGAAAGAGGGACATATCAGCCCAAACTGTCCACAACAATCCAAGGTATGTTACAATGTGGAAAGGAAAGCAACATAGCTCGGGATTGTTCTATAGAAAAACCAAGTTCAACGGGGATGGTGACTCCAAGGGTTGTCCCAGATAAGTCAAAATCAGCGGTTCTTGTAAGAGCGTTTGTCGTGACTAGCCAAAACGCGAGGAACCCGAACGAGGTGATTACGGGTAAGCTAATCTTGAATTCTTGCGAAGTTTATACCTTACTAGATACCGGTTCTACCCGTTCCTTTATCTCTCCTGCTTGTGCTCAACGTTTAAACTTGACTCCGGAGAAATTGGACTTTGACTTATCTGTTGAAACTCCGTTAGGTGAAACCTTCGTTACATCTATAGTTTATAAATATTGCATGATCCAAGTTGGCACTATCACATTACCTGTTGATCTTAGATCTTTAAAGATACTAGCTTTTGATGTGATTTTAGGAATTGATTGGTTAACCACTCATCGGGCCAAAATTGATTGTTTTCGTAAGGTTGTTAGTTTTCATATTCCTAACCAACCTATCATACGAATTCAAATAACTAAACCACTAAAATCAGTCACTATCATATCAAGCCATAAAGCTATTCATTTATTGAAAAACGGATGTTAAGCTTTCTTAGCCCGTGTTATGGATTTGAATAAAGACAAGTCAGATTTGAATAATATTTCTGTTGTTAGAGAATATCCTGATGTGTTTCCTGAAGAGCTTCCCAGTCTACCCCCAGAACGTGATGTTGAATTCTTTATTGACCTTGAACCGGGTACAAAATTCATTTCTAAAACCCCATATCGAATGGCTCCTATTGAACTTCAGGAGTTAAAAGTCCAACTACAAGAATTATTAGACATCGGTTTCATTCGTCCTAGTACATCTCCTTGGGGTGCTCCTATTTTATTCGTTAAGAAGAAAGACGGGAGTATGCGACTTTGTATTGACTACCGAGAATTAACCATGTCACCATCATGAATAGGTATCCGCTACCTCGCATTGATGACCTGTTCGACCAGTTGCAAGGAGCACAATTCTTTTCAAAGATCGATCTTCGTTCTGGATATCATCAGCTGAAGATTAAAACTGAGGATATTCCAAAGACAGCCTTCAGAACTCGGTACGGGCATTATGAATTCTTAGTCATGTCTTTTGGATTGACTAATGCTCCAGCTGCTTTCATGGATAAGATGAACTGAGTATTCAAGGAATATTTGGATCAGTTAGTTGTTGTCTTTATTGATGACATCCTCATCTATTCCAAAAGCCGTGAAGATCATGAGCACCATTTGAAGCTAGTACTGCAAAGGCTTCGTGATAACAAGTTGTATGCCAAGTTAAAAAAATGCGAGTTCTGTCTTGAGGAAGTAGCATTCCTTGGGCACGTGGTGTCAAGACATGTAGTATCTGTCGACCTGACGAAGATTGAAGCCATATAAAGTTGGGAGCAACCAAAGTCGGTGACCAAAGTACATAGCTTTCTGGGCTTAGCTGGTTATTATCGGAGATTCATGGAAGGATTTTCTCGAATCGCTACTCCGTTAACTCAGCTAACTCGTAAAGATATAAAGTTCAGTTGGAACGAGGATTGCGAGAAGAGTTTTCAAGAACTCGAGAGAAGACTCATTTCGGCACCTGTTCTGACAATACCATCTAGTTCGGATGGATTTGTTATCTACAGCGATGCTTCAGGCAAAGTGTTAGGATGTGTTCTCATGCAACATGGGAAAGTCATAGCCTATGCCTCTCGGCAACTCAAAGAATATGAGAGGAATTATCCTACTCATGATTTGGAGTTGGCAGCAATCGTTTTCGCGTTGAAAATTTGGAGACACTACCTGTATGGGGAGAAAGTGGAGATCTATACAGATCATAAAAGCCTCAAATATTTCTTCACCCAAAAGGAACTCAACATGCGGCAACAACGTTGGCTCGAGCTATTGAAAGATTACGATCACACCATCCAATATCATCCTGGAAAAGCAAACGTGGTAGCTGACGCATTAAGTAGAAAATCATATGCGGGTACGAGTGCAATATTGTTAACACAAAGGTCCATTTTGTATGACTTGTAAAGGATGGAGATAGAGATGAAGGCTCCAAGTACCCACGTGATGATATCAAACATGCGAGTAGAACCGACTTTAATCGATAAAGTTAAAGCTGCTCAAGCTACAGACCTGGAGCTGGTACGTATGAAGAAGAAAGTGCAAGAAGGAGTTATTCCAGAAGCGAGAATCGATGAAGAAGGAATACTTAGATTCAACTCCAGACTTTGTGTTCCTAACGATTCTGACTTGAAGCATAGAATCATGATGGAGGCACACAACACACCGTTTGCAATTCATCCTGGGAGTACCAAAATGTATCATGATCTTCGACATACATTTTGGTGGAGCAATATGAAAAGAGAGATCGCGGAGTTTATCTCGAGGTGGCATAGATGCGATTTGGGTTATTGTTGATAGATTAACCAAGTCTGCCCATTTCTTGCCCATACGTGAGACTTATTCCCTTGAAATTCTTGCTAGTATGTACGTGAACGAGATTGTGAGATTGCACGGCATGCCAGTATCCATAGTTTCGGATCGTGAACCAAGATTCACTTCACGATTTTGGGTTAGCTTACAGAAAGCTATGGGCACGGATTTATGATTCAGTTAGGTATACCATCCTCAAACGGACGGACAATCAGAGAGGACTATTCAAACTCTTAAAGATATATTAAGACTTTGTGTCCTAGATCTCAAAGGGAGTTGGGATAAGTACTTACCATTGGTGGAATTCTCCTACAACAACAGTTATCAGGCGAGCATAGGTGTGGCTCCATTCGAGGCGTTGTATGAAAGAAAATGTCGTTCTCCAGTATTTTGGGACGAGGTGGGTGAAGCAACATTGTTAGGACCAGAGTTGGTACGCATGACTACAGAGAAGATCCAAACGATTCGACAACGAATACAAACGGCACAGGATCGACAAAAGAGTTATGCGGATCTTCATCGGAAGGACGTGGAATTTAATATTGGGGATCATGTATTGTTACGTGTTGCACCATGGAAGGGAGTTACAAGATTTGGGAAGAGAGGAAAGCTCAATCCAAGATTTGTTGGTCCATTTGAGATTCTTGACCGAATAGGAAATGTGGCCTATAGACTCGCATTACCTCCAAGTATGTCTCGTGTTCATAATGTTTTTCACATATCTATGCTTCGTAAATATGTTAAAGACCCGAACCACATTATTGAGTTAGAACCAGACGAGATAGCTGAAGATTTAACGTACGAGGAGGTACCTGTTAAGATCTTGGATAGGAAAGAGCATGTCCTACGCACGATGGTTATACCATAAGTTAAGGTTTTGTGGAGAAACCATGCTATTGAAGAGATGACCTGGGAGTTAGAATCAGAAATGAAAGCGAGGTATCCTCACCTTTTCGAAACACCAGGTACGTACGTCAATTTCGAGGACAAAATTTCATAAGGAAGGGATGTTGTAACACCCCAACTTTTTAATGAATAAAATTGAATTTCATTTAATTATTATTATGAATAACAAGGTATTAATTTAATATAATTCTCTGGTTGTGGGTGAAATATACAAATTTTACAAAATAAGCATGTGGTTATTAAATAATCATTGTTGTCGGGGAATATTCATTTGGTCCTGGAATATTCTTGTTGTCGGGGAATATTCATACGACGGCGCAGTCATTTGTGGGCCTCATAACAGAATAACTGTCAGATGAAGAAAACGACACGTTTGAGTTTTTATAAATAACGGCGGAATTATTACCGTTAACACTGTTGGATACCCGGTGGTTAAAATACAGTAATACGCGTGGATGCACAGTATTGATGAATTATTAATCCTTACGTAAGAAGGCTCAACTCAATAATTATTACAGTAGTTACTGTTCAATATTTTATTTTATTGATTCAATAATTGCTGCGTTGATATTTTATATTATTATTGTTTCAATAATTGTCACTGCACAGTATTTTCCATTATCAGATCAATAATTCATATTATTTGAATAATATTATTAGATAACATTATTGGCAATGTCTAGAAAGTTCTGTCAAGAAGAGATTTGGTCACCTAATTGCGCGCCAGTAAGGAGAAATTCTTATCGGAAAGCCCCCTCTTTCCTGGGAATGGCCTGATTGTCATAAATGTGATTCTGTAATATTATTTGTGAATAATTAATTATTGATTCATATGATAACGAAATATTTATTTTATGTTGATATAAATGTTGGATATATTTATTGTGGTTAAAAATGAAGGAGTTAATGTTGAGGTGTTTTATCAGTATTTTTATCGGAATGGAGGTATTAAAAATTAAACCAGTATTTTTGAGATATATTGCATGAGTTATAATTTTTAATCCGACCGTTGGATCGTTGTAATTTTTAGATATGTTATACATATATAAGTTAAGTATATGTCCACAAATTTTGAACCGTTAAAAATAAACGTATGATTTGTTATGAATTTTAAGAGGTGACTGATTTAGAAATTAGGTTTATAAATAATTTTGGTGGAAAATTCTAGAATTGGTGGGCCCCACTCTTGGTTGGTGAATAAATGTGCTGAGATTTTTATTAAAATGTGGTGGGTGGGAATAGTAGCAGGTAAAGCCATCAGGTTGCAGGTTACGTCTGTTTTAGCGTGCTAACATTTTCTTATAAATAGAGGGTTAAGTTAGAATTGAAAATCACTTTAGAAACAAGTTTTCTGTCTTTATCTCTCTAGATTATTGAGTGTATTTTGTGAGTATTTAGATAATTTGTGAGTTTATGTTACTAAGTGCAAGTTTCCTTTAGCCTTATACCTATATTCCGATCAGAAGTACTGATATTTTGAGGTAAGGGATGTTATTTTCTTCATATATTATATTATTTCTTCAATATAATTATGCCGAAGTATTGTTCTGAACTTTTTATCAAATTTGGAACTTTTTGTGTCGAGGTTACTATTCACGTATAAGACACTATTCACGAATACGAGACTATTCACCAAAAAATTAAATTTTTTTCTTTTTGTCCAAAATATCTATTATGGTTACTATCTTTGATTGTATCCATGTTTTGATCTTTATTCTTGAATTTTATTTCAAAATTGGTTATTATGGAGTATTATTGATCTTTGATAAACTGTTATATGAATCCCTACTATTTGACCTTCTGTCTCACTGGATTCGTTTTCTTTAAAATATTTTTCATCATCCTCAGTCCTAAATGATGATATTACTAAATATCTTTGGCCTGTAGTGCAAAGATAAATGATTAACTGATGAATATCTTTGGCTCGTAGTGCAAAGATGAACAGGTGTTGAGATGAACATGACCAACTGGTGATACAAATGAATATCTTTGGCCTGTAGTGCAAAGATGAATATTTGATTAAAGATGTATATTGATTGTTGTTACAGGGATAAAATATTGATGATGGACTTTTAAATCTTAGAAGATAGTAGAACTAGTCGGGGTACGGAGTGATGGTTCTAGAAAGATATTTTAGCAGTCCTCATTATTTCTGTAAAATAGTGTTTGAATAGTTGTAATGAGGACTTATTTGAGTGTGGATATTGTCTAGAAGACAATATTTGTATTTAAACTCATAGTATGTGTTGTCGTATTTTACACGACAATTGTATTATTGAAGTTGTAGTTTGCTTTCTGTACCATGTATTGGCGACTCAGAGTGGGTGTTTTATACCTATTTTGGGGGTGTCACAGTTGGTATCAGAGCTTAGGGATATGGTCTCTGGCGGAGATCAGGGAATAGAACTAGGAGGGGAGAGCTGAGTAAATCCTTCGCTAGTGTGTCCTATCTAAGCTCATTTTTTGGTCGGTCATAATATATGGATATTATATTATATGTTAATTTGTTTAATTAACCCTTGTTTTATGGAAGTATTTAAGAATGGCTGCTGAGAACGCTAACAATGGAGTGTATGAGACTGTGGAACAACCTTTAGTCACAAACTAGGAAACGTGCAACAAGAAGACAATATTCCTCTTGTAAACAACACTACCGAGCAAAAGATGAATGATGGAATGTTTAGGAGCTTTTTGTAGTTCATGCAAAACCAGACGAGGGAAACTCGTGCAAAGAATACGGGTGGAAATACTAGCAATGCACGGATATTTTGAGGTAAGGGATGTTATTTTCTTCATATATGATATTATTTCTTCAATATGATTATGCCGAAGTATTGATCTTAACTTTTTATCAAATTTGGAACTTTTTGTGTCGGGGTTATTATTCACATATACGGCACTATTCACCAAAAAATAAAATTTTCTTCTTTTTATCCAAGCTGTCTATTTTATTCAACTCCAGACTTTGTGTTCCTAACGATTCTGACTTGAAGCATAGAATCATGATGGTGGCACACAACACACCATTTACAATCCATCTTGGGAGTACCAAAATGTATCATGATCTTCGACATACATTTTGGTGGAGCAATATGAAAAGAGAGATCGCGGAGTTTATCTCGAGGTGTTTAACTTGTCAACGTGTAAAGGCAGAGCATCAAATGCCAAAGGGTCTATTAAAACCACTTGAGATTCCAAAATGGAAGTGGGAACACATACTATGGATTTCGTTACGGGTCTTCCCATGGTTTCTCAAGGCATAGATGCGATTTGGGTTATTGTTGATAGATTAACCAAGTCTGCCCATTTCTTGCCCATACGTGAGACTTATTCCCTTTAAATTCTTGCTAGTATGTACGTGAACGAGATTGTGAGATTGCACGCCATGCCAGTATCCATAGTTTCGGATCGTGACCCAAGATTCACTTCACGATTTTGGGTTAGCTTACAGAAAGCTATGGGCACGGACTTACGATTCAGTTCGGCATACTATCCTCAAACGAACGGACAATCAGAGAGGACTATTCAAACTCTTGAAGATATATTAAGACTCTGTGTCCTAGATCTTAAAGGGAGTTGGGATAAGTACCTACCATTGGTGGAATTCTCCTACAACAATAGTTATCAGGCGAGCATAGGTGTGGCTCCATTCGAGGCGTTGTATGAAAGAAAATGTCGTTCTCCAGTATTCTGGGACGAGGTGGGTGAAGCAACATTGTTAGGACCAGAGTTGGTACGCATGACTACAGAGAAGATCCAAACGATTCGATAACGTATACAAACGGCACAAGATCGACAAAAGAGTTATGCGGATCTTCATCGGAAGGACGTGGAATTTAATATTGGGGATCATGTATTGTTACGTGTTGCACCATGGAAGGGAGTTACAAGATTTGGGAAGAGAGGAAAGCTCAATCCAAGATTTGTTGGTCCATTTGAGATTCTTGACCGAATAGGAAATGTGGCCTATAGACTCGCATTACCTCCAAGTATGTCTCGTGTTCATAATGTTTTTCACATATCTATGCTTCGTAAATATGTTAAATACCCGAACCACATTATTGAGTTAGAACCAGACGAGATAGCTGAAGATTTAACGTACGAGGAGGTACCTGTTAAGATTTGGATAGGAAAGAGCATGTCCTACGCACGATGGTTATACCACAAGTTAAGGTTTTGTGGAGAAACAATGCTATTGAAGAGATGACCTGGGAGTTGGAATCAGAAATGAAAGTGAGGTATCCTCACCTTTTCGAAACACCAGGTACGTACGTCAATTTCGAGGATTAAATTTCATAAGGAGGGGAGGTTGTAAGACCCCAACTTTTTAATGAATAAAATCGAATATCCTCTAATTATTATTGTGAATAATAAGGTATTAATTTGATATAATTCTCTGGTTGTGGGTGAAATATGCAAATTTTGCAAAATAAGCAAGTGTTTATTAAATAATCATTGTTGTCGGGGAATATTCATTTGGTCGTGAAATATTCTTGTTATCGGGGAATATTCGTACGACGGAACAGTCATTTGTGTTCTTCATAACAGAATAACTGTCGGATAAAGAAAACGACAAGTTTGAGTTTTTATAAATAATGGCGTAGTTGTTACCGTTAACACTGTTGGAATACTCGGTGGTTAAAATACAGTAATACGCGTGGATGCACAGTATTGATGAATTATTAATCCTTACGTAAGAAGGCACTACTCAATAATTGTTACAATACTTACTGTTTAATATTTTATTTTATTGATTCAATAATTACTGCGTTGATATTTTATATTATTGTTGTTTCAATAATTGTCACTGCACAATATTTCCAATTATCAGATCAATAATTCATATTATTTGAATAATATTATTAGATAGCATTATTGGCAATGTCTAGAAAGTTCTGTTAAGGAGAGGTTTGGTCACCTAATTGCGCTCTAGTAAGGAGAAATTATTATTGGAAATCCCCCTCTTTCCTGGGAATGGCCTGGTTGTTATAAATGTGATTCTGTAATATTATTTGTGAATAATTAATTATTTATTCATATGATAAGAAAATATTTATTTTATGTGGATATAAATGTTGGATATATTTATTGTGCTTAAAAAATGAAGGAGTTAATGTTGAGGTGTTTTATTAGTATTTTTGTCGGAATGGAGGTATTAAAAATTAAACCAGTATTTTTGAGATATATTGCGTGAGTTATAATTTTTAATCCGACCGTTGGATCGTTGTAATTTTTGGATATGTTATACATATATAAGTTAAGTATATGTCCACAAATTTTGAACCGTTAAAAATGAACGTATGATTTGTTATGAATTTTAAGAGGTGACTGATTCAGAAATTAGGTTTATAAATCATTTTGGTAGAAAATTTTAGAATTGGTGGGCCTCACTCTTGGTTGGTAAAGAAATGTGCTGAGATTTTTATCCAAATGTGGTGGGTGGGAATAGTAGCAGGTAAAGCCATCGGGTTGCAAGTTATGTCTGCTTCGACGTGCTAACATTTTCCTATAAATAGAAGGCTAAGTTAGAATTGAAAATCGCACCAGAAATAAGTTTTCTCTCTTTCACTCTCTAGAATATTGAGTGTTTTTTGTGAGTATTTAGATACTTTGTGAGTTTCTGTTAATCAGTGCAAGTTTCCTTCAGCCTTATACCGATATTCCGATCAGAAGTACTGATATTTTGAGGTAAGGGTTGTTATTTTCTTCATATATGATATTATTTCTTCAATATCATTATGTCAAAGTATTGGTCTGAACTTTTTATCAAATTTGGAACTTTTTGTGTCGGAGTTTCTATTCACGTATATGGCACTATTCACGTATACGACACTATTCACGGATACAGCACTATACACCAAAAAATGAATTTTTTTCTTTTTGTCCAAGATGTCTATTATGGTTACTATCTTAGATTGTATCCATGTTTTTGATCTTTATTCTTGAATTTTGCTTCAAAATTGGTTATTATGGAGTATTGTTGATCTTGGATAAACTGTTATACGAATCCCTACTATTTGTCCTTCTGTCTCACTGGATTCGTTTCCTTTAAAATATTTTTCATCATCCTCAGTCCTAAATGATGATATTACTAAATATCTTTGGCTTGTAGTGCAAAGATAAATGATTAACTGATGAATATCTTTGGCCCGTAGTGCAAAGATGAATAGGTGTTAAGATGAACATGAGCAACTGGTGATACAATTGAATATATTTGGCCTGTAGTGCAAAGATGAATATTTAATTAAAGATGTATATTTATTGTTGTTACAGGGATAAAATATTGATGATGGACTTTTAAATCTTAGAAGATAGTAGAACTCATTCTATACTTGACATTCTAATGGATTGCTGTTTCCGCTGCAGTTGTTGATCTAAAACTTGTTGTCTATTATATTTTATCAGATTTCTCCCTGTTGAAGACTAACGATAATTTGTTGTATATTATCTTAGTCATAATATTCTTTACTGGGCTAGTTGAGCTCACCATTTTCCTTTTTGTTCCATTTTTCTCAGGAGGTGAGAACATAGTAGGAACTAGTCAGGGTACGGAGTGATGGTTCTAGAAAGATGTTTTAGCAGTCCTTACTATTTCTTTAAAATAGTGTTTGAATAATTGTAATGAGGACTTATTTGAGAGTGGATATTGTCTAGAAGACAATATTTGTATTTAAACTCACAGTATGTGTTGTCGTATTTTTCACGACAATTGTATTATTGAAGTTGTAGTTTGCTTTCTGTACTATGTATTTGGCGACTCAAAATGGGTGTTGTTTACCTATTTTGGGGGCGTCATAATTGGTATCAGAGCTTAGGGATATGGTCTCTGGCGGAGATCGGGGAATAGAACTAGGAGGGGAGAGATGAGTAAATCCTTCGCTAGTGTGTCCTATCTAAGCTCATTTGTTGGTCGGTCATAATATAGGGATATTATATGATATGTTAATTTGTTTAATTAATCCTTGTTTTATGGCAGTATTTAAGAATGACTGTTGAGAACGCTAACAATGGAGTGTATGAGACTGTGGAACAATCTTTAGTCACAAACCAGGAGAACGTGCTACAGGAAGACAATATTCCTCCTATAAACAACACTACCGAGCAAACGATGAATGATGGAATGTTTAGGAGCTTTTTGCAGTTCATGCGAAACCAGACGAGGGAAACTCGTGCACAGAATACGGGAGGAAATGCTAGCAATGCACGGATATTTTGAGGTAAGGGATGTTATTTTCTTCATATATGATATTATTTCTTTTATATCATTATGCCGAAGTATTGATTATAACTTTTTATCAAATTTGTAACTTTTTGTGTCGGGGTTATTATTTACGTATACGGCACTATTCACCAAAAAATAAATTTTTTTTCTTTTTATCCAAGATGTCTATTATGGTTACTATCTTTGATTGTATCCATGTTTTGATCTTTATTCTTGAATTTTGCTTCAAAATTGGTTATTATAGAGTATTATTGATCTTGGATAATGTAATAACCCGATATTTTCTATATAAATAAATACGAAATTTTGCATATTAATTTTTTTATTTTAAAGATGAGAACATGTGTCAAGTAATGTATATGTATATATGTGATAAATAAAATTATTTATTTCAAGAATAATTTCAAACAATTGTTTTTAGAATTATTGATCATTATAAAGTAGAAATGTTTTTATTAATTATTTTCCATGAAAAATATGATTTTATATTATTTAAATAATATATGAAATGATTATTAGAATTATAATAATAAATATTTTATTATATGAATTGTTCAGAATATTTAAGTTAATTATTTTAGCTTAATTATTGATGTTATATATGAAGAATAAATAAGATATGGAATCCAAACCCTAAATTTGGGTAATGATCAATGGATGAGAATAATATAATATTAATTATATTTTAATTTTTCAGTGTTATAAATATGTACTGTAAATGTGGAGACTGATAATGGTTATTCAATTGTGGTAAATTAGGGCATGACCCTCATATCGTGTTATTAAACCCTAATTGTTAAACTCGATTATGAGTTTGAGACTATGTAGTAATGGTGTTATATGAATTTTACTGTGAATTATATAATTTCTGTAATTAGGAGAAACCCTAATTATTTATTTAAAACCCCTAATTTCTATTAAAACCCTAATTAATTAGTATGTTTTAAATTAAAATTTTATTTCACTTTGATTTTTAATTGTCCAAATCCTAGAAATTATTTGGGAAACTTTAAGATGTAAAATCTTGTGATTAAACCCTAGATTCAAGCACCTTGGACAAGAATACCCTTGAAATTTAAAATAATTATGAAAATGCCCTTTTATCCTATTAGTTGCATTATTGCTAGCCAAATCTTATCCAAGATCTGGCCAGCCACCCTAGATCTACCTACAACCTACTTAGCAACACATGATCAGCATTGCCAGCATTCAATACATTGCATCATGTCATTTGCATAATTCAAGAGAGAGAAATGCAAAAAAAAATAAAGCTCATTTGATCAAGCACACTTAGCCATTCTCTCTCTAGCTCAAACCCACGAAAATATAGTGATAGATCAGTCCTAAATCAAGCTCCATGATCACACTTAGCGAATCAGAAGCATAGAATCAAGAATTTGTTCATAAAGAGGTAAGAAACCTAGAAGAAATCTGACCTTGATCAAGGTGTTAGATGTTAGTTTTTTTATGTTAAACATGTAGTATGTAGTCTTTAATGATAATCTGGGTTGCTAGATGTTAGATCTATAACATCTAGAGGCTCGAATTTAATGTTTTAAAAATTCTGGGAAAACATTTTTTTTTGATGTCTGATAGTGAATGTCAGGCCGTGTAGTTCTCTGTAGGTTTTTGATTTGTGTGTTTTAAGTGTTGGATCTTGTAGTATGTTGTAAAATCTTAAATCTGGAACTGGAATCAGGTTCATATTTGTTTTAGATTAAAAGTTATTTAAGGTCAAAGTAGGTTGACCAGCATTGACTGGCTGTTCTTGAAGCACAGAAATTTCCCAGAAGGTCTGACAGGCATTTTGATGGCCTCTGATCTTGCTCCTTGTAATTTGTTTTTCCATGATTGTTGTTTTGTAGTTGTAAAAGGACATGAATACTACATCTTAAAGTCTTTGTATCACATATATACTTAACAGAAATAAATCTAGAGGTGGTCAAACTTGGTAGCCAAAACTGCTCAAGAACATTTCTGGGTTTCCCAGAAATGTTCAAGAACAGTTCCGGGAGGGTACTTTGACCAGATTAGATCTTCTTGAGCTATTGTTTTTATGTAATATATATCTTTATCTACATGTTTACTACAACCCTGGAATTCTTAGATCAGAAAAATATTGCACGATCATCAAGTTGTGGAAGCCCAAACATGCACCCTCAATCTGTTCTTCATTTCTGGAAAACCCAGAAATGAAGAATAGACTCTGACACGATTTTCTAAGCCTTAACCCGGTTTCATTAATACTTTTTAGACCCTACTATTGCTTGTAACATGTTCTATGATAGTTTGTCTACATGTCTCGACGAGCAGAAAACTTGTAACATTAACATATTGACAGATTTAAGGCCATGAAATGCGTTGACCAGCCATGACTATAGTTTCCTGGGTAGCCCAAAATATGATGAACACGCATGACAGGAAGTTTGAATGGCTAGATTTTCATGATGTTGTATGTTATGACCTGATTTTGATTGTTAATTGTAGTGTTACATTAACACTATAAGATCTGACCATTAGGTAGCCCAGAAACATTTCGAGATGAGAATTAGGCTCGGTCAAACAGGGAACCTTGTGCACTGACTTGTCAGTATTCTTGAGGCCAATAACACCTAACATGATAGATGAGTGTCGCTATAGCCTATTGCGACGGTTATAATAATTTTATTTTACTAAATTCCTGAAAATGATTAACTATAGAAAAAAATTAGTTTTAATTATTAAAAATACCAAATAAATTACTAAAAATTATTATAAAGTCTGAAAATTAGTTTTTAATTATTTTAAGTATATTTCATGAATATTTAATAATTTTGGGATATAAATAGTATTTAATTTATTTAAGTATAATATTAAATAAATTATTTAAAAATGATTTTAATACATGAAAAATCATTTTAAAATAGGTTATGATATAAAAAGATATTTTAAGTTATTTTCTATAATTTTTAATATTTTATGATTATTTTCATTATTAATTAAATATTAATGATGATTAAGTTATTTAATAAAGATATTAAATAAATGATGAAAAATAGAATTAATGATTTAAAATTTTTATAAAAATGATTTAGAGATTTTAAAAATATTTTAAGTTATAAAATATAACTTTTGATATTTTGTCATGAAAAATATTAATATTTTAATATTAAGGATATTAGATTCATTTAATAATTATATTAGATAAAGAAATGTAAAATGATTTTAATATTAGAAAAAATCATTTTTAAGGGAAAATAAAGTCTTTAAAGATATTTTAATTTATAAAACATAAATTTTAATATTTAAAGCATAATTTTATTAATAAATCAATATTACTGATAATAATTTAATATTAATGATATTATTAAGTTTATTTAATAATTATATTAAATAAATAGTTTTAAAATGATTTTATTAATTTAAAAATCATTTAAAGGTAATATTAATACTTTAAAAATATTTTGAGTTTATTATAAATAACTTTAATATTTTGGCAAAAGTTTCATTAATAGTTTAATATTAATTAAATTTTAATGATAATAGAATTAGTTAATATTTAAATCAATTAATAATTATTTTAGTGTTTGAAATTTTATGATAACTGTAATAATTATTTAAAAATTATTATAAGGCTATGAAAAATAATATGACTGATATTTAAAATATCTAAACGACTATTGAACTACACGATAGAGTCTTAGACTCAATATTTACCCGATAAAGCTGTCGGTACACCAAAATATTTCAGAAATTGATCTGGACTTAGATAAATTGACTAGATATGTGTCTGTTTATGATCCAATGACTGTTAAACATATGTGACAATGTGATTAGGTTATGTGCTGACTGCAATTAGCAGTACTATGTGATATGATATATTATTCTAATTGAACGAATGATCTTATTACTGATAGATCGCTATATAAAAGATTAATCTAAGTTACGTTATTGTAAGCAGCGGTTCAGGCAAGTATCTAAACCTTACGCACTACTTTTATTTCGTGCAAACAGGTATATCATGTTATGCAAGTTTCCTAAACTTACTCCAATTATTATTTAGCAAGTATCTGATCTATTATTTACATTGTGCAAGTATTCTACCTCTGCATTTTCTTTATGCAACAGACATGAGTAAGAAAGTTTCAGAATCATATTATTGTGCTAGATTATTAACTCTATTATTATTGATTATGTATCCAATCTTTGTATTCATACAAGTTATTACATTATCCAATCATTGTATTATTGTATAATTCAGATATTTATTTTGTTCGTTAATTCGTATATAGGGTTAGACAAGTGCCCGCACTTGGATAACCATTGTATTTAATCATATGTTGATACATACTTTTTGATTTCAAGTATGTATATGTTGACTTAAAAGCCATCTAAGCTATTTGATTCAGCTAGACATAAAAATATTATTGAACAATATAGAACGTTATTGTATCCAACCAGTTTGGTTCGAATTCCCGACTAAGTATGAACATCCCGAATATGGGAAGACTTTTGTGCACCTAAGGTGGATAGAGTGAACGATAATATCGTTCTTGTATATAATATTCATCAATACATGGCACATTGGGCAGATCACTCTCGTGTCCGTAAGTTTTGACGGTTTGCGGATGAAGTTCTGCTAAACCCTAACGAAAATAAAAAAACATTGTTCATAGTCTGTCGACTGATATCTAGTTATTGTCTATACGTAGTTTCAAAGATTACATATGAAAGTGATATGTTGTTAATATTGGTTCAGCTTACTTCACAACTGTTGATTCATTGTAGAAGTGTCTTTCAAAGAAAACATTTAATTTTTTCAGCTAATATATATTGTTGTTATTATTTGCTGGGCAATTAAATGCTCATTCTTACTTTAAATTTAAATGTTTTCAGTTAAGTATGATCAACCAGAAGGTTCAGGCAAGAACAAGGGGAAAGGAAAGCTGTTCGAATGAGATTTATATTATGTTGTGTAATAGTTATATTTTATTAAGACAATGGTATTTATTATCTATCTTGTAATGTATTGTAGTAAAGGTTACGTACTTGGGATTAGACTTTGATATATGTAAATTAAGTTTGAATTCTATATTATTGTTATTATTATTAGTATTATTCAGCTTATAGAAATGGTATCATGAAGCACCGAGTTCGGGTTTCAAGTACCCGAATTTGGGGGCGTCACTCACAGGTTGGTATCAAAGCTATAAGCATGAATTTGCGAAGAGCCCCGAGCCTTTTGCTGGTGACATCCCTTTAAGGGAAGGCACCGAAGCCGTACTTTCGGTAGGGGATGCCGAGCGAGTCGGTAGCAAGTTGATAGGTATCACTGTGAGGTGCTATGGTTGGAAGTACCATGAGTGTCACAGGTTGGTATCAAATCTTTAGGGTTAGAAACCTTAGGTGCGATCGACCTTAGGCTATAACCTTAGAACAGAGGGAAACGTTAAAAATACAAGTAACTCATATAGAGTTTAAAAGGAGATGAATTAAATAAATTCATCGTTAAACAAAATAAAAGATAACTTATATAAAATTATTAATTGTTGTGTGTATATACATGTTAATCAAGATAATTGGTGTGTAGATGTTATGTGAGATAAGGATTAGCATACCCTCAGGTCGTAAAAAAGGAGTCAACCTCTATAACCAAGCCAATATCAAAGCCAATAGCTGAAATAGAGGCTCACATTGAAAGCTACCTCAATGAGGTGATTATACAGGAAAGTGTAGTACTGGACCCAGGAATGATAGTATGACTGATAGGTAGAGTATAGTTACAGGATAAAAGATCAAGCTCGAGTTCTTAAACTCATATGTTTGTGGTGAGTTCCTAAACTCATAATGTGTGGAAGGTTTGACGAACTAGGTGTAGTTATGTGAGAATGGATTATTGAGGATAATAGAAATATATAGAATGCTAAGTAATTGATCCTTAGTGAAGGCGTATGAAATGATTAGTATTAGTGTTATTTGAATATGTATGATTCTATGATAAGTATGTCTGTGTAAAGTAGTATTCTCAACTTTTGTATAAGTTATGGCAACGATTCCAAACTATTATGTCACAAAAGGGATCACTGATGTTTAAAGTAGTATGTGCTATGCTATGGAAAGTACGATGAATTAGTTAGATGAACATGATCTTATTTAATCAGATAATGCCGCCAAGACATAAATGAAACCAAAAGGCAGAAGAACCTATCAACAAAGCTGGAGGACAACCAGACCCGACATAAAATTTTGTGAATACAGACGCTCAAGCTATGTAGAATGGATCACCAACCGTGACAAATCAGCCAAATAATCGATCGACAAACTTCAAAGACATAAAGGAAATTGAACCGTCAGGAATTAGAGGATCAACTGACCCTGTAGAGATGTTTATGACAGCTAAAGTAATAGATGGGAAAAAGACAGCTTTCGTCACCTATACAATGAAAGGGGAGACAAATTTTTCGTGGGAAGCAAATCAAGCTAGAGCCGGAGAAGAAAATAGTGGCAGTAAGACTGGGAAAAGAAAAAGGAGATAATTTTTGGAATACCAGAAGTAGGCCAGGAGGTGGAAAGAAAAAGGTTGAGCAGTGTGGGAATTGTGGAAAGAATCCCTCAGGGGAGTGTCTTAAGGGTAAGTTTGTGTGTTACAAGTGTGGGCATGAGGGACATATCTCTCCTAACTGCCCCAATCCAAGGATGAATAAGAGGTGTTTCAAGTGTGGATCAACGGAGCATAAGATGAAAGACTGTCCAAAAAAGGGAGGGGATACAGGCAGCGCGAGTAAAGGAAAATGCAGTGGGACTCTAGTGACAACGGAACCTACTTCAAAAAACAAACCAACAGAATCAACCGCAAGAGTTTTCAATATGACGGTCCAGTATACGGTGGCAGCTGAGAATGCAACTCCAGGTATTATTTGTATAACTTGTATCTTTCGATATATATGATTTTCTAATATATAATAAATTATTTTATAAAAATATTTTGAAGTAGGAATTTGAGTTCTTTTAGAAATCAAGCTTCCGTTTAATCAGAAAGATAAGCTTTATATGAATAGTTAAAGATCAGTTCGTTCAAATCTGATCGAGATCTATTTGAAATGACTATGTATGTTATGTACCCTTGTAAGTATGAGTTTTTACAATGGTGATTCCAGGGACGGAATCCTTATAAGGAAGAGTGAATGTAATAACCCGATATTTTCTATATAAATAAATAAGAAATTTTGTATATTAATTTTTTATTTATTTTAAAGATGAGAATATGTGTCAAGTAATGTGTTGTATATATGTGACAAATAAAATTATTTATTTCATGAATAATTTCAAACAATTTTATTTTAGAATTATTGATCATTATAAAGTATATTCCTATAATAATTAATTTTTATAAGTAGAAATGTTTTTATTAATTATTTTTTATTAAAAACATGATTTTATATTATTTAAATAATATATAAAATGATTATTAGAATTATAATAATAAATATTTTATTATATGAATTGTTCAGAATATTTAAGTTAATTATTTTAGCTTAATTATTGATGTTATATATGAAGAATAAATAAGATATGGAATCCAAACCCTAAATTTGGGTATTAATCAATGGATGAGAATAATAATATAATATTAATTATATTTTAATTTTTCAGTGCTATAAATATGTACTGTAAATGTGGAGACTGATAATGGTTATTCAATTGTGGTAAATTAGGGCATGACCCTCATATCGTGTTATTAAACCCTAATAATTAAACTCGGTTATGAGTTTGAGACTGTGTAGTAATGGTGTTATATGAATTTTACTGTGTAGTATATAATTTCTGTAATTAGGAAAAACCCTAATTATTTATTTAAAAATCGTAATTTCTATTAAAAACCCTAATTAATTAGTATGTTTTATATTAAAATTTTATTTCTCTTTGATTTTTAATTGTCCAAATCCTAGAAATTATTTGGGAAACTTTAAGATGTAAAATCTAGTGATTAAACCCTAGATTCAAGCACCTTGGACAAGAATACCCTTGAAATTTAAAATAACTACGAAAATGCCCTTTTGTCCTATTAGTTGCATTATTGCTAGCCAAATCTTATCCAAGATCTGGCCAGCCACCCAAGACCTACCTACAAGCTACTCAGCAGCACCTGATCAACATTGCCAGCATTTAATATATTGCATCAAGTCTTTTGCATAATTCAAGAGAGAGAAATGCAAAAAAATAAAGCTCATTTGATCAAGCACACTTAGCCATTATCTCTCAAGCTCAAACCCACGAAAATATAGTGCTAGATCAGTCCCCAATCAAGCTTCACGATCACACTTAGCAAATCAGAAGCATAAAATCAAGAATTTGTTCATAAAGAGGTAAGAACCCTAGAAGAAATCTGACCTTGATCAAGGAGTTAGATGTTAGTTTTTTAGTGTTAAACATGTAGTATGTAGTCTATAATGATGATCTGAGTTGCTAGATGTTAGATCCATAATATCTAGAGGCTCAAATTTGATGTTTTAAAAATTCTGGGAAAACATTTTTTTTGATGTCTGACAGTGAATGTCAGGCCGTGTAGTTCTCTGTAGGTTTTTGATTTGTGTGTTTTAAGTGTTGGATCTTGTAGTATGTTGTAAGATCTTAAATCTGGAACTGGAATCAGGTTTATATCTGTTGTAGATTAAAAGTTATTTAAGGTCAAAGTGGGTTGACTGGCATTGACTGCCTGTTCTTGAAGCCCAGAAATTTCCCAGAAGGTCTGACATGTATTTTGATGGCCTCTGATCTTGCTCCTTGTAATTTGTTTTGCCATGATTGTTGTTTTGTAGTTGTAAAAGGACATGAATACTACATCTTAAAGTCTTTGTATCATATATATACTTAACAGAAATAAATCTAGAGGTGGTCAAACTTGGTAGCCAAAACTGCTCAAGAACATTTCCTGGTTTCCCAAAAATGTTCAAGAACAGTTACGGGAGGGTACTTTGACCGGATTAGATCTGCTTGAGCTATTGTTTTTTTGGGTGTTTTTATGTAATATATATCTTTATTTACATGTTTACTACAACCCTGGAATTCTTAGATCAGAAAAATATTGCACGATCATCAAGTTGTGGAAGCCCAAACATGCACCCTCGATCTGTTCTTCATTTCTGGAAAACCCAGAAATGAAGAACATACTCTGACACGATTTTCTAAGCCTTAACCCGGTTTCATTAAAACTTGTTAGAACCTACTATTGCTTGTAACATGTTCTATGATAGTTTGTCTAAATGTCTTGACGAGCAGAAAACTTATAACATTAACATATTGACAGATTAAAGGCCACGAAATGCGTTGACCGGCCATGACTATAGTTTTCTAGGTAGCCCAGAATATGATGAACACGCCTGACAGGAAGTTTGAATGGCTATACTTTCATGATGTTGTATGTTATGACCTGGATTTTGATTGTTAATTGTAGTGTTACATTAACACTATAAGATCTGACCATTAGGTAGCCCAGAAACATTTCGAGATGAGAATTAGGCTCGGTCAAACATGGTACCTTGTGCACTGACTTGTCAGTTTTTTTGAGGCCAAGAACACCTAACATGACAGATGAGTGTCGCTATAGCCTATAGCGACGGTTATAATAATTTTATTTTACTAAATTCTGGAAATTGATTAAATTGATTATATGATTGATATTTAAAATATCTAAACGACTATTGAATTACACGATAGAGTCTTAGACTCGATATTTACTCGATAAACCGTTGGTACACCGAAATATTTCAGAAATTGATCTGGACTTAGATAAATTGACTAGATATGTGTTTGTTTATGATCCAATGACTATTAAACATATGTGACAATGTGATTAAGTTATGTGCTGACTGTAATTAGCAGTACTATATGATATGATATATTATTCTAATTGAACGAATGATCTTATTACTGATAGGTCGCTGTATAAAAGATTAATCTAAGTTGGGTTATTGTAAGCAGTAGTTCAGGAAAGTATCTAAACCTTATGCACTACTTTTATTTCGTGCAAACTGGTATATCATGTTATGCAAATTTTCTAAACTTACTCCAATTATTATTGAGCAAGTATCTGATCTATTATTTATATTGTGCAGGTATTCTACCTTTGCATTTCCTTTATACAACAGACATGAATAAGAAAGTTTCAGAATCATATTATTGTGCCAGATTATTAACTCTATTATTATTGATTATGTATCCAATCTTTGTATTCATACAAGTTCTTACATTATCCAATCATTGTATTATTGTATAATTCAGATATTTATTCTGTTTGTTAATTCGTGTATAGGGTTAGACAAGTGTCCCTAATTGGATAACCATTGTATTTAATCATATGTTGATACGTACTTATTGATTTCAAGTATGTATATGTTGACTTAAAAGCCGTCTAAGCTATTTGATTCAGCTAGACATAAAAATAGTGTTGAACAAGATAGAACGTTATTGTATCCAACCAGATTATTTTGGTTCAGATTCCTGACTAAGTATGAACATCCCGAATATGAGAAAACTTTTGTGCACCTAAGGTGGATAAAGTGAACGATAATATCGTTCTTACATGTAGTATTGATCAATACAGGGCACATTGGGCAGATCACCCTCGTGTCAGTAAGTTATGACGGTTTGCGGATGAAGTTCTGCTAAACCCTAGTGAAAATGAAAAAAATAATGTTCATAGTCTGTCGACTGATCTCCAGTTATTGTCTATACGTAGTTTCAAAGATTACATATGAAAGTGATATATTGTTATTATTGGTTCAGCTTACTTCACAACTGTTGATTCGTTGTAGAAGTGTCTTTCAAAGAAAACATTTAATTTTTTCAGCTAATATATATTGTTGTTATTACTTGCTGGACAATTAAATGCTCATTCTTCCTATAAATTTAAATGTTTTCAGTTAAGTATGATCAACCAGAAGGTTCAGGCAAGAACAAGGGGAAAGGAAAGCTGTTCGAATGAGATTTATATTATGTTGTGTAATAGTTATAGTTTATTAAGACAATGATATTTATTATCTATCCTGTAATGTATTGTAGTAAAGGTTACGTACTTGGGATTAGACTTTGATATATGTAAATTAAGTTTGAATTCTATATTATTGTTATTATTATTAGTATTATTCAGCTTATAGAAATGGTATCGTGAAGCATCGAGTTCGGGTTTCAAGTACCCGGATTTGGGGGAGTCACAGATAAACTGTTATACGAATCCCTACTATTTATCCTTCTGTCTCACTAGATTCGTTTTCTTTAAAATATTTTTCATCATCCTCAGTCCTAAATAATGATATTACTAAATATATTTGGCCTGTAGTGTAAAGATAAATGATTAACTGATGAATATCTTTGGCCCGTAGTGCAAAGATGAACATATGTTGAGATGAACATGACCAACTGGTGATACAAATGAATATCTTTGGCCTGTAGTGCAAAGATAAATATTTGATTAAAGATGTATATTGATTGTTGTTACAGGGATAAAATATTGATGATGGACTTTTAAATCTTAGAAGATAGTAGAACTCATTCTCTACTTGACTCTTCTAATGGATTGTTGTTTCCGCTGCAGTTGTTGATTTAAAACTTGTTATCTATTATATTTTATCAGATTTCTCCCTGTTGAAGACGAACGATAATTTGTTGTATATTATCTTAGTCATAATATTCTTTACTGGGCTAGTTGAGCTCACCCTTTTCCTTTTTGTTCCATTTTTCTCAGGAGGTGAGAACATAACAGGAACTAGTCGGGGTACGGAGTGATGATTCTAGAAAGATGTTTTAGCAGTCCTCACTATTTTTGTAAAATAGTATTTGAATAATTGTAATGAGGACTTATTTGAGTGTTGATATTGTCTAGAAGACAATATTTGAATTTAAACTCACAGTATGTGTTGTCGTATTTTGCACGACAATTGTCTTATTGAAGTTGTAGTTTGCTTTCTGTACCATGTATTTGGTGACTCATAATGGGTGTTGTATACCTATTTTGGGGGCGTCACAATACTACTATATATATTAACATAGAATAACCTAAACGCATAACACATAACCCAATCAGTCTATAACACACATAAGACTCAGTATCAGGTCAAACTATTCAGTCTGACTTGAGTTCGACAAAGTTCTAACGTCCTGACGGTCTAGGCGGACATTTACCGAGTCTAAGTTCAATTAAACTTTGCCTAACACTTAACAATTATCTCAGATAAATTTAATAATAGTCGAAATATTTTTCTAAGTCTCATGATAATTTTCATATAATTATTATTATTTAAAATGATCTTTAAATCATTAATATCGTATTTATATAATATAAATACCACAATATTCTAATATCATTAATATATATTTAATATCAAACATTAATGAAAACATGTCATAATATTATAATATATTTATAATGTCATAAAGTATTTTTAATACTTTAAAATCGCCTTTATATGATTTTTAAACAATTAAATTCTTTATCCGATAATTGCTATTAATATCAAAATATTAATATTTTCATGACAAAATATCAAAAGTTATATTTTATAACTTAAATTTTTCTATAACACATAAATCATTTTTATATGATTTATAAAACATTTATTCTATTTTTCCATAATTTATTTAATATATTTATTAAATTAACTAATTACCATTAATATTGATTAATTAATAAAATTCATTAAAAAATATCAAATTTTATTTAAAATAACTTAAAATATTTTCTAACACCAAAAAAATAATTTCATAAGCAACTATAGATTTTATTTCACTTAAATATTTAATTTATATTTATTACATATTTTTATTACTTTATTTATACCCGAAAGATATTTTTTCGGCACAAAATATTACTTATAGTCAAATCTCTCCCCGTAGGACTTTATTATATTTATTATGACTTATTATTTCGCCGGAACGCGATTCGGAACGTCAAACGTCAAAATACCTCGACGCGCCGACGCTCGGCGTTCGCTCAAATTTTAGTTCTGACATGCTACTTTACAGATTTATAATTCTCAGATCGTGAATCATATAAGAGTGAAATTTTGGGCATATTATAGACCTCATGACATAGTATTTTAGAAAAATTTCACACTGCGAAAATGGATCATTGAAGCTCATAAAAACAGTGCGTGAAACGGACGTCAAGCAGCAATCAGCACAACTCAGCCCATGAGTGCGCGACGCTCGATAGGCGCTGCTGCTGCTCTGCCTGTTGTGCATCTTGAGGCAGCCACTTTGCAATTTTCTCACGCATTACTCGTAACTACGATTAATCTGATTTTTGGATATGTTATCCATGACATACCAATGTATTGGTAGAAAATATCACCCAGTAATTTCGGACCTCTTACACAGCCTAAAACAGACCCGAAAAATGTCCACTCGCAACAATTTTCATCTTTTTCCCAGATTTACCCTCTTTCGCTAAAACAGTAATAACTTTTTCATTTTAAAATATTTTTAGGCGATTCTTGAGCCCACGCGAAACTAACTTCCGGGACTACAACTCTTTGCTACTGATGGTTTTCCAGATTCTGAACATATCAGCCCAGAAATTCCGTTCAAGTGGACTGCATCGCACTTGTTAGATAGTTTTGACACTACTACTTTGAAATGTCATAACTCTCTCCTCCGATGTCAGATTTAGTCCATTCTGGAGTCTATGGAAAGCTCATTGAGTGTACTATAACATATCAAAAGCTCAGAATTTTTAGAGTACTTTAGCTAACCCCGAATTTTCAGTTTAGGGACAACAGTCACTAGCTTTTCTAAGCTTTATAAAAATTGTTTTACTTTTCTTTCTTTGGATCAAACTTTTAACATCTAAAATAGTTAGATCTACACATAACACCCTTTAAAACATGTAGATCAAGAGTTTAAAAGTTCAAAACATAAGTCTTTATTTAATCCAAATCAATAAAATAAAAATACATAAACTAATTGTTTAGGGTTTATACCTTTTCCCTTTTGGGTTTTTCTTTTTTTTCTTCTTCTTCTTGTTCTTGGTAGGTGGAGCTATGAACCAAAGCTACTCTTCTACTTCTCTCTAAGCCCCGGGGCAGCCCCCTCATGGATTTTCTCTCTATTATTTTGTTTTTTCTTTCCTTATCTATTTAGAATGAGATGAAAAAATTTATTTACAAAATAAATGAGGGATATTTATAGTATGAGAAATGCATATATATAACATATGTATGTATATAGAAAATCTCCCAACATCCCTTCCATATCTCTTTCATATCTTTCCATATCTCTAATAAATCTATCCAATATCTTCTCTTTCTCTCTCCTATCTCTACAAAATCTTACAAATCTCTCCAAATATCTTAACAAATCTATGAAAATAACATGTGCATATTTTCTCACCCATTGGGATAAATGTTGGGGGCAATCCTTTACTTGTTTGGGCTCTCTAATAATTAATCTTTTGGACTATAAATTTAATTTCTTGGGCCATAAAATTTACATAGTCCAATACTTTTAATATTATTATTCCCTAATTATTTAATCAGGGTTTTCATGTACACAATTATAATTTAAATCCTTACTTACATACACTTAATTTCTTAACCCAATTAGACTTGCTATAATTAGATTATAAAATTAATTAATTGAGATGTATAAAATAAATCACTTAGAATTAGTATATATTATAAATAATAATATTCTCCCATACCATAACCTTTAAGTTATTCAATTTTTTATTCCTAATATACAATTAGCTTATCCTAGTTTCTTTTATTTGTTTATATAATAAACAAATAAACAAATACATAATATTCATATTCATTACACACATAACTTTTAATCCCTTAGGGTTTTATACAAAACATTAGGCTTTCTAATTTAGCAATTAGGATTATCCCTAATATATACACAAAAATACTTAAGCCATTGTCTTTAGCCTTTGATTTCCCAAATTAAGGTTTCGAATTCCCAGAACTGAAATTAGGGTTTCAGAATCGATTTCTAGGGTTTCTTATCCTATTGCTAGGGTTTTCTAACTGAACAATGATATTCATCAATAATATTAGGGTTTGACAATGATAAAATTTATCTGGTCAATCCTTGACCCTTAACAACATATTCTGAACACATATAATACCATATCCACAAAACATATACACATATATACTTAATCCTGAATAATTCTCCAAAATCCTACACAGAATTTTGAAATCTTTAAAATTTCATTTCAGAACTGCCAATTTCATACACTTATTTTCTGTCTAGGTTCTAATAGTGAACCTTAAATCAATCAATTATGATTTTTAAAATTTTCTAAATTCTCGGGTTGTCACAGATACTGCCACAAAACAAGGGTTAGTTAACATGTAACATATTATCTCTATACTCTGACCATCCAATTAAATACCAAATAAATTTAAGTAGGTCATACTAGCGAAAAAATTCCCCGTCTCTCCCCTCCTAGTTCTAGTCTCACATCTTAGCCAGGGGTCATATCCCTAAGTTTTGATACCAACTGTGACGCCCCCAAAATAGGTATACATCACCTATTCTGAGTCGCCAAATACATGGTACAAAATACAAATACAATCTTAAATATACAACATGAGCTGTGAGTTTTAATACAAATATTATTTTCTAGACAATATATAAACTCAATGGAGTCCTCATTACATTTATTTTCACACTATTTAACAGAATAGTGAGGACTACTAATACTATTATCTGGACAGTCACTCTGTTCCCCGACTAGTCCCGGCTACATTCTCATTTCCTGAAGAGAACGGTGAAAGAAAGGGTGAGCTCAACTAGCCCAGTAAGAAATATTATGACTAAGATAATGCAGAATAAATTATCGTTAGCCTTCAACAATGTTAAACTAATAAAATATAATAAACACCAAGTTTAACTGCAGTGGAACAAACAATCCATTAAAAGAGTTAAGTAGAGAATAAAATCTATTATCTTTTATGATTTAAAAGATTTTTCATCACTTTTATCACTGAGACTCAGCTTAATAAATAATCCACATCTTCCATGCACTACGGCTAAGGATATTCATTAGTATCACAACCACAAATTATCCATGCACTACGGGCCAAGGATATTCGTGTATTCATCAATGGTCATGAACATGCCAACAACTGTCCATCAATGCACTACGGGCCAATGAGGACTTTTTCCACATCATTTGTAATATTACGGTCATGATTACACTGAACAATCCCTGGTCATAATCATACCAAGTCCAACTATGCACTACAGGCCACATATAACTTTCAACAAAATATAAACATGAGGATGATGACAATGATATAAGAATTCAATAACACAAGTTCAAGAATTAATTTATTCAAGAATTAATAACGTCCAAATTGTCAACATGATACTTCTTTGTAGAGTAAAATTCAAGAATGCTTAGAAGAATATTTCCATGAAAAGATACTGGATGAAGCGCAAATATCAAGGATATTCCACTAATTTCATGGACTGTAGAAGTCAAAATTTTAACCAACTGAGTATAATAAAGAATGGAATAACAAAAAAAATCATCAGACATGCGATAGACCGCACATACATGTTATTCTAACAGAATAATAACTAACGAAACCAGGTCCGGCGTAAAACGCACAGACAGGATATTCCAACAGAATAATAAAGACGAAAACAGGTCCGGCGTAAAACGCACAGACAAGATATTCCAACAAAATAATAAAGAATGGAACCAAGTCCAGCGTAAAACGCACAGACATGATATTCCAACAGAATAATAAAGAATGGAATAACATTAGAATTTCACCAAGTATAGGGTAGCCTGCGTATACAGGTTATTCCAACAAAATAATAAATAATGCAATAACATAAGTTCTCTTCATGAATGCAAAAGAAATAATACCCCTTACCGTAAAAGAAACTGGATATAACAGTAGGGAAGTACCAGGATACTTTTCTATAGTTTCTCTATAATTTCTCTGTCTAGAGTTTCAATGAATTCGTAAAAAATAATGAAGAAATGAGCTTCTATTTATAGGAGAATGGAAAGACGGTGTGTAAGGATTTTTCTCACGGATGCAATAGTGTTATAACTCACAGACGTCTTATGCAATATTCGGGCGTCTGAATTTCAAAGCCACCAAAAAATAAAACAAAAAAGTACAATATATATATATATATATATATATATATATATATATATATATATATATATATATATATATAACATATGTTGTTTTGTAAAACTTCCCACAATAACCCACCCATCATTTTCTATATCAATCATGCGCACCTACTTTCCCTTATTTTCAAGGCATCTTCCCCCACCCCCTTTCTTCTTACCACACACACCCACCCACACACTAAACTCCACTAACATGTCACTCTCATCACTCTCCCCTATCATAATGACATATATATATATATATATACACACACACATCACAAACCTATATATATAAATTCCCTCCCCTTTACGTAACTCCCTCACACCCCCATTTCATAAATCAGTTTTTCAACACATATGGGCCCCACACGTGGCCCCCATATGTGGGCCCCACTTTTAACTAATTTTCTACCGATTATTATGAAAAATGGGTAAATGGGGGTCCATATAATAAGCCAATTTATAACAAATACCTCATAAAAACTTCCTCAATATTTTTAACAACATTCATCATCATTATTATAATTCACAATATTAATCAACCGTGTCGTTCCCAGGAAAGAGGGGGCTTTCCAATAAGGATTTCTCCCTATTGGCGCGCAATTAGGTGACCAAACCTCTTCTTGACAGAACTTCTAGTTATCGTTAATATTGCAAATAATAATATTAATAACTTTGTTATGTCCATTATTTATTTAATAATATATAAAATATCGACAATAATTGAATCAAATAACGTGAGATACTATGCAGCAATTACTGTAACAATAATTGAACAAAACTGAGTGACTTCGAACATAAGCATCAATGATCAATATCGTGTGCTACTATGCAACCACGCGTATTACTGTACTTTTAACACCGGGTGTTTCAACAGTTAACGGTAAAACTTCCACAGTTATTTTCATAAAGTATTTTTGTCGTTTTCTCAATCCGACAATAATTTCATTGTGCGGTCCACCAATGATTGTGCCGTTGTATGAATATTCCCTATTAAAACGAATATTCCCCGACCAATCGAATATTATATAACAACTTGCGTACTTTGTAAAATTTATAAATATTATCCACAACTATGACATTATATCAAATTCATTCCATAATATTCAAAAATGATATTTATAGAAAATTCATCTTTATTCATAAAAGTTGGGGTCTTACAATAAATATTGTTAAAAATATTGAGGGGATTTTTATCAAGTATTTGTGGTAATTTTTCTTATTATTCGGACCCCCATTTACCCAATTTTCAAAATAATTAGTATAAAATTATTTAGTGTATATATATATATGTGTGTGTGTGTGTGTGTGTGTGTGTGTGAAACTGACATGTGGGGTGGGGCCCACATATATGATGAAATGAAAATGGGGTGGGGGGAGAAAACGTGTAATGAAGGGAGTATTAGTATTATGTATATATATATATATGAAATGTGTGTGTGATAATGAAATGTGTGTGAAAGTGAGAGGGGTGTTTGTGTGTGCCGTGTGTGTGTGGTGGAAAAGTAGTGGTGGTGGGAAGAAAAAAAAGTCATGTATGTGTGTGTGTGGTGGATAATATGTGGTGGGGGGGGGGGTGATAGTTGTTGGGTGAATGCATATTATGATTTGATGTTTTAATATGTATGTTCGTGATTATTTGTAAGGTCCTTAAATGAACATATGTACAAGGACTTAGTGATAGATCAAAATTGTTAGGTTGATCTAAGCTTTCAACGTGTATAATTCTGTTAAAGAATGTATAGATATAAATATCAAAACTGTTAGGTTGATCTTAAGATGTAATAGATTAGTCTTGAAGAAATCATAGTGCATCAATTTGATCAACATTGCAGAAGTCAAGGCAGAAAACGTAGAGCCTGAAGATCGTAGTGTGCCTGCCTTGAAGGAGACTCTTCGGATTTCGTAGAGTGATCCCAACGATTGTCGAGCTAGCTCCACGATCATAGTGTGCTGAAGAAAACATGAAGTTTACAAGTCAACGATCGTAGTGTGCTCTCGGAAACGTAGAGTCAACAACACGAGCAAGAGAAGATCGTAGTGTACGAAGGTCTTAAAGGGAAATCGTAGTGCTTTCAACTGATAGCATTGTAGTGTGAAAAGATGTAAAAGACACTACGATCTAAATCGTAGAACACCACGATCCAAATCGTAGAGCATCATCTGCCTCATGTCAGAAAACGTCGAGCCTCATGATCTGTGTTTTCTACAAGTGAGGAATGGATCCCAGATGCTGCAGTGCTCATCAGTCCCAGATTGTATGAAATATCCTTAGTATGCAACAAAGAAGCGTATTGAAGAAGCTAAGGATAATACTATGGGTAAGAGGGACAAAACACCTTTTTAGGTGGTAGGTGAGAAAGCAGCCTGCAATGTCAGTGGGCCAGAATGCAGAACTCAGAAGATGTGCATAAATGTCTCCATCACAGTACAGAAAGTTCAGATGCATTTAATGTCACAACGGATGGATCCAACAGATACTTTTCAACATCACATATATACAAATCAGACAAATGAGAGATAAATAAGCAAGCATTAATAAAACAACGTGAACATCTCTCTCAAGCTCAACTCTACGATATGAGATATTGCAAAGCTTGCTCAGTTACTCAGTTCTTAACGAACCAGTGCTTACACAGCAACTGAGTAGCAACCATCAAGAATTCAACAACTATCAATCAACTGAAGAAGTATACCAAGTCTGCTAGACTTGAAGAGTTCATAGTGAACTGTAAGAAAGCCAAGTCTGCTGGACTTGAAGAGTTCAAGAGTGAACTAGAGAACTTCCTAGACTGCTGGTCTAGAAGGAATCTGTGTGATTCAGAAGATTGTAAAAGACATCCTTAGTGGATATCCTACTCGTTGAGTAGAAGAGTGGACTAGGAGCTTTGAGTGCTCTAAACTACTTAAAAATAACTGTGTCGTTTACATTCATGCTATAACTGTTATAACTGCTATATCTGCTATAACTGCCTTACTCGCTCATAACTTCATTTCTTGGTAAAGAAGATTAAAACAAATACTAATTCCGCAAAGTTTTAATCATTATCTAAGAACAAGTTAAAACGAAAAGATTTAAAAATATCTATTCAACCCCTCCCCTTCTAGATAACTTGTGCCTACTAGGAACTAACAATTGGTATCAGAGCAGGTTCTATTTTATAGCTTACATGCTTTAGTAGATCCAAATGGCACTCGTACCAAGCGAATCCATGACCGGGGAGGCAGCAAGTCACCAATGTGTAACAAGGATAAATTTGCTAACTGGAAAGTCAGGATGCAAACTTACATGGACTCAATAGATGAAGATCTATTTGAGACTGTTCTTAATGGGCCCTATATACCAACAAAGTTTGCACCAACCATTGACGATCCAAACAAAGTACAAATCAAAGTGAAAGTGGAATGGACAGACACAGAGAAGAGAGCTGTCCAACTTGATAAAAAGGCAAAGAACATCCTGTTCCAATCTTTTGAGGACGATCTGTTTGAAAATGTTGTAAACAGCAAAACAGCTAAGGAAGTTTGGGAAGCACTACTACTTATGCACGAAGGAACTAAAGAAGTCAGAGAGAACAAACAGTCTCTCCTGACACAGTAGTATGAAATATTCGCTCATGTGCAGGGAGAAAACGTGAATGTGACTTATGAAAGACTCAACATTCTGCTCAACTCTCTACGAGCGTATTGGAAGATATATCATAACTAGGATCTAATAATAAAGTTCATCAGAGCCCTACCGAGAAGGTGGGATGCAAAGACCACAACAATAAGAGAATCAAAGAATCTTAATGAGATGACAGTTCAACAACTGTATGGAAATCTCCTGACGTACGAACTGGAGCTGACCCAACGCGCCGAAACCTTATCAGAAGGAAGAAGAAAGGATAAGGGTTTTGCTCTTAAGGCAAATGAAGGTGCATCAAAATTTATCACCGAGATTGACTTTGATGATGATGAAGACGATGACGATGACTTTGCTATGTTGATAAAGAGACTAAGAAGGTTCAAGCGACAAGGCAGAACCGGCAAGCCAAAGAAAGTCAGCAACTACGTCAGCCTGGAACAAATGAATGATTTATGCTACAACTGCAAGAAACATGGTCATGTCATTGCCAACTGCAACAAGCCTATCAAAGAAGAGCTAAAGAAGAAATCTAATGCAAAGAAAGAATACAAAGGAACCAACAGGCCTCAGAAAAGAGACAAAGGCCTGGTTGCCAGAGGATCGTGGAGTGATTCAGATAATGACTCAAATGTAGACTCCGGAGATGAGGAAGAACCACATATGGCCAATCTGTGCTTAATGGCCAAACATGCAAAGAACAAACAAAGCCTAAATATATATGATGTAAGTATCGATGAGGTATTTGATTTTAATTCTCTTGATGTAGATATAAGTGACTTAAGAACTACTTTGCATGGCATAACCACTAACCTACATCAATACATGAAGTGGTTTAGAGTCTTGTCTAAAGATCATTCACTTCTTTAAGAGGAGAAGAAGAAAGTTCAAGAAGAGCTTGAAACAACCCTTCTAAGTACTAATCTTCTCTCCAAGCTTGAATCTTAGAATGAAACTTTAAAACAGACAAACACACATCATGCACAAAGAGAGTCTAAGCTAACCTCTAAAATTGAGGATCTAGAGAAGACTATCTCTGTATGGAATAGATCCTCATCATCCATGGACTACCTGCTCTCTAGTCAGAGAAGTACATTCGACAGAACAAGCTTAGACTTTGGGGAATCCATCTCAGAGTTAAGTGTGGAAAAGATAATAGAAACTAGCACTAGTAATGTCTCAAGTTTTGGTAGAGGCATTGCTTTTGTGAAATCCTCAGAGTTGGAAGAACCAGTTCAACCTTTTTCTACTGTCTCTAGTTATACTTAGAGAAGTAAAGGATCTCACGCTGGTCTGGGTTTCATCAAGGAAAAGAGTAACCCAATCTTTACTTACGAACCTCGAAGAATCGTAGAGTCAAACAAAATCAACTCTACGAATCAACTGGGAAGGTACAGTAGAGGTAAGGCACACTCATCACTATTTATGAAACCTAAGGACACGTGGAAGAAAGAGAATCAGCTTAACAGAAGGTTAACTAAGGAACCACACAAGTCCAAGTGGAAGATGAATCACCACACACACAGGCATGCATTATAACAGATGCTTCATATGCAATAAATATGGTCATAGGGCTACAAAGTGTTATTATAATTCCATGCATGTGAGACCCAAGAATAGAAAAATTTGGGTCCCCAAAGGCACTAACAAAGAAGGACCCATGAAAATATGGGTACCAAAATGAAGGTTCAAATGTTTTGACAGGAAAAGAGCTCCACGACCTCAACATGGTATCTGGACAGTGGTTGCTCAAGGCATATGATAGGGAACAAAGCTCTACTATCCAACTATGTAGAAAAGGAGGGTCCCTCAGTCATCTTTGGAGATAACAGCTCGGGCAAGACAAGAGGATATGGCTCTGCGGGCAACGGTGCAGTATCTTTCAATAAACTAGCTTATGTGGAAGGACTCCAACACAACCTTCTAAGTAACAACCAACTCTGCGATAAGGGTCACCAAGTAATATTTCTCAATAACCAATGTCTAGTCAGAGATTTGAAGACATCAGCCATAAAGCTGACCGGAACAAGAAAAGGAAATTTCTACACATTAGATCTTGGTCAACTAAGCACTGATGAGACAATATGTTTTCTGGTAAAAGCATCTGAGGAAATGAGCTGGCTATGGCATAGAAGGCTGTCTCACTTAAACTTCAAAAACATGTCCAAACCGGCATCAAAAGATCTCGTAGCTGGCCTACCCAAGTTCAACTTTGTGAAGGAAAGGCCATGCAACGCCTGCCAGCTTGGAAAACAAACTAGAAGCTCATTCAAGAGCAAGACTGCCAACTCCATTGACAAACCCTTGCAAATGCTCCACATGGAACTTTTTGGACCAATCCCAACAGCTAGTCTTGGAGGCAAAAAATACTCTCTAGTCATAGTTGACGACTTCACCAGATTCACATGGGTATTCTTCCTAACTTCAAAGGATGAAACGAGCTCCGAATTAATCAAGATGTTCAGACTGGTGATGAATGAGAAAGGAGAGAAAATCAAGGCAATAAAGAATGATCATGGAAGAGAATTCGATTTCTCAGAAATAGACAAGTTCTGCTCAGACAATGGCATCAGTCATAACTTCTCAGCTCCACGAACACCTCAACAAAATGGAGTTGCTGAAAGAAAGAACAGAACTCTGATAGAGGCTGGAAGGACCCTACTAGCAGCAGCTCATCTGCCTGAATACTTCTGGGTAGAAGCTGTCAACACTACATGCTACACACAGGACATATAATTAATTCACTCTACGATCAAGAGGACACCCTACAAACTGTGGAAAGGAAGGAAGCCGAGTGTCAGCTATTTCCATGTCTTTGGCTGTGCATGCTATATTCTCAACAATGGAAAGTAGTATCTGACAAAATTCTAGCCCAAGTCAGACGAAGGGATCTTTCTTGGATATGCCACAGACAGCAAAGCTTACAGGGTGTTCAACAAGAAGACACTGAATGTCGAAGTCTCAATACACATCATCTTTGATGAAACTAACACAGACAAAGCAGTGCCTCTAGACACTTCGAATGCAATCATCGAGCTCAACACTACGATCGTAGTACCAGGCAGTGAAATTGTAGAGCATGATAACGAAATCGTAGAGTGGTCCATCAAAGGCAGTGAGCCTCCACTCCAAGAAGAAGAGATAGACCTTGAAGACCTAAGACATGAAGGGATCAGGACAGATGTCCCAACAGGAAACAAATGGGCAAGGGATCATACTCAGGATCTAATAATTGGAGATCCAAGTGCAAGAGTTAAAACAAGAACTGCTACTCAGAATGAATGCTTCTATCTAAGCTTCCTGTCATAGATAGAGCCAAAGAAGATAGAGGAAGCTATGGAAGACTCCAGTTGGATAAAATCCATGCAGGAAGAACTCAACCAATTTGAACGAAGCAAAGTGTGGAGATTGGTACCAAGACCAAAGAGTCATCCTGTCATAGGAACCAAGTGGGTTTTCAGGAACAAAATGGATGAAGATGGGGTCATCACCAAAAACCAGGCAGGATTAGTGGCAAAGGTCTATTCTCAAGAAGAAGGTATTGACTATTATGAGACATTTGCACTTGTTGCAAGACTAGAAGCCATCAGAATTTTTCTTGCCTTTGCTGCCCACATGAAGTTCAAAGTCTTCCAGATGGATGTCAAGAGTGCATTTCTAAATGGAGAGCTTCAAGAAGAAGTCTACGTTGAACAACCTCCAGGTTTCATCAATCCATCTCTTTCCAATTATGTCTATAGATTAGACAAAGCTTTATATGGTCTTAAACAAGCACGTAGAGCATGGTATGAAACATTGACTAACTTCTTCATAAAAAATGGGTTCACTAGAGGTAGAGTAGATACCAAACTATTTCTTAGAAAGCATAAAGACAAAGTCTTACTAATTTAAATATATGTTGATGATATCATTTTTAGTTCTACTGACGAAAAGTTATGTAAGAGATTCTCTAAGCTAATGCAGAGCAAGTTTGAAATGAGCATGATGGGTGAGCTGAATTTCTTCTTTGGACTGTAAGTGAAGCAGACTGATGAAGGAATATTCATCAACCAAGCCAAATACATCAAAGACTTGCTAAAGAAGTATGGCATGGAATCAGCCTCTCCCATGAAAATACCAATTGCTCCTGCAACCAAGCTTGACAAGAATGAGAAAGGTAAAAGTTGATATCACTCAATACAGAGGTATGCTCGGGTCTCTTTTATACCTAACTTCCAGTAGACCAGATATAATGTTTGCAACATGCATATGTTCTAGATTTTAGGCTAACCCTAAAGAGTCACATTTGTCTGTTGTAAAGAGGATCTTCAGGAATCTCAAGGGTACACCCTACTTCGCGCTATGGTATCCCAAGGAATCCTCATTTGAACTTATAGGATACACAGATGCTGATTTTGCATGATGCAAAATAGATAGAAAAAGTACCAGTGGCACCTGTCAACTTCTTGGAAACAGACTTTTGTCCTGGGTTAGCAAAAAGCAAAACTTAGTGTCTACTTCAACTGCAGAAGCTGAATATATTGCTGCTGGAAGCTGCTGTGCTCAGATCCTATGGATGAGAAATCAGCTAGCTGACTATGGGTTCGATTTCAAATCTATTCCCATACACTGTGATAACACAAGTGCCATAGCAATAACTCATAATCCTGTCATGCATTCTAGGACCAAGCATATAGAAATAAGGTATCACTTCATTAGGGATCATGTGCAAAATGGAACTATATCTTACAGTATATCCTGTCATGCATTCTTTGGACTGTAAGTGAAGCAGACTGATGAAGGAATATTCATCAACGAAGCCAAATACATCAAAGACTTGCTAAAGAAGTATGGCATGGAATCAGCCTCTCCCATGAAAATACCAATTGCTCCTGCAACCAAGCTTGACAAGAATGAGAAAGGTAAAAGTTGATATCACTCAATACAGAGGTATGCTCGGGTCTCTTTTATACCTAACTTCCAGTAGACCAGATATAATGTTTGCAACATGCATATGTTCTAGATTTTAGGCTAACCCTAAAGAGTCACATTTGTCTGTTGTAAAGAGGATCTTCAGGAATCTCAAGGGTACACCCTACTTCGCGCTATGGTATCCCAAGGAATCCTCATTTGAACTTATAGGATACACAGATGCTGATTTTGCATGATGCAAAATAGATAGAAAAAGTACCAGTGGCACCTGTCAACTTCTTGGAAACAGACTTTTGTCCTGGGTTAGCAAAAAGCAAAACTTAGTGTCTACTTCAACTGCAGAAGCTGAATATATTGCTGCTGGTAGCTGCTGTGCTCAGATCCTATGGATGAGAAATCAGCTAGCTGACTATGGGTTCGATTTCAAATCTATTCCCATACACTGTGATAACACAAGTGCCATAGCAATAACTCATAATCCTGTCATGCATTCTAGGACCAAGCATATAGAAATAAGGTATCACTTCATTAGGGATCATGTGCAAAATGGAACTATATCTTTACAATATATCCTTACTAAAAATCAACTTACTGATGTTTTTACAAAAGCACTAGATGAATCTAGATTTAAGAAGTTAATAAGTGAGCTAGGCATGCTAAATCTTCAACCATGAAATATATGCTCTAGATTGTGCTAACCATCACAAATATAAAGGCTGTACTTAAAATCGTAGACATGATCAAGGAAAGTTCACGATCGTACAACCGAACAGACAACTACCTCAACGATCGTAGCAAAGACTCAACTATCATAGAGCAGACTTGACGATGACCAAAAGCCCTTCCAACCAGCAAAGTGAATCTTGTGATGACAAGCTTCATAACAATGCAATCTCTTTAAGAGGTGCCTTAGGGACAAACCTAACCTTTGAATCACACCAACAGGTCAGCCCTTCCTGAGTTACCTTAAAAAGAATGCTTAATCAAAAACTCATCTCAAGGATCCGGACAGACTTGACGATCGTAGGACAGACTCTATGAATGGTGATCAGACTCAACGACTGCCGGACAGACTCGACGATCGTAGGACTGACTCTACGAATGGTGATCAGACTCAACGACTGCTGGACAAACTCGATGATCGCAGGACAGACTCAACGACCAGAAGACTACCTCTACGATCGTAGTTATCCTAAGGACATCTCAGCATTGAAGACTCAAAGGGCAAATCAGTAAATTTATGCACAGTCAAAATCGTTGAGCCAAGCAAAAGGCGACACATGTCCCACTAAGTAAAAAATAGAGAGGGAAGCTACAAGTACAAATTGTAACCGTGTTTTTGAAATCTGAAGTTCAAAAGATTATCTCTCTCTCTCTCAAAGCAAAACCCTAACTCAAAAGAAACTTCAGTCGTATTCCCATTCTCAACTACAGAATCATGGCTGCTTCAAATGTAATCTCAGGCTACAGACTTTGTTTCGATGAGTTTAAGGATGCTCCACCAAAATTTCACAAGACCTTAGCACTACTAAAGAAGGCAGATCTCGAAGAGGCGCTGAGCACCGACACCCTCATCTATCCCAAGCTAGTGGAGGAGTTCTAAAAGAATGGAGTGTACGAACACAACACTATCACTACACGAGTAAGAGGAGTTGAAATGAAGCTAAGGGAAGAAAACTTCAATCTGGCCCTAGGTTTCAAGAACGTAGGGCACCCATTTCTAGATAGCATAAGCTTCCAAGAGGGCTTGAAGAAAATGCACCACAAGAAGAATCCCTCTATGAAAGGCTATAAAAAGAAGGAGTTCCCTCAAAGGTACGAATTTTTGGCTTACATTATTGGGAAATTCATCTGCTGTAAGTGCTCAGGTCATGACTCAATAAATTAGACTCAGCTCAAGCTCATGTCTGCCTTGGTTCATGGTACACAACTCAACTATGGGACTGTATTCCTCGAGTGGATCGGCAAGTGGATCGTCAGCTCGAAGAAATCAAAGAATACTCTGAAGATGCTGTATAGGAGGTTCATTAGCATCATTCTGCAATCTGCATCTGAAAAAATTGGGGATGATGAAGGAGAAGCCATCAACCCAAATTGAAGAATGACACAACAGTTGTTTAAGAACTGGGAAAGGAACCCTGCTGATTTGGTAAGAATGATGACAGAGTCCAGTGGGAGAACTGGGGAACAAAAGGAAGCAGGCTTTCCATGAGGAATGTCTGTTGTCAAAGAAGTTGAAGAAGAAGAAGAAACAGATAAGGGAGAACCCTCCGCTCTTGCCAAAAAAAGCAAGGGCAAAAGAAAGCTAAGGGCAAGACAAGTCGAAGAGCCTCAAGGATCTACAACTAATATTCTTGTAGAGTCCTCTGACATAGAATCTCTGAGGAGGCTAAGACAGAAGCAACAACAAGAAGAAGCTGAAGAGGATCGAGCCACCATTTCACAAATCCTAAAGAAGAACAAAACTGGTAATAAGTCCAAAAGACCAACAATTTCTTCGATCGTAGAGACTCTGCACTTTTCAAAAACCAGGCCAAGTGTGGCAGAAATGGAAGAAGTTGTTTCAAGAAGAGTGGCTATTCAAAAGGAAAAAGTTAAGACTCAAGAGAGTCTAGAAGTTGTGGATAAACCCAGTAAAGAAAAAAGAAAGCTGGTCAAGAAGTATATTCTTGAAAATGAAAAAGTGCTGAAAAAGGAAGCCAAGAGTATGGCTACAAAGGTAGAAATGGCCCAAGCAAACGAAGAGGAAAATGCTCCAGCTGAGGAGTAGAGCCCTAAAACTCTCATGATTGAGTATAAACCAGCTGAGGAGGAGAAGTGTGATAGCCCTGAATCCAGGCCCCAAATCACCGCGGATCCGGTATAATATTTCTATAACTATTTGCGGAAGATATAAACATAAATTGTTTATACATTAAACTTACACATAATCCCCAAGGTCGAGTAACCTTAACTTAATACACATTTCATAACTTTTCTAACACATAACATCTTTATCAAACTATACTATTACAAAATAGCCGCACATTTTATCCCAAGTTGAACTTGGCCTTAACCTTTTCCTGTATCCGAACGCATTCACATTATCTGCAATATTTTATCATGATATAGCAAGGGTGAGCATGAAAGTTGCCCAACAAGTTTAAGTACAACAATATAACGACATATCATGATTGAAGAGTATGAATAATAAGTTGGTTATAATTCATCAATATAGTTGAGAATTAGCACGAACAAACTTTTGACTGAACAAGTTTTAAACATGAACAAACATTTCTGAACCAACAGGTAATGAAGGTGATCAGCCTTTCATACCTGACTTATACATGCAAGATGTACAGAGTACAATTTTCATGGCAATTAGCAATGATTAAGCATAAGCTTGAATAAAATACTCTTATTAGAGTTAAGTACAAAGAAACTTGCCTGAACCGTTGATTACCGCAACACAATTTTTAACGCTTTACCCGAAGACATAATATTAGTAATATAGATCTCCAATATTAGAATAATATTATCACAGTATAATACTGTTATATATATATATATACATAGAATAACCTAACACATAGCACATAACCCTATCAGTCTATAACACACATAAAACTAGGTATCAAGTCAAACTATTGCAGTCTGGGTTGAACCCGACACAATTCTAACATCCCGACGGCCTAGTCGGACAATACTCGAGTTTAAGTTCAATTAAACTCTGCTTAAACGCTTAACAATTATCCCATATAATTATCTTATCAGTCAAAATAATTTTTAAAGACTTATAATAATATTCAAATAATTATTATCATTTATCAACATTTTTAGATAATTAAAACCATATTTAATTGAATTAAATATCACATAATTTCTTAATCATTAATATTCATTTAATATAAAATATTAATAAAAATCATAACATAATATTATAATATAATTATAATATATCAAAGTATTTTTAATACCTTAAAATCATAATTATATGATTTTTAAACACTTAAATCCATTATCCAATAATTAAAATATTAATATTTTCATGAATAAATATCAAAAGTTATATTTTATAACTTAAAATATTTTTATAACACTTAAATCAGTTTTGTATAATTTATAAAGCATTAATTCCATTTTTTCTTAATTTATTTAATATAATTATTCAATTAACTAATTACCATTAATATTTATTAATTAATGAATTTCATCACAAAATATTAAAAGTCATCAAAAATAATTTAAAATATTTTCTTATACCATAATATTATTTTTTCATGATTTTTCATGAGTTAAAACTATTTTTAAATAATTTATTTAATATCATAATTAAATAAATAAATACCATTTATATTTCAAAAATATTAAATATTTATGAAATATACTTAAAATAATTAAAAACTATTTTTGAAGCTTTAAAATAATTTTTCATAATTTATTATGTATTTTTAATAATTAAAAATCTAATTTTTCTAATTTTTAATTCATTTTCTGCTTTTTCAGAAAATAAGCGTCCCTAAAGGGGCTTCTGGCGATGAATCCGTCGTTGTTGGTGTTCTTCACATGTTCTTCAGCATTTCCAGAAATTCATGTCAGTGTTCGAGTGGGTAAGTTTGACCCGAATTTGATCTATGATCTAAATGTTTTCTGGGCTTGTAAAAGCTTTGATGTTGTAGTACTAATGTAGTACTACAACTATACACCAATTCCATAACCAAACAACAACAGATCTGTGAGATCTAATTGATAGAAAACCTTGTCAGACATGTTCTTCAATTTCTAGGTTTTCTAGAAATTGAAGAACAGTCGAGGTACTATATATGAGCCCCTAAATTGTTGCCTTACAGACTAGGTTTATGTGATATGAAGGTTCAAGTATGTAGTATATATGTCATTTTACAATTCTAAAACAATCGATAATCATAACAACAACAGGTGCACAAGATTCAAGCCGGTCAAACTATATACGAAGATCTGTTCCTGAACATTTCTGGAAAACCCAAAAATGTTCTTGAGCAGTTCGGTCAACGGTTGTTTGACCTCAAATTTCTATCATTCTGTTACGGATCTAGGTGATCTAAAGGCATACCTGTTTATTTCATATACCAGTATATAACATGAAAACAACATTATGGCCAATCAAGCAAACAACATAAATATTCATGGCCTTAAAAACCTTGTCAGAGCTTTCTGGAATTTCTGGGCTGCCCAGATTTCCAGATTTCATGGACGGTCAACACAGTTTGACTGCTTATAACTCATGGTCTATACATGATATAACCCTATTTCCACTTCCAGATTGAAGCCTACATGGCAAAGAATATGTCTATAACTTAAAATACATATATCATCAAACACACACAGATTTATGACGTTTGAGATTTGACTGTCAGACTCAAATTTTTCCAAATTTCCAGATTTCTAAAAATGATAGATTCGTGAATCTAAGTGTTATAGATCCATGATCTAACACCCTAAAACACAACTTTAAACAATCAATAACATCAATTAACATAGAATCATAGGATTTCTAGGTTAAGGTTTTTACCATGTTTTGGGCTTTGATTTCCGATTATGATCATTGATTTCTGTTCTTGGGTGATCTAAGGTTGTATAAGTGACTGATCTACCTCATATTTTCGAATATGAAGAGAGAGAAAAATTTGTGGGAGGGCAAGATAGCAAATGAGTAACTTTTTACCACTTTTTCTATTTTAATCTTTTATATCTAATGATTCAATGCTTGTTGCTGAGTTGCTAGCTAGGTAGACTGATTTGTTAGATATATAGACCATGCTAAGTCAAAAGTTGGTTAACCACTCCATATATGGAAAGATATGCAAGTTAGCTAAAAAAATGTGACATAAGGGTATTTTTGACATTTCCATGCAATTTTATTTTTAGAATGGTCTTTATGATACAAACCCTTAGAGTTTAGGTTTTGGACATTAGGGTTTGGGTTTAACCCTTAAAGATTTAGCAACTTGGATTTTAAAAATTTTATAATTAGAATTTAAAATAGGAAATCATGATTTCTAATTTATAATTAGGACTACCTAATTATATCTTAATTTCCTAATCATAAATAAATCTTTGCTAATTAGAACTAATTTATCCTAATTAAAATTGCTAATTTAGCACTCAGGGTCAAATTTGTACATTAGGTTTCAAAACCACATTTTAGAGTTCTAAATAAAAAAATATTATTTAAATTTTAGAAATTAGATTTCCTAATTAGATTAGGGTTTCTAATAACTTGACAATTAGGATTTATAATTCCTAATTAATATTGCTAATTTGGCAATTAAATCCACCACTGAACAATTAGAGTTCAAAATGATCATTAGGATTTTCAATCCCACAAATTAGGGTTTGCTAATAATTATGCTTTGCCCTAATTAGTAGTATAATTAATACCACATAAGCATTATAATTATCCTCTCTATTCCCAGATTAGGGCTTCAATTTATCAGAATATGAAACTAGGGTTTTCAGATCTGGTATTAGGGTTTTCTAATAATCAATTAGGATTTCCAGAAATTCATTAGGGTTTTCCCTAATTAATTTATAATTAATGACGTTTAACCTTATACATATCATTGCATTCCCAATCTAGGGTTTTTAATATCCGAATTAGGGTTTTAGATTCCCGGAACTGACATTAGGGTTTCCAGAACCCGTTTCTAGGATTTCTTATTAATCGCTAGGATTTTCTAACCGAACGTTAAAGTTCTTAATATATAATTAGGGTTTGACATATATATAAATAATCTGGTCAAACCATATTCAGCACACATACATAACCATATTCACAGAACTTAATCACATAAATCCTTAATCCTGAATAATTAACCTATATCCTTCATAGAATTTTGAAATCATCAAAATTTCACCCTAATAACATCAAACGCATACACTTATTTTCTGTCTAGGTCTAATATTTGTCCTTAAATCAATCATTTAAGATTTTAATAAATTGTCCAAATTCTCGGGTTGTCATATTCACCCCTCCTTATAAGAATTTCGTTCCCGAAATTCACCTTACACCTTACACCTTACACCGTGCACCTTATACCATTCACACATATCACATGCTACCCAATACACCTCTCACAAGAGTAAAAGTTTTCAAATTGTACTGAGGGGTCATATAGACCATGAACACATTTAGTTTTAACGGTAGTGATCATACCGCAAAATAATACATTACTTGGTATGTTTACAATCATAAAGAAGGTAAACTACCGTTGCTAGTACTTTAGGTGATCAGCCCATCGTACTCTTACGTCATGCATAACGTATTAATCATTTTTAGCGAATATTTACGCTATTAGATTGGATTATTTTTCCAAACATTATCGTTCACCTCAGTCTTATCATAGGATTCCGTACCAAAGCAATTTGATTCGGGAAATTCTTTCAACAAACACTTTGAGTTTTTATAACTTTAGTCTAGCTGAATCAAATAACATAGACTCATATCAATAATTCAATTCAATCGAATTATTTAGGTGTAGCCAAACCCCGTTGGCAATTTAAATATTTTTTTTTTGAAAACATTTTTCGAGAATGACGTCATGATGTCGTACTGTATTAACAGTCCGTTTGAGGATGTCGTCATTGTATGACTTTGTCATAACACATCATACAATAGTGGAACAGCGACTTCAGGTCAAATTCACACTACGTATTCCTGTATTTACAACTCCGTCACATTTTTATCATCTCTGCACCAGGTTACATGGTACATGAGTGATAAATAAAAACAATTTTTTTGATATTTCAAATCATTTGCGTCTAGCCGAAATAAGTAGCATAGACTATACTTTAAATCGTTTCAAAAATGATTACGAGTCTACATATTTTTTTTAAAGGGCACATAGTGCTTATTTAGCTTGATGCCAAAAATTTGAAGTTTAGCATAGCTAGGAGTTTAGGAAAACCTAAGTCTCCACTAATGATCATTTGCTTAACAATCTATCTGTTCCTATAATCCTTAACACTCCATTCACACACAACTATACCCAGTTCATAAAACCACACTTATGAGTTCATAAGCTGGCCACAATTATATGAGTTTAAGAACTTACTCTAGTCTGACCTTTGGCGTCCGTTCGCTGAGGGGCTCATAAACATTTCATATAACTATGAGTCAAGAATGTCATATAAGTATGAGTTCTAAGAATTCGTACTTAATCCTATATTCTCTACCTATGACCTATTTAGCTGTGTATAATAACTAGCGTGACACAACATTTCAATGATTACCCATGCCACCAACTAAGTAGTTTTTACACTAAGTACAATTCCCCGCCCATACAAGAAATCATACAACTCAGTTGATAACACGAGTCCTCATTGAAATCCCCACCTAATCGTAACCCCCTTTTTCCATACGAATTTCAATTCGTATTCATAATCCATAACTCTTTCATGAGTTTTCATAGTACCATTTCATAGTACAACTTACACACAGCATTTTGCTGTAAACTTTTCAATCAGTAGATTGATTCATTTCCCATATTATAACCTTTATCAGATCACGAGGTGATCTCATCGTATATATTACGATTCAATTCTATGACTTGATCGTTTTGTTTTACGATCTCCTATTCTTGCACTTTCAGTCTTTTAGACTCGATCTATTTACCATTACTGTTCAACTTTATTATCAGAGTTAGGGAACTCTGTATCTTAACAACTTACCGAGATTCGTCTTTGAATCTTACCGACCAACTAACTCTATTTGAGTTAGCACTTATCCTAATCACTGTGGTTATTGGTCTCAGGTATTCCTACCTAAGCTTTATAACTAACAGCTTTGATACCAACTGTGATAGCCCCGAATCCAGGCCCCAAATCGTCACGGATCCGGTATACTATTTCTATAACTATTTGCGGAAGATATAAACATAAATTGTTTATACATTAAACTTACACATAATCCCCAAGGTCGAGTAACCTTAACTTAATACACATTTCATAACTTTTCTAACACATAACATCTTTATCAAACTATACTATTACAAAATAGCCGCACGTTTTATCCCAAGTTGAACTTGGCCTTAACCTTTTCCTGTATCCGAACGCATTCGCATTATCTGCAATGTTTTATCATGATATAGCAAGGGTGAGCATGAAAGTTGCCCAGCAAGTTTAAATACAACAATATAACGATATATCATGATTGAAGAGTATGAATAATGGGGTTGCTATAATTCATCAATATAATTGAGAACTAGCACGAACAAATTTTTGACTGAACAAGTTTTAAACATGAACAAACATTTCTGAACCAACTGTTAATGAAGGTGATCAGCCTTTCATACCTAACTTATACATGCAAGATGTACAGAGTACAATTTTCATGGCAATCAGCAATTATTAAACATAAGCTTGAATAATTGTCACTGCACAGTATTTTCCATTATCAGATCAATAATTCATATTATTTGAATAATATTATTAGATAACATTATTGGCAATGTCTAGAAAGTTCTGTCAAGAAGAGGTTTGGTCACCTAATTGCGCGCCAGTAAGGAGAAATTCTTATCGCAAAGCCCCCTCTTTCCTGGGAATGGCCTGGTTGTCATAAATGTGATTCTGTAATATTATTTGTGAATAATTAATTATTGATTCATATGATAACGAAATATTTATTTTATGTGGATATAAATGTTGGATATATTTATTGTGGTTAAAAATGAAGGAGTTAATGTTGAGGTGTTTTATCAGTATTTTTGTCGGAATGGAGGATATTAAAAATTAAACCAGTATTTTTGAGATATATTGCATGAGTTATAATTTTTAATCCGACCGTTGGATCGTTGTAATTTTTAGATATGTTATACATATATAAGTTAAGTATATGTCCACAAATTTTGAACCGTTAAAAATAAACGTATGATTTGTTATGAATTTTAAGAGGTGACTGATTCAGAAATTAGGTTTATAAATCATTTTGGTGAAAAATTCTAGAATTGGTGGGCCCCACTCTTGGTTGGTGAAGAAATGTGCTGAGATTTTTATTAAAATGTGGTGGGTGGGAATAGTAGCAGGTAAAGCCATCAGGTTGCAGGTTACGTCTGTTTTGGCGTGCTAACATTTTCCTATAAATAGAGGGTTAAGTTAGAATTGAAAATCTCACTAGAAACAAGTTTTCTCTCTTTATCTCTCTAGATTATTGAGTGTATTTTGTGATTATTTAGATAATTTGTGAGTTTCTGTTACTAAGTGCAAGTTTCCTTTAGCCTTATACCTATATTCCGATCAGAAGTACTGATATTTTGAGGTAAGGGATGTTATTTTCTTCATATATTATATTATTTCTTCAATATAATTATGCCGAAGTATTGATCTGAACTTTTTATCAAATTTGGAACTTTTTGTGTCGAGGTTACTTTTCACGTATACGACACTATTCACGAATACGAGACTATTCACCAAAAAACTAAATTTTTTTCTTTTTGTCCAAAATATCTATTATGGTAACTATCTTTGATTGTATCCATATTTTGATCTTTATTCTTGAATTTTATTTCAAAATTGGTTATTATGGAGTATTATTGATCTTTGATAAACTGTTATATGAATCCCTACTATTTGACCTTCTGTCTCACTGGATTCGTTTTCTTTAAAATATTTTTCATCATCCTCAGTCCTAAATGATGATATTACTAAATATCTTTGGTTTGTAGTGCAAAGATAAATGATTAACTGATGAATATCTTTGGCCCGTAGTGCAAAGATGAACAGGTGTTGAGATGAACATGACCAACTGGTGATACAAATGAATATCTTTGGCCTGTAGTGCAAAGATGAATATTTGATTAAAGATGTATATTGATTGTTGTTACAGGGATAAAATATTGATGATGGACTTTTAAATCTTAGAAGATAGTAGAACTAGTCGGGGTACGGAGTGATGGTTCTAGAAAGATATTTTAACAGTCCTCATTATTTCTGTAAAATAGTGTTTGAATAGTTGTAATGAGGACTTATTTGAGTGTGGATATTGTCTAGAAGACAATATTTATATTTAAACTCATAGTATGTGTTGTCGTATTTTACACGACAATTGTATTATTGAAGTTGTAGTTTGCTTTCTGTACCATGTATTTGGCGACTCAGAGTGGGTGTTTTATACCTATTTTGGGGGCGTCACAGTTGGTATCAGAGCTTAGGGATATGGTCTCTGGCGGAGATCAGGGAATAGAACTAGGAGGGGAGAGCTGAGTAAATCATTCGCTAGTGTGTCCTATCTAAGCTCATTTTTTGGTCGGTCATAATATATGGATATTATATTATATGTTAATTTGTTTAATTAACCCTTGTTTTATGGCAGTATTTAAGAATGGCTGTTGAGAACGCTAACAATGGAGTGTATGAGACTGTGGAACAACCTTTAGTCACAAACTAGGAGAACGTGCAACAAGAAGACAATATTCCTCTTGTAAACAACACTACCGAGCAAAAGATGAATGATGGAATGTTTAGGAGCTTTTTGTAGTTCATGCAAAACCAGACGAGGGAAACTCGTGCAAAGAATACGGGTGGAAATACTAGCAATGCACGGATATTTTGAGGTAAGGGATGTTATTTTCTTCATATATGATATTATTTCTTCAATATCATTATGCCTAAGTATTGATCTTAACTTTTTATCAAATTTGGAACTTTTTGTGTCGGGGTTATTATTCACGTATACGGCACTATTCACCAAAAAATGAAATTTTCTTCTTTTTATCCAAGCTGTCTATTTTATTCAACTCCAGACTTTGTGTTCCTAACGATTCTGACTTGAAGCATAGAATCATGATGGTGGCACACAACACACCATTTACAATCCATCCTGGGAGTACCAAAATGTATCATGATCTTCGACATACATTTTGGTGGAGCAATATGAAAAGAGAGATCGCAGAGTTTATCTCGAGGTGTTTAACTTGTCAACGTGTAAAGGCAGAGCATCAAATGCCAAAGGGTCTATTAAAACCACTTGAGATTCTAAAATGGAAGTGGGAACACATACTATGGATTTCGTTACGGGTCTTCCCATGGTTTCTCAAGGCATAGATGCGATTTGGGTTATTGTTGATAGATTAACCAAGTCTGCCCATTTCTTGCCCATACGTGAGACTTATTCCCTTTAAATTCTTGCTAGTATGTACGTGAACGAGATTGTGAGATTGCACGCCATGCCAGTATCCATAGTTTCGGATCGTGACCCAAGATTCACTTCACGATTTTGGGTTAGCTTACAGAAAGCTATGGGCACGGACTTACGATTCAGTTCGGCATACTATCCTCAAACGAACGGACAATCAGAGAGGACTATTCAAACTCTTGAAGATATATTAAGACTCTGTGTCCTAGATCTTAAAGGGAGTTGGGATAAGTACCTACCATTGGTGGAATTCTCCTACAACAACAGTTATCAGGCGAGCATAGGTGTGGCTCGATTCGAGGCGTTGTATGAAAGAAAATGTCGTTCTCCAGTATTCTGGGACGAGGTGGGTGAAGCAACATTGTTAGGACCAGAGTTGGTACGCATGACTACAGAGAAGATCCAAACGATTCGATAACGTATACAAACGGCACAAGATCGACAAAAGAGTTATGCGGATCTTCATCGGAAGGACGTGGAATTTAATATTGGGGATCATGTATTGTTACGTGTTGCACCATGGAAGGGAGTTACAAGATTTGGGAAGAGAGGAAAGCTCAATCCAAGATTTGTTGGTCCATTTGAGATTCTTGACCGAATAGGAAATGTGGCCTATAGACTCGCATTACCTCCAAGTATGTCTCGTGTTCATAATGTTTTTCATATATCTATGCTTCGTAAATATGTTAAATACCCGAACCACATTATTGAGTTAGAACCAGACGAGATAGCTGAAGATTTAACGTACGAGGAGGTACCTGTTAAGATTTGGATAGTAAAGAGCATGTCCTACGCACGATGGTTATACCACAAGTTAAGGTTTTGTGGAGAAACAATGCTATTGAAGAGATGACCTGGGAGTTGGAATCAGAAATGAAAGCGAGGTATCCTCACCTTTTCGAAACACCAGGTACGTACGTCAATTTCGAGGATGAAATTTCATAAGTAGGGGAGGTTGTAAGACCCCAACTTTTTAATAAATAAAATCGAATATCCTCTAATTATTATTGTGAATAATAAGGTATTAATTTGATATAATTCTCTGGTTGTGGGTGAAATATGCAAATTTTGCAAAATAAGCAAGTGTTTATTAAATAATCATTGTTGTCGGGGAATATTCATTTGGTCGTGAAATATTCTTGTTATCGGGGAATATTCGTACGACGGAACAGTCATTTGTGTTCTTCATAACAGAATAACTGTCGGATAAAGAAAACGACAAGTTTGAGTTTTTATAAATAATGGCGTAGTTGTTACCGTTAACACTGTTAGAATACTCGGTGGTTAAAATACAGTAATACACGTGGATGCACAGTATTGATGAATTATTAATCCTTACGTAAGAAGGCACTACTCAATAATTGTTACAATACTTACTGTTTAATATTTTATTTTATTGATTCAATAATTACTGCGTTGATATTTTATATTATTGTTGTTTCAATAATTGTCACTGCACAATATTTCCAATTATCAGATCAATAATTCATATTATTTGAATAATATTATTAGATAGCATTATTGGTAAAGTCTAGAAAGTTCTGTCAAGGAGAGGTTTGGTCACCTAATTGCGCTCTAGTAAGGAGAAATTATTATTGGAAATCCCCCTCTTTCCTGGGAATGGCCTGGTTGTTATAAATGTGATTCTGTAATATTATTTGTGAATAATTAATTATTTATTCATATGATAAGAAAATATTTATTTTATGTGGATATAAATGTTGGATATATTTATTGTGGTTAAAAAATGAAGGAGTTAATGTTGAGGTGTTTTATTAGTATTTTTGTCGGAATGGAGGTATTAAAAATTAAACCAGTATTTTTGAGATATATTTCGTGAGTTATAATTTTTAATCCGACCGTTGGATCGTTGTAATTTTTGGATATGTTATACATATATAAGTTAAGTATATGTCCACAAATTTTGAACCGTTAAAAATGAACGTATGATTTGTTATGAATTTTAAGAGGTGACTGATTCAGAAATTAGGTTTATAAATCATTTTGGTAGAAAATTTTAGAATTGGTGGGCCTCACTCTTGGTTGGTAAAGAAATGTGCTGAGATTTTTATCCAAATGTGGTGGGTGGGAATAGTAGCAGGTAAAGCCATCGGGTTGCAAGTTATGTCTGCTTCGGCGTGCTAACATTTTCCTATAAATAGGAGGCTAAGTTAGAATTGAAAATCGCACCAGAAATAAGTTTTCTCTCTTTCACTCTCTAGAATATTAAGTGTTTTTTTTGAGTATTTAGATACTTTGTGAGTTTCTGTTAATCAGTGCAAGTTTCCTTCAGCCTTATACCGATATTCCGATCAGAAGTACTGATATTTTGAGGTAAGGGTTGTTATTTTCTTCATATATGATATTATTTCTTCAATATCATTATGTCAAAGTATTGGTCTGAACTTTTTATCAAATTTGGAACTTTTTGTGTCGTAGTTTCTATTCACGTATATGGCACTATTCACGTATATGACACTATTCACGGATACAGCACTATTCACCAAAAAATGAATTTTTTTCTTTTTGTCCAAGATGTCTATTATGGTTACTATCTTAGATTGTATCCATGTTTTTTATCTTTATTCTTGAATTTTGCTTCAAAATTGGTTATTATGGAGTATTGTTGATCTTGGATAAACTGTTATACGAATCCGTACTATTTGTCCTTCTGTCTCACTGGATTCGTTTTCTTTAAAATATTTTTCATCATCCTCAGTCCTAAATGATGATATTACTAAATATCTTTGGCCTGTAGTGCAAAGATAAATAATTAACTGATGAATATCTTTGGCCCGTAGTGCAAAGATGAATAGGTGTTAAGATGAACATGAACAACTGGTGATACAATTGAATATATTTGGCCTGTAGTGCAAAGATGAATATTTAATTAAAGATGTATATTTATTGTTGTTACAGGGATAAAATATTGATGATGGACTTTTAAATCTTAGAAGATAGTAGAACTCATTCTCTACTTGACATTCTAATGGATTGCTGTTTTCGCTGCAGTTGTTGATCTAAAACTTGTTGTCTATTATATTTTATCAGATTTCTCCCTGTTGAAGACTAACGATAATTTGTTGTATATTATCTTAGTCATAATATTCTTTACTGGGCTAGTTGAGCTCACCATTTTCCTTTTTGTTCCATTTTTCTCAGGAGGTGAGAACATAGTAGGAACTAGTCAAGGTACGGAGTGATGGTTCTAGAAAGATGTTTTAGCAGTCCTTACTATTTCTTTAATATAGTGTTTGAATAATTGTAATGAGGACTTATTTGAGAGTGGATATTGTCTAGAAGACAATATTTGTATTTAAACTCACAGTATGTGTTGTCGTAATTTTCACGACAATTGTATTATTGAAGTTGTAGTTTGCTTTCTGTACCATGTATTTGGCGACTCAAAATGGGTGTTGTATACCTATTTTGGGGGCGTCATAATTGGTATCAGAGCTTAGGGATATGGTCTCTGGCAGAGATCGGGGAATAGAACTAGGAGGGGAGAGATGAGTAAATCCTTCGCTAGTGTGTCCTATCTAAGCTCATTTGTTGGTCGGTCATAATATAGGGATATTATATGATATGTTAATTTGTTTAATTAATCCTTGTTTTATGGCAGTATTTAAGAATGACTACTGAGAACGCTAACAATGGAGTGTATGAGACTGTGGAACAACCTTTAGTCACAAACCAGGAGAACGTGCTACAGGAAGACAATATTCCTCCTGTAAACAACACTACCGAGCAAACGATGAATGATGGAATGTTTAGGAGCTTTTTACAGTTCATGCGAAACCAGACGAGGGAAACTCGTGCACAGAATACGGGTGGAAATGCTAGCAATGCACGGATATTTTGAGGTAAGGGATGTTATTTTCTTCATATATGATATTATTTCTTCAATATCATTATGCCGAAGTATTGATGATAACTTTTTATCAAATTTGTAACTTTTTGTGTCGGGGTTATTATTCACGTATACGGCACTATTCACAAAAAAATAAAAAAAATTTCTTTTTATCCAAGATGTTTATTATGGTTACTATCTTTGATTGTATCCATGTTTTGATCTTTATTCTTGAATTTTGCTTCAAAATTGGTTATTATAGAGTATTATTGATCTTGGATAATGTAATAACCCGATATTTTCTATATAAATAAATAAGAAAGTTTGCATATTAATTTTTTTATTTTAAAGATGAGAACATGTGTCAAGTAATGTATATGTATATATGTGATAAATAAAATTATTTATTTCAAGAATAATTTCAAACAATTTTTTTAGAATTATTGATCATTATAAAGTAGAAATGTTTTTATTAATTATTTTCCATGAAAAATATGATTTTATATTATTTAAATAATATATAAAATGATTATTAGAATTATAATAATAATTATTTTATTATATGAATTGTTCAGAATATTTAAGTTAATTATTTAAGCTTAATTATTGATGTTATATATGAAGAATAAATAAGATATGGAATCCAAACCCTAAATTTGGGTAATGATCAATGGATGAGAATAATATAATATTAATTATATTTTAATTTTTCAGTGTTATAAATATGTACTGTAAATGTGGAGACTGATAATGGTTATTCAATTGTGGTAAATTAGGGCATGACCCTCATATCGTGTTATTAAACCCTAATTGTTAAACTCGGTTATGAGTTTGAGACTATGTAGTAATGGTGTTATATGAATTTTACTGTGAATTATATAATTTCTGTAATTAGGAGAAACCCTAATTATTTATTTAAAAACCCTAATTTCTATTAAAACCCTAATTAATTAGTATGTTTTAAATTAAAATTTTATTTCACATTGATTTTTAATTGTCCAAATCCTAGAAATTATTTGGAAAACTTTAAGATGTAAAATCTTGTGATTAAACCCTAGATTCAAGCACCTTGGACAAGAATACCCTTGAAATTTAAAATAATTATGAAAATGCTCTTTTATCCTATTAGTTGCATTATTACTAGCCAAATCTTATCCAAGATCTGGCCAGCCAACCTAGATCTACCTACAACCTACTCAGCAACACATGATCAGCATTGCCAGCATTCAATACATTGCATCATGTCATTTACATAATTCAAGAGAGAGAAATGCAAAAAAAAATAAAGCTCATTTGATCAAGCACACTTAGCCATTCTCTCTCTAGCTCAAACCCACGAAAATATAGTGATAGATCAGTTCTAAATCAAGCTCCATGATCACACTTAGCGAATCAGAAGCATAGAATCAAGAATTTGTTCATAAAGAGGTAAGAAACCTAGAAGAAATCTGACCTTGATCAAGGTGTTAGATGTTAGTTTTTTATGTTAAACATGTAGTATGTAGTCTTTAATGATAATCTGGGTTGCTAGATGTTAGATCTATAACATCTAGAGGCTCGAATTTGATGTTTTAAAAATTCTGGGAAAACATTTTTTTTTGATGTCTGATAGTGAATGTCAGGCCGTGTAGTTCTCTGTAGGTTTTTGATTTGTGTGTTTTAAGTGTTGGATCTTGTAGTATGTTGTAAAATCTTAAATCTGGAACTGGAATCAGGTTCATATTTGTTTTAGATTAAAAGTTATTTAAGGTCAAAGTAGGTTGACCAGCATTGACTGGCTGTTCTTGAAGCACAGAAATTTCCCAGAAGGTCTGACATGCATTTTGATGGCCTCTGATCTTGCTCCTTGTAATTTGTTTTTCCATGATTGTTGTTTTGTAGTTGTAAAAGGACATGAATACTACATCTTAAAGTCTTTGTATCACATATATACTTAACAGAAATAAATCTAGAGGTGGTCAAACTTGGTAGCCAAAACTGCTCAAGAACATTTCTGGGTTTCCCAGAAATGTTCAAGAACAGTTCCGGGAGGGTACTTTGACCGGATTAGATCTGCTTGAGCTATTGTTTTTATGTAATATATATCTTTATCTACATGTTTACTACAACCCTGGAATTCTTAGATCAGAAAAATATTGCACGATCATCAAGTTGTGGAAGCCCAAACATGCACCCTCAATCTGTTTTTCATTTCTGGAAAACCCAGAAATGAAGAATAGACTCTGACACGATTTTCTAAGCCTTAACCCGGTTTCATTAATACTTGTTAGACCCTACTATTGCTTGTAACATGTTCTATGATAGTTTGTCTACATGTCTCGACGAGCAGAAAACTTGTAACATTAACATATTGACAGATTTAAGGCCATGAAATGCGTTGACCAGCCATGACTATAGTTTCCTGGGTAGCCCAAAATATGATGAACACGCATGACAGGAAGTTTGAATGGCTAGATTTTCATGATGTTGTATGTTATGACCTGATTTTGATTGTTAATTGTAGTGTTACATTAACACTATAAGATCTGACCATTAGGTAGCCCAGAAACATTTCGAGATGAGAATTAGGCTCGGTCAAACAGGGAACCTTGTGCACTGACTTGTCAGTATTCTTGAGGCCAATAACACCTAACATGATAGATGAGTGTCGCTATAACCTATTGCGACGGTTATAATAATTTTATTTTACTAAATTCCTGAAAATGATTAACTATAGAAAAAAATTAGTTTTAATTATTAAAAATACCAAATAAATTACTAAAAATTATTTTAAAGTCTAAAAATTAGTTTTTAATTATTTTAAGTATATTTCATGAATATTTAATAATTTTGGGATATAAAAAGTATTTAATTTATTTAAGTATAATATTAAATAAATTATTTAAAAATGATTTTAATACATGAAAAATCATTTTAAAATAGGTTATGATATAAAAAGATATTTTAAGTTATTTTCTATAATTTTTAATATTTTATGATTATTTTCATTATTAATTAAATATTAATGATGATTAAGTTATTTAATAAAGATATTAAATAAATGATGAAAAATAGAATTAATGATTTAAAAATTTTATAAAAATGATTTAGAGATTTTAAAAATATTTTAAGTTATAAAATATAACTTTTGATATTTTGTCATGAAAAATATTAATATTTTAATATTAAGGATATTAGATTCATTTAATAATTATATTAGATAAAGAAATGTAAAATGATTTTAATATTAGAAAAAATCATTTTTAAGGGAAAATAAAGTCTTTAAAGATATTTTAATTTATAAAACATAAATTTTAATATTTAAAGCATAATTTTATTAATAAATCAATATTACTGATAATAATTTAATATTAATGATATTATTAAGTTTGTTTAATAATTATATTAACTAAATAGTTTTGAAATGATTTTATTGATTTAAAAATCATTTAAAGGTAATATTAATACTTTTAAAATATTTTGAGTTTATTATAAATAACTTTAATATTTTGGCAAAAGTTTCATTAATAGTTTAATATTAATTAAATTTTAATGATAATAGAATTAGTTAATATTTAAATCAATTAATAATTATTTTAGTGTTTGAAAATTTATGATAACTGTAATAATTATTTAAAAATTATTATAAGGCTATGAAAAATAATATAACTGATATTTAAAATATCTAAACGACTATTGAACTACACGATAGAGTCTTAGACTCAATATTTACCCGATAAAGCTGTCGGTACACCAAAATATTTCAGAAATTGATCTGGACTTAGATTAATTGACTAGATATGTGTCTGTTTATGATCCAATGACTGTTAAACATATGTGACAATGTGATTAGGTTATGTGCTGACTGCAATTAGCAGTACTATGTGATATGATATATTATTCTAATTGAACGAATGATCTTATTACTGATAGATCGCTATATAAAAGATTAATCTAAGTTACGTTATTGTAAGCAGCGGTTCAGGCAAGTGTCTAAACCTTATGCACTACTTTTATTTCGTGCAAACAGGTATATCATGTAATGCAAGTTTCCTAAACTTACTCCAATTATTATTTAGCAAGTATCTGATCTATTATTTACATTGTGCAAGTATTCTACCTCTGCATTTTCTTTATGCAACAGACATGAGTAAGAAAGTTTCAGAATCATATTATTGTGCTAGATTATTAACTCTATTATTATTGATTATGTATCCAATCTTTGTATTCATACAAGTTATTACATTATCCAATCATTGTATTATTGTATAATTCAGATATTTATTTTGTTCGTTAATTCGTATATAGGGTTAGACAAGTGCCCGCACTTGGATAACCATTGTATTTAATCATATGTTGATACATACTTTTTGATTTCAAGTATGTATATGTTGACTTAAAAGCCATCTAAGCTATTTGATTCAGCTAGACATAAAAATATTATTGAACAAGATAGAACGTTATTGTATCCAACCAGATTGTTTTGGTTCGGATTCCCGACTAAGTATGAACATCCCGAATATGGGAAGACTTTTGTGCACCTAAGGTGGATAGAGTGAACGATAATATCGTTCTTGTATGTAGTATTGATCAATACAGGGCACATTGGGCAGATCACCCTCGTGTCCGTAAGTTTTGACGGTTTGCGGATGAAGTTCTGCTAAACCCTAGCGAAAATAAAAAAACATTGTTCATAGTCAGTCGACTGATATCTAGTTATTGTCTATACGTAGTTTCAAAGATTACATATGAAAGTGATATGTTGTTAATATTGGTTCAGCTTACTTCACAACTGTTGATTCATTGTAGAAGTGTCTTTCAAAGAAAACATTTTATTTTTTCAGCTAATATATATTGTTGTTATTATTTGCTGGGCAATTAAATGCTCATTCTTGCTTTAAATTTAAATGTTTTCAGTTAAGTATGATCAACCAGAAGGTTCAGGCAAGAACAAGGGGAAAGGAAAGCTGTTCGAATGAGATTTATATTATGTTGTGTAATAGTTATAGTTTATTAAGACAATGATATTTATTATCTATCTTGTAATGTATTGTAGTAAAGGTTACGTACTTGGGATTAGACTTTGATATATGTAAATTAAGTTTGAATTCTATATTATTGTTATTATTATTAGTATTATTCAGCTTATAGAAATGGTATCGTGAAGCACCGAGTTCGGGTTTCAAGTACCCGAATTTGGGGGCGTCACAGGTTGGTATCAAAGCTATAAGCATGAATTTGCGAAGAGCCCCGAGCCTTTTGCTGGTGACATCCCTTTAAGGGAAGGCACCGAAGCCGTACTTTCAGTAGGGGATGCCGAGCGAGTCGGTAGCAAGTTAATAGGTATCACTGTGAGGTGCTATGGTTGGAAGTACCATGAGTGTCACAGGTTGGTATCAAATCTTTAGGGTTAGAAATCTTAGGTGCGATCGACCTTAGGCTATAACCTTAGAACAGAGGGAAACGTTAAAAATACAAGTAACTCATATAGAGTTTAAAAGGAGATGAATTAAATAAATTCATCGTTAAACAAAATAAAAGATAACTTATATAAAATTATTAATTATTGTGTGTATATACATGTTAATCAAGATAATTGGTGTGTAGATGTTATGTGAGATAAGGATTAGCATACCCTCAGGTCGTAAAAAAGGAGTCAACCTCCATAACCAAGCCAATATCAAAGCCAATAGCTGAAATAGAGGCTCACATTGAAAGCTACCTCAATGAGGTGATTATACAGGAAAGTGTAGTACTGGACCCAGGAATGATAGTATGACTGATAGGTAGAGTATAGTTACAGGATAAAAGATCAAGCTCGAGTTCTTAAACTCATATGTTTGTGGTGAGTTCCTAAACTCATAATGTGTGGAAGGTTTGATGAACTAGGTGTAGTTATGTGAGAATGGATTATTGAGGATAATAGAAATATATAGAATGCTAAGTAATTGATCCTTAGTGAAGGCATATGAAATGATTAGTATTAGTGTTATTTGAATATGTATGATTCTATGATAAGTATGTCTGTGTAAAGTAGTATTCTCAACTTTTGTATAAGTTGTGGCAACGATTCCAAACTATTATGTCACAAAAGGGATCACTGATGTTTAAAGTAGTATGTGCTATGCTATGGAAAGTACGATGAATTAGTTAGATGAACATGATCTTATTTAATCAGATAATGCCGCCAAGACATAAATGAAACCAAAAGGCAGAAGAACCTATCAACAAAGCTGGAGGACAACCAGACCCGACATAAAATTTTGTGAATACAGACGCTCAAGCTATGTAGAATGGATCACCAACCGTGACAAATCAGCCAAATAATCGATCGACAAACTTCAAAGACTTAAAGGAAATCGAACCGTCAGGAATTAGAGGATCAACTGACCCTGTAGAGATGTTTATGACAGCTAAAGTAATAGATGGGAAAAAGACAGCTTTCGTCACCTATACAATGAAAGGGGAGACAAATTTTTCGTGGGAAGCAAATCAAGCTAGAGCCGGAGAAGAAAATAGTGGGAGTAAGACTGGGAAAAGAAAAAGGAGATAATTTTTGGAATACCAGAAGTAGGCCAGGAGGTGGAAAGAAAAAGGTTGAGCAGTGTGGGAATTGTGGAAAGAATCCCTCAGGGGAGTGTCTTAAGGGTAAGTTTGTGTGTTACAAGTGTGGGCATGAGGGACATATCTCTCCTAACTGCCCCAATCCAAGGATGAACAAGAGGTGTTTCAAGTGTGGATCAACGGAGCATAAGGTGAAAGACTGTCCGAAAAAGGGAGGGGATACAGGCAGCGCGAGTAAAGGAAAATGCAGTGGGACTCTAGTGACAACGGAACCTACTTCAAAAAACAAACCAACAGAATCAACCGCAAGAGTTTTCAATATGACGGTCCAGTATACGGTGGCAGCTGAGAATGCAACTCCAGGTATTATTTGTATAACTTGTATCTTTCGATATATATGATTTTCTAATATATAATAAATTATTTTATAAAAATATTTTGAAGGAGGAATTTGAGTTTTTTTAGAAATCAAGCTTCCGTTTAATCAGAAAGATAAGCTTTATATGAATAGTTAAAGATCAGTTCGTTCAAATCTGATCGAGATCTATTTGAAATGACTATGTATGTTATGTACCCTTGTAAGTATGAGTTTTTACAACGGTGATTCCAGGGACGGAATCCTTATAAGAGAGGGTGAATGTAATAACCCGATATTTTCTATATAAATAAATAAGAAATTTTGTATATTAATTTTTTATTTATTTTAAAGATGAGAATATGTGTCAAGTAATGAGTTGTATATATGTGACAAATAAAATTATTTATTTCAGGAATAATTTTAAACAATTTTATTTTAGAATTATTGATCATTATAAAGTATATTCCTATAATAATTAATTTTTATAAGTAGAAATGTTTTTATTAATTATTTTCCATGAAAAACATGATTTTATATTATTTAAATAATATATAAAATGATTATTAGAATTATAATAATAAAAATTTTATTATATGAATTGTTAAGAATATTTAAGTTAATTATTTTAGCTTAATTATTGATGTTATATATGAAGAATAAATAAGATATGGAATCCAAACCCTAAATTTGGGTATTAATCAATGGATGAGAATAATAATATAATATTAATTATATTTTAATTTTTCAGTGCTATAAATATGTACTGTAAATGTGGAGACTGATAATGGTTATTCAATTGTGGTAAATTAGGGCATGACCCTCATATCGTGTTATTAAACCCTAATTGTTAAACTCGGTTATGAGTTTGAGACTGTGTAGTAATGGTGTTATATGAATTTTACTGTGTAGTATACAATTTCTGTAATTAGGAAAAACCCTAATTATTTATTTAAAAACCGTAATTTCTATTAAAAACCCTAATTAATTAGTATGTTTTAAATTAAAATTTTATTTCTCTTTGATTTTTAATTGTCCAAATCCTAGAAATTATTTGGGAAACTTTAAGATGTAAAATCTAGTGATTAAACCCTAGATTCAAGCACCTTGGACAAGAATACCCTTGAAATTTAAAATAATTACGAAAAATGCCCTTTTGTCCTATTAGTTGCATTATTGCTAGCCAAATCTTATCCAAGATCTGGCCAGCCACCCAAGACCTACCTACAAGCTACTCAGCAGCACATGATCAGCATTGCCAGCATTTAATATATTGCATCAAGTCTTTTGCATAATTCAAGAGAGAGAAATGCAAAAAAATAAAGCTCATTTGATCAAGCACACTTAGCCATTATCTCTCAAGCTCAAACCCACGAAAATATAGTGCTAGATCAGTCCCCAATCAAGCTTCACGATCACACTTAGCAAATCAGAAGCATAAAATCAAGAATTTGTTCATAAAGAGGTAAGAACCCTAGAAGAAATCTGACCTTGATCAAGGAGTTAGATGTTAGTTTTTTAGTGTTAAACATGTAGTATGTAGTCTATAATGATGATTTGAGTTGCTAGATGTTCGATCCATAATATCTAGAGGCTCAAATTTGATGTTTTAAAAATTCTGGGAAAACATTTTTTTTGATGTCTGACAGTGAATGTCAGGCCGTGTAGTTCTCTGTAGGTTTTTGATTTGTGTGTTTTAAGTGTTGGATCTTGTAGTATGTTGTAAGATCTTAAATCTGGAACTGGAATCAGGTTTATATCTGTTGTAGATTAAAAGTTATTTAAGGTCAAAGTCGGTTGACCGGCATTGACTGTCTGTTCTTGAAGCCTAGAAATTTCCCAGAAGGTCTGACATGTATTTTGATGGCCTCTGATCTTGCTCCTTGTAATTTGTTTTGCCATGATTGTTGTTTTGTAGTTGTAAAAGGACATGAATACTACATCTTAAAGTCTTTGTATCACATATATACTTAACAGAAATAAATCTAGAGGTGGTCAAACTTGGTAGCCAAAACTGCTCAAGAACATTTCCTGGTTTCCCAAAAATGTTCAAGAACAGTTCCGGGAGGGTACTTTGACCGGATTAGATCTGCTTGAGCTATTGTTTTTTTGGGTGTTTTTATGTAATATATATCTTTATTTACATGTTTACTACAACCCTGGAATTCTTAGATCAGAAAAATATTGCACGATCATCAAGTTGTGGAAGCCCAAACATGCACCCTCGATCTGTTCTTCATTTCTGGAAAACCCAGAAATGAAGAACATACTCTGACACGATTTTCTAAGCCTTAACCCGGTTTCATTAAAACTTGTTAGAACCTACTATTGCTTGTAACATGTTCTATGATAGTTTGTCTAAATGTCTTGACGAGCAGAAAACTTATAACATTAACATATTGACAGATTAAAGGCCACGAAATGCGTTGACCGGCCATGACTATAGTTTTCTAGGTAGCCCAGAATATGATGAACACGCCTGACAGGAAGTTTGAATGGCTATACTTTCATGATGTTGTATGTTATGACCTGGATTTTGATTGTTAATTGTAGTGTTACATTAACACTATAAGATCTGACCATTAGGTAGCCCAGAAACATTTCGAGATGAGAATTAGGCTCGGTCAAACATGGTACCTTGTGCACTGACTTGTCAGTTTTTTTGAGGCCAAGAACACCTAACATGACAGATGAGTGTCGCTATAGCCTATAGCGACGGTTATAATAATTTTATTTTACTAAATTCTGGAAATTGATTAAATGTAGAAAAAAATTAGTTTTAATTATTAAAAATAATAAATAAATTACTAAAAATTATTTTAAAGTCTGAAAATTAGTTTTTAATTATTTTAAGTATATTTCATGAATATTTAATAGTTTTGAGATATAAAAAGTATTTAATTTATTTAAGTATAATATTAAATAAATTATTTAAAAATGATTTTAATACATAAAAAATCATTTTAAAATAGGTTATGATATAAAAAGATATTTTAAGTTATTTTCTATAATTTTTAATATTTTGTGATGATTTTCATTATTAATTAGATATTAATGATGATTAAGTTATTTAATAAAGATATTAAATAAATGATGAAAAATAGAATTAATGATTTAAAATTTTTATAAAAATGATTTAAAGATTTTAAAAATATTTTAAGTTATAAAATATAACTTTTGATATTTTGTCATGAAAAATATTAATATTTTAATATTAAGGATATTAGATTCATTTAATAATTATATTAGATAAAGTAATTTAAATGATTTTAATATTAGAAAAAATCATTTTTAAGAGAAAATAAAGTGTATAAAGATATTTTAAGTTATAAAACATAACTTTTAAAATTTAAAGTATAATTTTATTAATAAATCAACATTAATGATAATAATTTAATATTAATGATATTAAGATTATTTAATTATTATATTAAATAAATAGTTTTAAAATAGTTTTATTGATTTAAAAATTATTTAAAGGTAATATTAATACTTTAAAAATATTTTGAGTTATTATAAATAAATTTAATATTTTGGCAATAGTTTCATTAGTAGTTTAATATTAATTAAATATTAATGATAATAAAATTAGTTAATATTTAAATCAATTAATAATGATTTCAGTGTTTGAAAATTTATGATAAAGTATAATAATTATTTTAAAATTATTATAAGACTACGAAAAATAATATGATTGATATTTAAAATATCTAAACGACTATTGAATTACACGATAGAGTCTTAGACTCGATATTTACTCGATAAAGCCGTTGGTACACCGAAATATTTCAGAAATTGATCTGGACTTAGATAAATTGACTAGATATGTGTTTGTTTATGATCCAATGACTGTTAAACATATGTGACAATGTGATTAAGTTATGTGCTGACTGTAATTAGCAGTACTATATGATATGATATATTATTCTAATTGAACGAATGATCTTATTACTGATAGGTCGCTGTATAAAAGATTAATCTAAGTTGGGTTATTGTAAGCAGTAGTTCAGGAAAGTATCTAAACCTTATGCACTACTTTTATTTCGTGCAAACTGGTATATCATGTTATGCAAATTTCCTAAACTTACTCCAATTATTATTGAGCAAGTATCTGATCTATTATTTATATTGTGCAGGTATTCTACCTTTGCATTTCCTTTATACAACAGACATGAGTAAGAAAGTTTCAGAATCATATTATTGTGCCAGATTATTAACTCTATTATTATTGATTATGTATCCAATCTTTGTATTCATACAAGTTCTTACATTATCCAATCATTGTATTATTGTATAATTCAGATATTTATTCTGTTTGTTAATTCGTGTATAGGGTTAGACAAGTGTCCCTAATTGGATAACCATTGTATTTAATCATATGTTGATACGTACTTATTGATTTCAAGTATGTATATGTTGACTTAAAAGCCGTCTAAGCTATTTGATTCAGCTAGACATAAAAATAGTGTTGAACAAGATAGAACGTTATTGTATCCAACAAGATTATTTTGGTTCAGATTCCTGACTAAGTATGAACATCCCGAATATGGGAAAACTTTTGTGCACCTAAGGTGGATAAAGTGAACGATAATATCGTTCTTACATGTAGTATTGATCAATACAGGGCACATTGGGCAGATCACCCTCGTGTCAGTAAGTTATGACGGTTTGCGGATGAAGTTCTGCTAAACCCTAGTGAAAATGAAAAAAACAATGTTTATAGTCTGTCGACTGATCTCCAGTTATTGTCTATACGTAGTTTCAAAGATTACATATGAAAGTGATATATTGTTATTATTGGTTCAGCTTACTTCACAACTGTTGATTCGTTGTAGAAGTGTCTTTCAAAGAAAACATTTAATTTTTTCAGCTAATATATATTGTTGTTATTACTTGCTGGACAATTAAATGCTCATTCTTCCTATAAATTTAAATGTTTTCAGTTAAGTATGATCAACCAGAAGGTTCAGGCAAGAACAAGGGGAAAGGAAAGCTGTTCGAATGAGATTTATATTATGTTGTGTAATAGTTATAGTTTATTAAGACAATGATATTTATTATCTATCCTGTAATGTATTGTAGTAAAGGTTACGTACTTGGGATTAGACTTTGATATATGTAAATTAAGTTTGAATTCTATATTATTGTTATTATTATTAGTATTATTCAGCTTATAGAAATGGTATCGTGAAGCATCGAGTTCGGGTTTCAAGTACCCGGATTTGGGGGAGTCACAGATAAACTGTTATACGAATCCCTACTATTTATCCTTCTGTCTCACTAGATTCGTTTTCTTTAAAATATTTTTCATCATCCTCAGTCCTAAATAATGATATTACTAAATATATTTGGCCTGTAGTGTAAAGATAAATGATTAACTGATGAATATCTTTGGCCCGTAGTGCAAAGATGAACAGGTGTTGAGATGAACATGACCAACTGGTGATACAAATGAATATCTTTGGCCTGTAGTGCAAAGATAAATATTTGATTAAAGATGTATATTGATTGTTGTTACAGGGATAAAATATTGATGATGGACTTTTAAATCTTAGAAGATAGTAGAACTCATTCTCTACTTGACTCTTCTAATGGATTGTTGTTTCCGCTGCAGTTGTTGATTTAAAACTTGTTATCTATTATATTTTATCAGATATCTCCCTGTTGAAGACGAACGATAATTTGTTGTATATTATCTTAGTCATAATATTCTTTACTGGGCTAGTTGAGCTCACCCTTTTCCTTTTTGTTCCATTTTTCTCAGGAGGTGAGAACATAACAGGAACTAGTCGGGGTACGGAGTGATGGTTCTAGAAAGATGTTTTAGCAGTCCTCACTATTTTTGTAAAATAGTATTTGAATAATTGTAATGAGGACTTATTTGAGTGTTGATATTGTCTAGAAGACAATATTTGAATTTAAACTCACAGTATGTGTTGTCGTATTTTGCACGACAATTGTCTTATTGAAGTTGTAGTTTACTTTCTGTACCATGTATTTGGTGACTCATAATTGGTGTTGTATACCTATTTTGGGGGCGTCACAATACTACTATATATATAAACATAGAATAACCTAAACGCATAACACATAACCCAATCAGTCTATAACACACATAAGACTCAGTATCAGGTCAAACTATTCAGTCTGACTTGAGTTCGACAAAGTTCTAACGTCCTGACGGTCTAGGCGGACATTTACCGAGCCTAAGTTCAATTAAACTTTGCCTAACACTTAACAATTATCTCAGATAAATTTAATAATAGTCGAAATATTTTTCTAAGTCTCATGATAATTTTCAGATAATTATTATTATTTAAAATGATCTTTAAATCATTAATATCGTATTTATATACTATAAATACCACAATATTCTAATATCATTAATATATATTTAATATCAAACATTAATGAAAACATGTCATAATATTATAATATATTTATAATGTCATAAAGTATTTTTAATACTTTAAAATCGCCTTTATATGATTTTTAAACAATTAAATTCTTTATCCGATAATTGCTATTAATATCAAAATATTAATATTTTCATGACAAAATATCAAAAGTTATATTTTATAACTTAAATTTTTTTATAACACATAAATCATTTTTATATGATTTATAAAACATTTATTCTATTTTTCCATAATTTATTTAATATATTTATTAAATTAACTAATTACCATTAATATTGATTAATTAATAAAATTCATTACAAAATATCAAATTTTATTTAAAAATAACTTAAAATATTTTCTAACACCAAAAAAATAATTTCATAAGCAACTATAGATTTTATTTCACTTAAATATTTAATTTATATTTATTACATATTTTTATTACTTTATTTATACCCGAAAGAAATTTTTTCGGCATAAAATATTACTTATAGTCAAATCTCTCCCCGTAGGATTTTATTATATTTATTATGACTTATTATTTCGCCGGAACGCGATTCGGAACGTCAAACGTCAAAATCGCTCGACGCGCCGACGCTCGGCGTTCGCTCAAATTTTAGTTCTGACATGCTACTTTACAGATTTATAATTCTCAGATCGTGAATCATATAAGAGTGAAATTTTGGGCATATTATAGACCTCATGACATAGTATTTTAGAAAAATTTCACACCGCAAAAATGGATCATGGAAGCTCATAAAAACAGTGCGTGAAACGGACGTCAAGCAGCAATCAGCACAACTCAGCCCATGAGTGCGCGACGCTCGATAGGCGCTGCTGCTGCTCTGCCTGTTGTGCATCTTGAGGTAGCCACTTTGCAATTTTCTCACGCATTACTCGTAACTACGATTAATCTGATTTTTGGATATGTTATCCATGACATACCAATGTATTGGTAGAAAATATCACCCAGTAATTTCGGACCTCTTACGCAGCCTAAAACAGACCCGAAAAATGTCCACTCGCAACAATTTTCATCTTTTTCCCAGATTTACCCTCTTTCGCTAAAACAGTAATAACTTTTTCATTTTAAAATATTTTTAGGCGATTCTTGAGCCCACGCGAAACTAACTTCCGGGACTACAACTCTTTGCTACTGATGGTTTTCCAGATTCCGAACATATCAGCCCAGAAATTCCGTTCAAGTGGACTACATCGCACTTGTTAGATAGTTTTGACACTACTACTTTGAAATGTCATAACTCTCTCCTCCGATGTCAGATTTAGTCCATTCTGGAGTCTATGGAAAGCTCATTGAGTGTACTATAACATATCAAAAGCTCAGAATTTTTAGAGTACTTTAGATAACCCCGAATTTTCAGTTTAGGGACAACAGTCACTAGCTTTTCTAAGCTTTATAAAAATTGTTTTACTTTTCTTTCTTTGGATCAAACTTTTAACATCTAAAATAGTTAGATCTACACATAACACCCTTTAAAACATGTAGATCAAGAGTTTAAAAGTTCAAAACATAAGTTCTTTATTTCATCCAAATCAATAAAATAAAAATACATAAACTAATTGTTTAGGGTTTATACCTTTTCCCTTTTGGGTTTTTCTTTTTCTTCTTCTTCTTCTTGTTCTTGGTAGGTGGAGCTATGAACCAAAGCTACTCTTCTACTTCTCTCTAAGCCCCGGGGCAGCCCCCTCATGGATTTTCTCTCTATTATTTTGTTTTTTCTTTCCTTATCTATTTAGAATGAGATGAAAAAATTTATTTACAAAATAAATGAGGGATATTTATAGTATGAGAAATGCATATATATATAACATATGTATGTATATAGAAAATCTCCCAACATCCCTTCCATATCTCTTTCATATCTTTCCATATCTCTACTAAATCTATCCAATATCTTCTCTTTCTCTCTCCTATCTCTACAAAATCTTACAAATCTCTCCAAATATCTTAACAAATCTATGAAAATAACATGTGCATATTTTCTCACCCATTGGGATAAATGTTGGGGGCAATCCTTTACTTGTTTGGGCTCTCTAATAATTAATCTTTTGGACTATAAATTTAATTTCTTGGGCCATAAAATTTACATAGTCCAATACTTTTAATATTATTATTCCCTAATTATTTAATCAGGGTTTTCATGTACACAATTATAATTTAAATCCTTACTTACATACACTTAATTTCTTAACCCAATTAGACTTGCTATAATTAGATTATAAAATTAATTAATTGAGATGTATAAAATAAATCACTTAGAATTAGTATATATTATAAATAATAATATTCTCCCATACCATAACCTTTAAGTTATTCAATTTTTTATTCCTAATATACAATTAGCTTATCCTAGTTTCTTTTATTTGTTTATATAATAAACAAATAAACAAATACATAATATTCATATTCATTACACACATAACTTTTAATCCCTTAGGGTTTTATACAAAACATTAGGCTTTCTAATTTAGCAATTAGGATTATCCCTAATATATACACAAAAATACTTAAGCCATTGTCTTTAGCCTTTGATCCAAATTAAGGTTTCGAATTCCCAGAACTGAAATTAGGGTTTCAGAATCGGTTTCTAGGGTTTCTTATCCTATTGCTAGGGTTTTCTAACTGAACAATGATATTCATCAATAATATTAGGGTTTGACGATGATAAAATTTATCTGGTCAATCCTTGACCCTTAACAACATATTCTGAACACATATAATACCATATCCACAAAACATATACACATATATACTTAATCCTGAATAATTCTCCAAAATCCTACACAGAATTTTGAAATCCTTAAAATTTCATTTCAGAACTGCCAATTTCATACACTTATTTTCTGTCTAGGTTCTAATAGTGAACCTTAAATCAATCAATTATGATTTTTAAAATTTTCTAAATTCTCGGGTTGTCACAGATACTGCCACAAAACAAGGGTTAGTTAACATGTAACATATTATCTCTATACTCTGACCATCCAATTAAATACCAAATAAATTTAAGTAGGTTATACTAGCGAAAAAATTCCCCGTCTCTCCCCTCCTAGTTCTAGTCTCACATCTTAGCCAGGGGTCATATCCCTAAGTTTTGATACCAACTGTGACGCCCCCAAAATAGGTATACATCACCTATTCTGAGTCGCCAAATACATGGTACAAAATACAAATACAATCTTAAATATACAACATGAGCTGTGAGTTTTAATACAAATATTGTTTTCTAGACAATATATAAACTCAATGGAGTCCTCATTACATTTATTTTCACACTATTTAACAGAATAGTGAGGACTACTAATACTATTATCTGGACAGTCACTCTGTTCCCCGACTAGTCCCGGCTACATTCTCATTTCCTGAAGAGAACGGTGAAAGAAAGGGTGAGCTCAACTAGCCCAGTAAGAAATATTATGACTAAGATAATGCAGAATAAATTATCGTAAGCCTTCAACAATGTTAAACTAATAAAATATAATAAACACCAAGTTTAACTGCAGTGGAACAAGCAATCCATTAAAAGAGTTAAGTAGAGAATAAAATCTATTATCTTTTATGATTTAAAAGATTTTTCATCACTTTTATCACTGAGACTCAGCTTAATAAATAATCCACATCTTCCATGCACTACGGCTAAGGATATTCATTAGTATCACAACCACAAATTATCCATGCACTACGGGCCAAGGATATTCGTGTATTCATCAATGGTCATGAACATGCCAACAACTGTCCATCAATGCACTACGGGCCAATGAGGGACAAAACACCTTTTTAGGTGGTAGGTGAGAAAGCAGCCTGCAATGTCAGTGGGCCAGAATGCAGAACTCAGAAGATGTGCATAAATGTCTCCATCACAGTACAGAAAGTTCAGATGCATTTAATGTCACAACGGATGGATCCAACAGATACTTTTCAACATCACATATATACAAATCAGACAAATGAGAGATAAATAAGCAAGCATTAATCAAACAATGTGAACATCTCTCTCAAGCTCAACTCTACGATCTGAGATATTGCAAAGCTTGCTCAGTTACTCAGTTCTTAACAAACCAGTGCTTACACAGCAACTGAGTAGCAACCATCAAGAATTCAACAACTATCAATCAACTGAAGAAGTATACCAAGTCTGCTAGACTTGAAGAGTTCATAGTGAACTGTAAGAAAGCCAAGTCTGTTGGACTTGAAGAGTTCAAGAGTGAACTAGAGAACTTCCTAGACTGCTGGTCTAGAAGGAATCTGTGTGATTCAGAAGATTGTAAAAGACATCCTTAGTGGATATCCTACTCGTTGAGTAGAAGAGTGGACTAGGAGCTTTGAGTGCTCTAAACCACTTAAAAATAACTGTGTCGTTTACATTCATGCTATAACTGTTATAACTGCTATATCTGCTATAACTGCCTTACTCGCTCATAACTTCATTTCTTGGTAAAGAAGATTAAAACAAATACTAATTCCGCAAAGTTTTAATCATTATCTAAGAACAAGTTAAAACGAAAAGATTTAAAAATATCTATTCAACCCCTCCCCTTCTAGATAACTTGTGCCTACTAGGAACTAACAATTGGTATCAGAGCAGGTTCTATTTTATAGCTTACACGCTTTAGTAGATCCAAATGGCACTCGTACCAAGCGAATCCAGGATCGGGGAGGCAGCAAGTCACCAATGTGTAACAAGGATAAATTTGCTAACTGGAAAGTCAGGATGCAAACTTACATGGACTCAACAATGTGGAATGGACAGACACAGAGAAGAGAGCTGTCCAACTTGATAAAAAGGCAAAGAACATCCTGTTCCAATCTTTTGAGGACGATCTGTTTGAAAATGTTGTAAACAGTAAAATAGCTAAGGAAGTTTGGGAAGCACTACTACTTATGCGCGAAGGAACTGAAGAAGTCAGAGAGAACAAACAGTCTCTCCTGACACAGTAGTATGAAATATTCGCTCATGTGCAGGGAGAAAACGTGACTGTGACTTATGAAAGACTCAACATTCTGCTCAACTCTCTACGAGCGTATTGGAAGATCTATCATAACTAGGATCTAACAATAAAGTTCATCAGAGCCCTACCGAGAAGGTGGGATGCAAAGACCACAACAATAAGAGAATCAAAGAATCTTAATGAGATGACAGTTCAACAACTGTATGGAAATCTCCTGACGTACGAACTGGAGCTGACACAACGCGTCGAAACCTTATCAGAAGGAAGAAGAAAGGATAAGGGTGTTGCTCTTAAGGCAAATGAAGGTGCATCAAAATTTATCACCGAGATTGACTTTGATGATGATGGAGACGATGACGATGACTTTGCTATGTTGATAAAGAGACTAAGAAGGTTCAAGCGACAAGGCAGAACCGGCAAGCCAAAGAAAGTCAGCAACTACGTCAGCCTGGAACAAATGAATGATTTATGCTATAACTGCAAGAAACATGGTCATGTCATTGCCAACTGCAACAAGCCTATCAAAGAAGAGCTAAAGAAGAAATCTAATGCAAAGAAAGAATACAAAGGAACCAACAGGCCTCAGAAAAGAGACAAAGGCCTGGTTGCCAGAGGATCGTGGAGTGATTCAGATAATGACTCAAATGTAGACTCCGGAGATGAGGAAGAACCACATATGGCCAATCTGTGCTTAATGGCCAAACATGCAAAGAACAAACAAAGCCTAAATATATATGATGTAAGTATCGATGAGGTATTTGATTTTAATTCTCCTGATGTAGATATAAGTGACTTAAGAACTACTTTGCATGGCATAACCACTAACCTACATCAATACATGAAGTGGTTTAGAGTCTTGTCTAAAGATCATTCACTTCTTTAAGAGGAGAAGAAGAAAGTTCAAGAAGAGCTTGAAACAGCCCTTCTAAGTACTAATCTTCTCTCCAAGCTTGAATCTTAGAATGAAACTTTAAAACAGACAAACACACATCATGCACAAAGAGAGTCTAAGCTAACCTCTAAAATTGAGGATCTAGAGAAGACTATCTATGTATGGAACAGATCCTCATCATCCATGGACTACCTGCTCTTTAGTCAGAGAAGTACATTCGACAGAACAAGCTTAGACTTTGGGGAATCCATCTCAGAGTTAAGTGTGGAAAAGATAATAGAAACTAGCACTAGTAATGTCTCAAGTTTTGGTAGAGGCATTGCTTTTGTGAAATCCTCAGAGTTGGAAGAACCAGTTCAACCTTTTTCTACTGTCTCTAGTTATACTTAGAGAAGTAAAGGATCTCACGCTGGTCTGGGTTTCATCAAGGAAAAGAGTAACCCAATCTTTACTTACCAACCTCGAAGAATCGTAGAGTCAAACAAAATCAACTCTATGAATCAACTGGGAAGGTACAGTAGAGGTAAGTCACACTCATCACTATTTATGAAACCTAAGGACACGTGGAAGAAAGAGAATCAACTTAACAGAAGGTTAACTAAGGAACCACACAAGTCCAAGTGGAAGATGAATCACCACACACACAGGCATGCATTATAACAGATGCTTCATAGGCAATAAATATGGTCATAGGGCTACAAAGTGTTATTATAATTCCATGCATGTGAGACCCAAGAATAGAGAAATTTGGGTCCCCAAAGGCACTAACAAAGAAGGACCCATGAAAATATGGGTACCAAAATGAAGGTTCAAATGTTTTAACAGGAAAAGAGCTCCACGACCTCAACATGGTATCTGGACAGTGGTTGCTCAAGGCATATGATAGGGAACAAAGCTCTACTATCCAACTATGTAGAAAAGGAGGGTCCCTCAGTCATCTTTGGAGATAACAGCTCGGGCAAGACAAGAGGATATGGCTCTGCTGGCAATGGTGCAGTATCTTTCAATAAACTAGCTTATGTGGAAGGACTCCAACACAACCTTCTAAGTAACAGCCAACTCTGCGATAAGGGTCACCAAGTAATATTTCTCAATAACCAATGTCTAGTCAGAGATTTGAAGACATCAGCCATAAAGCTGACCGGAACAAGAAAAGGAAATTTCTACACATTAGATCTTGGTCAACTAAGCACTGATGAGACAATATGTTTTCTGGTAAAAGCATCTGAGGAAATGAGCTGGCTATGGCATAGAAGGCTGTCTCACTTAAACTTCAAAAACATGTCCAAACCGGCATCAAAAGATCTCGTAGCTGGCCTACCCAAGTTCAACTTTGTGAAGGAAAGGCCATGCAACGCCTGCCAGCTTGGAAAACAAACTAGAAGCTCATTCAAGAGCAAGACTGCCAACTCCATTGACAAACCCTTGCAACTTCTCCACATGGAACTTTTTGGACCAATCCCAACAGCTAGTCTTGGAGGCAAAAAATACTCTCTAGTCATAGTTGACGACTTCACCAGATTCACATGGGTATTCTTCCTAACTTCAAAGGATGAAACGAGCTCCGAATTAATCAAGATGTTCAGACTGGTGATGAATGAGAAAGGAGAGAAAATCAAGGCAATAAGGAGTGATCATGGAAGAGAATTCGATTTCTCAGAAATAGACAAGTTCTGCTCAGACAATGGCATCAGTCATAACTTCTCAGCTCCACGAACACCTCTACAAAATGGAGTTGCTGAAAGAAAGAACAGAACTCTGATAGAGGCTGGAAGGACCCTACTAGCAGCAGCTCATCTGCCTGAATACCTCTGGGTAGAAGCTGTCAACACTGCATGCTACACACAGAACAGATAATTAATTCACTCTACGATCAAGAGGACACCCTACAAACTGTGGAAAGGAAGGAAGCCGAGTGTCAGCTATTTCCATGTCTTTGGCTGTGCATGCTATATTCTCAACAATGGAAAGTAGTATCTGACAAAATTCCAGCCCAAGTCAGACGAAGGGATCTTTCTTGGATATGCCACAGACAGCAAAGCTTACAGGGTGTTCAACAAGAAGACACTGAATGTCGAAGTCTCAATACACATCATCTTTGATGAAACTAACACAGACAAAGCAGTGCCTCTAGACACTTCGAATGCAATCGTCGAGCTCAACACTACGATCGTAGTACCAGGCAGTGAAATTGTAGAGCATGATAATGAAATCGTAGAGTGGTCCATCAAAGGCAGTGAGCCTCCACTCCAAGAAGAAGAGATAGACCTTGAAGACCTAAGACATGAAGGGATCAGGACAGATGTCCCAATAGGGAACAGATGGGCAAGGGATCATACTCAGGATCTAATAATTGGAGATCCAAGTGCAAGAGTTAAAACAAGAGCTGCTACTCAGAATGAATGCTTCTATCTAAGCTTCCTGTCACAGATAGAGCCAAAGAAGATAGAGGAAGCTATGGAAGACTCCAGTTGGATAAAAGACATGCAGGAAGAACTCAACCAATTTGAACGAAGCAAAGTGTGGAGATTGGTACCAAGACCAAAGAGTCATCCTGTCATAGGAACCAAGTGGGTCTTCAGGAACAAAATGGATGAAGATGGGGTCATCACCAAAAACCAGGCAGGATTAGTGGCAAAGGTCTATTCTCAAGAAGAAGGTATTGACTATTATGAGACATTTGCACTTGTTGCAAGACTAGAAGCCATCAGAATCTTTCTTGCCTTTGCTGCCCACATGAAGTTCAAAGTCTTCCAGATGGATGTCAAGAGTGCATTTCTAAATGGAGAGCTTCAAGAAGAAGTCTACGTTGAACAACCTCCAGGTTTCATCAATCCATCTCTTTCCAATTATGTCTATAGATTAGACAAAGCTTTATATGGTCTTAAACAAGCACGTATAGCATGGTATGAAACATTGACTAACTTCTTCATAAAAAATGGGTTCACTAGAGGTAGAGTAGATACCAAACTATTTCTTAGAAAGCATAAAGACAAAGTCTTACTAGTTTAAATATATGTTGATGATATCATTTTTAGTTCTACTGACGAAAAGTTATGTAAGAGATTCTCTAAGCTAATGCAGAGAAAGTTTGAAATGAGCATGATGGGTGTGCTGAATTTCTTCTTTGGACTGTAAGTGAAGCAGACTGATGAAGGAATATTCATCAACCAAGCCAAATACATCAAAGACTTGCTAAAGAAGTATGGCATGGAATCAGCCTCTCCCATGAAAATACCAATTGCTCCTGCAACCAAGCTTGACAAGAATGAGAAAGGTAAAAGTTGATATCACTCAATACAGATGTATGATCGGGTCTTTTTTATATCTAACTGCCAGTAGACCAGATATAATGTTTGCAACATGCATATGTTCTAGATTTTAGGCTAACCCTAAAGAGTCACATTTGTCTGTTGTAAAGAGGATCTTCAGGAATCTCAAGGGTACACCCTACTTCGCGCTATGGTATCCCAAGGAATCCTCATTTGAACTGATAGGATACACAGATGCTGATTTTGCAGGATGCAAAATAGATAGAAAAAGTACCAGTGGCACCTGTCAACTTCTTGGAAACAGACTTGTGTCCTGGGTTAGCAAAAAGCAAAACTCAGTGTCTACTTCAACTGCAGAAGCTGAATATATTGCTGCTGGTAGCTGCTGTGCTCAGATCCTATGGATGAGAAATCAGCTAGCTGACTATGGGTTCGATTTCAAATCTATTCCCATACACTGTGATAACACAAGTGCCATAGCAATAACTCATAATCCTGTCATGCATTCTAGGACCAAGCATATAGAAATAAGGTATCACTTCATTAGGGATCATGTGCAAAATGGAACTATATCTTTACAATATATCCTTACTAAAAATCAACTTACTGATGTTTTTACAAAAGCACTAGATGAATCTAGATTTAAGAAGTTAATAAGTGAGCTAGGCATGCTAAATCTTCAACCATGAAATGTATGCTCTAGATTGTGCTAACCATCACAAATATAAAGGCTGTACTCAAAATCGTAGACATGATCAAGGAAAGTTCACGATCGTACAACCGAACAGACAACTACCTTAACGATCGTAGCAAAGACTCAACTATCATAGAGCAGACTTGGCGATGACCAAAAGCCCTTCCAACCAGCAAAGTGAATCTTGTGATGACAAGCTTCATAACAATGCAATCTCTTTAAGAGGTGCCTTAGGGACAAACCTAACCTTTGAATCACACCAAGAGGTCGGCCCTTCCTGAGTTACCTTAAAAAGAATGCTTAATCAAAAACTCATCTCAAGGATCCGGACAGACTTGACGATCGTAGGACAGACTCTATGAATGGTGATCAGACTCAACGACTGCCGGACAGACTCGACGATCATAGGACTGACTCTACGAATGGTGATCAGACTCAACGACTGCTGGACAAACTCGATGATCGCAGGACAGACTCAATGACCAGAAGACTACCTCTACGATCGTAGTTATCCTAAGGACATCTCAGCATTGAAGACTCAAAGGGCAAATCAGTAAATTTATGCACAGTCAAAATCGTAGAGCCAAGCAAAAGGCGACACATGTCCCACTAAGTAAAAAATAGAGAGGGAAGCTACAAGTACAAATTGTAACCGTGTTTTTGAAATCTGAAGTTCAAAAGATTATCTCTCTCTCTCTCAAAGCAAAACCCTAACTCAAAAGAAACTTCAGTCGTATTCCCATTCTCAACTACAGAATCATGGCTGCTTCAAATGTAATCTCAGGCTACAGACTTTGTTTCGATGAGTTTAAGGATGCTCCACCAAAATTTCACAAGACCTTAGCACTACTAAAGAAGGCAGATCTCGAAGAGGCGCTGAGCACCGACACCCTCATCTATCCCAAGCTAGTGGAGGAGTTCCAAAAGAATGGAGTGTACGAACACAACACTATCACTACACGAGTAAGAGGAGTTGAAATGAAGCTAAGGGAAGAAAACTTCAATCTGGCCCTAGGTTTCAAGAACGTAGGGCACCCATTTCTAGATAGCATAAGCTTCCAAGAGGGCTTGAAGAAAATGCACCACAAGAAGAATCCCTCTATGAAAGGCTATAAAAAGAAGGAGTTCCCTCAAAGGTACGAGTTTTTGGCTGACATTATTGGGAAATTCATCTGCTGTAAGTGCTCAGGTCATGACTCAATAAATGAGACTCAGCTCAAGCTCATGTCTGCCTTGGTTCATGGTACACAACTCAACTATGGGACTGTATTCCTCGAGTGGATCGGCAAGTGGATCGTCAGCTTGAAGAAATCAAAGAATACTCTGAAGATGCTGTATGGGAGGTTCATTAGCATCATTCTGCAATCTGCATTGGCTGACAAAATTGGGGATGATGAAGGAGAAGCCATCAACCCAAATTGAAGAATGACACAGCAGTTGTTTAAGAACTGGGAAAGGAACCCTGCTGATTTGGTAAGAATGATGACAGAGTCCAGTGGGAGAACTGGGGAACAAAAGGAAGCAGGCTTTCCATGAGGAATGTCTGTTGTCAAAGAAGTTGAAGAAGAAGAAGAAACAGATAAGGGAGAACCCTCCGCTCTTGCCAAAAAAAGCAAGGGCAAAAGAAAGCTAAGGGCAAGACAAGTCGAAGAGCCTCAAGGATCTACAACTAATATTCTTGTAGAGTCCTCTGACATAGAATCTCTGAGGAGGCTAAGACAGAAGCAATATCAAGAAGAAGCTGAAGAGGATCGAGCCACCATTTCACAAATCCTAAAGAAGAACAAAACTGGTAATAAGTCCAAAAGACCAACAATTTCTTCGATCGTAGAGACTCTGCTCTTCTCAAAAACCAGGCCAAGTGTGGCAGAAATGGAAGAAGTTGTTTCAAGAAGAGTGGCTATTCAAAAGGAAAAAGTTAAGACTCAAGAGAGTCTAGAAGTTGTGGCTAAACCCAGTAAAGAAAAAAGAAAGCTGGTCAAGAAGTATATTCTTGAAAATGAAAAAGTGCTGAAAAAGGAAGCCAAGAGTATGGCTACAAAGGTAGAAATGGCCCAAGCAAACGAAGAGGAAAATGCTCCAGCTGAGGAGTAGAGCCCTAAAACTCTCATGATTGAGTATAAACCAGCTGAGGAGGAGAAGTGTGATAGCCCTGAATCCAGGCCCCAAATCACAGCGGATCCGGTATAATATTTCTATAACTATTTGCGGAAGATATAAACATAAATTGTTTATACATTAAACTTACACATAATCTCCAAGGTCGAGTAACCTTAACTTAATACACATTTCATAACTTTTCTAACACATAACATCTTTATCAAACTATACTATTACAAAATAGCCGCACATTTTATCCCAAGTTGAACTTGGCCTTAACCTTTTCCTGTATCCGAACGCATTCACATTATCTGCAATATTTTATCATGATATAGCAAGGGTGAGCATGAAAGTTGCCCAGCAAGTTTAAGTACAACAATATAACGACATATCATGATTGAAGAGTATGAATAATAAGTTGGTTATAATTCATCAATATAGTTGAGAATTAGCACGAACAAACTTTTGACTGAACAAGTTTTAAACATGAACAAACATTTCTGAACCAACAGGTAATGAAGGTGATCAGCCTTTCATACCTGACTTATACATGCAAGATGTACAGAGTACAATTTTTATGGCAATCAGCAATGATTAACCATAAGCTTGAATAAAATACTCTTATTAGAGTTAAGTACAAAGAAACTTGCCTGAACCGTTGATTACCGTAACACAATTTTAAACGCTTTACCCGAAGACATAATATTAGTAATATAGATCTCCAATATTAGAATAATATTATCACAGTATAATACTGTTATATATATATACATAGAATAACCTAAACACATAGCACATAACCCTATCAGTCTATAACACACATAAAACTAGGTATCAAGTCAAACTATTGCAGTCTGGGTTGAACCCGACACAATTCTAACATCCCGATGGCCTAGTCGGACAATACTCGAGTTTAAGTTCAATTAAACTCTGCTTAAACGCTTAACAATTATCCCATATAATTATCTTATCAGTCAAAATAATTTTTAAAGACTTATAATAATATTCAAATAATTATTATCATTTATCAACATTTTTCGATAATTAAAACCATATTTAATTGAATTAAATATCACATAATTCCTTAATCATTAATATTCATTTAATATAAAATATTAATGAAAATCATAACATAATATTATAATATAATTATAATATATCAAAGTATTTTTAATACCTTAAAATCATAATTATATGATTTTTAAACACTTAAATCCATTATCCAATAATTAAAATATTAATATTTTCATGAATAAATATCAAAAGTTATATTTTATAACTTAAAATATTTTTATAACACTTAAATCAGTTTTGTATAATTTATAAAGCATTAATTCCATTTTTTCTTAATTTATTTAATATATTTATTAAATAAACTAATTACCATTAATATTGATTAATTAATGAATTTCATCACAAAATATTAAAAGTCATCAAAAATAATTTAAAATATTTTCTTATACCATAATATTATTTTTCATGAATTAAAGCTATTTTTAAATAATTTATTTAATATCATAATTAAATAAATAAATATCATTTATATTTCAAAAATATTAAATATTTATGAAATATACTTAAAATAATTAAAAACTATTTTGAAGCTTTAAAATAATTTTTCATAATTTATTATGTATTTTTAATAATTAAAAATCTAATTTTTCTAATTTTTAATTCACTTTCTACTTTTTCAGAAAATAAGCGTCCCTAAAGGGGCTTCTGGCGATGAATCCGTCGTTGTTGGTGTTCTTCACGTGTTCTTCAGCATTTCCAGAAATTCATGTCAGTGTTCGAGTGGGTAAGTTTGACCCGAATTTGATCTATGATCTAAATGTTTTTTGGGCTTGTAAAAGCTTTGATGTTGTAGTACTAATGTAGTACTACAACTATACACCAATTCCATAACCAAACAACAACAGATCTGTGAGATCTAATTGATAGAAAACCTTGTCAGACATGTTCTTCAATTTCTGGGTTTTCTAGAAATTGAAGAACAGTCGAGGTACTATATATGAGCCCCTAAATTGTTGCCTTACAGACTAGGTTTATGTGATATGAAGGTTCAAGTATGTAGTATATATGTCATTTTACAATTCTAAAACAACCGATAATCATAACAACAACAGGTGCACAAGATTCAAGCCGGTCAAACTATATACGAAGATCTGTTCCTGAACATTTCTGGAAAACCCAAAAATGTTCTTGAGCAGTTCGGTCAACGGTTGTTTGACCTCAAATTTCTATCATTCTGTTACGGATCTAGGTGATCTAAAGGCATACCTGTGTATTTCATATACCAGTATATAACATGAAAACAACATTATGGCCAATCAAGCAAACAACAGAAATATTCATGGCCTTAAAAACCTTGTCAGAGCTTTCTGGAATTTCTGGGCTGCCCAGATTTCCAGATTTCATGGACGGTCAACGCAGTTTGACTGCTTATAACTCATGGTCTATACATGATATAACCCTATTTCCACTTCCAGATTGAAGCCTACATGGCAAAGAATAGGTCTATAACTTAAAATACATATATCATCAAACACACACAGATTTATGACGTTTGAGATTTGACTGTCAGACTCAAATTTTTCCAATTTTCCAGATTTCTAAAAATGATAGATTCGTGCATCTAAGTGTTATAGATCCATGATCTATCAACCTAGATCACTTACTAACACCCTAATACACAAGTTTAAACAATCAATAACATCAATTAACATAGAATCATAGGATTTCTAGGTTAAGGTTTTTACTATGTTTTGGGCTTTGATTTCCGATTATGATCATTGATTTCTGTTCTTGGGTGATCTAAGGTTGTATAAGTGACTGATCTACCTCATATTTTCGGATATGAAGAGAGAGAAAAATTTGTGGAAGGGCAAGATAGCAAATGAGTAACTTTTTACCACTTTTTCTATTTTAATCTTTTATATCTAATGATTCAATGCTTGTTGCTGAGTTGCTAGCTAGGTAGACTGATTTGTTAGATATATAGACCATGCTAAGTCAAAAGTTGGTTAACCACTCCATATATGGAAAGATATGCAAGTTAGCTAAAAAAATGTGACATAAGGGTATTTTTGACATTTCCATGCAATTTTATTTTTAGAATGGTCTTTATGATACAAACCCTTAGAGTTTAGGTTTTGGACATTAGGGTTTGGGTTTAACCCTTAAAGATTTAGCAACTTGGATTTTAAAAATTTTATAATTAGAATTTAAAATAGGAAATCATGATTTCTAATTTATAATTAGGACTACCTAATTATATCTTAATTTCCTAATCATAAATAAATCTTTGCTAATTAGAACTAATTTATCCTAATTAAAATTGCTAATTTAGCACTCAGGGTCAAATTTGTACATTAGGTTTCAAAACCACATTTAAGAGTTCTAAATAAAAAAATAATATTTAAATTTTAGAAATTAGATTTCCTAATTAGATTAGGGTTTCTAATAACTTGACAATTAGGATTTATAATTCCTAATTAATATTGCTAATTTGACAATTAAATCCACCACTGAACAATTAGAGTTCAAAATGATCATTAGGATTTTCAATCCCACAAATTAGGGTTTGCTAATAATTATGCTTTGCCCTAATTAGTAGTATAATTAATACCACATAAGCATTATAATTATTATTTCTATTCCCAGATTAGGGCTTCAATTAATCAGAATATGAAACTAGGGTTTTCAGATCTGGTATTAGGGTTTTCTAATAATCAATTAGGATTTCCAGAAATTCATTAGGGTTTTCCCTAATTAATTTATAATTAATGACGTTTAACCTTATACATATCATTGCATTCCCAATCTAGGGTTTTTAATATCCGAATTAGGGTTTTAGATTCCCGGAACTGACATTAGGGTTTCCAGAACCCGTTTCTAGGATTTCTTATTAATCGCTAGGATTTTCTAACCGAACGTTAAAGTTCTTAATATATAATTAGGGTTTGACATATATATAAATAATCTGGTCAACCCTTGACCCTTAACCATATTCAGCACACATACATAACCATATTCATAGAACTTAATCACATAAATCCTTAATCCTGAATAATTAACCTATATCCTTCATAGAATTTTGAAATCATCAAAATTTCACCATAATAACATCAAACGCATACCCTTATTTTCTGTCTAGGTCTAATATTTGTCCTTAAATCAATCATTTAAGATTTTAATAAATTGTCCAAATTCTCGGGTTGTCATATTCACCCCTCCTTATAAGAATTTCGTTCCCGAAATTCACCTTACACCTTACACCGTGCACCTTATACCATTCACACATATCACATGCTACCCAATACACCTCTCACAAGAGTAAAAGTTTTCAAATTGTACTGAGGGGTCATATAGACCATGAACACATTTAGTTTTAACGGTAGTGATCATACCGCAAAATAATACATTACTTGGTATGTTTACAATCATAAAGAAGGTAAACTACCGTTGCTAGTACTTTAGGTGATCAGCCCATCGTACTCTTACGTCATGCATAACGTATTAATCATTTTTAGCGAATATTTACGCTATTAGATTGGATTATTTTTCCAAACATTATCGTTCACCTCAGTCTTATCATAGGATTCCGTACCAAAGCAATTTGATTCGGGAAATTCTTTCAACAAACACTTTGAGTTTTTATAACTTTAGTCTAGCTGAATCAAATAACATAGACTCATATCAATAATTCAATTCAATCGAATTATTTAGGTGTAGCCAAACCCCGTTGGCAATTTAAATATTTTTTTTTTGAAAACATTTTTCGAGAATGAAGTCATGATGTCGTACTGTATTAACAGTCCGTTTGAGGATGCCGTCATTGTATGACTTTGTCATAACACATCATACAATAGTGGAACAGCGACTTCAGGTCAAATTCACACTACGTATTCCTGTATTTACAACTCCGTCACATTTTTATCATCTCTGCACCAGGTTACATGGTACATGAGTGATAAATAAAAACAATTTTTTTGATATTTCAAATCATTTGCGTCTAGCCAAAAAAAGTAGCATAGACTATACTTTAAACCGTTTCAAAAATGATTACGAGTCTACATATTTTTTTTAAAGGGCACATAGTGCTTATTTAGCTTGATGCCAAAAATTTGAAGTTTAGCATAGCTAGGAGTTTAGGAAAACCTAAGTCTCCACTAATGATCATTTGCTTAACAATCTATCTGTTCCTATAATCCTTAACACTCCATTCACACACAACTATACCCAGTTCATAAAACCACACTTATGAGTTCATAAGCTGGCCACAATTATATGAGTTTAAGAACTTACTCTAGTCTGACCTTTGGCGTCCGTTCGCTGAGGGGCTCATAAACATTTCATATAACTATGAGTCAAGAATGTCACATAAGTATGAGTTCTAAGAATTCGTACTTAATCCTATATTCTCTACCTATGACCTATTTAGCTGTATATAATAACTAGCGTGACACAATATTTCAATGATTACCCATGCCACCAACTAAGTAGTTTTTACACTAAGTACAATTCCCCGCCCATACAAGAAATCATACAACTCAGTTGATAACACGAGTCCTCATTGAAATCCCCACCTAATCTTAACCCCCTTTTTCCATACGAATTTCAATTCGTATTCATAATCCATAACTCTTTCATGAGTTTTCATAGTACCATTTCATAGCACAACTTACACACAGCATCTTGCTGTAAACTTTTCAATCAGTAGATTGATTCATTTCCCATATTATAACCTTTATCAGATCACGAGGTGATCTCATCGTATATATACGATTCAATTCTATGACTTGATCGTTTTGTTTTACGATCTCCTATTCTTGCACTTTCAGTCTTTTAGACTCGATCTATTTACCATTACTGTTCAACTTTATTATCAGAGTTATGGAACTCTGTATCTTAACAACTTACCGAGATTCGTCTTTGAATCTTACCGACCAACTAACTCTATTTGAGTTAGCACTTATCCTAATCACTGTGGTTATTGGTCTCAGGTATTCCTACCTAAGCTTTATAACCAACAGCTTTGATACAAACTGTGATAGCCCCGAATCCAGGCCCCAAATCGTCGCGGATCCGGTATACTATTTCTATAACTATTTGCGGAAGATATAAACATAAATTGTTTATACATTAAACTTACACATAATCCCCAAGGTCGAGTAACCTTAACTTAATACACATTTCATAACTTTTCTAACACATAACATCTTTATCAAACTATACTATTACAAAATAGCCGCACGTTTTATCCCAAGTTGAACTTGGCCTTAACCTTTTCCTGTATCCGAACGCATTCGCATTATCTGCAATGTTTTATCATGATTTAGCAAGGGTGAGCATGAAAGTTGCCCAGCAAGTTTAAATACAACAATATAACGATATATCATGATTGAAGAGTATGAATAATGGGGTTGCTATAATTCATCAATATAATTGAGAACTAGTACGAACAAATTTTTGACTGAACAAGTTTTAAACATGAACAAACATTTCTGAACCAACTGTTAATGAAGGTGATCAGCCTTTCATACCTAACTTATACATGCAAGATGTACAGAGTACAATTTTCATGGCAATCAGCAATTATTAAACATAAGCTTGAATAAAATACTCTTATTAGAGTTAAGTATAAAGAAACTTGCCTGAACCGTTGATTACCGCAACACAATTTTTAACGCTTTACTCGAAGACCTAATATTAGTAATATAGATCTCCAATATTAGAATAATATTATCAAAGTATAATATTATTATATATATATATACATAGAATAACCTAAACACATAGCACATAACCCTATCAGTCTATAACACACATAAAACTAGGTATCAAGTCAAACTATTGCAGTCTGAGTTGAACCCGACACAATTCTAACATCCTGACGGTCTAGTCGGACAATACTCGAATTTAAGTTCAATTAAACTCTGCTTAAACGCTTAACAATTATCCCAGATAATTTTCTTATCAGTCAAAATAATTTTTAAAGACTTATAATAATTTTCAAATAATTATTATCATTTATCAACATTTTTCGATCATTAAAACCATATTTAATTGAATTAAATATCACATAATTCCTTAATCATTAATATTCATTTAATATAAAATATTAATGAAAATCATAACATAATATTATAATATAATTATAATATACCAAAGTATTTTTAATACCTTAAAATCATAATTATAATATTTTTAAACACTTAAATCCATTATCCAATAATTAAAATATTAATATTTTCATGACTAAATATCAAAAGTTATATTTTATAACTTAAAATATTTTTATAACACTTAAATAAGTTTTATATAATTTATAAAGCATTAATTCAATTTTTTCTTAATTTATTTAATATATTTATTAAATAAACTAATTACCATTAATATTGATTAATTAATGAATTTCATCACAAAATATTAAAAGTCATCAAAAATAATTTAAAATATTTTCTTATACCATAATATTATTTTTCATGAATTAAAGCTATTTTTAAATAATTTATTTAATATCATAATTAAATAAATAAATATCATTTATATTCCAAAAATATTATATATTTATGAAATATACTTAAAATAATTAAAAACTATTTTTGAAGCTTTAAAATAATTTTTCATAATTTATTATGTATTTTTAATAATTAAAAATCTAATTTTTCTAATTTTTAATTCATTTTCTGCTTTTTCAGAAAATAAGCGTCCCTAAAGGGGCTTCTGGCGATGAATCCGTCGTTGTTGGTGTTCTTCACATGTTCTTCAGCATTTCCAGAAATTCATGTCAGTGTTCGAGTGGGTAAGTTTGACCCGAATTTGATCTATGATCTAAATGTTTTCTGGGCATGTAAAAGCTTTGATGTTGTAGTACTAATGTAGTACTACAACTATACACCAATTCCATAACCAAACAACAACAGATCTGTGAGATCTAATTGATAGAAAACCTTGTCAGACATGTTCTTCAATTTCTGGGTTTTCCAGAAATTGAAGAACAGTCGAGGTACTATATTTGAGCCCCTAAATCGTTGCTTTACAAACTAGGTTTATGTGATATGAAGGTTCAAGCATGTAGTATATATGTCATTTTATAATTCTAAAACAACCGATAATCATAACAACAACAGGTGCACAAGATTCAAGCCGGTCAAACTACATACGAAGATCTGTTCCTGAACATTTCTGGAAAACCCAAAAATGTTCTTGAGCAATTCGGTCAACGATTGTTTGACCTCAAATTTCTATCATTCTGTTACGGATCTAGGTGATCTAAAGGCATACCTATGTATTTCATATACCAGTATATAACATGAAAACAACATTATGGCCAATCAAGCAAACAACATAAATATTCATGGCCTTAAAAACCTTGTCAGAGCTTTCTGGAAATTCTGGGCTGCCTAGATTTCCAGATTTCATGGACGGTCAACGCAGTTTGACTGCTTATAACTCATGGTCTATACATAATATAACCCTATTTCCACTTCCAGATTGAAGCCTACATGGCAAAAAACATGTCCATAACTTAAAATGCATATATCATCAAACACACACAGATTTATGACGTCTGAGATTTGTCTGTCAGACTCAAATTTTTCCAAATTTCCAGATTTCTAAAAATGATAGATTCGTGCATCTAAGTGTTATAGATCCATGATCTATCAACCCAGATCACTTACTAACACCCTAATACACAACTTTAAACAATCAATAACATCAATTAATATAGAATCATAAGATTTCTCTAGGTTAGGGTTTTTACCACGTTTTGGGCTTTGATTTCCGATTCTGATCATTGATTTCTATTCTTGGGTGATCTAAGGTTGTATAAGTGACTGATCTACCTTATATTTTCGGATATGAAGAGAGAGAAAAAGTTATGGGAGAGCAAGATAGCAAATGATTAACTTTTTATCACTTTCTCTCTCTTTTAAACTTTTATATCTAATGATTCAATGCTTGTTGCTGAGTTGCTAGCTAGGTAGACTGATTTGTTGGATATATAGACCATGCCAAGTCAAAAGTTGGTTAACCACTCCATATATGGAAAGATATGCAAGTTAGCTAAAAAAATGTGACATAAGGGTATTTTTGACATTTTCATGCAATTTTATTTTTAGAATGGTCTTTATGATACAAACCCTTAGAGTTTAGGGTTTCGACATTAGGGTTTGGGTTTAACCCTTAAAGAATTAGCAACTTGGATTTTAAAAATTTTCTAATTAGAATTTAAAATAGGAAATCATGATTTCTAATTTATAATTAGGACTTCCTAATTATATCTTAATTTCCTAATCATAAATCAATCTTTGCTAATTAGGACTAATTTATCCTAATTAAAATTGCTAATTTAGCACTTAGGGTCAAATTTGTACATTAGGTTCCAAAACCACATTTTAGGGTTTTAAATAGAAAAATAATATTTAAATTTTAGAAATTAGATTTCTTAATTAGATTAGGGTTTCTAATAACTTGACAATTAGGATTTATAATTCCCAATTAATATTGCTAATTTGGCAATTAAATCCACCACTGAACAATTAGAGTTCAAAATGATCATTAGGATTTTTAATCCCACAAATTAGGGTTTGCTAATAATTAAGCTTTGCCCTAATTAGTAGTTTAATTAATACCACATAAACATTATAATTATCCTTTCTATTCCCAGATTAGGGCTTCAATTTATCAGAATCTGAAACTAGGGTTTTCAGATCTGGTATTAGGATTTTCTAATAATCAATTAGGATTTCCAGAAATTCATTTGGGTTTTCCCTAATTAATTTATAATTAATGACGTTTAACCTTATACATATCATTGCATTCCCAATCTAGGGTTTTTAATATTCGAATTAGGGTTTTAGATTCCCGGAACTGACATTAGGGTTTCCAGAACCCGTTTCTAGGATTTCTTATTAATCGTTAGGGTTTTCTAACCGAACGTTAAAGTTCTTAATATATAATTAGGGTTTGACACATATATAATTAATCTGGTCAACCCTTGACCCTTAACCAAATTCAGCACACATACATGACCATATTCACAGAACTTAATCACATAAATCCTTAATCTTGAATAATTAACCTATATCCTTCATAGAATTTTGAAATCATCAAAATTTCACCCTAATAACATCAAACGCATACACTTATTTTCTGTCTAGGTCTAATATTTTTCCTTAAATCAATCATTTAAGATTTTAATAAATTGTCCAAATTCTCGGGTTTTCACAAGAAGTCCACAGCTCAAGAAGATATACCAGCTGAGGGGGAGTTTCTAAACCTCCATGAAGATGTTCATGCTGAGGGGAGCCTCATGATATCCTAATGGCTGAAGAAGAGGTCCTTGCTCAAGATGAAATTGAGCCCATGCCAAACCCTCCAGAGACCATTGAGATAATGGAATCTTCAGAAGAAAACGAAGAAGAAAAAGATGATGATGATGATGAGCTTGAAATCACTGGTGTAGGGAAAGATGGATTTAGGAGCTATATGTACACTCAACTATTCTCCTACCTACCCATGATGGCATACCATCAAGCTCAAATTCTGAACTCATGGGATCACATGTTCTGGAGCTTCAAGGAATATCCAATAATCTTAGTTCTGGCTAATGGATTTCCAGGGAAAGTCATCTTTGCCAAAAAGCTGCTTACCAACCATTCCTCATCAAAAGATAAACCTGAGGTATTGTCTATCCCTACCAGTTTTAGAGTTAATCACCTGCCATCATCTTCATTTAGCTATTTCTATGAATTTCCTAAATGGCTAGAAGTAACTCTCAATCCAGTAAATTTGTTTCCAGTTGCAGAATCCCAAAATTCTGTAACTGAAAAACCAGAAGAAGTCAACCTTACCCTACTCCTTCAAATCACCAACACTACGATTGCAGACTCAAGCCACATCGTAGAGTCCAATGTTGAAATCATAGAGACACATATCCTAGATATCCAAATCCAAGCCCCTCTAGCTAATATACCATCCTCCTCATCACATGACTATTTCAGTCTTGATCTTGCTTTGTACAATTTGCAAGATCAATCTTAACCAAGAACCCCTCCAATGGACAATCCCCAATCAAATGTTACTCTCCCAAGTCTGCCTACCAAGCATGACTTGAAAGAAACTTCTGAGCAGATGATCAAGTCTATCGAAGCAAGTCTGGAATCCCACTCTAATCTCCTTAACATCCGACTGAACCAAATGATAAAAGCTGCAAAAAAATTCCCTAGTACTATGAACACTGAGCTCACTACGAGGCTAAGGGAAATTATCAAAGAGATTCTGAAGAGTATATCAGACAGAGATGAGATCCATTTCTAGGTTACTGCTAAGCAAAGAGAGGTTGTGCTTGAAATGCAGAAAAACCAAGATCGTCAACATAAAATTATGCTGGACAATATTCTCAACTTGAAAGCTTCTGTCTATGACTTTCAAAAATCTTATGCCAATCAAGAGAAGCATAATGATATGATTCTAACAGTCCTCCAACGTAAAGAAGCTAGAGCTGAAAAACAGATCAAGGAGAATAAAGAGGATATTGCTCAAACCCAAAGCCAACTGAATGAATTTGTTTAAGGAGTTAATCGCCTGTCTTCAGATATTCAAATCCTTGATGCTAACATAAAGGGGGAGAATAAGAAAGGGAAAGTAGATCAAGGAGGCCAAGGCAGAAGACGAGGTCATGAAATTCAAAAAAGGGGAAGAAGTCAATTTCATGCTCAGACATTACGAAGCCCTCCTACAAGACAACATCAGACTAAGAGATCTGGTCAGTAGGAAATTGTAATAGCTATTCCTACAGCTATTCCTCTGAGTCATAAGGAGCCAACTCCTAGCTCACAAGACGTGTCTACGGTACGCATAAGAATGCCAATTGGAGATCCTGCATTCATGCACAGACATGAAGAGAATCCAGTTCTAAGTCTAAGCGAGCTGGAAGAGTTAGCAAGAAATGAGGAAGCTCAAAGGAAAAGAAGGGCTGAGGAATATGCCAACCCACCTACACATAAGAGGTCAAGGAAACAGAGATAAGTTAAAACTTAAATTTCCTATTGATGTAATGCTGAATTGTAATATCTTCTAATCATCAATAAATTCATTCTTATTCTCTAGACATTTTAGCTGATCACTGAAATACTATGTCATGTTTAAATTTCCTGCAAATGCATCTACTCACTAATAATCATGACAAAAAATCTCCTTGGTTATGTCAACATAAAATAGGGGGAGATTGTTGGGTGAATACATATTATGATTTGATGTTTTAATGTATATGTTCATGATTATTTGTAAGGTCCTTAAATGAACATATGTACAAGGACGTAGTGATAGATCAAAGTTGTTAGGTTGATCTAAGCTTTCAACGTGTATCATTCTGTTAAAGAATGTATAGATAGAAAGAAAAAAACTGTTAGGTTGATCTTAAGATGTAATAGATTAGTCTTGAAGTAATCATAGTGCATCAATTTGATCAACATTGCAGAAGTCAAGGCAGAAAACATAGAGGCTAAAGATCGTAGTGTGCCTGCCTTAAAGGAGACTCTTCGAATTTCGTAGAGTGATCCCAACGATTGTCGAGCTAGCTCCACGATCGTAGTGCGCTAAAGGAAACATGAAGTTTACAAGTTAACGATCGTAGTGTGCTCTCGGGCACGTAGAGTCAACAACACGAGCAAGAGAAGATCGTAGTGTACGAAAGTCTTAAAGGGAAATCGTAGTGCTCTCAACTGATAGCATCATAGTGTGCAAAGATATAAAAGACACTACGATCTAATTCGTAGAACACCACGATCCAAATCGTAGAATATCATCTGTCTCATGTCAGAAAACGTCGAGCCTCATGATCTGTGTTTTCAACAAGTGAGGAATGGATCCCAGATGTTGCAGTGCTCATCAGTCCCATATTATATGAAATATCCTTAGTATGCAACAAAAAAACGTATTGAAGAAGCTAAGGATAGTACTATGGGTAAGAGGGACAAAACACCTTTTCAGGTGGTAGGTGAGAAAGCAGCCTGCAGTGTCAGTGGGCAAAAATGAAGAATTCAGAAGATGTGCAAAAATGTCTCCATCACAATACAGAAAGTTCAGATGCATTTAATGTCACAACGGATGAATCCAACGGATAGTTTTCAACATCACATATATACAGATCAGACAGATGAGAGAGAAATAAGCAAGAATTAATCAAACAACGTGAACATCTCTCTCAAGCTCAACTCTATGATCTGAGATATTGTAAAGCTTGCTCAGCTACTCAGTTCTTAACGAACCAGTGCTTACACAGCAACTGAGTAGCAACCATCAAGAACTCAACAACTATCAATCAACTGAAGAAGTATACCAAGTCTGCTGGACTTGAAGAGTTCGTAGTGAACTGTAAGAAAGCCAAGTCTGCTGGACTAGAAGAATTCTAGAGTGAATTAGAGAAGTTCCTAGACTGCTGGTCTAAAAGGAATCTGTGTGATTCAAAAGATTGTAAAAGACATCCTTAGTGGATATCCTACTCGTTAAGTAGAAGAGTGGACTAGGAGCTTTGAGTGCTCTGAACCACTTAAAAACAACTGTGTCGTTTACATTCATGCTATAACTATTATAACTGATATATTTGCTATAACGGCCTTACTCGCTCATAACTCCATTGCTTGGTAAAGAAGATTAAAACAAATACTAATTCCGCAAAGTTTTAATCATTATCTAAGAACAAGTTAAAACGAAAAGATTTACAAATATCTATTCAACCCCCCCTTCTAGATAACTTGTGCATACTAGGAACTAACAATAGTGATGTGTGTATATAAGAGTTTGTTTTATTTGAATAATTATGAAAGTTGGGCGTCTGATTTTCTTCTTCTTCCGTCCGTGAATTTTTTGTCTAAAATCTTACTGTTCACCCGTGAATTTTTTTTCTCTAAATAGTATCCTTCCATTCTCCTATAAATAGGATGCCTAGTTAGAATTGAAAATCACACTAGAATCAGATAATTCTTCTTCTATAATATTGAGCTTATTTTTTTAGAGTTTAAGGAAGCTTTGAACGTAGTAAATAGTTCAAGTTTTCTTAAAGAATATCCCCATTATACCAGTCGGGATACTCTTCTTTTTAAGGTAAGGGATAATATTTTTGTTCAATATTCGTATAAAATAATATTTTATTCCGTACTCTGTAGTATGTAAGTAATATTATTTCGTTTCAGATACATGGTACATAATTCAAATATAACTTAATAAAACAACTGTCGTATACAATACGACAAAACATAAACTGTGAGTTTGAATACAAATATTGTATACTAGAGAGTATACAAACTCAAAAGGAGTTCTCATTACAATTATTATCACACTATTTCACAGAATAGTGAGGACTACTAATGTAAACATATAGGACCATCACTATGTTCCCCGACTAGTCCCAGCTACATTCTCATTTTCTGAAGAGAACAGTAAAAGAAAATGGTAAGCTCAACTAGCTCAGTAAGAAATATTATGACTAAGATAATGCAGAATAAATTATCAATAGCCTTCAACAGTATAACAACTGATAGAATATAATAGACAACAAGTTTTAGATCAAAAACTGCAGCGGAATAAGCAATCCATTAGAAGAGTCAAGTAGAGAATAAAATCTACTATCTTCTATGATTTAAAAGGTTTTTCATCACTTTTATCGCTGGGACTCAGCTTAATAAATAATCCCCATCATCAAATCACCCCTGCACTACGGCCAAGGAAATTCTTTAGTATCACGACCACAAATTATCCATGCACTACGGGCCAAAGACATTCGTGTATTCATTAATGGTCATGATCATGCCAACAACTGTCCATCAATGCACTACGGGCCAGTGAGGACTTTTACCACATCATTTGTAACATTACGGTCATGATTACACTGAATATTCCCTGGTTATAATCATATTAAGTCCATCTATGCACTTCAGGCCACAGATGACTTTCAACCAAATATAAACATGAGGATGATGACAATTATAAAAGAATTCAATAAAACAAGTTCAAGGATTAATTTGTCCAGGAACCAATAACGTCCAAATTGTCAACATGATATTTCTTTGTGGAGTTAAATTCAAGAATGCTCAGAAGAATATTTCCAAGAAAAGATACTGGATGAAGCGCAAATATCAAGGATATTCCACTAATTTCATTGATTATAGATTTCAAAACTTTAACCAACTGAGTATAATAAAGAATGTAATAACAAAAGAAATCACCATGCATGCGATTGACCGCAGAGGCAGGTTATTCCAACAGAATAATAAATAACAGAATTAGGTCCGACGTAAAATGCACAGACAGGATATTCCAACAGAATAATAAAGACGGAATCAGGTCCGGCGTAAAACGCACAAACGGGATATTCCAACAGAATAATAAAGACGAAACCATGTCCGGCGTAGAACGCACAGACAGGATATTCCAACAGAATAATAAAAACGGAACCAGGTCCGGCGTATAACACACAGACATGATATTCCAATAGAATAATAAAGAATGGAATAATAGAAGAATTTCACCAAGTATGCGGTACTTCGCATAGACATGTTATTCAAACATAATAACAAAGAATGGAATAACAGAAGTTCTCTTCATGAAGACGAAAGAAAGAAATAATACTCCCTACCTTGGAAAAACTGGATACTGGAATAGTGAGGTAGCAGACTTCTCTTCTTCTTTCTCTCTATAATTTCTCTCTATAATAATCGCTTTAAAGCTTTAGTGAATTGGTGAGAAATGAAGGAAAAATGAGCTTCTATTTATAGGAAAATATAGTTTTGATAATTGAATATTTTGGGGCTCGAAAAATACCTCCAACTTTTCATTTATTTTTAATTTAGTCCTGCCAGTATTATCAAACTTGAACCAACTCCCATAATAGTAAATCATGTGAATCAATAGTACAATCATGTGAATAAATAGTATAATCATGTGAATAAATAGTATAATCATGTGAAAAAATTAATTACAGTATAATACCTTCAACTATACCTCCATTTTTAACTTAGTCATGCAAGTATTATCAATCTTGCACCACCACCCTTAATAGTATAAGAATGTGAATCAATAGTATCCCGTGAATAATAACTCGTGAATAGTAACTCGTGAATAGTACTCCGACACGAAAAGTGCTCGAATACCCGAGTGAACAATATAACCTCCAGACATCAATTATCATCGAAATAAATGTCAATTTCCACTAACACTAATAATCCCAATACAATGGAACAATCAATTTCATCTTTAATCAACACAACTTATTCATCATTAATATTATAACTCACAATATTTAACAACCAGGTCGTTCCCAGGAAAGAGGGGGCTTTCTGATAAGGATTTCTCCTTATTGGCGCACAATTAGGTGACCAAACCTCTCCTTGATAGAACTTCTAGACATTGTTAATATTGCAAATAATAATATGAATAACTTTGTCGTCTCAATTATTGATTTAATAACAATAAATATTATGCAGATGATACTGTGACAATAATTGAATCAATAATATGAGATATATGATGCAGAAATTACTGTAGCAATAATTTAGTATAACTGAGTGACTTCTCACGTAAGCATCAATAATCAATACCATGTGCTACTATGCAACCACGTGTATTACTGTACTTTTAACATCAGGTGTTTCAATAGTTAACAATAAAACTTCTGCCATTATTTTCATAAAGTATTTTTGTCATTTTCTCAATCTGATAATAATTCTGTTGTGGGGTCCACCAATGATTGTACCGTCGTACGGATATTTCCCGACAAAAAGAATATTTCCCGACCAATCGAATATTATATAACAACTTGCTTACTTTGCAAAATTTATAAATATTACCCACAACTATAACATTATATCAAATCCACACCATAATAGTTTAAAAAAATATTTCGAGAAAATTAAATCTTTATTCATAAAATCAGGGGTCTCACAATCTCCCCTCCTTATGAAATTTCTTCCTCGAAATTTACGTACGTACCTGGTATGCCGAACAGGTAAGGATACCTTGACTTCACTTCAAATTCTAACTCTTGAGGTATAACCATGGAGTGTCAAATATAATCCTTCTTATCCAAGATTTTAACACGTATCTCCTCATACGTTAAATCTTCTGCTATATCGTTTAGTTCTAATTTAATAATATGGTTCCGGTCGTCCACATATTTATGTAACATCGATACGTTAAAAATGTTATGAACACGCAACATACTTGGCGGTAAAACGAGTCTATGAGCCACGGTTCCTACTTCATCAAGGATTTCAAATGGGCCAATTAAATCGAGGGTTGAGATTTCTTCTCTTCGTCGATTCTTTCTTCTAGAATAACGCCCTCTTGAACCTTCTTAATTCTTCACATTTACCAGCTCCAGGTGTGTAGCTTGAGCGACTTTAACTTTATCGATTAAAGTTGATTCTACTCGTATATTTGTTATCTTCACGGGGGTTCGTATATTCGCACTTGTAAATGCATGCGATCTTCTACTCAACGCGTTAGCTGCCACGTTCGCTTTTCCACAATGGTATTGAATGATATGATCGTAATCTTCAACAGCTGGAGCCAACGTCTTTGGCACATGTTACGTTCATTTTGGGTGAAGAAAATATTTGATGGTTTAAGAAATGAGTTTTGTACTGGGGTCAATACAAAATTCAATTTCACGCTCTAGGGTAGGCTAAGAAGTCTTCAAGAATATGTCAGAAAATTTATTAACAATAGAAATATCATTCAAAACTATGACTCTCATCCAAGACTTGGATAGTACGTCACATTGATACTTATCAACTTAACATCGTCATTCACGACGTCGCCTACAGAAAGTCTGGTTTCGGTGCATTCCACACAAGAAAGTTAACAATGAAATGACATGGGCTCTTTACTTATGGCTTGATATGACAATGATTGACTTTAGTGGTTTGGTTGCTTGAATTCGAATAAGAGATTGGTTAGGAATATGGAAGCTAACAACCTTACAAAAAGCATGATGAGTAGTTAAACAATCGATTCCTAAAATTGCATCAAAGGAAAATATTTTCAAAGAGAAAAGATCGACACGTAACGTGAAGGTGTTGATTTGAACAAGATTTATAAATAGTGGAGATAACGAAGGTTTCTCCTAACTGAGTTTAAACAGATATATCAAAGTCTAACTTCTCCGGAGTTAACTTCAAACATTAAATACAACTAGGTGAAATAAAAGAGTGAGTAGAACCGGTATCTAACACGGTATAGACTTCACAAGAGTTTATGACTAACATACATGTGATAATTTTATTCTGGTTCCTTGTCACGAAAAAACATTCTCTCTTAAACTACAGGCTTTGACTTTTTTGGGACGGCCTTTGGTGCCTCCATCCTAGCTGAACTTATCTTCGGTGAACGATAAAATTGGGCTAAGTGACTTTCTCTGCCACAATTAGAAAATGATTTGGACGGCATCGCGCAGTTTGGACTGATGTGTCCATCCCCTCCGCATTTGAATCATATGATAGGTGGTTGTTCTCCTTCCTTAACAACGGGTGCTGGTTCTTACGTCTTTCCATTATTGTTGAATCTCCTCTTCTTGAAATGTCCATTCTTACTGTTTTGACCATGATTACCAACGAAGTGGTTACCATTTCTGGCATGTTGATTCCCTCCATGCTTATTGTCACCACTTTGATGACTGTTATCACCGGTATTATCATTTTGCCCGCTGCTCTCTTTTGGTTGCGTTGACTCGTTATCGCGCTCCACTAACTGAGCCTATTTACAACATCTGAATACAAACACAGTTTATGAGAAATAAGATATTGGCATATCTCCGGCTTCAAACCTCTGAAAAACATTCGTGTCATTCGCTCCTCATTATCGACCAAATGGGATGCAAACCAGGATAAAACCGCAAATTTAGCCTCGTATTGTGACACGGTCATATTGTTTTGTTCCAACTTGATAAACTCCACCTCCTTCATGTGACGAATACTTTCGGGAAAGTACTTGTCATTGAACATCTCTTGGAACTTCTCCCAAGACATCTTGAGTGCGTCAGGCTGGGTACGTTTTACAGATTCCCACCAGTGATCTACCTCTTCATGCAACATAAAGGTGGCGAAGGGAACCTTTTTCTCCTCGGAGCACCCCAAGACATCAAATATCTCGGTGATCTGCTTTAACCACATCTCTACCTTAAGTGGTTCTGGCTTTCACAAAAACTCCGGTGGTCCCAGCTCCTTGAATTGCTTAGTGGTGACCAACCATGGGTTGCCATTGTTTCCTCCTGTATTATGAACAGGAGTGGCTTCGCCTGATGTTGCATGAATTCTAAAAAGCTCCTAAACGTATCGTCATTCGTCAATTGATCAGTGTTGGCGTTTACAAGAGGATTATCGCCGTCCTATTGCACACTGTCCTGATTATTGATCTGTGGATACTCAACGATCTCCTGTGTTCCATTGCTATTCTCAACATTCTCGGATGTCATTTTCAAATACTACCACAAAATAAGGGTTAATTAACATCATATATTATCCCTATACTCTGAACGACCAATTAAATATAAAATAAACTTAGGTATGTCATATTAGCGAAGGAATTCCCCGTCTCTCCCCTCATAATTCTAGTCTCACATCTTAGCCAGGGATCATATCCCTAAGCTTTGATATCAACTGTGACGCCCCCAAAATCGGTATACATCACCCATCTTGAGTCACCAGATACATGGTACATAATTCAAATACAACTTAATAATACAACTGTCATGTACAATACGACAAAACATAAACTGTGAGTTTGAATACAAATATGGTCTACTAGAGAGTATACAAACTCAAAAGGAGTACTCATTACAATTATTATCAAACTATTTCATAGAATAATGAGGACTACTAATTCAAACATCTAGGACCATCACTCTATTCTCCGACTAGTCCCAGCTACGTTCTCATTTCTTGAAGAGAATAGTAAAAGAAAAGGGTGAGCTCAACTAGCCCAGTAAGAAATATTATGACTAAGATAATGCAAAATAAATTATCAATAGCCTTCAACAGTATAACAACTGATAGAATATAATAGACAACAAGTTTTAGAACAAAAACTACAGCGAAATAAGCAATCCATTAGAAGAGTCAAGTAGAGAATAAAATCTACTATCTTCTATGATTTAAAAGGTTTTTAATCACTTTTATCGCTGGGACTCAGCTTAATAAATAATCCACATCATCGAATCACCCCTGCACTAGGGCCAAGGATATTCTTTAGTATCACGACCACAAATTATCAATGCACTATGGGCCAAGGACATTCGTGTATTTATTAATGGTCATGATCATGTTAAAAACTGTCCATCAATGCACTACGGGCCAATAAGGACTTTTACCACATCATTTGTAACATTACGGTCATGATTACACCGAATAATCCCTGGTCATAATCATACCAAGTCCATCTATGCACTACAGGCCACAGATGACTTTAAATAAAATATAAACATGAGGATGATGACAATGATATAAGAATTCAATAAAACAAGTTCAAGAATTAATTTTTCCAGGAACCAATAACGTCCAAATTGTCAACATGATATTTCTTTGTGGAGTAAAATTCAAGAATGCTCAAAAGAATATTTCCATGAAAAGATACTGGATGAAGCGCAAATATCAAGGATATTCCACTAATTTCATGGATTATAGAAGTCAAAACTTTAGCCAACTTAGTATAATAAAGAATGGAATAACAAAAGAAATCACCATGCATGCGATAGACCGCACATGCAGGTTATTTCAACAGAATAATAAATAACGGAATCAGGTCCAGCGTAAAATGCACAGACATGATATTCCAACAGAATAATAAAGACGGAATCAGGTCCGGTGTAAAATGCACAGATATGATATTCCAAAAGAATAATAAAGACGGAACCAGGTCCGGCGTAGAACGCACAGACAGGATATTCTAACAGAATAATAAAGAATGGAATAACAGAAGAATTTCACCAAGTATGCGGTACTTCGTATAGACAGGTTATTCCAACATAATAACAAAGAATGGAATAATAGAAGTTCTCTTCATGAAGACAAAAGAAAGAAATAATACTCCCTACCTTGGAAAAACTGGATACTGGAATAGTGAGGTAGCAGACTTCTGTTCTTCTTTCTCTCTCTAATTTCTCTCAATAATAATCGCTCTAAAGCTTTTGTGAATTGGTGAGAAATGAAGGAAGAATGAGCTTCTATTTATAGGAAAATATAGTTTCGATAATTGCACGTTTTGGGGCTCAAAAAATTACAGTACAATACCTCCAACTTTTCTTTCATTTTTAATTTAGTCCTGCAAGTTTTATCAATCTTGCACCAACTCCCCTAATAGTAAATCATGTGAATCAATAGTATAATCATGTGAAAAAATTAATTATAGTATAGTACCTTCAACTATACCTCCATTTTTAACTTAGTCATGCAAGTATTATCAATCTTGCACCACCACCCCTAATAGTATAAGAATGTGAATCAATAGTATCCCGTGAATAATAACTCGTAAATAGTAACTCATGAATAGTAATCCAACACGAAAAGTGCTCCGAATACCCGAGTGAACAATATAACCTCTAAACATCAATTATCATCGAAATAAATGTCAGTTTCCACTAACACTAATAATCCCAATACAATGGAACAATCAATTTCATCTTTAATCAACACAACTTATTCATCATTAATATTATAACTCATAATATTTAACAACCAGGTCGTTCCCATGAAAGAGGGGGCTTTTCGATAAAGATTTCTCCTTATTGGCGTGCAATTAGGTGACCAAACCTCTCCTTGACAGAACTTCTAGACATTGTCAATATTGCAAATATTAATATTAATAACTTTGTCGTCCCAATTATTGATTTAATAATAATAAATATTATGCAGATGATCCTGTGACTGTGACACCCCCAAATCCTAGTACTTCATTTCCTCAAGATTTGGTGTTCACTTAATCAAAACATTCATTTATAACTACCCAATTATAATAAAATTGAATAATAAAAACCTCCTTATACAGGAATAAATTTAAATAAAAATCTCCCAGGTTATCTAACCTTTAACAATAATCATTCAAATGCGGAATTTAAATAAACTTCATTACATTCTTTAAACCAAAGTCTGATAATTAAACTATTGAATCTATTACAAGTCTTTAGTACTTGTTCATCTTTCCTTTTCCCTTACTGGTGCTAGGTACGTCACCAGTTTCAACTTTAGCTGTAAGAAATTTTACAGGCAAGAGTGAGCAAACAAGGCCCACTTGAAATAACAATAAATAAATCTTTAAACTTTTACATCAATCGCCAATATTAGGCTCAATAGAATTGAACAATGTATTCTATTAACTTTCTAAAAATTATAATTTTCTCTGAGGGTCTAATGACCACGAATCATGTCCACAATTATAAGTGATCTTTCAACTTTAACTTTAACAGTCATAAGACTATAGGGAATCCACGTACTTAGGGGGATCAACCCTTCATACAATGTATTGTGCACAACCATTTCAACGCTAAGCGTAAACCTCTATTAAAAGAGTTGTTCATCTCAGTATTTAGAGTACAAGTCCGCACCAAATGAAGTTTGGTTTGGATAAGCTTTTAAGATAGTTTGGAATTCAACGAACATCAACAAAGGAGTAGTTGAATAAGACCAATAACCCTATACTATAGGATAATCATGATTAAATCAATTATAGTAAACTAAAGTCATGCAGTAGGAATAATCTAATAGCATACAATTTGAATAACTATAGCATACCTTGCTTGAACAACACTAAGTCAAGGTTAATTAGAATTGAATAATAAGCATGCATAGCATAAATAGTTGTGCATGCTAAACCACAAGTTACATACAAGAATAACTTGCTCTGTGACAACCCGAGAAATTAGACAATTTATGAAAATCATAATTTATTGATTTAAGGTTCAATATTAGGACCTAGACAGGAAATAAGTGAATGGAATTGACAGTTATTTAATGAAATTTTAAGAATTTCAAAAGTTTTGGACAAGACTTGAATTATGTGATAGACTGTAAGTGATAGTCTAGTAATTAGGTATAAGATTATGGTAGATTTAAAGTTCTTTTGAAGAATTATCAGGGATAAGTATCGAAGTGAATATTAGTCGGTATATTTGGTTACATATGTGAACCATAATGATTTGAGATCAAGGATTGATCAGATAAGTTATAACTTTAGAAAACCCTAAAGTTATGTTAATCATACGTTTATTAATTTAGAAAAATCTAACGAACTGTTAGAAACCCTAACGATATGTTCAAAAAGCCTAATTTCAATTTCGAGAATTTAAAACCCTAATTTGGGAATCCTAATGCGAAGTATTAAACCCTAAGGGTTAAAAAGTTGTGTGTAAGGAATATGAACATTATGTGATGGTTTATATTTGTTTATTATATAAACAAACCAAAAGAAACTAGTGAAACCCTAATTATATATTAAGAATGAAGGATTTAATAACTTAAGGGTTATGGGAAAAGAGAATTGTGGTATTTAGAATACTTACTAATTTTAAGAGATTTATTGTATATATCTCAAATGATTAATTTTATAACCTAATTATAGCAAGTTTAATTGGGTTAAGAAAATAGATGTGAATGAGCAAGGATTGGTGTTTTAATGGAGAAGTGAAAACCCTAATTAAATGAATTGAGTTGGATAAGAATTATAGGTTGTAACACCTCAGTCCCACATCGAAAGATAGGGGGAAAATTTGTCTCCATATAAGGAATTAAGTAACTACCAATAGTACCTTCAAGTCATGACCTTTTGGGAGCCTGTGGTGGGCTAGATGACCCAAGCAGATATTATTGGGCCAGTGGTTTGAGGCCTTATTTGGATGGATTTGATTCGATTTGGACTTGGGATTGGACCCGAGATTTGTTCCGGACTCGGGATTTGACCCGGGTTGTTTTATATGGTATCAGAGCCGACTCTCGAAAGCTCGGGTCGGGCCATCCGATCGAGTTGCCGGAGGTGGGAACACGAAGGCTGGTGGTATTATCCCACAATGGAGAGATGAAGGTCCGGAGGTGGGGACACGAAGCCAGCCGATATTATCCCACAATGGCTAGAGAGGCAAAGATCTTTGGGCCGTGTGTGTGATCGGTTCTGACGGGGACGTCAGAAATTTAAGTGGGGGAGTTTGTAACACCCCAGTCCCACATCGAAAGATAGGGGGAAAATTTGTCTCCATATAAGGAATTAAGTAACTACCAATAGTACCTTCAAGTCATGACTTTTTGGGAGCCTGTGGTGGGCTAGATGACCCAAGAAGATACTATTGGGCCAGTGGTTTGAGGCCTTATTTGGATGAATTTGATTCGATTCGGACTTAGGATTTGACCCAAGATTTATTCCGGATTCGGGATTTGACCCGGGTTGTTTCATATGGTATCAGAGCTTAGGTTCTTTCTTGTAGAAAACCTATTTAGGTTTGACCTGTGAGTTATGGGTAGACTTCTGGGTTAGATTTTTGTTCTGATTGATTTTCTGTTCAGCTATCATATCAGCCATATTCGAATTTGTCTCTAATCTGCTTTGTTTATATTCGTGATCTCTTTCTTAGATGGCTCGAAGATCAGCTAGAGTTGCTGGGAGGTGAGGTAACAACAGGGGAAGAGGTGAAGGTCGGTCCAATGAGCAACCTAATGATCAGATTAATGCTCAGTTGGATACCTTGGTGAATCAGGCTGTGAATCAGGCGTTACCTCAGTTGGTGGCGCAGGTTGTACAGGCAATGCAGCAGCCGCCACCAGAAATTCCTGAACAAGAGAACCCGATAAATAATGGTCCACATGCAAACGAAGAGTAAGTGAATACAGATGGTATTGATCAGCAGGTGGTTCCAATGTATGTGTGGTTGGAAAGGTTTCAAAAGCAGAAACCACAGGCATTCAGTTCAGCTCCAACTCCAATTGATGCAGAGAATTGGATTGCCCACTTAGAGAAGATTTTTGATGTGTTGGGATGCTCAGATAATCAAAGAGTGTTGCTTGCTGTTTACAAGCTAGAGGGGGATGCACAGAGGTGGTCTAAAGCACTGAAGACAACAAAGGGTGATGGCTACGTGGAGACACTTCATTGGGCAGAGTTTTACGAGGTCTTTTATCAGTAGTACTTTCCAGCTACTGATAAAGAGGCCTATGCTAGAGAGTATCTATCATTTGGCAGAAGGATGATGAGTCCATTACCGATTTCATGACGAGATTCACCAGGTTGGCAGGATTTGCGGGAACTTCTGCAGGGACTGTAGCGGAACAGGCGGAGAAGTTTAAGTGGCGGATTCATTATAGGTATCGCCAACATCTCATTAACACCAAGTTTGCGGATGTATCGGCGGTGGCTAATGCGGCCAAGAACATTGAGATGGAGCGGCAGGACTTTCGGACTTCCAAACCGGAAGGGAGTCAAAAGAGGGACAGAGATGACCAGCAAGGTCAAGCTTCGGGTCAGCATGGGAGAAATCAAGGTGGTCAGTGGAACAGAAATCGTGGTGTTCAGCAGGGGCAGTGGCGTGGCCAGAATCAGAACTAGGGCTATCAGCAGATGCCTCAACAGGGGCAAAATCGTCAGCTTCAGCTACCTTGGTATGGACAGAATCGTCAGCAGGGGAATAATCGTCTGCAGGGGCAAAATCAGGGTCGTTATCCGGGACCAGCTGGTGGGGGTAACCCGAATCTTATTCTGATAGCTCCTTGTGCTATTTGTGGGGCTATTCATCCGGGGAGGTAGTGTCACAGACTCACCGGTGCATGCTTCTTGTATGGACATATGGGTCTCATTGCTAGGGATTGTACCGGTCCACGCGGAAATGGTGGAGGTGGTAATAATGGTGGCAATGGAGGTCAGCGTCAGGGTGACCGAGTGTTTGATTTGACGTATAACCAGGCGGCGGGCACACCAGGTACTGTTTCTGGTACTCTTTTTAGTTGGCAATCGCGAGGCTTCTATTTTATTTGATACGGGTTCTACTCATTCCGTTGTTGCTCAGTCTTTTGTTCGGCACCTGGGTGTGCCATCTCAGTCTTTGAATTCTGTTATGTCTATTGCTACCCCGATGGGGACTTCTGTTGTTATTTCTGATTTATATCGGGGGTGTCCGATCAGTTTTGGGGATAGGGTTCGTAGAGTTAATCTTCTTCCGATGTGTATGCACGATTTTGATGTCATTCTTGGGATGGACTGGTTGGATAAACACCAAGCCACTATCGATTGTCAGGCGAAGAAGGTTATATTCAGAGATGTGAAGTCTCCTGAATTTGTATTTCAGGGTTCACAGCCGAGTAGAGTGGTGAAGTTGATTTCAGCTTTGAAGGCTGGAAAGTTAGTAGCAAAGGGTTGTGAGGGATATTTGGCGTTTGTGAAGGATACTTCTAAGGGTGAGTCTCATATTGAGGATGTTCCAATTGTTCGTGATTTTTTCGATGTGTTTCCTGAAGAATTGTCAGGGTTGCCACCACAACGGGAAGTAGAGTTTGCTATTGAGCTTGTTCCTGGTGCGGAACCTATCTCTAAGGCGCCGTATCAGATGGCACCGTTGGAGTTGCAGGAGTTGAAGGAGCAGTTGCAAGAATTTTTAGATCGTGGTGTGATTCGCCCGAGTTTTTCGCCATGGGGTGCTCCGGTCTTGTTTGTTAAGAAGAAGGATGGGTCTATGAGACTGTGTATAGACTACAGGGAGTTGAACAAGATCACCATCAGGAATCGGTATCCATTGCCGAGGATTGATGACTTGTTTGACCAACTTCAGGGGGTAAAGTATTTTTCGAAGATAGAGTTGAGGTCGGGATATCATCAGTTGAGGGTGAGGGATGAGGATATCCCTAAGACGGCTTTTCGTACTCGATATGGGCATTATGAGTTTCTGGTGATGCCATTCGGTGTGACTAACGCTCCGGCGGTGTTTATGGATTTGATGAATCGGGTGTTTAGGGAGTACCTGGACCAATTTGTTATTGTCTTTATTGATGACATTTTGGTTTACTCAAAGTCTAAGGAAGAACATGAGGAGCATCTTCGCACAGTGTTAGGAATTTTGCAGAAAGAGAAGTTGTATGCTAAATTCTCTAAATGCGAGTTTTGGTTGGAGCAGGTTGCATTTTTGGGACATGTTGTTTCTGCTGAAGGCATTAAGGTGGATCCTGCAAAGGTTGAGGCTATCACCAAATGGCCAAGACCTACTACAGTGACGGAGATTAGGAGTTTCTTGGGTTTGGCAGGGTATTATAGGCGGTTTGTGGAAGGGTTTTCCTTGTTTGCCTTACCATTGACTCAGTTGATGAGAAAGGGTACAAAGTTTGTGTGGAATGAGGAGCGTGAGAAGAGTTTTGAGGAGTTGAAGAAACGACTTGTGTCATCTCCTATACTTGCATTGTCATCGGGGACAGGAGGCTATCAAAATTATAGTGATGCTTCTAAGAAGGGCTTGGGGCGTGTTTTGATGCAACACGGTAAGGTGATTGCTTATGCTTCTAGGCAGCTTAAACCTTATGAGGTGAATTACCCCACACATGATTTGGAGTTGGCAGCGGTGATCTTTGACTTAAAGATTTGGAGGCATTATTTGTATGGGGAGACTTGTGATATCTTCACCGATCACAAAAGTCTTAAATACATTATCACTCAGAAGAAGCTCAATATGAGACATAGGCGTTGGTTGGAGCTTCTAAAAGATTATGATACTAGAATTCAGTATCACCCGGGAAAGGCAAATGTGGTTGCAGATGCTCTTAGCCGAAAGAATTCAGGGAGTGTAGCTGCCCTTACTACGCAACCTCAGCTTATTTCAGATATGGAGCAGATCAAGTTGGAGTTGTATGTACGAGGTTCAGATGGGCATTTGGCGGGTATGAGAGTGGAGCCCTCTCTTATCTCGCGAGTCAAGGAAACTCAAAAGGAAGATGGGGAGTTGTGGAGTATGACGCAGAATTTAGAGGAGGGCAAGCAGCCCGAGTTTCGTATTGATGACCATGGTGTGATTTGGTTGGGTGAACGGTTGTGTGTACCGTCCGATCCATTCATTCGGGAGGCGATGTTGGCTGAGGCTCATAGTTCGCCATTTTCTATTCATCCAGGTTCTACAAAGATGTATAGATATTTGAAGAAGAATTTTTGGTGGAATGGGATGAAACGAGACGTGGCTGAATATGTTGGGAGGTGCCTCACTTGTCAACAAGTGAAGATAGAACATCAACGAGCTAGTGGGTTGTTGCAACAGTTAGACATTCCATTGTGGAAGTGGGAGGATATCACGATGGACTTTGTGACTGGTTTGCCGAAGACTTTCAAGAAGAATGATGCCATTTGGGTGGTGGTGGACCGGTTGACCAAATCGGCACACTTTTTGGCTATCCATGAGGGTTACTCGGTGGATAGATTGGCACATATCTTTCAGCAGGAGATTGTTAGACTTCATGGTACTCCGGTGTCTATTCTTTCAGATCGGGACCCACGGTTCACTTCAAGATTTTGGAAAGGGTTTCAACGAGCTTGGGGTACTCGGCTCAACTTCAGTACTTCTTTTCATCCGCAAACAGATGGGCAATCCGAGCGGACTATTCAGACATTGGAGGACATGTTGAGGTCTTGTGCACTTGAGTGGTCGGGTAATTGGGATGATTACTTGAGCCTAGTTGAGTTTGCTTACAACAATAGTTGGCACGCAAGTATTGGGATGGCTCCTTTTGAGGCATTGTATGGTAGGAAATGTCGGGCACCAACTTGTTGGGATGAGGTTGGCGAAAGGGCCATAGAAGGACCTGAGTTAGTTCAGATCACTACGGAAAAGGTAGTGGTGGCTAAGGAGAAATTAAAGTCGGCTCGATCACGGCAGAAGAGTTATGCTGATAAGCATAGGAGGACTTTAGAGTTTGAACCTGGTGAGCATGTATTTCTAAAAGTTTCTCCTTGGAAAGGTATTCGGCGATTTGGGTTGAAAGGGAAGCTTAGTCCGCGTTACATTGGCCCATTTGAGATTCTGGAGAGGGTTGGTGAGGTTGCGTATCGGTTAGCCTTGCCTCCACAGCTAGCTCATGTGCACAATGTGTTCCATGTGTCGGTGTTGAGAAGTTACAATTATCATCCGTTGCACGTGGTGCAATATCCGTTCGATAAGATTCGAGAGGATCTTACTTGTGAGGAACAAGCCGAGGCAATTTTGGATCGTCAAGAGCGAATTATGAGGAGGAAGACTATTCCGTTTGTTAAAGTTTTATGGAGAAATCATCCGGAGCGGGAGGCTATATGGGAGATAGAGGAGTCTATTCGAGCAGAGTATCCACATCTCTTTGAAAATTAGGTGCGTTCCATTCTTTTGATTCCGGGGACGGAATTCTTTTAAGGGGTAGGTGATGTAATACCCGGTAAAAAAAATAAAAAATAAAAAAATAAATTAATTAATAAATAAATATTAAATAATAAAAGATTATATTGTTTTAAAACATATTAATTGGACTTTGTCTTTTAATTGGGTCAAATTGTATTTAATTATTGTGGATCATAATAAGTAAGTGATTACATTAATTTGGGCCTTTATTTTAATTGAGTTTAATATATATTTGTAAGTAAAATCAAAATTCTATTAAAATTGGAAGAGTTCATCAATTATATAAATAAATATTTAAACCCTAACCTATTTCACGTTCATCTAATAACTGACTAAGAAAAAGAAAAAAAAAAGAAGAACACAGCCGCCGCAGCAGAAAAGAGGAGAAACGTATTTTTTTTTCGCTACAATTTGAAGAAGAGGAACCAGCCTATACCTTTTCTGTTTTCGGTAAGTGTTAATAACAGTACTGGGAGTAGGTATACATATATAAAATTTGTTTGTCAGATTACTTGTTATTTTTGTTTTTTTTGCCGGAAGCTATTGAACCGCTGCCAAAAAAAAAAAGGTTGTCTAGTAATAGTATTATAAATAAGCTATGCTTATTAATTATATAAGGCACCTGTGTTGGTTACCTGTAACGTGGACTTCGTTATAGATTATATATATATATATATATATATATATATATATATATATATATATATATATATATATATATATATATATATATATATATTTCCTTTTAATAGGTACTCAGCAGTCAGCCTTGAAGCTTATAATTAGAATTTGTAAATCAAATTGATGTTATCTATATTAATTGAACTAATTAATACTGAAATAATTATAAAAGTTTTGAATAATAAATTTAATTGTATTATATTATTAATGATTTGATTGTAATAAAAATTTTATTAAATTATTTAGATTGAACGGAGAGAGAGTCTAAGCGAGTTTTTGGAATATAATTTGGGTATTACATTGCTTAATCCAGGTACGGATTCCGTACTCTTTCAGCGAGACTCTTTTGTTTTTAATTTGTTCGTTTCGTTATTCGTTTCAAAATTTAGTATTTCCTCTCACAATTATTTCTTGTCAATTTATTATGATAGTTTGTTTTGGCGTTTATATTAGAACTCTTATTTGTACTCTTTAAACTAGTGTATCATGACTATAAATTTATTTTGATATTGTAGTGATGTACATGTTAGTATATTTTTGGAGACTTTGTATTGAATTCGTTTCAGTTTAACATGTATACTTTAGAACCCCTTTGTGTTGATATTGTGTCGCATGTGTTGTTACATTGTATCTTTGTTAGAATACCGTAGGGTATACCTGAGCTATAACCACCTGTGGGGGTACCACATGCATGTCCTCTTGGCACCGAGGCATGACACCTTCCGTGGCGGTGTGATCAGTCAACGGCGTCTCTGTTTTTTGCTCCGGTGGGAGTTGGCCATTTGGTGTTTTGTTGTAGGAGGCGTATGGGTTGACCCTAGTTTCTGTTCTGTTCTGTTCTGTGGATTGGTGATGTTTGTGCCAAACACACCTTCTGATTTTGCATGCATCTGGATTGCGCAGTCCGATGTGTGATTGCCTGTGTGGCATTATTTTGATTGCCTGTGTGACATTATTTGACTTGCCTGTGTGGCAAGGTATATAACTATTTATTCTGAGCTCGGTATGAAATAACACCCAACCATTTGATTCAGCCTATTATTTCGTTGTGTTAGTTTTGTTCGTTTCGTTTCAGTTCATTCGTTTCATTTCATTTAATTGAGTTAGTTATTTCGGGTCATTATTTGTATTCTTTATCCGTACTGGGCATTTGGCTCATGCTGTGTTTTCTTCCGGCAGGTAATCAGGGGGATCAAGGGCAAGTGTGACGAGAGCTTCCTTTAATCCAATAGTTTTGATATATTTTGTTAGGCTTTAATACATTGATTTATTTAAGTTGTAATAATTATTTTAGATTGTGGATTGAGCCAGTGTGGCATTTATTATGGTTTGTCTTATGATATTGAATTATTATGAGATTACTCTTTTGTGGTTTAAAGCCTTATGATTTTCCTTAGTTCTGTTGTGTTTTGAGTAACCTCTCTTTCTATTTTGGAAAGGGGGTGTTACAGAGTATGGTATCAGAGCCAACTCTCGAAAGCTATGGTCGGGCCATCCGATCGGGTTGCCGGAGGTGGGGACACGAAGGCTGGTGGTATTATCACACAATGGAGAGATGAAGGTCCGGAGGTGGGGACACGAAGCCAGCCGGTATTATCCCACAATGGCTAGAGAGGAAAAGATCTTTGGGCTGTGTGTGTGATCGGTTCTGACGGAGACGTCAGAAATTTAAGTGGGGGAGTTTGTAACACCCCAGTCCCACATCGAAAGATAGGGGGAAAATTTGTCTCCATATAAGGAATTAAGTAACTACCAATAGTACCTTCAAGTCATGACCTTTTGGGAACCTGTGGTGGGCTAGATGACCCAAGAAGATACTATTGGGCCAGTGGTTTGAGGCCTTATTTGGATGAATTTGATTTTATTCGGACTTGGGATTTGACCCAAGATTTATTCCGGATTCGGGATTTGACCCGGGTTGTTTCATAGGTATTGGACTATGTATAGCTCAGGTGTGGCCAAAGAAGTTAGTTAGAGACCAAGTAATACATTAAAGGAACGGCTCAATTTTTAGCCCAAGTGGGAGAGAAATTTTTGGACATTTAGTAAAGCAAATAAGCATTAAATCAAAAAGCCAAACTTAATGAGATAATGGCCATGTGGCCGGCCATACAAGAGAGAAAAGAGGTGGAATGAATGTAGATTGTTCACTTTAGTTGGTGAACCAAATCCTACCAACTCCCCACATGTGTCTTCATTTGATTAAGCCAACACATTTGGCAAAGCTTGCAAGAAAACTCTTGGCAATTGCTAAAGGGAAAGAAAGAGAGGATTGGTGGATCTAGTAAGCCATATAGCCGGATATTGAGGAGAGAAAAAGAGAGTGGGTTTGAAAGATGATAATCCAAACTTAATAAAAATTTTATATATCATTTCTCTTTCATCTCTTCTATTTTCTTCAAGAACTAAGAACTAAAGAGAGAGAGTGAGAGAGAAGAGGGCCATTCGGTAGCCATGGAGGAGAGAAAAGTGGAGTTCTATGTGAGACATCCAAGCTCCATGATCAAACTAAGAATAAGGAGAAGAAGAAAAGCTAAGGTATACCAAATAAATTTCTACTTATGTAGTATATTTCTTTTGTGTTTTGATTTGATTTTTGATAACTTAAAGTTGTGATCTTGAGACTTAAAACCTTAGATCTATGTATATATAAGTGTTACATGTTTAGATATAACTCTTTTGTAGATCAAAAGTTAGATCTAAAGTGTGGAATGGAAGCTAGGTTTTTCAAAAGATAGAAAACATAATTTTTTCTCTTAGCTTTGATTTTGTTTTATGCTTGTTTGATGAAGTAAGAAACTTTGTTTCTAAACTCAAAAACCATGTATATACATGTTAATAAGTGTTTATTTTTTGGATCTACCCATAATGGGTGTAAATTTGGTGGAAATTAAAAGGAATAGAAAAATGGAATTTTCCAGAAAAGTTAAACTTTTAAAAAGTGTGATCAAGCTTTTGGATCATTGAAATCTATGATGGATATTTGTGACTTATGTTCTTGGGATACTAGATATATGTGTTAAGGGTAAAATCCCTTTGGAATTACTCAAATAGGTTGAATATTGAACAGGTTATGGGATTTCTCCCAAACTACACAAAGATAAGTAAACTGTTAAAAGGACAGTTTTGTAACAGCCACTTCCGGGCTAAATTCCGGGAGCTTAACATGTCCAAATATGGATTGTGATAGATGAAAACTATAGCTCAGAAAGATACGAACCCAAAAAAAGTGACAGATCATTAATCGGAGTTATAGATTTCATTTTATTTAAGTTTTGGTGAAGGACTCTAAAACTGTTTTACGTCAAAAAGTTTCTGCCCAAAATTTTCCGGGGGCTGTTTTGGACATTTAGTTAATGAGAAAAATTCCATTCTTTTCGTAATTGAAAATATATGGTATTATGTAGCTCGTGTCCAAAAATGATCTGATTTCGAGTTAAAACGACCAAGTTATGATCGTTCTAATTTTTGTGATTTTCCGACAGAAATTGCTATAAGCGGAGTTCTACAACTCCGATTGCCACGAAATTTAAAATGGAGTATCATGTTAACATATATAAGGTTATACCAAAAGATGGGCATTACTGGAGTTAAGCATGAGGTAGCTTGTTTCTTAAGCTACGCACTAGAAAATGATTTTTGAAAAATACTAAATGAAGTTAGAAAATTATGGAAAAATACTTTTTATGCATGAAATATATGTATATGTGTTTGACCAAAGGATAGGAGAATAATAAATGGATTTGGTATTTTCGTGATACGGATATAGAATACAGCTTGCTGGATTAGGTAAATTGTGATTCCAGTTTACTGGATTGAAATACAGTTTGATGAATTGAAAATATGTTAAATTCAGTTTGCTGGATTGTAGTTTAGATTGCTGGATTTGGAATCCAAGTTGCTGAGTTGGCAATTTAGTTGCTAGATTTAGAATCCAGATTGCTGGACGAGTATTTAACTTACTAAGTGTTAGCAAATAACTTATGAAATGAAAAAGTCGAATGTTAAATCATATGAATGTGATTCTAAGTAATTGTTAAGTGCTTAAGTAGAGTTTAACTGAACTTAAACTCAAGTATTGTCCGACTAGACCGTCGGGATGATAGAATTGTGTCAGTTTCAACTCAAACTTAATAGTCTAACTGATACTAAGTCTTATGTGAATTATAGACTGATATGGTTATGTGGTAATGTGTTTAGGTTATTCTGTGGATATAAATATAACAGTATTATACTGTGATGATATTATTCTAATATTGGAGATCTATATTACTAATATTAGGTCTTCGGATAAAGCGTTATAAATTGTGTTGCGGTAATCAACGGTTCAGGCAAGTTTCTTTGTACTTAACTCTAATATGAGTATTTTATTCAAGCTTATGGTTAATCATTGCTGATTGCCATGAAAATTGTACTCTGTACATCTTGCATGTATAAGTTAGGTATGAAAGGCTGATCACCTTCATTAATAGTTGGTTCAGAAATGTTTGTTCGTGTTTAAAACTTGTTCAGTCAAAAATTTGTTCGTGCTAGTTCTCAATTATATTGATAAATTATAGCAAGCCCATTATTCATACTCTTCAATCATGATATATCGTTATAATATTGTATATAAACTTGCTGGGCAACTTTCATGCTCACCCTTGCTATATCATGATAAAACATTGCAGATAAGGCGAATGCGTACGGATACCGAAAAATGATAATGTCAAGTTCAGCTTGGGGCAATATATGCGGCTATCTTGTAATAGAATAGTTTGAAAATAATGCTATGTGTTAGATAACTTATGAATTGTGTAATAAGTTAAGGTTACTCGATTTTGCGGAATAGTGTGTAATGTATTGTATAAACAAGTGATGTTTATATCTTTCGCAAATAGTGATAGAAATAGTATACCGGATCCGAGGTGATTTGGGACCTGGATTCGGGGGCTACTACAGTTGGTATCAAAGCTGTTGGTTATGAAGCTTAGGTAGGAATACCTGAGACCAATAATCGCAGTGATTAGGATTAAGTATTAACTCAAATCGAGTTAGTGTATCGGTAAGATTTAAAGATGAATCTCGGCGAGTGTAAAGCACAGAGTTCCCTAACTCTGATTATAAAGTTGAACATTAATGGTGAATAGATCGAGTCTAAAAGACTGAAAGTGCAGGAATAGGAGATCGTAAAACAAAACAATCATAGGCATAGAAATAAATCATAATATATACGATAAGATCACCCCGTGATCTGATAAGGTTATGACAGTCAGAAAGAATCAATCTGATGATTGAAAAGTTTACAGCAAGATGTTGTGTATCAGTTGTACTATGAAATTGTACTATGAAAACTCATGAAAGACTTATGGATTATGAATACGAATTGAATTCGTATTGAAAAAAAAAGGGTGTTAAGATTAGGAGGGGATTTCAATGAGGATTTATGTCTGCAGCTGAGTTGTATGATTCCTTATATGGGCGGGGAATTTGTACTTGGTTTTAGAATCACTTAGCTTCCTGGTCGATGTAGTGGTTAGGTTGACCAATTCTTTTTATGGGCGGGGAATTGTCCTCTTAGCTTTCTATATTGATTAGTGGCCGAGTTTGGTATGACAACCACTTAGTTTCTGGCACTGATAATCATTGAAATGTTTGTGTCGCGCTATTTGCTATATGCATGTTAAGAGGGTGATTCCTTTCTCATGTGTATAACAAATAGATAGGTCATAGGTAGAGAATATAAGGTTAAGTACGAGTTCTTCAAACTCATACTTATGTGACATTCTTGATTCATAGTTATATGAAATGTTTATGGACCCCTCAGCGAATGGATGCCAAAGGTCTGTCTAGGAAAGTTCGTGAACTCATATGATTGTGGCAATTTATGGACTCATAAGTGTGGTTTTATGAACTGGGTATAGTTATGTGTGAATGGAGTATTGAGGATAATAGGAACAGATAGAATGTTTAAGCAAATGATCATTAGTGGAGACTTAGGTTTTCCTAAACCCCTATCTATGCTAGATTTCAAAATTTTTGACTTCAAGCTAAATACGCACTATGTGCCTTTTAAAAAAAATTGTTTTTATTTATCACTTATGTACCATGTGACCTGGTGCAGAGATGATAAAAAATGATGGAGTTATCAATGCAGAATTACTTGGTGTTGGATGTGATCTAAGGATCGTCAGCCCACTACAGTATGATGTAGTATAACAAAATCACAAAATGACGAAATCCTCAACGGACTGTAAATACAGTACTACATCATGACGTCATTCTCGAAAAGGTTTTCAAAAAGTTTAATTTACCAAATTGCTTTGGAACGGAATCCTATGATAAGACTGAGGTGAACTATGTTGTTTGGATAAATAATCCAATCTAATAGCGTAAATATTCGCTAAAAAATACGTTATGCATGACGTAACTGTACGATAGGCTAATCACCTAAAGTACTAGCAACGGTAGTTTACCTTCTTTGTGATTGTAAACATACCAAGTAATGTTTTGTTTTGCGGTATAAATACCGTCAAATCTATGTGTTCATGGTCTATATGACCCCTCAGCATAATTTTAAACCTTTTACCCTTGTGAGTGGTGTATTGGATAGCATGTGAAATATGTGTGAATGGTGTAAGGTGCACAGTGTAAGGTGTAAGGTGAATTTCGAGGAAGAAATTCTTATATGGAGGGGTGAATGTGACAACCCGAGAAATTAGACAATTTATGAAAATCATAATTGATTGATTTAAGGTTCAATATTAGGACCTAGACAGGAAATAAGTGAATGGAATTGACAGTTATTTAATGAAATTTTAAGAATTTCAAAAGTTTTGGACAAGACTTGAATTATGTGATAGACTGTAAGTGATAGTCTAGTAATTAGGTATAAGATTATGGTAGATTTAAAATTCTTTTAAAGAATTATCAGGGATAAGTATCGAAGTGAATACTAGTCGGTATATTTGGTTACATATGTGAACCATAATGATTTGAGATCAAGGATTGATCAGATAAGTTATAACTTTAGAAAACCCTAAAGTTATGTTAATCATACGTTTATTAAGTTAGAAAAATCTAACAAACTGTTAGAAACCCTAACGATATGTTCAGAAAGCCTAATTTCGGTTTTGAGAATTTAAAACCCTAATTTGGGAATCCTAATGCGAAGTATTAAACCCTAAGGGTTAAAAAGTTGTGTGTAAGGAATATGAACATTATGTGATGGTTTATATTTGTTTATTATATAAACAAACCAAAAGAAACTAGTGAAACCCTTATTATATATTAAGAATGAAGGATTTAATAACTTAAGGGTTATGGGAAAAGAGAATTGTGGTATTTAGAATACTTACTAATTTTAAGAGATTTATTGTATATATCTCAAATGATTAATTTAATAACCTAATTATAGCAAGTTTAATTGGGTTAAGAAAATAGATGTGAATGAGCAAGGATTGGTGTTTTAATGGAGAAGTGAAAACCCTAATTAAATGAATTGGGTTGGATAAGAATTATAGGTATTGGACTATGTATAGCTCAGTTGTGGCCGAAGAAGTTAGTTAGAGACCAAGCAATACATTAAAGGAACGGATCAATTTTTAGCCCAAGTGGGAGAGGAATTTTTGGACATTTAGTAAATCAAATAAGCATTAAATCAAAAAGCCAAACTTGATGAGATAATGGCCAAGTGGTCGGCCATACAAGAGAGAAAAGAGGGGGAATGAATGTGGATTTTGCACTTTAGTTGGTGAACCAACTCCTACCAACTCCCCACATGTGTCTTCATTTGATTAAGCCAACACATTTGGCAAAGCTTGCAAGAAACCTCTTGGCAATTGCTAAGGGGAAAGAAAGAGAGGATTGGTGGATCTAGTAAGCCATATGGCTGGATATTGAGGAGAGAAAAAGAGAGTGGGTTTGGAAGATGATAATCCAAACTTAATAAAAATTTTATATATCATTTCTCTTTCATCTCTTCTATTTTCTTCAAGAACTAAGAACTAAAGAGAGAGAGTGAGAGAAGAGGGCCATTCTGCAGCCATGGAGGAGAGAAAAGTGGAGTTCTATGTGAGACATCCAAGCTCCATGATCAAACTAAGAAGAAGGAGAAGAAGAAAAGCTAAGGTATACCAAATAAATTTCTACTTATGTAGTATATTTCTTTTGTGTTTTGATTTTTGACAACTTGAAGTTGTGATCTTGAGGCTTAAAACCTTAGATCTATGTATATATAAGTGTTACATGTTTAGATATAACTCTTTTGTAGATCAAAAGTGTAAGACCCCGATTTTTTTTTTAAATAAAAAGGAATTTCCTTTATTTATTAGATTGAAATAGTAAGGGTTGATTTGATTAATGTGGAAAGTTATGGGTAAAATGCGCAAATATTTCAAAATAAACAAGTGGTTATAAAATATTCATTGTTGTCGGGGAATATTCGTTTGGTCGTGGAATATTCGTACTGTCGGGGAATTTTCGTACGACGGCGCAGCCATGTGTGGGCCCCATAACGGAAAACGACTGGAGGAAGAAAACGACAAATATAAGTTGTTTAAAAATAACGGCGTAGTTGTTACCGTTTACACTGTTGGAATACGCGGTGGTTAAAATACAGTAATACGCGTTGTTGCACAGTAGCACACGGTATTGCACAGTATTTTGAATTATTGATCCTTACGTAAGAAGGCACTACTCAATAATTGCTACAGGAGTTACTGTTCATTACTTTATTGATTCAATAATTGCTGCGTTAATATTTATATTATTATTGTTTCAATAATTGTCATTGCACAGTATTTTCCATTATCAGATCAATAATTCATATTATTTGAATAATATTATCAGATAACATTATTGGCAATGTCTAGAAAGTTCTGTCAAGGAGAGGTTTGGTCATCTAATTGCGCGCTAGTAAGGAGAAATCCTTATTGGAAAGCCCCCTCTATCCTGGGAACGGCCTGGTTTTCAGTACTGTGATTCTGTAATATTATTTTTGAATAATTAATTATTGATTATTATGATAAAGAAAATTTTTAAAAGTGACAATTGTTGAAAATTAATATTTTATCTTTTTCTGATAAAATAATTTATTTAAATATATTATATTAATAATATATTAACGATGATATTTTTACAATGAATGTGGGATATATGAGTATATGAAGAGGTAGAGTATTTTTGTGGCATTAAATGTTTAACACATGTTTTGTGTGTCGGTGGACATAATTTTTGACCGAAAATTGAGTATAAACTGTAAAATCGCCCGTTTGTGGATTTCGGTCAATTTCTATTTGGAATTTGGAAAAATTTTCTTCTGCAAAGTTGTAGAGAATTGAATTTCCTACAAAAACACGCGAGATTCGAATTTTCTAATAAAAGGGCTATTTATTGTGAATTATTGAAGTTTCGCAGTTCCGAAATAATTGATTTTTGGAAGTTTTAATTATTATTTTCAACAAAAATGTTTTTCAAAGGTTGGTGGGCATCTTTAACATGTGTTTGATGGCTAAAATCAGATTCCTTGGTGGTTGGCTTGAATGTTGTGTAAATATTAATATTATATTAATTTAGTCTCCTTTGGCGTTCTAACATTTTCCTATAAATAGAGGGCTAAGTTAGAATTGAAAATCACACCAGAAATAAAGTTTTCTCTCTTTCTCTCTCTATATTATAGAGCATATTCTTGTGAGTATACTTTGAGTGTTGCTATACGGTGCGAGTTTCTGTCAGCACTATACCGAAATTCAGTCAGAAGTACGGTTATTTTGAGGTAAGGGATGTTATTTTCTTCTTAAATGATATTATTTTCTTCAATATCATTATGCCGAAATATTGGTGAACGTTTTTATCAAATTTGGAACTTTTTGTGCCGGAGTTACTATTCACGTATACGGCACTATTCACGAATACAGCACTATTCACAGAAAAATTATTTTTTTTCTTTTCGTCCAAAATATCTATTGTGGATACTAGCTTTGATTGTATCCATGTTTTGATCATTCTTGAATTTTACACCACTATGATTATTTTTGAGGTATTTTTGGACATGGATAAAACAAAGTACGAATCCTTAATCCTTAATCCTTGTCATTTTGTTTCACTGGATTCGTTTCTTTAAAAATATATTTTTTTATCATCTTCAATCTTAAAGGATGTTATTATTGAATATCTTTGGCCTGTAGTGCAAAGATGAATGATTTCTGATGAATATCTTTGGCCCGTAGTGCAAAGATGAACAGGTGTTTAGATGAACACGACTAACAGATGAATATCCTTGGCCTGTAGTGCAAGGATGAATATATGATTAAAGATGTATATTGATTGTTGTTACAGGGATAAAATATTGATGATTGACTTTTAAACCTTAGAAGACAGTAGAATTCTTTCTCTACGTGACTCTTCTAATGGATTGCTGTTCCGCTGCACTTGTTAATTTAAACTTGTTGTCTATTATATTCTATTAGATTTTTTTCCCTGTTGAAGGCTAACGATAATTTGTTGTATATTATCTTAGTCATAATATTCTTTACTGAGCTAGTTGAGCTCATCCTTTTCTTTTTTGTTCAATTTTTCTTCTCAGGAGACGAGAATATAGCGAGTACGAGTCGGGGTATGAATTGATGGTCCTTGAGAGAGTTGTTTAGTAGTCCTCACCATTTTTGTAAAATAATATATCAATAATTGTATTGAGGACATAGTTGGGTATGTGTATTCTCTAGATGACAATGTTTGTTTTCAAACTCACAGTTTATGGATTGTAAAAGTTGTAGTTGTTTCTGTACCATGTATTTGGCGACTCAAAATGGGTTGGATGGAATGGACCTATTTTGGGGGCGTCACAGTTGGTATCAGAGCTTAGGGATATGATCTCTGGCGGAGATCGGGGAATAGAACTAGGAGGGGAGAGACGAGTCAATCCTTCGCTAGTGTGTCCTACCTAAGCTTATTTGTTAGTTGGTCACTATATAGGGATATTATGTGATATATTGTTTTCCTTAATTAACCCTTGTTTTATGACAGTATTTGAGAATGTCGACTGAGAATGTTAACAGTGGAGTAAATGAGACCGTGGAGACGCCTGTACTCACTAACGAGGAGAATGTGCAACAGGCTGGCAATGTTCCTCCTGTGAACAACGCCACTGAGCAGATGATGAACGACGAGATGTTTAGAAGCTTTTTGCAGTTCATGCAAAATCAAACGAGGGAGACACGTGCACAAACTACAGGTGGAAATGATAGCAATTCACGGGTGGTCACAGCCAAGCAGTTCAAAGAGTTGGGACCACCAGAATTTAAGGGAAAGCCAGATCCGATCATGGCGGAGACATGGGTCAAGCAAATTACCAAGATATTCGATGTCTTGGGATGCACGGAGGAACAGAAGGTTCCATTCGCAACCTTTATGTTCCGTGGCGAGGTAGACTACTGGTGAGAGTCTGTGAAGCGTACACATCCAGCCGCACTCAGCATGTCATGGGAGACATTTCAGAAACTTTTCAACGAAAAATACTTTCCTGAAAGTATTCGCCATATGAAGGAAGTGGAGTTTATTAGACTAGAGCAGAATAACATGACGGTGTCCCAGTACGAGGCAAAGTTCGCGGAGTTATCCAGGTTTGCACCTCATTTGGTGGAGAATGAGGAACGTATGACGCGGATGTTTCTGAGAGGTTTGAAACCCGGCATACGTCAGTATCTCATTTCTCATAAATTTTCTATCTATTCAGATGTTGTCAACAGGGCTCAGTTGTTAGAGCGAGATAACGAGTACGTTCAACTGAGGGATCATAACCAGGATCATACCGAAGATAGCAGTCATCAGAATAACGATAACCAGCGGAGAAAGAAGAATATGGACAAAGGCGGTAACCACTCTGGTGGTAATTGTGGCCATGAAAATAGAAGAAGCGAGTTGGGAGGAGATTTTAAAAAGAGGAGATTCAACAACGACCATGTGAAGACGTCAGCACCAGCAGCAACTGGTTCTAAGGGAGGAGAAAGACCACCGGTTATATGCTATAAGTGCGGGAAAGAGGGACATATCAGTCCAAACTGCCCACAACAGTTCAAGGTATGCTATAATTGTGGAAAGGAAGGACATATCGCTCGAGATTAAACGGTAGCGAAACCTAGTTCAGCGGGGACGGTGACTCAAAAGACTGTCCCAGAAAAGCCAAAGTCAATGGTTCTTGGAAGAGCGTTTGTTGTGACTGGTCAACATGCGAGGAACCCAAACGAGGTGATCACGGGTAAGCTATTTATAAATTCTTGCGAAGTTTATACCTTACTTGATACCGGTGCTACCCATTCATTTATCTCTCCTGCTTGCGCTCAACGTTTAAACTTGACTCCGGAGAAATTAGACTTTGTCCTATCTGTGGAAACTCCGTTAGGAGAAACTTTTATCACATCCACTGTTTATAAATCTTGTTTCATTCAAGTTGGCACCATCACCTTACCTGTTGACCTGATCTCTTTAAAGATACTTGCTTTTGATGTGATTTTAGGGATTGATTGGTTAACTACTCATCATGTCAAAATTGATTGTTTTCGTAAGGTTGCTAGTTTTCATATTCCTAAGCAACCTGTTATTTGAATTCAAGCAACCAAACCATTGAAGTCAAACTCTTTCATATTAAATTATAAAGCCATTTGTTTATTGAAAAACGAATGTCAAGCTTTCTTAATCATGTTATAGACTTGAACAAAAATACGTCAGATTTGAATAATATTCCTGTTGTTATTAATTTTTCCTGACGTATTTCCTGAAGAATTTCTTGGCTTACTCCCAGAGCGTGATATTGAATTTGTATCGACTTTAAATCCGGTACAAAACTCATTTCTAAAATCTCATATCGAATGGCTCCTATTGAACTTCAGGAGTTAAAAACCCAACTGTAGAAGTTGATACCCGAGCCTTTACTTGGTAACTTTTTTTGTGGAATGCACCGAAGCCAGACTCTTTGTAGGGGACACAATATTCGTGCGATAGTAAACTGATAGGTGTCATTGTAACGTGTTATCCAAGGTTGGGATATGAGTCACAGTTGAGAACAACCTAAGTCGGTAATCGAAATACGTAGCTTTCTAGGTTTAGTTGATTATTATCGGAGATTCGTTGAAGGATATTCTCGAATCGCTATTCCATTAATGCAGCTGACTCGTAGAGATACAAAATTCGAATGGAGCAAAGAATGTGGGAAGAGCTTCGAAGAACTCAAGAGGAGACTCATTTCGGCACATGTTCTGACCATAGCGTCTTAGAAAAGCGAACGTGGTAGCTGACGTGTTGAGTAGAAGATCGTATACGAGTATGAGTACGATATTGTCAAAGTCTCATTTAGTATAATTTACAAATAATAGAGATGGAGATGAAAACTCTAGGTATCCACGTGATGATATACGAGTATAATCGACTTTAATCGATAAAGTTAAAGCTGTTCAAGCTACACACTGGAGCTGATGAATTTGAAGAAGCAGGTACAAGAAGTTCTTATTCCAAAAGCGAGAATTGGCGATGTGAGCAAAGCTCAAACCTTCGATTTATTAATCCATTTGAAATCCTCGATCGAGTAGGAACTGTGGCCTATAGACTCGTTTTACCGCCAAGTATGACGCATGTTCATAACGTTTTTCACGTATCGATGTTACATAAATATGTGGACGACCCGAACCACATTATTGAGTTAGAACCAGACGAGATAGCCGAAGACTTAACATACGAGGAGGTGCCTGTCAAGATTTTGGATAGGAAGAAGCATGTGCTACGTACGAAGGTCATACCACAAGTTAAAGTTTTGTGGAGAAACCATGCTACTGAGGAAATGACCTGGGAGTGGGAAACGGAAATGAAAGCGAGGTATCTTCATCTTTTCGATACACCAGGTACGTACGTCAATTTTGAGGACGAAATTTCATAAGGAGGGGAGGTTGTAAGACCCCGAATTTTTTTTTTAAATAAAAAGGAATTTCCTTTATTTATTATATTGAAATAGTAAGGGTTGATTTGATTAATGTGGAAAGTTATGGGTAAAATGCGCAAATATTTCAAAATAAGCAAGTGGTTATAAAATATTCATTGTAGTCGGGGAATATTCGTTTGGTCGTGGAATATTCGTACTGTCGGGGAATATTCGTACGACGGCGCAGCCATGTGTGGGCCCCATAACGGAAAGCTACTAGAGGAAGAAAACGACAAATATAAGTTGTTTAAAAATAACGGCGTAGTTGTTACCGTTTACACTGTTGGAATACCCGATGGTTAAAATACAGTAATACGCGTTGTTGCACAGTAGCACACGGTATTGCACAATATTTTGAATTATTGATCCTTACGTAAGAAGGCACTACTCAATAATTGCTACAGGAGTTACTGTTCATTACTTTATTGATTCAATAATTGCTGCGTTGATATTTATATTATTATTGTTTCAATAATTGTCATTGCACAGTATTTTCCATTATCAGATCAATAATTCATATTATTTGAATAATATTATCAGATAACATTATTGGCAATGTCTAGAAAGTTCTGTCAAGGAGAGGTTTGGTCATCTAATTGCGCGCCAGTAAGGAGAAATCCTTATTGGAAAGCCCCCTCTATCCTGGGAACGGCCTGGTTGTCAGTACTGTGATTCTGTAATATTATTTTTGAATAATTAATTATTGATTATTATGATAATGAAAATATTCATTTTATGTGGATATAGATGGAGAAAATTTTTAAAAGTGACAATTGTTGAAAATTAATATTTTATCTTTTTTTGATAAAATAATTTATTTAAATATATTATTTTAATAATATATTAACGATGATATTTTTACAATGAATGTGGGATATATGAGTATATGAAGAGGTAGAGTATTTTTGTGGCATTAAATGTTTAACACATGTTTTGTGTATCGGTGGACATAATTTTTGACCGAAAATTGAGTATAAACTGTAAAATCGTCCGTTTGTGGATTTCGGTCAATTTCTATTTGGAATTTGGAAAAAATTTCTTCTGCAAAGTTGTAGAGAATTGAATTTCCTACAAAAACACGTGAGATTCGAATTTTCTAATAAAAGGGCTATTTATTGTGAATTATTGAAGTTTCGCAGTTCCGAAATAATTGATTTTTGGAAGTTTTAATTATTATTTTCAACAAAAACGTTTTTCAAAGGTTGGTGGGCATTTTTAACATGTGTTTGATGGTTAAAATCAGATTCCTTGGTGGTTGGCTTGAATGTTGTGTAAATATTAATATTATATTAATTTAGTCTCCTTTGGCGTTCTAACATTTTCCTATAAATAGAGGGCTAAGTTAGAATTGAAAATCACACCAGAAATAAAGTTTTCTCTCTTTCTCTCTCTATATTATAGAGCATATTCTTGTGAGTATACTTTGAGTGTTGCTATACGGTGCGAGTTTCTGTCAGCACTATACCGAAATTCAGTCAGAAGTACGGTTATTTTGAGGTAAGGGATGTTATTTTCTTCTTAAATGATATTATTTTCTTCAATATCATTATGCCGAAATATTGGTGAACGTTTTTATCAAATTTGGAACTTTTTGTGCCGGAGTTACTATTCACGTATACGGCACTATTCACGAATACAGCACTATTCACAGAAAAATTATTTTTTTTCTTTTCGTCCAAAATATCTATTGTGGATACTAGCTTTGATTGTATCCATGTTTTGATCATTCTTGAATTTTACACCACTATGATTATTTTTGAGGTATTTTTGGACATGGATAAAACAAAGTACGAATCCTTAATCCTTAATCCTTGTCATTTTGTTTCACTGGATTTGTTTCTTTAAAAATATTTTTTTTATCATCTTCAGTCTTAAAGGATGTTATTATTGAATATCTTTGGCCTGTAGTGCAAAGATGAATGATTTCTGATGAATATCTTTGGCCCGTAGTGCAAAGATGAACAGGTGTTTAGATGAACATGACCAACGGATGAATATCCTTGGCCTGTAGTGCAAGGATGAATATATGATTAAAGATGTATATTGATTGTTGTTACAGGGATAAAATATTGATGATGGACTTTTAAACCTTAGAAGACAGTAGAATTCTTTCTCTACGTGACTCTTCTAATGGATTGCTGTTCCGCTGCACTTGTTGATTTAAACTTGTTGTCTATTATATTCTATTAGATTTTTTTTCCCTGTTGAAGGCTAACGATAATTTGTTGTATATTATCTTAGTCATAATATTCTTTACTGAGCTAGTTGAGCTCATCCTTTTCCTTTTTGTTCCATTTTTCTTCTCAGGAGACGAGAATATAGCGAGTACGAGTCGGGGTATGAATTGATGGTCCTTGAGAGAGTTGTTTAGTAGTCCTCACCATTTTTGTAAAATAATATATCAATAATTGTATTGAGGACATAGTTCGGTATGCGTATTGTCTAGATGACAATGTTTGTTTTCAAACTCACAGTTTATGGATTGTAAAAGTTGTAGTTGTTTCTGTACCATGTATTTGGCGACTCAAAATGGGTGGGATCGAATGGACCTATTTTGGGGGTGTCACAAAAAGTTAGATCTAAAGTGTGGAATGAAAGCTAGGTTTTTCAAAAGATAGAAAACATAATTTTTTATCTTAGCTTTGATTTTGTTTGATGCTTGTTTGATGAAGTAAGAAACTTTGTTTCTAAACTCAAAAACCATGTATATACATGTTAATAAGTGTTTATTGTTTGGAACTACCCATAATGGGTGTTAATTTGGTGGAAATTAAAAGGAATAGAAAAATAGAATTTTCCGGAAAAGTTAAACTTTTAAAAAGTGTGATCAAGCTTTTGGATCATTGAAATCTATGATGGATATTTGTGATTTATGTTCTTGGGATACTAGATATATTTGTTAAGGGTAAAATCCCTTTGGAATTACTCAAATAGGTTGAATATTGAATAAGTTATGGGATTTCTCCCAAACTACACAAAGATAAGAAAACTGTTAAAAGGACAGTTTTGTAACAGCCACTTTCGGGCTAAATTCCAGGAGCTTAACATGTCCAGATATGGATTATGATAGATGAAAACTATATTTCAGAAAGATACGAACCCAACAAAAGTGACGGATCATTTATCGGAGTTATAGATTTCATTTTATTTAAGTTTTAGTGAAGGACTCTAAAACTGTTTTACGTCAAAAAGTTTATGCCCAAAATTTTCCGGGGGCTGTTTTGGACATTTAGTTAATGAGAAAAATTCCAGAATTTTGGGAATTGAAAATATATGGTATTATGTAGCTCGTGTCCAAAAATGAGCTGGTTTCGAGTTAAAACGACCAAGTTATGATCGTTCTAATTTTTGTGATTTTCTGACGGAAATTACTATAAGCGGAGTTCTACAACTCTGATTGCCACGAAATTTAAATTGGAGTATCACGTTAACATATATAAGGTTATGCCAAAAGATGGGCATTACTGGAGTTAAGCACGAGGTAACTAATTTCTTAAGCTACGCACTAGAAAATGATTTTTGAAAAATACTAAAGGAAGTTAGAAAATTATGAAAAAATACTTTTTATGCATGAAATATATGTATATGTGTTTGACCAAAGGATAGGAGAATAATAAATAGATTTGGTATTTTCGTGATACGGATATAGAATACAGCTTGCTGGATTAGGTAAATTGTGATTCCAGTTTACTAGATTGAAATACAGTTTGATGAATTGAAAATATGTTAAATTCAGTTTGCTGGATTGTAGTTTAGATTGCTGGATTTGGAATCCAAGTTGCTGAGTTGGCAATTTAGTTGCTAGATTTAGACTCCAGGTTGCTGGACGAGTATTTAACTTACTAAGTGTTAACAATAACTTATGAAATGAAAGAGTCGAATGTTAAATCATATGAATGTGATTCTAATTAATTGTTAAGTGCTTAAGTAGTGTTTAACTGAACTTAAACTCGAGTATTGTCCGACTAGACCGTCGGGATGATAGAATTGTGTCAGTTTCAACTCAAACTTAATAGTCTAACCGATACTAAGTCTTATGTGAATTATAGACTGATATGGTTATGTGGTAATGTGTTTAGGTTATTCTGTGGATAAAAATATAACAGTATTATACTGTGATGATATTATTCTAATATTGGAGATCTATATTACTAATATTAGGTCTTCGGGTAAAGCGTTATAAATTGTGTTGCGGTAATCAACGGTTCAGGCAAGTTTCTTTGTACTTAACTCTAATAAGAGTATTTTATTCAAGCTTATGGTTAATCATTGTTGATTGCCATGAAAATTGTACTTTGTACATCTTGAATGTATAAGTTAGGTATGAAAGGCTGATCACCTTCATTAACAGTTGGTTCAGAAATGTTTGTTCGTGTTTAAAACTTGTTCAGTCAAAAATTTGTTTGTGCTAGTTCTCAATTATATTGATGAATTATAGCAAGCCCATTATTCATACTCTTCAATCATGATATATCGTTATATTGTTGTATATAAAGTTGCTGGGCAACTTTCATGCTCACCCATGCTATATCATGATAAAACATTGTAGATAAGGCGAATGCGTTCGCATACAGGAAAATGATAATGCCAAGTTCAGCTTGGGGCAATATATGCGGCTATCTTGTAATAGAATAGTTTGAAAATAATGCTATGTGTTAGATAACTTATGAATTGTGTAATAAGTTAAGGTTACTCGATTTTGGAGAATAGTGTGTAATGTATTGTATAAACAATTTATCTTTATATCTTCCGCAAATAGTGATAGAAATAGTATACCGGATCCGAGGTGATTTGGGACCTGGATTCGGGGTTATTACATGCTCCAAATAACTTACATCATTATATTGTAATTGGATTAACAAGATAATAGATTAGAGAACTTGTATCGTCATGAGTAATTAGATACAATAACTTACTCAATAATAGGCAATCTAGCTCTACGAAAGTGTAGAAGTAACAACTTACAACAATTGTAATTGAATTTGAAAAATAATAATGTCCCAAATGAAATTAAACTCGCACAATGAAGTTTTGAGTTAGAGAACTTGCTCAATTATAAGAATAGAGTTAGAAAACTTGCCTTTAGCACAAGCTAAACCTTACAACTTGAATCAATACCCTATACATATGCCATATTGACATAGTTAGTCATTACCAGCACTGTATATCTATATAAACAATACATACATCATGTAGGTTGAATTATCCATTCACATAATCAAACTATGTTAATACTAGTTAACACTTGATACATGCTCATTCATAGTTTAATACTACTGAAATCATCATTTAGCATTTATATTATTAACAAATAGCATTTATTTTCAAAATTTGTGTATTAAAAAAAACTGTCAGAACCTTTTGCTAACTCGCACTGCGGCGCCACAGTTTACACTGTGGTTCGCGCTGCGGCGCTGAGTTGGCATTGCGGCTCAGGTCACAGGCCATTGGTTGGCGCTACGGCGTGGCGCCGGCGCTACGGCACAAGATTTGTACTGCTGGGCCGCGCTGCGGTGCCAGACTCCAGAATCTGGCGACCAAGCTCGGCAACAGTATGAACAAAAGCCAAATTGGCCTAAAAGCTGGAATTTAATAGACTAATTAACATGTAATACACATGTAAACTTCATATAAACATATTGTGAAGACTTCTAACATGTTTATACTCATAAAATAACACAAACATCAAAGTTACAACACCCAATTTCAATGTTTTTGGCAAAAACTCCATTGTTGACATTTTTTATGAAAATCAACACTGTGATTTTGTTTTTCAATCAAAACAGAAATTTCAAAACATCATAGTTATGATTATACATACTCTATCAATTTCCATAATCAATTTATCAATTTAACAACTAATTAAACCTTCAATTTCTATTTTAAACTAAGTCATGTTCATATATATATTTTCATGTAAACACTGTAATATACTTTCTTCCACAAAACACATACATACATGAATTACTTTATCTATAATCATATATAAACTCATGGAATAACCTTATAATCAATAATCATACAAAACTATATACATAACAACAATTTATCCTTTATAACCGTAGTACTCCTTCGGTATCGACCTTGTATTTTACATCACCACCCTCAATTAGATTCTCTTTAATTTTCCCACACTCTTCATCTTGTAGTTGAGCATTCTTCACTTTGTCCACTAAAGTTGGACCAGCTTCTATCTGGAATAGTTTTTCGTCAGATTCTTTTGGAAATTTGATTTCCAACTCCAGTTTTGCCATTGCTGAAATGAGCTCCTCCTGAGTTGTTATCAACATCAATTTCTCCCGACATTTCCTGCTTAAAGCATCTGCCACCACATTTTCTTTGCCCAGATGATAAAAGATTTCACAATCATAATCTTTTATCAATTTCATCCACCTTCTTTGACGCATGTTCAAATCCTTCTGAGTGAAAATATACTTCAGACTTTTGTTGTCTGTGTAGATCTCACATTTCTCTCCATAAAGATAGTGTCTCCATATTTTCAGAGTAAATACAACTATAGCCAATTCCAAATCATGAGTCGGATACCCTTTCTCATAATCCTTTAGTTGTCTTGATGCATACGCAATAACTTTGTCGTTCTGCATAAGAACACAACCCAACACTTTATGTGAGGCATCACTATACACCACAAAATTTCCTGTATTATCTGGTAATGTCAACACAGGTGCCACGCTTAACTTCTTCTTCAAATCTTAGAAACTCTCTTCACATTTCTCCGTCCAAACGAATTTTACAGCTTTTCTTGTAAAATTTGTTAGCGGAGTGGCTATCTTAGAAAAATCTTGGATGAATCTTCTATAATAACCAGCCAGTCCCAAGAAACTCCTCACTTCTGATGGTGTTCTTGGTTGTTCCCAATTGATTATAGCTTCCACTTTTGATGGATCCACTGAAATCCCATCATTGTGAATCACATGACCCAAAAATTGTACACGATCGAGCCAAAATTCGCACTTAGAGAATTTCACGTACAACTTTTCCTTCCTTAGTGTTTCTAATGTCAAACATAAATATTCCACGTGTTCTTTTTGAGTTTTGGAATATACCAGAATGTCATCAATAAATACCACTACAAACTTGTTTAAGAATGGTTTAAACACCATGTTTATCAAATCCATGAATGCAGCAGGGGTATTGGTTAAACAAAAAGACATCACCAGAAACTCGTAATATCCGTACCGAGTTCTGAATGTCGTTCTAGGTATATCCTCCTTCCTTAATTTCAATAGGTGATAACCACTTCTCAAATCTATTTTCGAGAAATATTTAGCACCCTTCAGCTCATCAAACAAGTCATTTATTCTAGGCAACGGATACCTATTCTTAATAGTAACTTTGTTTAACTCTCTATAATCAATGCAAAGATGCATTGATCCATCCTTCTTCTTAACGAATAAAACTGGCGCTCCCCACGGCGATACGCTTGGTTGAATATATTTCTTGTCCAGCAACTCTTTCAACTGTACCATCAGTTCCTTCATTTCTACTGGAGCCATTCTGTACGGGGCCTTCGATATCAGTGTTGTTCCTGGCGCTAAGTCGATCACAAACTAAATTTCTCTGTCAGGCGGAAGTCCTGGCAAATCTTCTGGAAACACGTCTTCAAATTCTCTCACTACCGGTATTTCTTCTAGTTTCACACCCTTCTTCTGAGTATCTACTATGTAAGCTAAATAGCCCACACAACCTTGACTCAACAATTTCTTGGCCTACATAGTCGTCAGACATTTCATTTGTCTAGGTGACTTGCTACCATAAAATACTACCTTTGACGGAGTCATAAGGTTTACACACTTCTTGTGATAATCGACTACTGCTCCATATTTGAACAACCAATCCATCCCCAAAAATACATCAAATTTCTCGAGTCTAATCGGAATCAAATCTACCAACAAGATATTCTCCTTAATGTTCACACTACAGTTCTTGTATACGAATCTAACATGGATTATTCCTTATTCGCAATTTCTATGTTCAAAGGAAAATTCAGTTCTTCTCTAGGCAATTCTAACCTCTTAGAAAATTCATCAAATATAAACGAGCAAGTAGAATCTGAATCAAATAATACCTATGCATTAATATCATTGATTGGGATAATACCTGACACGATATCTTTTAATTGCACATCATCTTGTACAGTCATGTTGAAGGTTTTGGCTATGGGTTTGTTTGATGCTACAGGTCCTGCAATGGCCCATGCACTTCCATTGTTACCTCCATTGCTTCTGGTTGTTACTCCTTCCCTCTTCTTAGGGCATTCACGAGCAAAGTGATCCTTGGATCCGTACGTGAAGCATATATTCTTCTTCTGTTGAGTGCAATTTGGGGCGATGTGACCCTCCTGACCATAATTGAAGCAAACTCGTTTCCCCATCAAGCACGCACCCTTGTGAAATTTCCCACATGTCGCACATGCTTCACACTTTTTCTTTTGCCGGTTACACTGATGGTTTCCAGCACCCATGTTCCCATTCCACTTCCTCTTCAAGTTGTTTTTGTTGTTGTTGTAGTTGTTGTTGTTGTTGTTATTGTTGTTGTTGTTTCCACCGCTACCACCCCCATTCTTAATCTCATTCTCATTCTTCTTCTTCTTTTGTTCCTGGTTGAACTTTGTCACTGCCTCACCTCCACCTTCAGCGAGTACTGCTTTCTCCATCACCGCTGTAAATGTCTTCAACTGGAACAGTGATACCCTACTGTACAGCCAGGGCTTCAGTCCCTGTTCAAATCTCTTTGCCTTACGCTCATCTGTGCTGACTTGATATGGCGCAAACCTCACCAATTCATTAAATTTTGCGACATACTCAGATAACGTCATCATCCCTTATTTTAGCACTAGAAACTGCACTTCTAGCTGACTCTTCGAACTTTCCAGAAAATAGGTCTCGAAGAACAACTCCTTGAACCTCTCCCTGTGACGCCCCCAAATCCGTATAATCATCGATTACAGAACTTGGTGCTCACGATACAACATACACCATCATCTAACTAAGTAAACCTTAACAATAAGGAATAATAATATTAACTCTTACATAATTATTCAAAATAAAATCCCAAGTCTTTACAACCTTAAAACATACTGGAACCTAGTCTTAGCGTTTATCGCTACAATACACATATGCGGAAATAATTATTTTATTACATAACCATTAGCATCACTTCATCTTGGACTTTCCCTTGTCCTTGCCCGAACCCTCAGCCTTCTCATCCTTAACTGAAAGGTTTAAACAAAAATGAGCACAAATTGCCCAGCAAGTGTACGGAATAAATGGGGAATACACATCAGAATAAAGGCATTTGAATTACTAAATCTCAACAGTTGAAAGATTATCAAGTGTTAAAGAAGAACATCAAGAATAAGAATTTAAGAATTTTCAATATCATACTAAGGGGTGTAAAATACACTAAACATATTTTCTTTCATCAAAAACCATGAGACGGTTTAATAATCAAATAGACTGTAAACGGTCTCTGCAAGTACGCCAGGTGATCAGCCCATTGTACCCTACATTGTGCACATGTATTAAGTTTAAAATGCATAAGCATAAATGGGACTATTTGCCCGACATTTTTTTTTCCGTTCATTCGGGTTGTTCATCTTAGTAATCATGCGAGACCTCACCAAGGCAACTTGGATTGGTAAACATTCAATAGCTTCGAAAGATGTGTTTTAAATCATTTTTCATCAATAAAAACTAGCCAGAACCAAAGGCTAGGAACATACATAGAAACAGTTCTATGATGACATGAAACTTAAAAGCATAGCCGTTAGAATAATAACTGAATAACCATTGAAAAGCTTGCAAGATAATTGAAGTTTGTATGACTTTTCAACGAAGAAACTTGCACGAATAAATAACTAACACAAGTCCAAATCTTACCCTTACTGCAATAATATTAGTAAGGATTTAATAAATACCCAAAAGAAATTAGGGTTAGGAAACTTGCCTTGCTCGTTGTTTACCAATAATAGATTAATAGCTTACAGCTATCTACACTTCACGTGCCCTACACAATTGTATAATCATGCACATCAACTATTAGCAACACATAGTAGTTATAATATAAACTTTACTCTATAATTTTCAGAGTTTACTCTACAATTTTCACTGACTCTATGATTTTCAGAGTTTACTCTACTATTTTTAATGACTCTACGATTTTCAGAGTTTACTCTACTATTTTCAATGACTCTACGATTTTCAGAGTTTACTTTACGATTTTCATTGACTCTACGATTTTTGAGTTTACTCTACGATTTTCATTTGACTCTACGATTTTTACTCTACGATTTTCACTGACTTTACGATTTTCAGAGACTCTACGATTTTCAGAGACTCTACGATTTTTACTCTACGATTTTCATTGACTCTACGATTTTCAGAGACTCTACGATTTTCACTGACTCTATGATTTTCAGCTTTATCATATCTCGCTAAAACAGGCATAACTAACTCGTTTTAAAACATTTTTGATCGATTCTTGCGCCCACGCGAAGCTATCTTCTGGGACCACAACTTTCGTTCATGGACCAACTTCAAATTCCAAGCACAAAATTCCAGAAAATCCGTGCAAGAGGACTGCACTGAATTTGTTGGACAGATTTGACACAACTACTTTGAAAAGTCATAACTCCTTGCTCCAAAGTCGGAATTAGTCCGTTCCAGAGTCTATGGAAAGCTTATTCAGTGTACTCTAATAACCCAAAAGCCCATAACTTTCTAGAAACTGTAGCTAGTACCGAATTTTTTCTTTAGGGTCAGCAGTTCACAGTTTTTTTTCTTTTCGGTTTCTAACATGATTGCTTACGATTTTCATATCTCACTCAAAATAGCTTCGATTCGAACGAAATTTGGACATGTTATACCTCATGCTACAAAATATTTTAAAAAATTATTACATGCACCAAATGGATTATCTAAGACATGATTTCGAGTGACCAAAAATCCTAAAAAAATCATGCAAACTAGTTTAACCCAACTTTTGAGAAAATCATGATTTTGATTCTAGAATGCATGGGTTTGATTCCTATTATCCAGGCCACTTCTAATAACATATATATACATGTTACAACAATTCATTTCTCTAACTTTTAATGTTTTGATCAAATTAGCATGTTAGAGGCATTTTATCAAATAGTTAGAATACATACATGAATTTCATGATTCTATACGATTGTGTAACATGTTTGAACCCGAGTTTTCCTTCCTTAACAGCCACATAGCAGAATCAATACCAACATAGCATCACAAAATTAAAACAACTCATTTACCATGGTAATTCATGCATTTTTCACTATTTTTCTTCAAGAACATAAAAGTTAGTTTCATGGCTTACCTTGGATGCGAATTCTTCCTTGTTTAACTCTGATTGAGACTCACACCTCGCTTGTTAGGCTCTCTCAATCTCCAAAATTCTTCTAACACTATCTAACACTCTCAATTTCTCTCCAAGTTTACTCTCTTGGAGGAATTTTAGTAAAATCAAGAATATAGAAGTGAAGAGTGTATATATGTATATGATGATAGCATAGATGCTTGTTGTAACGGGTAATCTGAAATCATCAGTTGAGAGACCTTTGCCATAACCCATGATCACTTGATAATTAAACCAACCAAATGGGAGTTACAGAAAGTGAAAAGTTGTTTGGTTTGAGAAATAAACTAACTCCTATCATTGCTATGTTGATATAAATGTATTCTTTTCCTCCTTGTCCCAATATGTGTGACACAAGACTTCCCCCCAGCTGCTGGTCTATTTATTAAAATATAAATTTATCCATTTAATCAATTAAATAACCATTTTGACCATTTTGCCCCTCGTAGTAAAACGTGTCGATACTTATATCGATTCCTACTAAATTCGACGTCCCGGACATCATGGAACTCTCCGTTTTGTCAAACTCAACTTCAAAATTCGTAGTTGACAATTCGTCGCTCCAAAGTGTGTTTGGGGCTAAATTTAAGATAATATTATATCTAATAAAGTTCCAAGAGAAAAGATTTGACTGTATGTGATATTTTACGTCATGAAACTTCCAAGTCCATATATCTATAAATAAGAGCATTGTAAAAGAGAATGATGGATATATAAAAATATTATGAGACATGTCACATTTTCGTGGTTACAGTCTGTCCTGCCTAATTTTGACGTTTCGAACTCAAATACGCAGACCGCGTCTCTAAACTCCGCTCCAAACTCAAACTCATATTTGTAAGTCATCCCACGAAATTAATTAGAATTAATTCCATCCTTAACCAATTTAAATAATTGGCCTAACCGTAACAACCATTAATATGCATCTTATCACATAACATATAATAAAAATAAATAATTCATCTAAAAATAATTGTCATATAAGAATTTCACATAAGTTTGTTTATTGAAATTGTTTAATTACATGGAAAAATCTAGGATATTACACTCCCAGGTCATCACTCCTGGCCCTTCACAAGGTTTATTGGCCTGCCACCAATAACTAGCTTCTACTTTCAACATGAACGTTGCGAAAGCAGTTCTCTGATCATCCCCTAGCCTAGCGACATCAAATACTTTTTCTATCTCCATAATCTAGGTTTGTGCTTCAACTGGATTCATAGACCCACGAAATTTAGGTGGTCCAACCGCCTTGAAATCGTTAAATGTTGTACCGTAGTTTTGTGGTTGATTCTGCAACGCTCCTGTCAGTAGTGTCACTAGTTGTTGAACGGGGTTACCGTCAACATTGTCGTTATTGGTAGTTCTCTCATTGTTTCTCTGTCGGGGTGGTTCACGTCTGGGAGTCATTTTCTGTTAAAATAAAACATCTATTAGACTAACTCAGCTTCTTTAAGTAATTTCTAGTTAACTTGCCTCCATAAAAGAAATAACCACATAACACATAACACTTTGAATAAAATAACAACTTTTATTTATTCAAAAACCTTTTTGGAAAACATAAAACAATAGAATCACTGTTATCTACATTATTTTCCTAAACTACAAAAGTTTCAGGACAACATCACAGTCATATCCCATAGGTTGCATAACACTTAGGATTTACAATTTATTTAACATTTCACTCATTGTACAACAACTACAATGTTCTATTAAGATACTTCTTAGCCCTATCACGTTCTTCCTCCATGGCTCAAAACATTGTCCTGCGATCTAATACATATGATGGCAGCGTCTCGAACTGAATCGGATATCCCATGACCTGATCTTGAGCTAGATTAATTGCGGTGTCAAATACTTTATCCATCTCTTCCATCTTAATCCTTTTCGCCTGTGAGTTCTTTACTGCTCTTCCAGTTTGTTGATAAGCTTCTTCGTATGTATCTTTAGCTCTTGCCCTTTTAGCAGCTTCTTCTCTCAATTTTTCTTCAATTCAGCAACCATCTCGATCAATTATTCTTTTTCTCCTTCAGTCTGTATTAGTTTCTCCTCGGCGTTTGTTAGTCGTTCCTCACGATCCTAGATCTCGCCGTCTTTTTGTGTCATTGCAGTCTGTTGTTCAGCTACTATCTCCTGCAACTCCTCAACTATATCCTGAAGTTCCACGTTACGGTCATGCACCTCATCATATATACGGCATGCTATTGAGTTAAGTGGAATCCTTTCCTCCTCGTCCTCATCATCCTCATCCTCCTGTGGTAACTCAACGGGATCCTCCTCCTCTATCTCCACATCATCATCCTCATCTTCAACTACTGTGACCAACGAAGCTGACTCCCGTGGCAATAGTTGTTCCCAAACTACCTGAATGTCGTGAGGCTCCTCCTCTGTAGGCATTTGAGGTCCCTCCTCTCTAGCCTGACTGGATTATCCGACATTAGTCATCCTGACAACAAAGTTTTAAAGTTTTAATTATTAATCATTACTATTCGACACTCACGAGTACATAATTTAAAATAACATAAGCACATAAGTGTTTTATTACTTCTTTCTTAAAACTCGATATGAGTTATCTCCACTATCTTTTCAAAGGTTACTTCCTAAGGCTTTTCCCCCCACCTAAGGTTCATACCCTAAAGCTTTGATACCAACTTGTGACACCCCTAAATCCTGGTACTTCATTTCCTTATGATTTGGTGTTCACTTAATCAAAATATTCATTTATAACTAGCCAATTATAATAAAATTGAATAATAAAAACCTGCCCATACAGGAATAAATTTAAATAAAAATCTCTCAGGTTATCTAACCTTTAACAATAATCATTCAAATGAGGAATTCAAATAAACTTCATTAGAATCTTTAAACCAAAGTCTGATAATAAAACTATCGAATCTATTACAAGTCTTCAGTACTTGTTCATCTTTCCTTTTCCCTTACTGGTGCTAGGTACGTCACCAGTTTCAACTTTAGCTGTAAGAAATTTTACAGGCAAGAGTGAGCAAACAAGGCCCACTTGAAATAACAATAAATAAATCTTTAAACTTTTACATCAATTGCCAATATTAGGCTCAATAGAATTGAACAATGTATTAATTAACTTTCTAAAAATTATAACATTCACTAAGGGTCTAATGACCACGAATCATGTCCACAGTTATAAGTAATCTTTCAACTTTAACTTTAACAGTCATAAGACTATAAAGACTCCACGTATTTAGGGGGATCAACCCTTCGTACAATGTATTGTGCACAACCATTTCAACGCTAAGCGTAAACCTCTATTAAAAGAGTTGTTCATATCAGTATTTAGAGTACAAGTCCGCACCAAAGGAAGTTTGGTTTGGATAAGCTTTCAAGATAATTTGGAATTCAATGAACATCAACTAAGGAGTAGTTGAATAAGACCGATAACACTATACTATAGGATAATCGTGATTGAATCAATTATAGTAAACTAAATTCATGCATTGGGAATAATCTAATAGCAAATAATTTGAATAACTATAGCATACCTTTCTTGAACAACACTAAGTCAAGGTTAATTAGAATTGAATAATAAGCATGCATAGCATAAATAGTTGTGCATGCTAAACCACAAGTTACATACAAGAATAACTTGCTCCAAATAACTTACATCATTATATTGTAATTGGATTAACAAGATAATAGATTGGAGAACTTGTATCGTCTTGAGTAATTAGATACAATGACTTACTCAATAATACGCAATCTAGCTCTACAAAAGTGTAGAAGTACCAACTTACAACAATTGTAATTGAATTTGAAAACAATAATGTACCAAATGAAATTAAACTCGCACAATGAAGTTTTAAGTTAGAGAACTTGCTCAATTATAAGAATAGAGTTAGAAAACTTGCCTTTAGCACAAGCTAAACCTTACAGCTTTAATCAATACCCTATACATATACCATATTGACATAGTTAGTCATTACCAACATTGTATATCTATATAAACAATACATACATCATGTAGGTTGAATTATCCATTCACATAATCAAACTATGTTAATACTAGTTACCACTTGATACATGCTCATTCATAGTCTAATACTACTGAAATAATCATTTAGCATTCATATTATTAACACATAACATTTATTTTCAAAATTTGTGTACTTAAACAAAACTGTCAGAACCTTCTACTAACTCGCGCTGCGGCGCTACAGTTTACACTATGGTTTGCGCTACGGCACTGAGTTGGTGCTGCAGCTCGAGTCACAGGCCATTGGTTGGCGCTGCGGCGTGGCGTTGGCGCTGTGGCACGAGATTTGTACTGCTGGGCCGCGCTGCGGCGCTAGAATCCAGAATCTTGCGACCAAGCTCGGCAACAGTATGAACAAAAGCCAAATTGGCCTAAAAGCTCGAATCTAATAGTATGATTAACATGGAATACACATATAGACTTCATATAAACATATTGTGAAGACTTCTAAATGTTTATACTCATAAAATAACACAAACATCAAAGTTACAACACCCAATTTCAACGTTTTTGGCAAAAACTGCATTGTTGACATTTTTTTATGAAAATCAACACTGTGATTTTATTTTTCAATCAAAACAGAAATTTCAAAACATCATAGTTATGATTATACATACTCTATCAATTTCCATAATTAATTTATCAATTTAACAACTAATTAAACCTTAAATTTCTATTTTAAATTTAGTCATGTTCATATATATATTTTCATGTAAACACTGTAATATACTTTCTTCCACAAAAAAAATACATACATGAATTACTTTATCTATAATCATATATAAACTCATGGAATAACCTTATAATAATTAATCATACAAAACTATATACATAACAACAATTTATCCTTTGTAAAAATTTCATAGAGAACTTTTTGGAAGAAGAAGAAAACTATATTTTTTTAAAAGAAAAAGGTTAAGCTCCTACCTTTGATTAAGAAGACGATGGCTACTTTTGAGTATCAATTTCTTTTCTCCAATTCCTTTCTCAAACCTTTAAGGATTTCTCTCAAGTGTTCTCTCCCTTTTCTCTTTTCTTCTTGTTCTTATCTTTTCTTCCACTGAGTCTTTCTCTAGTTTACATATAATAATATAACGTATGTAATAATAGATATATTTAGTATATGATTTTAACTGACATCAGTTTTATTATTTTGAAAATCAAAAGCCATAAGGCTTGTTTGGCTAAGCTAATAAAAATAACCCATTAACCCTTACACCTTGTTTGGCAAATCTAACTAAAATAAATGGATAAATCCTTATACCTTGTTTGATAAAACATCATTAGATTAAAGACTTATTATGCAACAAGACATGTTTGGCAAAACTAAATTAAACTCTTTTAATTTATTTTAATAACTCATTTATAGCAAGGTTATTTGTCACACTTCTATTTAATTAAATAATCAATTAAATTATTAATCTATTAAATTACTTTAACACATAAATCATTATCACAAAAATATAATTTTTTTATAATTATAATTTTATTTAAACAACTAATATTTTAAATTACAATTTCCCATTCAAAATATTATAATTTATTTAAATCACTATAAGCTCTCTAGCTTACTTATTAAATTAAATTGGTATATAATCTCATAACAATTAATTTTCTTAGCTCCTTAATTATTTATTCAACAAATAATTAACTAAACCACATCAACTTAAATTGCCATTAAATACTTATATAATTCATTAAATATTTAATATTGCAAATAAATATTTGATATTTAATATTTAATTATTTATTTAGCAAATAATTAACTAAACCACATCAACTCAAATTGAACAATTATTTATTCAACCATAAACATATCCATTAAATACTTATATAAATCAATAAATATTTAATATTACACTTTAAAATTTTGGAATGTTATAGTGACAATAATTGAATCAATAATATGAGAGATATGATGCAGCAATTACTGTAGCAATAATTGAGTATAACTGAGTGACTTTTCACGTAAGCATCAATAATCAATACCGTGTGCTACTATGCAACCACGCGTATTACTGTACTTTTAACGCCGGGTGTTTCAATAGTTAACTGTAAAACTTCCGCCGTTATTTTCATAAAGTATTTTTGTAATTTTCTCAATCCGACAATAATTCCGTTGTGGGGTCCACCAATGATTGTACCTTCATACAGATATTCCCCGACAAAAAAAATATTCCCCGACCAATCGAATATTATATAACAACTTGCATACTTTGCAAAATTTATAAATATTACCCACAACTATAACATTATATCAAATCCACGTCATAATATTTTAAAAAAAAAATATTTCGAGAAAATTAAATCTTTATTCATAAAATCTGGGGTCTTACACATTTTGTTAAGTTTTGGTTTCTATACTCCATGAAATTAGTAGAATATCCTTGAAGTTTTGTGCTTCATCCAGTATATTTTGATGAAAATATTATTTTGAGCATTGTTGATAAGTTTTAACTTTTTCATGCCGGAGTAAAGTACTATTCACATGGTACTATTCACTCAGTTATTATTCACCCGAGGTACTATTCATGACAAAAATTGATTTCTTTTCAGTCCAAATCATTTTTGATACAATATTATTCTTGAATTTTACTCCACAAAGCAGTATCATGTTGATAATTTGGACATTATTGAATTATGGATAAATTAAATTATAAATCTTTAAAATTTATCATTTGTTTTCTTTCAATTGAATTCTTATATCATTGTCATCATCATCATGCTTATATTGTGATGAAAGTCATATGTGGCATACATGCATAGGTGAACTGTTGATTGATATGATTATGATCAGAGATTATTCAGTATAATCATGACTGTAATGTTATAAATGATGCGGTAAAAGTTCTCATTGGCCCGATGATGTGCATTATTAATTAAGTTGAGTCTTATATATAAAATTGATGAAAAACTTTTTAAGTCAAGGAATATAGTAGATATCATGCTCTACTTGACTCTTCCAAAGGATTTCTTGTTCTGCTGCAGTGAAACTTGATGTTTATTATATTTTATCAATTTAACACTATTGAAGGCTAACGATAATTTATTCTGCATTATCTTATTCACAATATTTCTTACTGGGCTAGTTGAGCTCAACCTTTTGCATTCATTGTTCTCTTCAGGAAATGAGAACGTATGTAAGACCCCAACTTTTTGAATAAAGATTAATTTTTTTCGAAATATTTTTTGAATATTATGGTGTGGATTTGATACAATATTATAGTTATTGGAAATATTTAAAAATTTTACAAAGTAAGCATGTTGTTATATAATATTCGATTGTTCAGGGAATATTCATTTTAACAGAGAATATTCGTACAACGGCACAATCATTGGTGGACCCCCACAACAGAATTATTGTCGGATTGAGAAAACGACAAAAATATTTTATGAAAATAACGAGGAAAGTTTTACCGTTAACTTTTGAAACACCCGGTGTTAAAAGTACAGTAATACGCGTGGTTGCATAGTAACACACGGTATTGATTATTGATGCTTACGTGAGAGGTCACTCAGTTATACTCAATTATTGCTACAGTAATTGCTACATCATATCTCTCATATTATTGATTCAATTATTGTTACAATATCATTTGTATAATATTTTATATTATTAAATCAATAATTAAAACTACAAAGTTATTTATATTATTATTTACAATATTGACAATGTCTAGAAGTTCTGTCAAGGAGAGGTTTAGTCACCTAATTGTGCGCCAATAAGGAGAAATCCTTATCGGAAAGCCCCCTCTTTCCTGGGAACGACCTGGTTGTTAAATATTATGAGTTATAATATTAATGATGAATAATTTGTGTTAATTAAAAATGAATTTTGATAGTTCCATTGTGTTGGGATTATTAGTGTTAGTGGAAATCAACATCTATTCTGATGATAATTGATGTCTAGGGGTTATATTGATAAATCGGGTAATTTATCGGATAAATGAGCAATTAATTTCTACTAATTCACATGTTTATATAACTATTTGTTCACATGTGTGTACTATTGAATCACATTATTTAATATTAGGGGAGTTGGTGCAAGATTGATAATACTTGCATGACTAAGTTAAAAATGGAGGTATAGTTAAAAGTCTGCTACCTCACTATTCCAGTATCCAGTTTTTCAAAGGTAGGGAGTATTATTTCTTTCTTATCCATGAAGAGAACTTCTATTATTCCATTCTTTATTATTCTATTGGAATAACCTGTATACGCGGGCCAGCCTATACTTGGTGAAATTCTTCTGTTATTTCATTCTTTATCATTCTGTTGGAACATCCTATCTGTGCATTTACGCCAGACTTGGTTCCATTATTTATCATTCTGTTGGAACATTCTGTCTGTGCGTTCTACGCCGGACCTGGTTCCATCTTTATTATTCTGTTAGAAATATCTTATCTGTGTGTTTTACGTCAGACCTGATTCCTTCTTTATTATTCTGTTGGAATATCTTTTTTGTGCGTTTTAAGTCGGACCGGATTCCGTTATTAATTATTCTGTTGGAATAACCTGTCTGTGCGGTCTATCGCATGCCTAGTGATTTCTTTTGTTATTTCATTCCTTGTTATACCCAGTTGGTTAAAGTTTTGACTTCTATACTCCATGAAATTAGCAGAATATCCTTGATATTTGTGCTTCATTCAGTATCTTTTTCATGAAAATATTCTTCTAAGCATTCTTGAATTTTACTCTACAAAGCAGTATTATGTTGACAATTTAGACGTTATTGGTTCTTGGACAAATGAATTCTTAAACTTGTTTTATTGAATTCTTATATCATTGTCATCATCCTCATATTTATATTTTTTGAAAGTCATCTGTGGCCTGTAATGCATTGATGGACTTGGTATGATTATGACCAGTGATTATTCGGGGTAATCATGACCGTAATGTTACAAATGATGTGGTAAAAGTCTTCATTGGCCCGTAGTGCATTGATGGACAGTTGTTGGCATGATCATGACCATTAATGAATACACAAATATTCTTGGCTCGTAATGCATGGATAATTGTGGTCGTGATACTAAAGAATATCCTTGGTCGTATTACAAGGGTGATTCAATGATGTGGATTATTTATTAAGCTGAGTCCCAGCGATAAAAGTGTTTAAAAACCTTTTAAATCATAAAAGATAGTAGATTTTATTCTCTACTTAACTCTTTTAATGGATTGCTTGTTCCGCTACAGTTAAACTTGATGGTTGTTATATTATATCAGTTTAACACTGTTGAAGGCTAACGATAATATATTCTACATTATCTTAGTCATAATATTTCCTACTGGGCTAGTTGAGCTCACCCTTTTACTTTCATTGTTCTCTTTAGAAAATGACAACGTAGCAGGGACTAGTCGGGGAATGGAGTGACGGACCAGATGATAGCATTAGTAGTCCTCACTATTCAGTGAAATAGTGGGAAAATAAATGTAATAATATTGAATTTGAGTTTGTATATTGTCTAGACGACAATATTTGTATTAAAACTAACAACTTATGTTTTGTCGTACTTTGCACGACAGTTGTATAATTAAGTTGTTTTGAATTATGTACCATGTATTTGGCGACTCAGAATAGGTGATGTATACCTATTTTGGGGGCGTCACAGTTGGTATCAAAGCTTAGGGATATGTTCCCTGGCTAAGATGTGAGACTAGAACTAGGAGAGGAGAGACGATGAATTCCTTCGCTAGTATGACCTACCTAATTTTTTGGTATTTAATTGGTTGGTCAGAGTATAGAGATAATATATTGCATGTCAATTAACCCTTGTTTTTGTGGCAGTATTTGAAAATGGCATCCGAGAATATTGAGAATTGCAATGGGGCACAAGAGACCGTTGAATCTCCACAGATCAACAATCAGAATAATGTGCATCAGGAAGGCGACAATCCTCAAGCAAACAACAACATTGACCAAATGGTGAACGATGGAATGTTTAGAGGCTTTATACAATTCATGCAACATCAGGCGAGAGCGGCTTCTGTTCAAAATTCAGGTGGAAACATTGGAAACTCTCAAACGGTACCGCTAAATAGTTCAAGGAGCTGGGAACACCCGAGTTTATTGGAGAGCCAAAACCACTAAAGGCGGAAGCGTGGATAATGTGGATTATTTATTAAGCTGAGTCCCAGCGATAAAAGTGTTGAAAAACCTTTTAAATCATAAAAGATAGTAGATTTTATTCTCTACTTGACTCTTTTAATGGATTGCTTGTTCCGCTGCAGTTAAACTTGATGGTTGTTATATTATATCAGTTTAACACTGTTGAAGGCTAACGATAATATATTCTACATTATCTTAGTCATAATATTTCCTACTGGGCTAGTTGAGCTCACCCTTTTACTTTCATTGTTCTCTTTAGGAAATGAGAACGTAGCAGGGACTAGTCGGGGAACGGAGTGACGAACCAGATGATAGCATTAGTAGTCCTCACTATTCAGTGAAATAGTGGGAAATAAATGTAATAATATTGAATTTGAGTTTGTATATTGTCTAGACGACAATATTTGTATTAAAACTCACAGCTTATGTTTTGTCGTACTTTGCACGACAGTTGTATAATTAAGTTGTATTTATATTATGTACCATGTATTTGGCAACTCAGAATAGGTGATGTATACCTATTTTGTGGGCGTCACAACGTAGCCGGGACTTGTCGGGGAATAGAGTGACGGTCCAAAATGATTGTTTTAGTAGTCCTCATTATTTAGTGTAAAAATAAATGTAATGTGGATTGAATTTGAGTTTAAATATTGTCTATGAGATAATATTCGTGTAAAAATTCTCAACTCGTGTTGTATAATTAAGTTTGTATTTGTATTCAGTACCATGTATTTGGCGACTCAAGATGGGTGATGTATACCTATTTTGGGGGCGTCACATTCATGTCGTCTCGAAGCAGTTGGTAGAGAGAGAGAGAGCCATCTCCATTGATCACTGTTATGGGTCAGGAACATGAGCTTGAGACTGATCCGGACTGTATTGCAGCTCAGATGTATGACGAGGTGTATGACAGTAACATTGAGCTTAAGGATAGAGTTAGAGAATTGGAGGGGTTTGTAAGACCCCAACTTTCGTAAATAAAGATTAAATTTTTCTCGATATATATTTTGAATATTATGGTGTGGATTAATATAATGTTATTGTTGTGGGTAATATTTATAAATTTTGCAAAATATGCAAGTTATAATAAAATATTCGATTGGTCGGGGAATATTCATTTTAACAGGAAATATTCGTACGACGGCACAATCATTGGTGGACCTCACAACGGAATTATTGTCGGAGTAAGAAAATGACAGAAATATCTTTTTATGAAAATAACAACGAAAGTTTTACCGTTAACTGTTGAAATACCTGGTGTTAAAAGTACAGTAATACGCGTGGTTGCATAGTAGCACGCGATATTGATTATTGATGCTTACGTGAGAAGTCCCTCAGTTTTATTCAATTATTGTCACAATAATTACTGCATAGTATATCACATTATTTGATTCAATTATTGTTAATATTTTATATATTGTTAAATCAAAAATTGAGACGACAAAGTTATTCATATTATTGTTTGCAATATTAACGATGTCTAGAAAGTTCTGTCGAGGAGATGTTTTGTCACCTAATTGTGCGCCAATATGGAGAAATCCCTATCGGAAAGCCCCCTCTTTCCTGAGAACGATCTGGTTGTTAAATATTGTGAATTATAATAATGATGATAAATGTTGTTAAAACTATTGAGGGGATTTTTATGAAGTATTTGTGATAATTTTAGCTTATTTTATGGACCCCCAAGTACCCATTTTTCAAAATAATCGATAGAAGATGATTCAGCATATATATATATATATATATATATATATATATATATAATATTTGTGGGTGAGTGGATGTGTGTGAAAGGGACTGTGGGATTAAGAATGGAAATTGGGGGGGGGGGGAACGATACGTAAATGGGAGGGAATATATATATATATATGTATATATATATATATATATATATATATATATAAACATGTGTGTGTTTAAAATATTGTGTGGGTGCGTGATTTTGTGGTGATGCCTAATTAAGCATCTATATTTTTTAAGTTTTGTTTTTTATGAATAATAGAATGTATTATATTTTAATTGCATAGTATTTTACTATGCAGTGCACAATAGCAAAACTTGTGAATTCAGTTCGACGCCTATGATTTTATTCGATTTCTGCACTGTGCAGTCCGTGATTTCTAAATTTAAATAGTATTCTTTTCATTGTCCTATAAATAAGATTATTAGTTAGAATTTAAAATCACACCAGAATCAGAGAATTCTTCTTGTATAATATTGAGTGTATTTCTTTAGAGTTTTAAAAAGCTTTGAGCATAGAAAACAGTGAAAGTTTTCTTCAAGAATATCCCCGCCCTACCAGTCGGAATACTCTTATTTTAAAGGTAAGGGATATAATTTTTGTTCAATACTCGTATAAAATAATATTTTTTTCAATAATCTATAGTATGTAAGTAATATTATTTCCTTTCAGATTCTGAATTCTGTACTCATTTTGTTAAGTTTTGGCTTCTATAATCCATTAAATTAGTAGAATATCAATATTTGTGCTTTAGCCAATATCTTTTTCATGGAAATATTATTTTGAGAATTCTTGATAAGTTTTAACTTTTTCATGCTGGAGTACTATTCACGGGGTACTATTCTCGAAGTACTATTCATGTGGTACTATTTACTCATGTAATATTCACCCGGGGTACTATTCATGACAAAAATTAATTTAGTTTTTGTCCAAATTATTTTTGGTACAATATTATCCTTGAATTTTACTCCACAAAGAAGTATCATGTTGACAATTTGGACATTTATTGAATTTTGGAGAAATTAATTTATGAATCTTTAAAAATTTATCCTTTACTTTCTTTTAATTGAATTCTTATATCATTGTCATCATCCTCATGCTTATATTGTTATGAAAGTTATCTTTGGCCCATAGTGCATAGATGGACTGTTGATTGGTATGATTATGACCAGAGATTATTCAGTATAATCATGACCGTAATGTTACAAATGATGTGGTAAAAGTCCTCATTGACCTGTAGTGCATTGATGGACAGTTGTTGGCATGATCATGACCATTGATGAAAACACGGATATCTTTGGCATGTAGTGCATGAAAAATTTGTGGTCGTAATACTAATGAATATCCTTGGCCCGTAGTCCAGGGATGATTTGATGATGTGAATTATTTATTAAGCTGAGTTTCAGTGATAAATTGATGATAAAATTTTTAAATCATAAAAGAAAGTAAATATCATGCTTTACTTGACTCTTCTAATGGATTACTTGTTCCGCTGCAGTTAAACTTGATGTTTATTATATTTTATCAGTTTAACACTATTGAAGGTTAACGATACATTATTTTGCATTATCTTAGTCATAATATTTCTTATTGGGCTAGTGGAGCTCACCCTTTACTTTCATTGTTCTCTTCAAGAAATGAGAATATGGATGGCACTAGTCGGGGAACGGAGTGACGGTCCAGATGGTTGCATTAGTAGTCTTCACTATTCGGTGAATTAGTGTGATAATAAATGTATTAAGGACTCCATTTGAGTTTGAATACTGTCTAGAAGACAATATTTGATGAGTATGTTTTATACCTATGAATCCGATATTATTAAACTTAATTATTGTTATATTTAATTGTTTTGTAGGATCTTTTTATGTGTTTTGTGTTTATTTGTTGTAGGTTGGAGCTGGAGGGACAAATTGGTCATTTCGGAGAAGAAAAAGGTCAAAAATCATGAAAATTAAAGCTGAGTGGCATTTTTGTAATTCTGTGGTCCTGGCCAAGCGCCTAGGCGCTTGGAAATAGACTATGATGAGCGCCTAGGCGTTCTAGTGCGTAAAGATGTGCGTTTTTGTGCTGTCAAATGGGTTTTTGAAGCCAAAGAGGAGTCTGAATGAGGGCTGAGACCAATACAAATAGGAGAGGACTCTAGAAAAGGGAAAGAACGAATTTTGCAAGGAATCAATCAATTTTTTCAAGAGATTTACAGAGAGAACAAGGAAGAAAAGCACGAAGGAGAATTGCAAAGGCTAAAGATCTAAGAGAGAGTTTAAGAGTAAATTCAGAGTTTCTTCTTCTCTTCTCTAGTTTTATCTTTTGTAACTATCTGGGATGTTTGGTTTATTAACTTGGATGATGTTTTTCTTTATTATTATCATGAACTAAATTTTAATTAAGATTGCAACGGAACTTGGTATGTAGTTTAAATTGCAAGCTTCCCGTTGAATGAAAGTTAGTTTTTATTGAATTGTTTATTATATCTTATGTTTATTGATTAATTGTTTGGACAACAATTACTGTGATAATCTATATAAAATTGGAAGATGGAGTATAGATTGAGATCTGGATATGATAACATCTGTTCATATACTTTGAATAGGGTTAATATGATTAGCGTGTAGGATAGGAATATACCTATGTGTCTTTTGTATCCATTGAAAGAATTTGTGCGTAAAACCCTAATTAACTTGATTCACATAGGAATATAGTGAGTTGATTAACTGAGGTGTTCCTTATAATTCCGCATCTTAAAGATTGGATTTAGGAGGATTTGTTCATGTGTCTTTGGAAGAAGTGCGTGAATATTCATAAAGTAATCTTGGATAACAATTCATATTAATTGATTTATTTTAAATGGGAAGTAAGTTAGTTTAAATGAAATATCAAGGGAAGTTGTAATCTTAACCTGTTAAATCTGCAGTTATTCTTGTGAAATTCTGATTTTAATTATTAGTTTGTTAAATTTAATTTTCAAATCTTAAACAAAATTTTCTTAGTTTAAAATAATATTAATTGCCTTAGAGTTAGTAATTGATAAATATTAGTCTATTTCCTCGTTTGAACGATATCCTTGCTTACTGAATATTACAATTGAACGCGTATACTTGCGTGGTAAAGTGCTATTAAAAAAATTAGGCAACAAGTTTTTGGCGCCGTTGCCGGTGAACTTAGTTTAATATTTTGTCATTATTAAATTCAATGAAATTAATCTTAATTTAAACATTTTTTTATTATTTTTATTTTATTTTTTTTATTTTTTTGTCTCTAGTCTAATTCCTTTTCAGGCACCATGAACAACTATGACTATCATTGGTTATATTCGAGAATGACTCGGCCAAGGGAGGCAAAGAATTATGGACTCGATGAATTGTCAGCACAATTTGGGACACTTTCAAGGAAGATTGATGCTTTATCAGCACAACGTATTCAAAGTGTAGTGGTGATATGTGAGTATTGTGGTAGAAACCATCCGAGTCATCAATGCACCATCAGTTTCGAGTCGTTACAATATAGTGGTAACTTCAGCGATTATCCCAACAATTATGATTATTCCAGTAAGTATCATCATGAGTGGGGGAATCCACTAAATCTTTCATGGAGCGATGACAATCTAGCCCTACCCTTTGCTCCATGCCAATCATACACTCCTGAATTACAAGTTCAACTCCCTAATCATGAAGAAGAAAGGATTTTAAACTTGGAAGGACTTATTTCCAAGTTCATGGTTTTGATTGAGGAGCGGACGAATAGTCAGGAGATGTCGATTCGAAATCTTGAGAACCAGGTGGGACAACTTTTCAACGCCATCATCAATCACCCTCAAGGTGAAGTGTCAAGCAACATGGTTCCCGAGACTGATGGATTGCCCACGCTAAATCTGGAATCGGATGTTCCAAAAGAAAAGGATGTGGAAAGGGAGGAGACAAGTGGGGAGCAGGAAAAGAAGGTCGCCAAAGATCTAGCCTTGAGTTCTGACATAGATAAACCAATTTTGATAGTGCCCCATATATCTTCTCCACCAAAGTTTAAGGATCCGGTTAGATTTGCAATCATGTGTCCAATTGGTAGTCATTTTTTCGATAAAGGTATATATGATATGAAAGCTAGCTTAAAATTGGTACCATGGTGTGAAGAGAATGGGAAAAGAGATGAAGAACCAGTTGTTCTAAAAAAGCTTCAACGTAAAAATTCGTTCATAGATACAACTCATAAAATGCCTAGTTATTTGAAGGTTGTAAAAGAGAATCTACCTATAAAGAACAAGCTAGGTGAATTTGAATCAATAACCCTTACTGATGGCAAACTCTCGAAAGTTACGTTATTACTAATGGATGGAGGGTTCCTCAATTTTCGAAGGGGAATTGGATAGAGAAAGAGAAGAAAGTCGGGCTGAAGACTATAAACTAAGCGCTAACTGGGAGGCAACCCTGGAATTTTTATTATTATTTTCTATTTTTACTTTTATTAATTTACTTTACTCTTAGTTTAGTTAGTGGTTAAACCTTTATAGTTTAGGATTTGTTGCATTCCTTGTTCTCTAACAGATATTCAATTTATTGCAGGAAAGGAGGACAAGCAAAGGTTTAAGTTTGGGGGTATTTGATGAGATTTGGGACAAAAGTTACATGGATCGACGTTTGGGGTGGCTAGATTCGCATTTTCGGCTTGCCATTTACACAGCAGTCACTTCAGAGCCAATTTGACTATAGCTCCGGATATTATTTCGCGAAACTTCAAGAATGAAAGTTGTAGATCTACTTTTTCTCTTTCCAGAACATCTTGAATCATCTAAATTGGAGTTTGGACAAAGAAGTTATGGCCATTTTCCCAAAGGACGTCGGAACAGAAAATTTTGGACAAAGGAGCAAGCGCCTAGGCGCTCCAGCCAAGGCCAAATCAAGCGCCTAGGCGCTCAAAGTCAGTAACTGTTTTCCTGACCAAGCGCCTAGGCGGTCCAGCTAAGCATAAACCAAGCACCTAGGCGCTCCACACGACCCAAGCATTCTGCAGCCAAGCGCCTAGGCGCTCCAGACAGTGCAAATTCAAGCGCCTAGGCGCTCTAACAGAAAAAAAACCCTAATCGGGCAAGACTCTTCCAAACCCAAATCAAACACATTCTTGCTATCCTACTCCAACTAAAACTCACTCAACTCTCAACCCTCCTCTAATCTAGCCACAACAACCATCTTTCTCTTCCAAATCCTAATCAAACACTAAATCTCCTACCCAAATTAAGTCACTCAAGCTCCATCTTGTCATCCTTCTTCACCAAATCGGGCACCACTTTACATTCAAGCCACATCTATCTAAAGTAAGGGTTCAAAGCTCAAATTGCTCATCCAACTTTGATTGAAACATAATATTTGGCTATGACCAATGAGTGGGGGTACTCTTAATTGTTGCTTGTATTGCCTTGGAAGTATAATGTGCTTAGTAATTGGCAAATTTGGTGAAAATTAAATTTGGGGGAGTGCCTACCAATAGTGTTCAAAATCAGTGCACACCAAGTGTTCGATAATCCAGCTGCCGCTCCCTACCAATTTCCACCATTGTCTGCATACCCCCCAGATGAAGAAGAGGAAGAAGAAGAGGAAGAAGATTCTGACGAGGAATAAAGCTTCTATCTTTCAGGGAAGTCCTCAGTGCTTAATTTCTTAAATTTTATTTGTTATATACAATGAGGACATTGCATCGATTACGTTTGGGGGTGTAATTGTCCAGCTCCAGTTTATGCATGTAGTATTAATCTAGTGCATTCATATAGTATTTAGTTAATAGTTTTTTATATAGTTTGCATTCATATAAAAAAAAACCAAAATTTTGCAGTTTTGGCATATTAATTGTAGTTTTGGCATGTTTCCAGCCGTTAGATAGTTTAAGTCTGTTTTGGCCAGTGATGAGTTTGGAATTGAGTAGACAAGTATAGTATTGTCTGTTAAGACTTTGATGTGATTTCTTGTCATGATTTGAATCTGTACCTGTTTGAAACTGATATAATAAGGATAGCACAGTAAAAGCAACCATGTTGACTGATTGAGTTTAAATTGACACATAATGGACTTCTAGAGGATAATGCTAGTTTAAATGAATGAAAGACGTGAATAGGCGAAGATGACTGAATTTAGACAAAAACTTAAGTTTGGAGGAAAAATTTGGGATATATAAGCATTAAAAAAAAAAGAAAAAAGTAATACCGTGGCTAGTTTTGTTTCGGGGCCTTTGTTACTTGAGTAAGTACGCCCGAAGGGGTATCTTAAAACCTAGCGCCCTAAGGTCTTATATGGTCTGGGAGTCGTTGGTCGAAAGCTCGCTAAGGGGTGACATTGTTAGCCTAATGGAATGAGACATTGCACAGTCATGGTTAAAAAATATATATATATAGAAAAAAAACAATAAAACGGGAAAAGAGCAAAAAGCCCCCGTAAAGCACAATAAAGCATAAGTATCCCGGATTGGACTCTCAAATTTGGTGGAGGTTTGTTTTTAGTTGGATCTAGCTTGTTTGTAAATTTTGTGAGTTTACACTGTATGATTCCTTTAAAGAGATTTATTATGTGTTGTATTTAGCATCATATCAGTTAGCATGGATGTTAAGCACACACACACTATATCAATAATAACAGGTTGAGATTTGATGATTGACGAGGAAATTATTAATCTGTCTTGATATGATGTACTAGCATGTTTATTGTGATTTCTCTGAGGGTTGATGAATAGATTTTGTTCTGTTTGACTGTTGGAATTTAAGCATTTATCTAGTTGCGTTTGCATTGCATATTTAGTTATTGCATTGTGTTGTGTTGCTTGGGGACAAGCAATTGGTTAAGTTTGGGGGTATTTGATGAGTAGGTTTTATACCTATGAATCCGATATTATTAAACTTAATTATTGTTATATTTAATTGTTTTGTAGGATCTTTTTATGTGTTTTGTGTTTATTTGTTGTAGGTTGGAGCTGGAGGGACAAATTGGTCATTTCGGAGAAGAAAAAGGTCAAAAATCATGAAAATTAAAGCTGAGTGGCATTTTTGTAATTCTGTGGTCCTGGTCAAGCGCCTAGGCGCTTGGAAATAGCCTATGATGAGCGCCTAGGCGTTCTAGTGCGTAAAGATGTGCGTTTTTTTGCTGTTAAATGGGTTTTTGAAGCCATAGAGGAGTCTGAATGAGGGCTGAGACCAATACAAATAGGAGAGGACTCTAGAAAAGGGAAAGAACAAATTTTGCAAGGAATTAATCAATTTTTTCAAGAGATTTGAAGAGAGAACAAGGAAGAAAAGCACGAAAGAGAATTGCAAAGGCTAAAGATCTAAGAGAGAGTTTAAGAGCAAATTCAGAGTTTCTTCTTCTCTTCTCTAGTTTTATCTTTTGTAACTATCTGGGATGTTTAGTTTATTAACTTGGATGATGTTTTTCTTTATTATTATCATGAACTAAATTTTAATTAAGATTGCAACGGAACTTGGTATGTAGTTTAAATTGCAAGCTTCCCATTGAATGAAAGTTAGTTTTTATTGAATTGTTTATTATATCTTATGTTTATTGATTAATTGTTTGGCCAACAATTACTGTGATAATCTATATAAAATTAGAAGATGGAGTATAGATTGAGATCAGGATATGATAACATCTGTTCATATAATTTGAATAGGGTTAATATGATTAGCGTGTAGGATAGAAATATACCTATGTGTCTTTTGTATCCATTGAAAGAATTTGTGCGTAAAATCCTAATTAACTTGATTCACATAGGAATATAGTGAGTTGATTAACTGGGGTGTTCCTTATAATTCCGCATCATAAAGATTGGATTTAGGAGGATTTGTTCATGTGTCTTTGGAAGAAGTGCGTGAATATTCATAAAGTATTCTTGGATAACAATTCATATTAATTGATTTATTTTAAATGGGAAGTAAGTTAGTTTAAATGAAATATCAAGGGAAGTTGTAATCTTAACCTGTTAAATCTGCAGTTATTCTTGTGAAATTCTGATTTTAATTATTAGTTTGTTAAATTTAATTTTCAAATCTTAAACAAAATTTTCTTAGTTTAAAATAATATTAATTGCCTTAGAGTTAGTAATTGATAAATATTAGTCTATTTCCTCGTGGGAACGATATCCTTGCTTGCTGAATATTACAATTGAACGCGTATACTTGCGTGGTAAAGTGCTATTAAAAAAATTAGGCAACAATATTCGTACTAAAACTCTCAGCTTATGTTTTATCGTATTTTACACGACAGTTGTATAATTATGTTATATTTGAATTTTGTAACATGTATTTGGCGACTCAGAATGGGTGATGTATACCTATTTTGCGGGCGTCACAGTTGGTATCAAAACTTAGGGATATGATCCCTGGCTGAGATGTGAGACTAGAACTAGGGGGAGAGATGGGGAAATCTTTTGCTAGTATGACCTACCTAAGTTTATTTGTTATTTAATTGGTCAGTTAGAATATAAGGATAATATGTGGCATGTCAATTAACACTTGTTTTGTGGCAATGTTTGAAAATGATATCCGAGAATATTGAGAATAACAATGGAGCACAGGAGACCGTTGAGTCACCACAGATCAATACCGAGGATAAAGTGGATCAGGAAGGCAATAATCCTCTGGTGAACAACAACACCGACCAAATGGCGAACGACGGAATGTTTAGGAGCTTTCTGCAATTCGGGGAACATCAGGCAAGAGAGACTCCAGTTCAAAATGTAGGTGAAAACACTGGCAAATCTCGGATGGTCCTCGCTAAGCAGTTCAAGGAGCTGGGACGACCAGAGTTTTTGGGAGAGCCAAAACTACTTAGGCAGAGACGTGGATAAAGCAGATCACCAAGATATTTGATGTCTTGGAATGTTCCGAGGAGCAAAAGGTTCTGTGACACCCCCAAATCCGGGTTACCTGACTCCCGAGTTTGGTGTTCACGATCCACAATATAAATAACATTTAACTACCCATAATATATATAGATAATATCTTACATAAATTTTTATCATAGTTTCTCAATACATTACCCAGGTTCTCTAACCTTAACTTTACAAACATATCCTTTAGATATACAAAAAGGGTTTACAATATAACATAATAAATATATTCAACTCAATTAATTTATAACTACGCCTTTTCCCTTGTCCTGCTTCACAGCACCTCCTGCAACTTCGCCCCTAGCTGAAAAATTTTATTTAGCAAGGGTGAGCAACTAATTTTCCCCGCAAGTTAATACATACAATAAATGTATAAGGATTCAAAACAACAGAATATCTATTTTGATAGAATGAAACCAAAGTTCGGGGAACTTTGAAATAGCTGAACAAATCGTTATTCAATAACAAGTTTTCTCGTATTCTATACAACATAATAATTCACTAATGAAAGAGTACAACGCTTTCAAAGTTTCTACAGTATTCTAGTGAATAATCTAGAATCAATTCTACGAATGAAATATTTCTCCAGATTTATACTGAGTGAACACACAAGATCTTGAACTTTATTTTCTCGGGTAGATATCAAAGATTTACTTTGATAAATACTCAGGTGTATCAGATAACCATAAAGATTAAATCATACCCCTCTGCAAGTACTCAGAGCCGGCCAACTCTTTGTACCCTATATTATGCATAATACTCAAAACGCGCGCAAAGGTCGAATTTACGACCAACAAAATGTTCCATTTATATAAAAGGTTGTTCTTCTCAGTTTTAGAAACAAGATTTTGATTTTACAACGAAATACTGGTATTTCAAATTTTATTTGCTTCTCGGTCGAGCCGAAATAATTGGCTTCGATCTGACAATAATAATTGAATTTATTTTCTCGAATCTATCAAGTTCTAACAATTGATCGTCTAGCCAGAATAATTAGCTAAGACCTTTCTCATTATAATTTGACAATAAACAGGAATTATCTGTACTGTCAATTCTAACTTCTACAGATATGAATATCCAACAACAATAATTCTACGAATATATATATATATATATATATATATATATATTCTAATTCAATAATTTAATTCCAACAATAAATCCCTAGACGTGGCTTAATCAACAATAATTAACCACTATTAATAATTGAATGAAATAACTCAAGGTTGAGTTAAGGAACTTGCCTCTTCCGCTGATTACAGCTACACAATATACTTATCTGATTTCGAAAGACCTATAACCAATAATGTAGGTCTCACAATTAGCACAAACATTTATATCACACAGCACTGTATTCACAGTCAAAATTCTCCTAAACACATTACCACATAGTCACATTAGTGTTTATAACATATATAAACACTTAACAAGTTAAACTAGTTCAGTCTGGTTGGACTTCAGTCCATTCTTGGTGTTCTGGTCACCCTATCCGACAATTACCACATTGATTGTCAATTAAACTTGGTCTCTAGGCTTCAATATTAATTTAGATAAATCAATTATCATTAATAATATTTTTCGGAAGCTTTTAATAATTATCAAACAATTATTATAATTTATAATAATTTTTTAAACACTTAAATCATTTTTAAATGATTTAATTATCAAATAATCTTATCATTATTAATATTTAATAATAACATACATTCCAAAATATTAAAGTTATCATCAATAACTTAAAATATTTTTAAATCATCAATATTCTACATAAATGATTTGTAAAGTAATTAAAATCATTTTTAAATCATTACCATTAATATATAAATATTAATGAAATTATTATCCAAATATTAAAAGTCATTAATTATAACTTAAAATATTTTTAAACCATTTTTCTCATTTTTAAATGATTTTTAAATCAATAAAATCATTTTTAATTCATTTATTTAATATAATAATTAAATAAATCAAATATCATTAATATTAATTTATTAATAAAAATTCTCCAAAAATATTGAAAATTATATTTTATAATTTAAAATATTTTCTAACACTTTATTCTCAATTAAAATGATTTTTAAATCATTAAAATTATTTTTCACTTATTTATTTAATTTAATAATAAAATAAATCTAGTTCATTAATATTAAATTATTAATGAAAATTCTCCAAAAATATTAAAAGTTACATTTTATAACTCAAAATATTTTTAAATACATTATTCTGATTTAAAATGATTTTTCATAATATTAAATCATTTTTCTCTAATTTATTTAATACACTAATTAAATAAATTAAATACATTTAATATTTAAATAATTATGAATATTAAAGAAAAATATTCTAATTGGTCAAAAATTATTTTTCATAATTTAAAATAATTTTTAAAACCATTTTTGGTAATTTTTAGAGTTTATTTCTATTTTTTTAATAATTTACGGAAATTCTGAAAATTAAATTAATTAAAACCGTCGCTATAGGCCTTTAGCGACACAAAGCGTCGCTGTAGGTGTTCTTGAGCTCAAGAACACTGACAGCCGGCAGCTCAACCTGCCTTGTTTGACCGGCCATAATTCTCGGCTCAAATTGTTTCTGGACTTGTTTGAAGTGTGATCGTATAGCCAAAATGTAACACTACAACATGCAACTCACACTTAGATCAAACAACAACAACAACACGGCAAGATATAGAGCTTCAAAGAAGCTGTCAGACCCATTTTGGGTTTTTCTGGGCTTAATCAGTACCGAGTTTCTACTTTCAACTTCATTTTAATCCATGTTCTGATCGTGTTTTATATGATTTAAAGGTTTACCATTATAGACCGTATGTCATAGAACACTCACAAAGCAACACACCAGTTTAACAACAACAGATCTACAAGATACAATCCAGTCAAACTCTGACAGAAACCGTGTTCATGCGTTTTCTGGAAATTCCAGAAAACAGATAATCATGACGAGTAGGCTAGTTTGACTAACTACTCAAATCGCTACAATGATGGTTTAAAAGATTTAAGGACATATTATTGTAGTAGATCTAGCAGACTACAACTTGGTCACAAACAAAACATCAAACAACACAACATCTGACAGATCCAGACCTTGAAAAACATTGTCAGACCCTGATTTCAACGTTCTGGGCTGCCCAGAAATTCACTCGGTCAATCCCGGTCAACGGGTTTTGACCGTTAATAGCTCCCGATCCTGACATCATTTAGCAGTAATACCAACTACAGATTAAAGACCTACTACCAGGCTACCAATATCAAGTTTAAAATAACAAAAACAACAAACGAGCAAAGATCTGTAAGTCCTGACATTACTTGTCAGAGTACAGAAACTGCTCAAGAACAGTTTTCAAAAAACGTAATTTTTACTCATTTTAATGCTATGGATCCATAATGGATCATCATATCACAACTTAAAACACCCTCTAGCATTAATCTAAACACATAAACACAAAATTTTTCCCAGCAACAAAGATCAAAAAAATTAAAATAGGGTTATACCTTCTAGCTTAAATCTTGATCTTGATCCTCCAATCTGTTATTGGTCGATCTATGCACTGATATTATGACTAGTTCACTTATGATTTTCGTGGGTTTAAGATAGAGAGAGAGAGTTGGTAAGAGCTAGTTGGACAAATGACCAAATTTTATGATTTTCTCTCTCTTGAAAACTTATATAATGCTTTGATTCATGAACCACCAGATCTTGCTGTCACAAGGGGCTGAATTGCTGGGATTTTTCTGTCTCTTAAGTCAACATAGTTGGTGATCTACTAAAGTGATAGCCATCTTTGCAAGCAATCTTATAAAAATCCCATAAAGGGTATTTTTGTCATTAGCCATTTAATTTAAATGGTAAACAAGGAATTTGCACAAATCCTTAGGGTTTGGGGCTTGGATTAGGGTTTATGATTTAATCCTTTAAGGTATCAAAAATTTCTAGTTCCCACAATTGTCCAATTTAGGGTTTAATAAATTTTTTAAAATAAAAATTAGGGTTTCTAAAATAGAAACTTATCTTACAAAAATATAATTAGTGTTTTCTAATCATATTTAAGTTTAACAAACACTTTAGGCATGCAAAAAAAAAAATTTAGGGTTGCCTAATTAGGGTTTAGAAAATCCTAGATTTTAAATTAGGGTTTCTCGGCGTACAATTAGGGTTTTAATTGTACAAATTATTTTCTATATTTAAGATTAGGTTTTTAAATCCCTTATTAAGGTTTATTAATTACAAACCTTATCCTGTCAACTATTAGTCAGCATTTCTAAACAGTATAAACACATAATAAACAATACAATTATTTTAATTGTATTTTCTATCGAATCCATATCCAAAAATTAGGGTTAGGGTTTCTAAAGTTGTTAAGCACAACTCTACTCTATTTTCTCAGTCAAAACACATATTTACTGATTCTCGAGACTTGTCTCACTAATTCTCAGTACAATATTAACAGTCAATGTCAATATTAAATAAAAAAAATTTATTCGTAAAATTTTAATTATTCGAAATTTCGGGTTATCACAGGTTCCCTTTGCCACCTTCATGTTGTTAGGAGATGCATATTACTGGTGAGAATCTGTAAAGCGTACTCAACCTGCCGCACTGAAGATGTCTTGGGAGAAGTTCCAAGAACTTTTCAATGACAAGTACTGTTTCAAAAGTATTCGTCATTTGAAGGAGGTAGAGTTCATCAAGCTGGAGCAAAACAATATGACCGTGTCGCAGTACGGAGCTAAGTTAGCCGAGTTGTCCAATTTGGTTGATAATGAGGGGAGAATGACGCGGATGTTTCTAAGAGGTTTGAAACCCGAGATACGTTAATACCTAATTTCTCACAAACTGTGTTTGTATTTAGATGTTGTAAATAGGGCTAAGTTATTGGAGCGCGATAATAAGCCAACCCAACCAAGAAAGAGCAGCCGACAAATAGATAATACAAGTGATCGCAGTCATCGAAGCGGTGACAACAAACGTGGAGGAAATTAACATGTCAAAAATAGTAACCACTTCGGTGGTAGTCATGGCCAAGAAAATAGAAGTGGAAGTTTCAAGAAGAGGAGATTTAATAATGATGGAAAGACGTCATTGTAAGACCCCAACTTATTATAAATAAAATCGAATTTCCTCTAATTATTATTGTGAATAATAAGGTATTAATTTGATATAATTCTTTGGTTATGGTGAAATGTGTAAATTTTCCAAAATAAGCAATTGGTTATAAAATAATCATTGTTATCGGGGAATATTCGTTTGGTCGTGGAATATTCTTGTTGTCGGGGAATATTAGTACGACGGTGCAGTCATTAGTGGGCCCCATAACAGAATAACTATCGGATGAAGAAAACGACAAGTTTGAGTTTTTATTAATAACGGCGTAGTTGTTACCGTTAACACTGTTGGAATACCCGGTGGTTAAAATACAGTAATACGCGTGGATGCACAGTATTTTTTAATTAATGATTCTTACGTAAGAAGGCACTAATCAATAATTGTAATAGTAATTACTGTTCAATATTATATTTTATTGATTCAATAATTGCCGCGTTGATATTTTATATTATTGTTGTTTCAATAATTATCATTGCACTGTATTTCCCATTATCAGATAAATAATTCATATTATTTGAATATTATTATTAGATAGAATTATTGGCAATGTCTAGAAAGTTCTGTCAAGGAGAGGTTTGGTCACCTAATTGCGCGCTGGTAATGAGAATTCTTATGGGAAAGCCCCCTCTTTCCTGGGAACGGACTGGTTGTCATAATTGTGATTCTGTAATATTATTTGTGAATAATTAATTATTATTTTATATGATGAAGAAATATTTATTTTATGTGGATATAAATGATGGATATATTTATTTTTATGTGGATAAAAATGAAGGAATTAATGTTGAGGTGTTTTATCAGTATTTTGTCGGTGTAGAGGTATTAAAAATCATCCGTTTGTGGATTTTTGATATTTTATGTTTGGAATTTGGAAGAACTCGAAGCTACAAAGTTGTAGAGAATTCGATTTCAGGCAGAATGGACATAAAATTCATATTTTTCCGATAACCGGGATATTTTCTATGAATTATTGAATTTCCAGAATATAAAATGATTTTTATTAAATTATGGATGGGACCCACTTGTGTTTAATACACATGGGCTGCTGGAAAATTGTTCAATGGTGGCTAGTCTAAATTCCAACTTAGCACATGTGTAGAATTTTGAATAAGAAATAATATATTTTATTATTTTAGTCTCCTATGACGTTCTAGCATTTTTCTATAAATAGACGCTTAGGTTAGAATTGAAAATCACACCAGAAACAAGTTTTCTTTCTCTCTATATTGTTGAGTGTATTTTAGTGAGTATTTTGATACTTTGAGAGTTGCTATTCCGTGCAAGTTTCTGTCGGCTCTATATCCGAAATTCAGTTAGAAGTACGATTATTTTGAGGTAAGGGTTGTTATATTCTTCTTAAAATGATATTTTCTTCAATATAATTATACCGAAATATTGGTATGAACTTTTTATCAAATTTGGAAATTTTTGTGTCGGGGTTACTATTCACATATACGGTACTATTAACGTATACGACACTATTCACGAATACGGCACTATTCACTGAAAAATGAAAATTTTTTCTTTTTATCCAAGTTGTCTATTATGATTACTATCTTTGATTGTATCCATGTTTTAATCTTTATTTTTAAATTCTACTTCAAAATTGGTTATTATGAAGTATTATTGAACTTGGATAAAATTGTAATATGAATCCCAAATATTTGTTCTTTTGCTTCATTAGATTCGTTTTCTTTAAAATATTTTTTCATCCTCGGTCCTAAATGATGATATTACTGAATATCTTTGGCCTGTAGTGCAAAGATGAATGATTAACTGATGAATATCATTGGCCCGTAGTGCAAAGATGAACAGGTGTTGAGATGAAAATGACCAACTGGTGATACAAATGAATATCTTTGGCCTGTAATGCAAAGATGAATATTTGATTAAAGATATATATATATATTTATTGTTGTTACAGAGATAAAATATTGATGATGAACCTTTAAATCTTAGAAGATAGTGCAATTCTTTCTCTACATGACTCTTCTAATGGATTGCTATTTTCGCTGCAGTTGTTGATCTAAAACTTGTTGTCTAAAAATTGATTTGAGGCGTTGTATGGACGAAAGTGTCGTTCTCCAGTATGCTGGGACGAGGTGGGAGAAGCAACGTTGTTGGGATCAGAATTAGTACGCATGACTACAGAAAATATCCAAATGATTCGACAACATATTCAAACCTCACAAGATCGACAAAAGAGTTATGCTGATCTTCATAGAAAGGACGTGGAGTTTAATATTAGAGATCATGTACTGTTACGTGTTGCTCCATGGAAGGGAGTTACAAGATTTGGAAAGAGAAGAAAGCTCCATCCAAGATTTGTTGGTCCATTTGAGATTCTTGACCGAATAGGAAATGTGGCATATAGACTCGCATTACCCCCAAGTATGTCTCGTGTTCATAATGTTTTTCACATATATATGCTTCGTAAATATGTGAAAGACCCAAACCATATTATTTCTTTAGAACCAGACGAGATAGCAGAAGATTTAACGTACAAAGAAGTACATGTTAAGATCTTGGATAGGAAAGAACATGTCCTACGCACGAAGGTTATACCACAAGTTAAGTTTTTATGGAGAAACCATGCTATTGAAGAAATGACCTGGGAGTTGGAATCAGAAATGAAAGCGAGGTATCCTCACCTTTTTGAAACACCAGATACTTACGTCAATTTTGAGGACGAAATTTTATAAGGAGGGGAGGTTGTAAGACCCCAACTTATTATAAATAAAATTGAATTTCCTCTAATTATTATTGTGAATAACAAGGTATTAATTTGATATAATTATCTAGTTATGGGTGAAATGTGCAAATTTTACAAAATAAACAAGTTGTTATAAAATAATCATTGTTGTCGGGGAATATTTTTTGGTCGTGGAATATTCTTGTTGTCGGGGTCTATTCGTACGATGGCGCAGTCATTAGTGGGCCCCATAACAGAATAACTGTTGGATGAAGAAAATGAAAAGTTTGAGTTTTTATTAATAACGACGTAGTTGTTACCGTTGACACTGTTGGAATACCCGGTGGTTAAAATACAGTATTACGCGTGGATGCACAGTATTTTTGAATTATTAATTCTTACGTAAGAAGGCACTACTCAATAATTATTATAGTAATTACTGTTCAATATTTTATTTTATTGATTCAATAATTGATGCGTTGATATTTTATATTATTGTTGTTTTAATAATTATCACTGCACAGTATTTCCCATTATCAGATCAACAATTTATATTATTTGAATAATATTATTAGATAGCATTATTTGCAATGTTTAGAAAGTTCTGTCAAGGAGAGGTTTGTCACCTAATTACGCACCAGTAAGGAGAAATTCTTATTGGAAAGCCCCCTCTTTCCTGGGAACGGCCTGATTGTCATAGTTGTGATTTTGTAATATTATTTGTGAATAATTAATTATTAATTTATATGATGAGAAATATTTATTTTATGTGGAGATATAAATGATGGATATATTTATTTTAATGTGGATAAAAATGAAGGAATTAATGCTGAGGTGTTTTATCAGTATTTTGTCGGTGTAAAGGTATTAAAAATCATACATTTGTGGATTTCAGATATTTTATGTTTGGAATTTGGAAAAACTCAAAGCAACAAAGTTGTAGAGAATTCGATTTCAGGCATAATGGACATAAAATTTATATTTTTCTGATAACCGGGCTATTTTCTATGAATTGTTGATGTTTCGGAAAATAAAATAATTTTTATTAAATTATGGGTGGGACACAATTGTGTTGAATACACATGGGCTGCTGGAAATTTGTTCAATGGTGGCTGGTCTAAATTCCAACTTAGCACATGCGTAGAATTTTGAATAAGAAATAATATATTTTATTATTTTAGTCTCCTATGGCGTTCTAGCATTTTCCTTTCTCTCTATATTGTCGAGCGTATTTTAGTGAGTATTTTGATACTTTGAGAGTTGTTATTCCGTGCAAGTTTCTGTTGGCTCTATATCCGAAATTCAGTCAGAAGTACTATTATTTTGAGGTAAGGGGTGTTATATTCTTCTTAAAATGATATTTTCTTCAATATTATTATACCGAAATGTTGGTATGAACTTTTTATCAAATTTGAAACTTTTTGTTTCGGGGTTACTATTCACGTATACGATACTATTCACGTATACAACACTATTCACGAATATGACACTATTCACCGAAAAATGAAAATTCCTTCTTTTTGTCCAAGATGTCTATTATGGTTACTATCTTTGATTGTATCCATGTTTTGATCTTTATTTTTAAATTCTACTTCAAAATTGGTTATTATAAAGTATTATTGAACTTAGATAAAACTGTAATATAAATCTCAAATATTTGTTCTTTTGCTTCACTGGATTCGTTTTCTTTAAAATATTTTTTCATCCTCAGTCCTAAATGATGATATTACTGAATATCTTTGGCCTGTAGTGCAAAGATGAATGATTAACTGATGAATATCTTTGGCCCGTAGTGCAAAGATGAACACGTGTTGAGATGAACATGACCAACTGGTGATACAAATGAATATCTTTGGCCTGTAGTGCAAAGATGAATATTTGATTAAAGATATATATATATATATATTTATTGTTGTTACAGAGATAAAATATTGATGATGAACCTTTAAATCTTAGAAGATAGTGCAATTCTTTCTCTACATGACTCTTCTAATGGATTGCTATTTTCGCTGCAGTTGTTGATCTAAAACTTGTTGTCTATTATATTTTATCAGATTTTTTCCTGTTGAAGACTAATGATAATTTGTTGTATATTATTTGTTGTATATTATTTCTAGAAAGATGTTTTAGCAGTCCTCGCTATTTCTGTAAAATAATGTTTGAATAATTATAATGAGGACTTATTTGAGTGTGGATATTGTCTAGAAGACAATATTTGTATTTAAACTCACAGTATGTGTTGTCATATTTTGCACGACAATTGTATTATTGAAGTTGTAATTTGCTTTCTGTACCATGTATTTGGCGACTCAAAATGGGTGTTGTATACCTATTTTGGGGGCGTTATAGTCATCACCAGCACCCGTTGTTAAGGAAGGAGAACGATCAACGATTGTATGCTACAAATGTGGAGGGGAGGGACACATCAGTCCCAAATGTACGCATCAGTCAAAAACATGTTACAATTGTGGAAGAGAAGGTCACCTAGCTCGATTTTGTCGTGCAATTAAGCTAAATCCAGTTGGGATGGTGACACCAAATGTTGTCCCAGACAAGTCAAAGTCGGTAGTTCAAGGGAGAGCGTTTTTTGTAACCTCCCAAAAAGCAAGGAATCAAAACGAGGTTATCACGGGTAAGCTAATCGTAAACTGTTGCGAAGTCTATACCATATTTGATACTGGTTCTACCCATTCTTTTATTTCTCCTACTTGCGCTCAAAGTTTAAATTTAACTCTGTTGGTTAAAATCTAGTTACACACAATACACAAGTATACGTGGTCAACAAGTAATATAGTAATGAGTAGAGTATCGTTCCCACGAAGATAAATTAGCAAGAAATTTAACTTCACAATTACCAATTTTCTATTAATCTTAATTCTATTAAACTATTAAATTCAATGATTTAACTTTATAAAAACTAAATTAATAAATAACTAAACTATCACAAAACAATCACAAATATCAAAATCAAAAATTTAAATCAAATAATGGAGAATTAAACTTATGATTTCACCATAAGCTACACTCTAATTTTTAAACCTTTATTTTAATTCAACTCAATATCCCAGTTTATTAATCAAGAACACGAATGTAGTACTAGCCACCTCTCGATGCACTAGTACCATATTAACTTAAATCCACAAATTAGATAGAACCAAGTTAAACACCTAAATCAACCAACTCAATATATCTCTATGTGAACTAAAATTAAAGAAGGTTTAAGATTAAGTTCTCTACCCGATTACATGCGATGTCAAGCATATCTCAACCTTAACAATAATCAAGAATCTGCTATTCACAAAATTCATGACACGTACTATATTAACTAAGTCTAGATTTGAATATCCTCTCTCGATTCCACACAAATCCATAAAGAACTGTTGATCAAGAAATTCATAAATTCACACTCAAATTAATATAGATAAACTGAAAATACTTTATTAAACTAGAAATCAAATTTATAAAATCATCGTTTCACCCATGGATCCATCATAAGCCTAATAAGCAAATTAGTGCATAACGAATGAAATAAAAACTGAATAATCTAAAGAAAACATCCTTCCAATTACAAATAAAAGACTAAAGAGAAGAATAGTGATGAACACTCTTCATGTAGCCTAGAATTGCAATAGTCACGAAATTCTCTTCAAAGTACTCCTCCTAAGCTTGCTTTGAAAATCTGGAAAATCCTTTTTACTTTAGAGTCCATATGTAATCCCAAACCTTAGCATCCATGTCATAGCAGAGTTTAAACCATAGCAGGACACTCAGAATTCGACACCCCCTGCCCTGGCGGGGGTGCACATGCAAAACTGGCCCGCCCCGGCGGGGGTGTCTTCTGCACGTTAACTGCTTCATTTTCCAACTTAATTCCACTTTTGCTCCAAAATACTTCCTTTCTCCACGCTTTGACTCAACAACCACCCTACACATAAAAGAACAAGAAACGAGTAAAAAGGAACACGAAAATGAGAAAATAACAACGAATTAAGCTTGAAATGAACATCGATTAAACGCTCATTAGGACCTTTTAGCTATATATCATGGCATTAGCATATTGCAGGTGCATTGTTAATATAGGTGAACCATAATTTTTTTCCTTTTTTTAATCTACAACATTTTAAAAACGTTGTGTAAATGTGCTTAAACGTTGTCTGATACATTAAATTATAACATTTTTAGCCAGAAAACGTTGTGGAATTATACTTTCTACAACATTTTCAAGCATCTGCTAATTTATGGAAAATAAATCTACAACGTTTTTTTCTTAAAAAATATTGTCTAATGTGCTTAACTACAACTTTTTAAAAATGTTGTGTAAATGTGTCAAATAGATAACACCGTTAACCACGACGTTTTGCTGAATGAAAGCACAACGTTTTTTTTGCGTTGTCTATTTACTGTTTTGTAGTAGTGTATAGAGAGAAAGAAGAAGAGAAATCTGCTACCTCACTATTCCAGTATCTAGTTTTTTCTAAGGTAAGGGGTATTATTCTTTCGTATTCATGAAGAGAGTTATTTTCTTTCAATACTCGTAAGGATTGTTATTCCATTCTTTATTACTATGTTGGAATAACCTGTCTATGCGAAGTACTGCATACATGGTGAAATTCTTCTGTTATTCCATTCTTTATTATTCTGTTGGAATAACCTGTCTATGAGGTCTATCACATTCCTGGTTAATTTTGTTGTTATTCCATTCTTTATTATTCTGTTGAAATATCCTGTCTATGCGGATTACGTATGACCTGATTCTATTATTTATTATTCTATTGGAATATCCTGTCTATAAGGATTACGCATAACCTGGTTCCATTCGTTATTATTATGTTGGAATAACCTGTCTGTGCGGTCTATCGCATGCTTAGTGAATTCTGTTGTTATTCCATTCTTTATTATTCTGTTGGAATAACCTGTCTGTGTGGACTACCGCATGCATGGTGAATGGTCCTTCGTATTCATTCCTTATTAAATTATGGAAATGATCTGTCTACGTAGATTACCGCATGGATGACGAAAATCCATTTGCAATGTCATATATTCTATTATACTCAGTTGGTTAAAGTTTTAGCTTTTATACTCCATGAAATTAGTTGAATATCCTTGATATTTGCACTTCATCCAGTATCTTTTCATGGAAATATTCTTGTGAGCATTCTTGAATTTTACCCCACAAAGCAGTATCATGTTGAAAATTTGGACGTTATTGATTCTTGGATAAATTAAATTATAAATCTTTAAAATTTATCGTTGAACTTATTTTATAGAATTATTATGTCATTGTCATAATCTTCGTGCTTATATTGTGATGAAAGTTATCTTTGTCTTACGTGCATAGATGGACATGGTATGATTATGACTAGGGATTATTCGGTAAAATCACGACTGTAATGTGAAGAATAATGTGGTAAAAGTCCTCCTTGGCCTGTAGTTCATTGATGGACATTTGTTGGTATGATTATGACCAGGGATTATTCGCTATAATCATGACCACTGATGATTACATGAATATCCTTGGACGTGATGCAGGGATGATTCGATTTTATTTATTTAGCTGAGTCTGAGCGTTAAAGTTGATGAAAACTTTTTAAATCATAGAAGATAGTAGATTTTATGCTCTACCTGACTCTTCTAATAGATTGTTTGTTCCGCTGCAGTTAAACTTGTTGTCTATTATATTCTATCAGTTTAACATTGTTGAAGGCTAATGATAATTTATTCTGCATTATCTTAGTCATAATATTTCTTTCAGGGCTAGTTGAGCTCACCCTTTCTTTTACTATTCTCTTCAGGAAATGAGAACGTAGCCGGGACTAGTCGGGGATCGGAGTGACGGTCCAGATGATAGTATTTGTAGTCCTCACTATTCTGTTAAATAGTGTGACAATAAATGTAATGAGGACTCTATTGAGTGTGGATATTATCTAGATGACAATATTCTTATTAAAACTCTTAGATTATGTTTTGTCATATTTTACACGACTATTGTATAATTAAGTTGTATTTGAATTTTGTACAATTTATTTGGCGACTCAAGATGGGTGATGTATACCTGTTTTGGGGGTGTCACATAACCTTAATTGACTATTTAGAAAACCCTAATTCTTGGGTTATAAACCCTAATGCCCATTTCGGGGAAAACCCTATTTATTATTTAAAATTTTAATTAGGATATATTAATCCTAATTAGCAAGCTTGAATTATGATTAGTAAATTTTAATATAATTATCAAATCCTAATTATAATTTAGACATTTTAATTTTCTATTTTGCAAACCTAATTTGGAAATCCTAGAATTAATTTTTGAAACCTTAAGGGTTAAAATCTAAACCCTAATTGTTTGAACAATTGACAAGTTTGCCATTAAATTAATAAATCTAATGTGACACCCCCAAAATTAGGTATACATCACACATCTTGAGTCGCCAGATACATGGTACAGAATTCAAATAAAATTAATAATATAACTGTCGTGTACAATACGACAAAACATAAACTGCGAGTTTGAATACAAATATTGTCTACTAGAGAGTATATAAACTCAAAAGGAGTCCTCATTACAATTATTATCACACTATTTCACATAATAGTGAGGACTACTAATGCACCATCTAGGACCATCACTCCGTTCCCCGACTCATTCCAGCTATATTCTCATTTCCTGAAGAGAACGGTGAAAGAAAGGGTGAGCTCAACTAGCCCAGTAAAAAATATTATGACTAAGATAACGCAGAATAAATTATCATTAGCCTTAAACAATGTTAAACTGATACAATATAACAAATATAAAGTTTAACTGCAGCGGAACAAGCAATCCATTAAAAGAGTCAAGTAGAGAATAAAATCTACTATCTTTTATGATTTAAAAGGTTTTTCATCACTTTTATCGCTGGGACTCAGCTTAATAAATAATCCACATCATCGAATCACCCATGCACTATGGCCAAGGATATTATTTAGTATCACGACCACAATTATCCATGCTCTACGGGCCAAGGATATTCGTGTATTCATTAATGGTCATGATCATGCCAACAACTGTCCATCAATGCACTACGGGCCAATGAGGACTTATACCACATCATTTGAAATATTACAGTCATGATTACACCGAATAATCTCTGGTCATAATCATACCAAGTCCATCTATGCACTACAGGCCACAGATGACTTTCAAAAAATATAAATATGAGGATGATGACAATGAATGATATAAGAATTAAAAAAAACAAGTTCAAGAATTAATTTGTCGAAGAACCAATAACGTCCAAATTGTCAACATGATACTACTTTGTAGAATAAAATTCAAGAATGCTCAGAAGAATATTTCCATGAAAAGATACAGGATGAAACTCAATTATCAAGGATATGCCACTAATTTTATGGAGTATAGAAGTCAAAACTTTAACCAACTGAGTATAATAAAGAATGAAATAACAAAAGAAATCACCATGCATGCGGTACTTTGCATAGACAGGTTATTCCAACAGAATACTAAATAACGGAACCAGGTTAGGCGAAATTCGCACCGACATGATGTTCTAACAGAATAATAAAGAATGGAATAACAACAGAAATCACCATGCATGCGGTACTTCGCATAGACAGGTTATTCCAATAGAATACTAATAAGGATGGAATCAGGTCCGACGTAAAATGCACAGACATGTTATTCCAACAGAATAATAATAAAGACGGAACCAGGTCCGGCGTAAAACGCACAGACAGGATATTCCAACATAATAATAAAGACGGAATCAGGTCCGACATAAAACGCACAGACAGGATATTCCAACAGAATAGTAAAGATGGAATAATAGAAGAATGTCACCAAGTGTAGGGTAGCCGGCGTATACACGTTATTCCAACAGAATAATAAAGAATGGAATAACATAAGTTCTCTTCATGAATACAAAAGAATAACACCCCTTACGAGTACAACAAATAATATCCCCTACCTTAAGAAGAAGAATAAATGATATATAAGTAGTGAAGTTGGAGAATACTTTCTTGTTTCCCTCTATAGTTTATCTCTCTAGAGTTTCAATGACTTCGTAAGAAAATAATGAAGGAATGAGCTTCTATTTATAACAAAATGGTCTGCATAATAACTAACTCATGAATGGTCCAGATTGATTTACTTTAATCTGACGGTCCATATTTAAAGCAAAATCTTTTAAATAAATTATAATATATTCTATTTATAATCTAATAAAACGAATAACTTTATAAAAGATTTTACTATGCAAATAATATGCATAATAAAATATAATATATTCTAATTATTGTCTAATAAAATAGATAACTTTATAAAAGTATTATGTTTTATATAAAAAGATTTTTTGTATTATTACATTAATAATACCAACAAAACTGAGTGACTTATCACGTAAGCATCAATAATTAATACCGTGTGCTACTATGCAACCACGCGTATTACTGTACTTTTAACACCGGGTGTTTCAACAGTTAACGGTAAAACTTCTGCCGTTATTTTCATAAAGTATTTTTATCATTTTCTCAATCCGACAATAATTCCGTTGTGGGGTCCACCAATGATTGTGTTGTTGTACGAATATTCCCTGTTAAAACGAATATTCCCCGACCAATCGAACATTATATAACAACTTGCGTACTTTGCAAAATTTATAAATATTACCCACAATTATAACATTATATCAATTTCACTACATAATATTCAAAAATAATATTTATAGAAATTTCATCTTTATTCAAAAAGTTGGGGTTTTACAATTTCTCCTTCTTATAAAATTTCGCCCTCAAAATTAGGGTACGTACCTGGTATATTAAAGAGGTAAGGATACCTTGATTTCATTTCAAATTCTAACTCCCAAGTCATTTCCTCAACATCGTGGTTTCTCCACAAAACTTTGACTTGAGGTATAACCTTGGAGAGTATAATATGTTCCTTCTTATCCAAGATTTGAACAGGAACCTCTTCATACGTCAAATCTTCCACTAATTCATCCGATTCTAACTCAATAATGTGGTTCGGGTCTTCCACATATTTACGTAATATAGATATGTGAAAAACGTTATGAACACGAGACAGACTTGGCGGGTAAAGCGAGTCTATAGGCCACAGTTCCTACTCAATCAAGGATTAAAAATGGGCCGATGAATAGAGGATTGAGCTTTCCTCTCTTTCCAAATCTCGTAACTCCTTTCCATTGAGAAACACGTAACAACACATGATCTCCTATATCGAATTCCATGTCCTTTCGATGAAGATCAGCATAACTCTTTTGTCGATCTTGTGAGATTTTTATTCGTTGTCAGATCATTTGAATCTTTTCCGTAGTAATACGTACCAACTCTGGTCCCAACAACGTTGCTTCACCCACCTCATCCCAGCATACTGGAGAACCACACTTTCTTCCATACAACGCTTCGAATGGAGCCATGCCAATACTTTCTTGATAATTGTTGTTGTAGGAAAACTCCACCAATGGTAAGAACTTGTCCCAACTTCCGTTGAAGTCAAGGACACAGAGTCTTAATAGATCTTCAAGAGTTTTAATTGTCCTCTCTGACTACCAGTCCGTCTAAGGATGATATGCCGAGCTTAATCGTAAATCCGTGCCCATAGCTTTTTGCAAACTAACCCAAAATCTTGAAGTGAATCTTGGGTCTCGATCAGAAACTATGGATACTGGTATACCATGCAATCTTACAACCTCGTTTATGTACATACAAGCAAGACGTTCAAGTGTAGAAGTTTCTCGTATTGGTAAGAAATGAGCAGATTTGGTCAATCTATCAACAATGACCCAAATCGCATCTATGCCTTGAGAAACTTTGGGAAGACCGGTAACAAAATCCATGATAATGTGCTCCCACTTCCATTCTGGAATTTCAATTGGTTGCAATAGACCTTTTGGTATTTGATGCTTCGCCTTGACTCGTTGACACATTAGACATCTTGAGATAAACAGCGCTATCTCTCTCTTCATATTGCTCCATCAAAATGTATAACGAATATCATGATACATTTTGGTACTCTCAGGTTGGATTGCAAATGGTGTGTTATGCGCCTCCATCATGATTTTATACTTTAAATCAGGGTCGTTAGGAACACAAAGTCTGGAGTTGACTCGAAGTATTCATTCTTCATCAATTCTTGCTTCCAGCATAGCACCTTCTTGCACTTTCTTCCTCATACACATCATCTCCAGGTCTGTAGCTTGAGCAGCTTTAACTTTATCATTTAAAGTCGATTTTACTCGTATATTTTCCATCATCACATGGGTCCTTGGAGTCTTTAACTCTATCTCCATCCTTTGCAAGTCACATAAAATGGGCCTTTGCGTTGACAATATCGCATTCGCACTTGCATATGATCTTCTACTCAATGCGTCAGCTACCACGTTCGTTTTTCCAAGATGGTATTGGATGGTATGATCATAATCTTTCAACAGTTCAAGCTAACATCATTGTTGCATGTTGAGTTCCTTTTGAGTGAAAAAATATTTGAGGCTTTTATGATTCGTAAAGATCTCCACTTTCTCCCAATACAAGTAATGCCTCCAAATCTTTTAGTGCAAAGACAACAGCTGCCAACTCTAGATCATGAGTAGGATAATTCGTCTCATATTCTTTGAGTTGTCGTGAGGCATAGGCTATAACTTTCCCATGTTGCATGAGAACACATCCTAACCCTTTGCCCGAAGCATCACTGTAGATGACAAATCCCTCCGAACCAGATGGTATTGTCAGAATAGGTGCTGAAATGAGTCTCCTCTTGAGTTCTTGAAAACTCTTCTCACATTCCTCGCTCCAACCGAACTTTTTATCTTTCCGAGTCAACTGAGTTAGTGGAGTAGTGATTCGAGAAAACCCTTCTACGAATCTCCGATAATAACCAGCTAAGCCGAGAAGGCTACGTACTTCGGTCACTGATTTAGGTTGCTCCCAGCTTTGAATAGCTTCAATATTTGTTGGGTCAACAGATATTCCATGACTTGATACCACGTGCCCAAGGAATGTTACATCCTCAAGCCAGAACTCGCATTTCTTCAACTTATCATAAATCTTATATTCACAAAGCTTTTGGAGTATCAGCCTCATGTGTTGCTCATAATCTTCACGGGTTTTGGAATATACGAGGATCTCATCAGTAAAGACGACCACAAAGAGATCCAAATATTCCTTTAATACTCGGTTCATCAGATCCATGAAGGCAGCAGGAGCATTAGTGAATCCAAAGGACATGACTAGGAATTCATAATTCCCGTACTGAGTTCTTAAAGCCGTCTTTGGAATGTCATCGGTTCTAATCTTCAATTGGTGATATCCAGAACGAAGATCAATCTTTGAAAATAATTTGGCTCCTTGCAACTGGTCAAACAGGTCATCAATACGTGGCATTGGGTACCTATTTTTGACGATGACATGATTCAACTCCCGATAATTAATACAAGTCGCATACTCCTATCTTTCTTTTTTACGAATAGAACAGGAGCACCCGAAGGAGAAGTACTAGGACAAATGGAATCGATTTCTAACAATTCCTATAGTTGGGTCTTGAACTCCTGAAGTTCAATAGGAGCCATTCGATATGGGGCTTTGGAAATACGTTTTGTACCAGGTTCAAGGGTATTTTTGTTTAGATCCTTGACATGGGCTAAGAAAGCTTGACATCCGTTTTTCAATAAATGAATAGCTTTATGGCTTGAGATGAAAGTGATTTATTTTAATAGTTTGGTGGCTTGAATTCGTATAACAGATTGGTTAGAAATATGAAAGCTAACAATCTTACGAAAACAATCAATTTTTGCATGATGAGTAGTTGACCAATCAATCCGTAGAATTACGTCAAATGCAAGTATTTTTAATGAAATAAGATTGATAGATAATGTGAGGGTACTGATTTGAACCAAACAAGACTTATAAACAGTGGATGTAATGAAGGTTTCTCCCAACGGAGTTTCTGCAGATAAGTTAAAGTTTAATTTCTCCGTAGTCAAATTTAATCGTTGAGCGCAAGTAGGAGAAATAAAAGAATGGGTAGAACCAATATCAAATAAGGTATAGACTTCACTAGAGTTTATAATAAGCTTACCCGTGATGACCTCATTCGGGTTCCTTGCTTTCTAGGAGGTCACAACAAATGCTCTCCCTTGCACTACCGGCTTTGACTTTTCTGGGACGGCCTTTGGTGCCTCCATCCTGGCTGAACTTGTCTTCGGTGAACGATAAAATAGGGCTAAGTGACCTTCTCTTCCACAATTATAACATTCTTTGGATAGCATCGCGCAGTTTGGACTGATGTGTCCCTCCCCTCCGCATTTGAAGCATATGATAGGTGGTAATTCTCCTTCCTTAACAACGGGTGCTGGTGCTGATGTGCTTCCATCAGTGTTGAATCTCTTTTTCTTAAAATGTCCATTTTTACTGTCTTGGCCATGATTACCACCGAATTGGTTACCATTTCTGGCATGTTGATTCCCTCCATGTTTGTTGTCACCGTTTCGATGACTAATACCATTGGTATTTTCATGCTGCCGGCTGCTTTCTCTTAGTTGCGTTGACTCGTTACCGCGCTCCAATAACTGAGCCCTATTTACAACATCTGAGTACAAACACAGTTTATGAGAAATAAGATATTGACGTATCTCCGGCTTCAAACCTCTTAAAAACATTCGCGTTATTCGCTCCTCATTATCGACTAAATGGGATGCAATCCGGGATAACCATGCAAATTTAGCCTCGTATTGCGACACGGTCATATTATTTTGTTCCAATTTGATAAACTCCACTTCTTTCATGTGACGAATACTCTCGGGAAAGTACTTGTCGTTGAATAGCTCTTGGAACTTCTCCCAAGACATCTTGAGTGTGTCAGGCTGGGTACATTTATACAGATTCCCACCAGTAATCTGCCTCTTCACGCAACATGAAGGTGGAGAAGGGAACCTTTTGCTCCTCGGAGCATCCCAAGACATCAAATATCTTGGTGATCTGCTTTATCCATGCTTCCGCCTTAAGTGGTTTTGGCTCTCCAATAAACTCCGGTGGTCCCAGCTCCTTGAACTATTTAGCAGTGACCATCCGAGAGTTTCCAGTGTTTCCACCTACATTTCGGACATGAGCCGCTCTCGTCTGATGTTGCATGAATTGCATAAAGCCTCTGAACAATCCATCATTCATCATTTGTTCCGTGTTGTTATTTGCATGAGGATTGTCACCTTCCTAATGCACATTATCCTGATTATTTATATGTGGAGACTCAACGGTTTCTTGTGCTCTATTGCTATTCTCAACATTCTCGGATTTCATTTTCAGATACTGCCACAAAACAAGGGTTAGTTGACATGTAACATATTATCTCTAAACTCTGACCAACAAATTTAAATACAAAATAAATTTAAGTAGGTCATACTAGCGAAGGAATTCCCCATCTCTCCCCTCCTAGTTCTAGTCTCATATCTTAGCCAGGGATCATATCCCTAAGCTTTGATATCAACTGTGACGCCCCCAAAATTAGGTATACATCACCCATCTTGAGTCGTCAGATACATTGTAAAGAATTAAAATACAACTTAATTATACAACTGTCGTGTACAATTGGACAAAACATAAACTGTGAGTTTGAATACAAATATTGTCTACTAGATACAAACTCAAAAGGAGTCCTCATTACAATTATTAGCACACTATTTCACAGAATAGCGAGGACTACTAATGCACCATCTAGGACCATCACTCCGTTCCCCGACTCATTCTAGCTATATTCTAATTTCCTGAAGAGAACAGTGAAAGAAAGGGTGAGCTCAACTAGCCCAGTAAGATATATTATGACTAAGATAACGTAGAATAAATTATCATTAGCCTTAAACAGTGTTAAACTGATACAATATAACAAACATCAAGTTTAACTGCAGCGGAACAAGCAATCCATTAAAATAGTTGAGTAGATAATAAAATCTACTATCTTTTATGATTTAAAAGGTTTTTCATCACTTTTATCGCTGAAACTCAGCTTAATAAATAATCCACATCATCGGATCACCTCTGCACTATGACCAAGGATATTATTTAGTATCATGACCACAATTATCTATGCACTACTGGCCAAGAATATTTGTGTATTCATTAATGGTCATGATCATACCAACAACTGTCCATCAATACACTACGGGAAAATGAGGACTTTTACCACATCATTTGTAACATTACGGTCATGATTACACCGAATAATCCATGGTCATAAATATACCAAGTCCATCTATGCACTACAGGCCACAGATAAGTTTCAAAAAATATAAATATGAGGATGATGACAATGATATAAGAATTCAATAAAACAAGTTCAAGAATTAATTTTTCCAAGAACCAATAATGTCTAAATTGTCAACATGATACTGCTTTGTAGAATATAATTCATGAATACTCAGAAGAATATTTGCATGAAAAGATACTGGATGAAGCGCAATTATAAAGGATATTCCACTAATTTCATGGAGTATAGAAGTCAAAACTTTAACCAACTGAGTATAATAAATAATGGAATAATAAAAGAAATCACTATGAATGCGGTACTTCGCATAGACATGTTATTCAAAAAAAATACTAAATAACGGAACCAGGTCAGGCGAAATTCGCACCGACGGGATGTTCCAACAAAATAATAAAGAATGGAATAACAACAGAAATCACCATGCATGCGGTACTTCGCATAGACATGTTATTCCAATAGAATACTAATAAGGACGGAATCAGGTCCGACGTAAAACGCACAGACAAGATATTCTAACAGAATAATAATAAAGATGGAACCATGTCCGGCGTAAAATGCACAGACAGGATATTCTAACAGAATAATAATAAAGATGGAACCATGTCCGGCGTAAAATGCAAAGACAAGATATTCCAACAGAATAATAAAGACGGAATCAGGTCCGGCGTAAAACACATAGATAGGATATTCCAACAGAATAGTAAAGACGGAATAATAGAAGAATGTCACCAAGTATAGGGTAGCCCGCGTATACAAGTTATTCCAACAGAATAATAAAGAATGTAATAACTGTTGGGTAAAATCTATTTACGCACAACACGCAAGTATACGTGGTCAACAAGTAATAAAGTGATAAGTTGAGTATCGTTTCCACAGAGAATTATTTAATAAAAATCACCAAGTACTAACCCGTAACCAACTCAATCTTATTTAAACAAATGAATTTAATGTTATAAATTAAAATATTTAACTAAACTAATTCTAATTACCACTAATTAAAAATTAGATTATGGAGATTTAAGATCACAACTTCACTTACTGCTTCATTTAGGTTAACACACTTCTCATCAATTATTCTCTATCCCGAATTGTTAATCAAGAACACGAAAGTAGTACTAACCACCTCTCGATGCACTAATACCGTATTAACGTCAATCCACAATTAAGATAAAAATTCGTTAAACACCTTAATTAACTAACCCACTATATCTCTATGTGAATTACAATTGAAGAATGTTGAAGAATAAGTTCTCTATCCGATAAATGCGATGTCAAGCATATCTCTACTAAATAAACCAGCTAAGTGTGAATTGATGGTGATGGCGGCGACGATCATTTTCTTATCCATTGAACCTCCAATACCTGTAATGAAGAGAGACAACATGGATTAGATTATAAGAGAGTTTAATAAGCAAATTAATTCCTATCTACTAAATAAACTAGTAAAGCATATAAATATTAAAATTCCTGAGTTGCTCCTAGTCAGCGCTTGATTTATAGTCTTTAGTCTGACTTTGTCTGGTCAATGCTATCCAAATCCTCTTCGAAATTTGAGGAACCCTCCATCCATTGGAAATAATATAGCTTCTGGTAGGTTCCCATTTACGATGGCCAATGCATCAAAGTCACCTAGCATGCTCTGATTTGGTATGATCTCCATGAAGAAGGGCGAATAACTAGGTGCTATCTCTATTGTGTTTGTGATCATATCTGGGCATGGAAGTGTGTCAAACACAATGAGCTCTTTTTCTATCTTCTCTTTCTTGTCCCACTAGGGCTTCATTGTTGCACTAGCTCTCATGTCATAAAGAGCCTTGCCGACGACATGACTACCAAGCAGGCATGGTTTTGCAAATCTAACTGGACCCTTGATCTTTGGCGGAGAAGGAACTTGGGGCACTAATAACATCGGCTCATCCTCGTTGGTACTCATAGCTAGTTCTTCACCGACCTTATTGTCATTATCCCCACTTGTCTCCTCTTTTTCAACATCTTGAGGCTCATCAAGTTGTAGATTTGGTTCAGGTTCTTCGTCAATTTCGTCATCCATGTCATAAAGCCAAGTGTTTGGAGTAAGGTTGCTTATGACTTTGGTCATTTGATCTATCTTATTCTTCAGATTTTGAATTGATATCTCTTGATTCTGAGTTGACCGCTTTAGATTCTTCATTCTCTCCTCACTTGATGCTATGAACTTGGAAAATAATTACTCCAACCTTGAATCTTATGTTTCAGTCTCGAAAGCCATGTACTGATGACCATTGGTTGAGGATGTGACACGTTGTTCCATCCAATTATTAAAATTTTGGGTTGACAACTCTTGGCTAATACTCATCTCCTCTATGTTTGTTATGCACTTCAACATTACATCCCTCAGATTTGGCTTTTCTTCTTATGGTAATGGAGGTGGACATTAAAATTCTGGTCTGTATGTTAAATTTGGAACGTAGTATTGGTCTTCATAATTGTAGCTCCATGACGAATCCGGGTGATACCCCCAAACTTGATGGTAATTATCATATGCATACTGATTGAGGTCGTTACCACCATACTGTACCGGCCCAAGATTGATGGTGCATTGATGGCTCGGATGTTTTCCAGCATAATAGCCACACGTAACTACCATCTTTCGACTCTGTTGGGCTGTGATAACGTCCAACTTCCTCGAAAGTTCTTCAATTTGTGCTGACATTGCGGAAAGTGTCGCGAGTCTGTCAATCTCCGCTTCCTTTGGTTGAGTCATGTTCGTGTATGGCCATTGATACGCAAATTCATCCATGGTACCTGAAAAGAGAGAAATATAGGAAGAGAAATAAAAATAAAAATAAAAATGTTTAAATTAATATTAATTTGATTGAAGCTAATATTGATAAAAATGTTTTAAACTAACTCCCCGGCAACGGCGCCAAAAACTTATTGGGTAAAATCTATCTACGCACAACACGCAAGTACATGTGGTCAACAAGTAATAAAGTGATAAGTTGAGTATCGTTCCCACAGAGAATTATTTAATAAAAATCACCAAGTACTAACCCGTAACCAACTCAATCTTATTTAAAAAAATGAATTTAATGTTATAAATTAAAATATTTAACTAAATTAATTCTAATTACCACTAATTAAAAATCAGATTATGGAGATTTAAGATCACAACTACACTTATTGCTTCATTTAGGTTAACACACTTCTCATCAATTATTCTCTATCCCGAATTGTTAACCACATCTCGATGCACTAATACCGTATTAACGTCAATCCACAATTAAGATAAAAATCCGTTAAACACCTTAATCAACTAACCCACTATATCTCTATATGAATTACAATTGAAGAAGGTTGAAGAATAAGTTCTCTATCCGATTACATGCGATTTCAAGCATATCTCTACCTTAACACACATCAAGTTTAAGCTACTAACAAAATCCTGAACACATGCTATCATGATAAGATCTAAATCAATACTTCATCTCTCGAGTTCATATAGATTATCACGGTAATTGATGGCCAAGCAATTAAACAATTAAGTCCAAATCACAATAGACAATCCTCTCAATAGAACATAATAATTGATAACGAAGCATATTAAAATAAACTACACAATAAGATCCATTGTAATCTCAAACAAAGAATTAGTTCATGATTATTGAATTTAAACTAAGAATCCACAATTGAATAATCATTAAAAGACAAAAATAGAACAAGTAAAGAAGATAGAATCTATTGTCTGTAGATTTAACGCTACCTCCTTTCTCCTACTTTGAATCTTCAATGGTCTCCAAGTTGCTTCAATCTCCAAATCTAATTAGAACTAGTGTTTTTCTCTAATTTACGCTAATCTAATCGAATGGAATTCTTCCTATAACTTTCTAATCTCCACATAATCCCTTCTAATCTGTGTTATTCCACTCCTTTTATAAGTCTTTGCACATGTCTTTAAGTCCTCTTGGAAGTCCTTGAATAAAACAACTAGAAACAATCCTTTTCGGACTCAAATTCGGACAAAATCTACTCTTTTTCGCATAGGCCAGCCCCGGCTGGGTAGTGGACTGCTAAAACGTCCAGGACCCCAGCCCCGGCTAAGGTGCAAACTGCCAATTAATTTTTTGCTGGAACCTTCTCTGTTAAAACTGTCATAACTTTTAAACCGTGAGAAGTTACGGGGCCCGCAGCCTATCAAATCGAAGCTATCGACGAGATCTACAACTTTAGTTCTTTGAGATTTCAGAAATAACAAACACATGATGGTCTAAATTGGACTGGAAGTAACTGCTATGCAAATGACCACCCAAAACAGTGAAGTTCAACGTCCGTTGGTAGAAATGTCATTACTCTTTCATCCGAACTCCGATTTGAATGATTCAAGATGTTCCAAAAAGCTAAGAAAATGTTCTACAATATAGTCTATGCTCAAAGCCAAGAACATGAATTGAACATGAAAGCATAAACGATGTCCGGATTGTTTTTTCCTTAATTTTTCCTTGCTTTTCCTTACTAATAGTCGCTCACATCGCTCCCAAACATATAACCTACAAAATGAACATGAAATGCATGAAAAGTAACTAAGAAACATGAGTTTAAGCAATAAATTCAAGTAATAGATACCGGATAAGTAGGTATAAAATCGGCTTATCAATAACATAAGTTCTCTTCATGAATACAAAAGAATAACACCACTTATGAGTACAACAAATAATATTCCATACCCTAAGAAGAAGAGTACTGGATATATAAGTAGTGAAGTAGCAGAATACTTTCTTCTTTCTCTCCATAGTTTATCTCTCTAGAGTTTCAGTGAATTCGTAAGAAAATAATGAAGGAATGAGCTTCTATTTATATAAAAATGAACTGCATAGTAACTAACTCATGAACGGTCCAGATTGATTTACTTTAATTTGACGGTTCATATTTAAAGAAAAATTTTTAAAATAAAATATAATATATTCTATTTATAATCTAATATAACGAATAACTTTATAAAAGATTTTAATATGCAAACACTATTCAGGCACTATGCAAACACTATGCATAATAAAATATAATATATTCTAATTATTGTCTAATAAAACAGATAACTTTATAAAAAATATTCTGTTTTATATAAAAAGATTTTACTATGCAAAACACTATGCAGACACTATGCATAATAGAATATAATATATTATATTTATAGAATAACTTTATAAAAGTATTCTGTTTTATATAATTTTTTTTTTGTATTATTACATTAATAATACCAACAAAACTGAGTGACTTATCACGTAAGCATCAATAAGTAATACCGTGTGCTACTATAAAACCACGTGTATTACTGTACTTTTAACACAGGGTGTTTCAACAATTAATGGTAAAACTTTCGCCGTTATTTTCATAAAGTATTTTTGTCGTTTTCTCAATCCGACAATAATTTCGTTATGGGGGTCCACCAATGATTGTGTCGTTGTACGAATATTCCCTGTTAAAACGAATATTCCCCGACCTATCGAATATTATATAACAACTTGCGTACTTTGCAAAATTTATAAATATTACCCACAACTATAACATTATATCAATTTCACTCCATAATATTCAAAAATAATATTTATAGAAAATTCATCTTTATTCAAAAAGTTGGGGTTTTACATCAAATGTCTATTTTGGCATTTTAGTAATACTTCAATAAGTAGCTTGCAAATCTTGCCAAGATCTTGAGTTGCTGACCAACTAAGTTGACCATGTGCTCTTAAAATCTCAAAAAATTTGATCCAAAGTGCCACCTAGCAAGTATGGATTCATTGCATCTAAGATATAAATGATTTAGGAGAGAGAAAGTTCACAAAATAAGCTCATTAGCTACCTAACACCAACCAACTCTTTCTCTCACCTAAACCCATGAAATGCCTAAGTGTATTAGTCACTAGAACAACCCTTAGATCATCAAGACCAGTGGAGAAGAGCTAGGATAAAATATCGGAGGACAAGATAAGGTAAAACCCTAACTCACTTTGTAATCTTGTGAGCTAAGAAAAATTTTGGGTTTATGTGTTTAGAATCACGCTAGAAGGTGTTTTAAGATGATCTATGATGATCCATCATAGATCTATAACATTAAAAGGCTTTAAACTTAAGTTATTGAAAAACTATTTTTGAACATTAAAGTCGTCTGACAAGCTAATGTCAATCGCTCTAGATCTTTATGTGTTTATGATTTTTCTTGTTTTAAATGTTAAATTCATAGTATGGTATGAGGTCTTTGTTCTGGAAGTGGAATCACATCCATCCCATGTCCAGATCGTAAGTTATTATCGGTCAAAACCCGTTGACCGAGATTGACCGGATGATTTCTGGGTAACCCAGAAATCCTAAACGCCTGTCTGACAATACTTTGCAAGGCTTTGATCTGTCAGATGGTAATCGATTTGATTTAGTTGTTATATGAATGTTGTAGCCTGTAATATGAATTCTAGATCTTTGGCTTTAGATACCACAAACAGTGAACAAAATCGAAGTAATGGGTGGTCAAACTAGACCACTTGACACTGACTTGCAGTTTCTGGAAATCCTAGAAACCGAAAGAACACGTTTTCTGACAGCCTTTGATCGGGCTTATTATGGAGATTTGGATGTTGTTTGAACTGGGGTATTGTTATGTAAATTTTATATAACATAAGGACTACATATTTGAACCATGAGACCACATGAACAATGATCGTAACATAGAATTAATTAGGCTTGAAAGTGACACCACGAACTGCATGGGTTTCTGGGTTACCCAGAAAACCCAGAAACCTGCTGACAGTGACTTTAGGGGCTTGGATCTTGCATTTATGTGATTGTATGACATAGTTGATGATTGATTCGTGTAGGTTTACATAAAAACTACATGATCAATGTTTAACATGGCCCAGAAACATGATAGACAAAGAATTAAGCGTGGTCAAACGGTGACCCTTGAGCACTGGCTGTTAGTGTTCTTGAGGCTCAAGAACACCTAAAGCGACAGTTTCGTCGCTATAGGGCTCTATAGCGACAGTTAATTTCGGAAAATATTTATTTTAATTAATAAATAGATAAAAATGGTTTTTAATTATTAAAAATACTAAATAAATTTTAAAAAATTATTTTAAAGTCCGAAAATTAGTTTTTTTATTATTCTGAATTTATTTCATAAATATTTAATATTTTTAGAATATTAATGGTATTTAATTTATTTAATTATAATATTAAATAAATTATTTAAAAATGATTTTAATACATGAAAAATTATATTATGGTATAAGAAAATATTTTTAAGTTATTTTTAATGATTTTTAATATTTTGTGATGAATTTCATTAATTAATATTAGTGATTATTAATTTATTTAATAAATATATTAAATAAATTATAGAAATATAGAATTAATGATTTAAAAATCATATAAAAATAATTTAAGTGTTGTAAAAATATTTTAAGTTATAAAATATAACTTTTGATATGTTGTCATGAAATACATTAATATTTAATATTAATGGTAATTATCGGATAATTGATTTAACTATTTAAAAATCATATAAATATGATTTTAAGGTATTAAAAATACTTTGATATATTATAAATAAATTATAATATTATGACATGTATTTCATTAATATTTTATATTAAATAAATATTAATGATAAAGGAATTATAAGGTATTTAATTCATTTAAATACGATATTAATGATTGAAAAATTATGATAAATAGTAATAATTATTTAAAAATTATTACGAGCTTAAGAAAATTATTTTGATTGATAATATAATTATCTAAGATAATCGTTAAGTATCTAGGCAGAGTTTAATTGAACTTAAACTCGATATTTATCCAACTAAGCTGATCACCTTCATTACCATTCGGTCTATATATATATATATATATATATATATATATATATATATATATATATATATATATATATATATATATATATATATTCGTTCAACTATGTAAATTTGTTCGTGATAGTTTGCAATTATATTGTAAAACTGTAGCCAGCTTTTGTTCAATTCTTTCCATCATGATATATCCTTAAATTATTAAACTTAAACTTGTCGGACAAACTTATTGCTCACCCTTGCTATATCACGATTAACATTGCAGATTAATACGAATACGTCAGATACAGGAAATGACAAAGCCAAGTTCAGTTTGGGATTATGTGTGCAATCAAATTGTGATAGTATAGTATGATAATAATGTTATATGTTAGATAGTTTATGAATTATGTATAAGTTAAGGTTACTCGACCTTGGGGAATAACGTGTAAAGTTTATTGTATAAACAATTTATATTTATATCTTTTGCAATAGAAATAGAATTTGATTGAACCGAATCCGTAGTGATTCGGGATCTGGATTCGGGGCTCTCACAGTTGGTATCAAAGATGTTGGTTATGAACCTTAGGTTAGAATACCTAAGACTAATAACCGTAGTGATTAGGATAAGTACTAACTCAAATAGAGTTAGTGTGTCGGTAGGATTCAAAGATGAATCTTGGCAGGTTATAAAAGATACATAGTTCTCTAACTCTGATAATAAAGTTGAACAGTAGTGATGAATAGATAGAGTCTAAAAGACTAAAAGTACAGGGACAAGAGATCGTAAAACAAAACGATCATAGTATAGAAAGGAATCATAATATAAACGATGAATTCACCCCGTGATCGGATAAGGTTATTGTATGGAGAAGGACCAAGCGAATGATTGAAAAGTTTACAACAAGATTTCTGAGTGTCAGTTGTATTATGAATTAGTACAGATTCAGGAAAGGATTATGTATACGGATTAAATGAAATTCGTATGGAGAAGGGAGTTAAGATTAGGTTTGTGTCACAATATTCTCTATATACCTGTTGAGAAGGTAATTCTTTTCTCCTGTATATAACAGATAGATAAGGTATAAGTAGAGAATATAGGATTAAGTACGAGTTTGATGAACTGTGTATAGTTTTGCATGAATGGAGTATTAAGGATAATAAGAATAGATAGATTACTAAGTAATTAATCATTAGTGTAGACATAAGTTTTCAAAATCTTCTAGCTATGCTAGACTCGAAATTTTTGACATCAAGCTAAAAACACACTGTGCTTTTTGAAATAAAGTTTTATTCTCAACTCTAGGTGACCATTGTGTATGAGTGGACTTCAGGCCACCGACACATCGTTACCTGTTGAGGTAATAAAATAGATTTGTAATAATTTTTGAACGGTCTAAAGTATAGTCTATGTTAAGCTAGACGATAATGATTTGAAATATCAAAATATATTTTTATTTACCACTTATGTACCATGTAACCTGGTGAAGAGATGATAAAAAGGTGATGGAACTGTAAATACAGGAATACTTAGTGTTGAATTTGATCTAACATCGTTATTCCACTATTGTATGATGTGTTATGACAAAGTCACTCGATGACGACATCCTCAAATGGGTTGTTAATACTGTACGACATCATGACGTCATTTTCAAACTAATTTTAAAATTTTAATTTTCCAATGGGGTTTTGGCTAAACACATTCGTATTTCGATTGAAGTTGATTATTTATATGATTCTAAGCTATTCGATTCGGCTAGACCAATTTTTATGAACACTCTAAGCGTTATTTAAAAACTATCCTGAACCAAATTATTTTGGTGCAGATTCTGATAAAGACTAAGGTAAGAAAAAGTTTATGCACCCAAGACGGATACAAGAAACAGATCAGACTAGTATTACTTTATAAGTACAAGGCATACTGGGCTAATTACACACTATGTCTGTAAGATAAGACGGTTTGCGGATGAATTTCCATAAAACCTTTGCGAAAATGACAGACAATAGTCTATATAACTCCTCATCAATATTTGAAATTTTTACTCTTGTAAGGAATGTATTGGGTTGCATGTGCTGATGAGAATGAATGGTGAATGGTTCAAGGTGTAAGGTGTAAGGTAATTTCGGGGACGAAATTTTTAGAAGAAGGGGTAAATGTGACAACCCAAAAATTTAGATATTTATAAAATATTAAAATATTGAATTAAGGTTAAATAATAAACCTAGACATAAAATAAGTTAATGAATTTGCGATTTCCGAGAAGGAATTTTGTGAATTAATAATTTCTATGCTGAATTATTCAGGAATAAGGGTATAGATGTATATGTATATGTGTATACGTATTTATGTGTACAATATGTGGTTAAGGGTCAAGGGTTGACCAGATAGCCTATATCAGTGGCAAAACCTAATATTATATTAAGAACGTCAACGTTCAGTTAGAAAATTCTTATGATTTATAAGAAACCCTAAACCGGTTCAGGAAACCCTAATTTTAGTTCTGGGAATGCAAAACCCTAATTCGGAATATGAAACCATAACTTGAAAATTCAAAGGCTAAATTTAATGAGTTAAGTATTTATGATAATAAATATAATTTGGGATAACCCTAATTGACTATTTAGAAAATCCTAATTCTTGGATTATAAACCCTAATGCCCATTTCGGGGAAAACCCTATTTATTATTTAAAATTTTAATTAGGATATATTAATCCTAATTAGCAAGCTTGAATTATGATTAGTAAATTTTAATATAATTATCGAATCCTATTGATAATTTAGAAATATTAATTTTCTATTTTGGAAACCTAATTTGAAAATCCTAGAATTTATTTTTGAAACCTCTAGTGTTAAACTCTAAACCCTAAGGGTTTGGACAATTGACAAGTTTGCCATTAAATTAATAAATCAAATGTCTATTTTACCCGTTTAGCAATTCTTAATAAGTAGCTTGCAAATCTTGCCAAGATCTTGAGTTAGTGACCAACTAAGTTGACCATGTGCTCTTAAAATCTCATCAAATCTTATCCAAAGTGCCACCTAGCAAGTATGGATTCATTGCATCTAAGATATAAATGATTTAGGAGAGAGAAAGTTCACAAAATAAGCTCATTAGCTACCTAACACCAACCAACTTTTTCTCTCACCTAAACCCATGAAATCCGTAATTGTATCAGTCACTAAAACAGTCTTTAGATCATCTACATCAGTGGAGAAGAGCTAGAATCAAAGATCGGAAAAGAGATGGCAAAACCCTTACTCAATTTGTAATCTTGATAGCTAATAAATTTTTTGTGTTTATGTGTTTAGAATCATGCTAGAATGTGTTTTAAGATGATCTATGATGATCCATCATAGATCTATAACATTAAAAGGCTTTAAAATGAAGTTTTTGAACCTTAAAGTCATCTAACAAGCTAATGTCAGTCGCTGTAGATCTTTCCATGTCTATGATTTTTCGTGTTTTAAATGTTAAATTCATAGTCTGATATGAGGACTTTGATCTGGAAGTGGAATCGCATGCATCCCATGTACAGATCGTATGTTATTATCGGTCAAAACCCGTTGACTGAGATTTAAAGAGTGATTTCTGGGTAACCCATAAATCCTAAACCCGTGTTTGACAATACTTTGCAAGGCTTTGATCTGTCAGATGGTAATCGATATGATTTAGTTGTTATATGAATGTTGTAGCCTGTAATATGGACTCTAGATCCTTGGCTTTAGATCCAACAAACAGTCCACATAATCAAAGTAATGGGTGGTCAAACTAGACCACCTGGCACTGACTTGCAGTTTCTAGAAAACCCAGAAACCGGAAGAACAATTTTTCTGACAGCCTTGACTGGGCTTAATATGGAGATTTGGATGTTGTTGAACTGGGGTATTGTTATGTAAATGTTCTATGACATAAGGACTAAATATTTAAACCATGAGACCACATGAACAATGACCAAAACATATAATTAACTAGGCTTGAAACTGACACCACGAACTACCTAGGTTTCTGGGATACCCAGAAAACCCAGAAACGTGCTGACAATGACTTTAGGGGCTTGGATCTTGCATTTATGTTATTGTATGAGATAGTTGATGATTTATTCGTGTAGTGTTACATAAACACTATATGATCAATGTTTAACATGACCCATAAACATAATAGACAAAGAATTAAGCTTGGTCAAACATTGACCCTTGAGCACTGACTATCAGTGTTCTTGAGGCTCAAGAATACCTATAGCGACAGTTTGGCCGCTATAGGGCCCTATAGCGACAGTTAATTTCGGAAATTAATTATTTTAATTAACAAATAGATAAAAATATTTTTTAATTATTAAAAATACTAAATAAATTTCTAAAAATTATTTTAAAGTCCGAAAATTAGTTTTTAATAATTCTGAATATATTTCATAAATATTTAATATTTTTGGAATAATAATGGTATTTAATTATAATATTAAATAAATTATTTAAAAATGATTTTAATACTTGAAAAATAATGAAAAATTATATTATGGTATAAGAAAATATTTTAAGTTATTTTTAATGACTTTTGATATTTTGTGATGAATTTCATTAATTAATTAATATTAGTGATAATTAATTTATTTAATAAATATATTAAATAAAATATAGAAAATAGAATTAATGATTTAAAAATCATATAAAAATGATTTAAGTGTTATAAAAATATTTTAAGTTATAAAATATAACTTTTGATATGTTGTCATGAAAAGAATTAATATTTACTATTAATGGCAATTATCGGATAATGGATTTTACTATTTAAAAATCATATAAATATGATTTTAAGGTATTAAAAATACTTTGATATATTATAAATATATTATAATATTATGACATGTATTTCATTAATATTTGATATTCAATAAATATTAATAATAAAAGAATTAAATGGTATTAAATTCATTTAAATACGATATTAATGACTGAAATTTTATGATAAATAGTAATAAATATTTAAAAATTATTACGAGCTTACGAAAATTATTTTGATTGGTAATATAATTATCAAAGATAATTGTTAAGTATTTAAGCAGAGTTTAATTGAACTTAAACTCGATATTTATCAGAATAAGCCGTCAGGATGTAAGAATTGTACTAACTCGACTCAGGCTGCAAAAGTTTGACTTGAGGTTAAGTCTTATGTGTGTTATAGACGGATATGATTATGTGATAATGTGTTTAAGTTATTTTAAATATTGTGATGATATTATTCTAGAATAGAAATAAATATTTATATATTAGGTCTTTAGACAAAGCTTATTAAATTGTGTAACGATAATCAACGGAACACGCAAGTTTTTCTTAACTCGACCTCGAGTTGTATTATTCAATTATACTTGTAGTTAATCATTTCTGATTGTCATGTCTAATAATTATTAAATCACACTCTGTGCATACTTCATGTATTCATTAGGTATGAAAGGCTGATCACCTTCATTACCATTCGGTCTAGATATATATATGTTCATGTTCAATGTTCGTTCAACTATGTAAAATTTGTTCATGCTAGTTCGCAATTATATTATAGAACTGTAGCCATCTTTTGTTCAATTCTTTCCATCATGATATATCCTTAAATTATTGAACTTAAACTTGTTGGGCAAACTTATTGCTCACCCTTGCTATATCATGATTAACATTGCAGATTAAGATGAATACGTCGGATACAGGAAAGGACAAAGCCAACCTCAGCTTTGGATTATGTGTACAGTCAAATTATAATAATATAGTATGATAATAATGTTATATGTTAGATAGTTTATTAATTATGTATAAGTTAATGTTACTTGACCTTGGGGAATAGCGTGAAAAGATTATTGTATAAACAATTTATGTTTATATCGTCTGCAATAGAAATATAATTTCATTGAACCGAATCCGCGGTGATTCAGGATCCGAATTAAGGGCTCTCACACATTTGAAATCCTCGACCAAGTAGAAACTATGGCCTATAGACCTGCCTTACCACCAAGTATGTCTCGTGTTTATAATATTTTTCATATATGTATACTACGTAAATATGTGGAAGACCCAAACCACATTATTGAATCAGAACTAGACGAGATAGCAGAAGATTTAACGTATGAAGAGATACCTGTTAAAATCTTGGATAATAAAAAACACATTCTACGTTCAAAGGTTATACCTCAAGAGTTAGAATCTGAAATGAAAACAAGGTATCCTCACCTGTTCGACATTCTAGGTACGTACACCAATTTCGAGGACTAAATTTCATAAGAAAGGGAGGTTGTGTAAGACCCCAACTTTTATGAATAAAGATTAATTTTTCTCTAAATATCATTTTTGTGACTCCCCAAAAATAGGTATCCATCACCCATCTTGAGTCGCCAAATACATGGTACAAAATTCAAATACAACTTCAAACAGTCGTGTAAAATACGACAAAACATAATCTAAGAGTTTTAATAAGTATATTGTCATCTAGACAATATCCACACTCAATGGAGTCCTCATTATATTTATTGTCACACTATTTTATAGAATAGTGAGGACTACTAAAACAACCATCTGGACCGTAAATCCGTTCCCCGACTCGTCCCAGCTATATTCTAAATTTCTGAAGAGAACAGTGAAAGAAAGGGTGAGCTCAACTAGCCCAGTAAGAAATATTATGACTAAGATAATGCATAATAGTTTATCGTTAGCCTTCAATAGTGTTAAACTGATAAAATACAACAAACATCAAGTTAACTGCTGCGGAACAAGCAATCCATTAGAAGAGTCAAGTAGATAATAAAATTTATTATCTTCTATGATTTAAAAGGTTTTTCATCACTTTTATCGCTGAGACTCAGCTTAATAAATAAATCACATCATCCATGCACTACGACCAAGGATATTCATTAGTATCACGACCACAAATTATCCATGCACTATGGGCCAACGATATTCGTGTATTCATCAATGGTCATGATCATGCCAACAATTATCCATCAATGCACTATGACCAATGAGGATTTTTACCACATCATTTGTAACATTACGATCATGATTATATCGAATAATCCCTGGTCATAATCACACCAAGTCCATCTACGCACTACAGGCCACAGATGACTTTCAACATATTATAAACATGAGAATGATGACAATGATATAAGAATTCAATAAAACAAGTTCAAGGATAAATTTTTAAAGATTTATAATTTAATTTATCCAGAAATCAATAACATCCAAATTGTCAACATGTTACTATTTTGTGGAGTAAAATTCAAGAATGCTCAGAAGAATATTTTCATGAAAAGATACTGGATGAAGAGCAAATATCCAGGTTATTCTACTAATTTTATGGAGTATAGAAGCCAAAATTTTAACCAACTGAGTATAATAGAATATATGAAACTGTAAATGGATTTTTTCCCGCCATGCAGTAATCCACGTAGATAGATCATTTCCACAATTTAATAAGGAATGAATACGAAGGATCATTCACCATGCATATGGTAATCCACATATATAGGTTATTCCAATAGAATAATAAAGAATGGAATAACAGATGAATTCCCCAGGCGTGTGAAATCCGCACAAACAGGTTATTCAATAGAATAATAAAGAATGGAACCAGATCATACGTAACCCGCACAGACAGGATATTCCAACAGAATAATAAAGAATGGAACCAGGTCATGTGTAATCCGCATAGACATGATATTCCAACAGAATAATAAAGAATGGAATAACAATAGAATTAACCAGGTATGCGATAGACCGCACAGACATGTTATTTCAACAGAATAATAAAGAATGGAATAACAGCCCTTACGAGTATTGAAAGAAAATAACTCTCTTCATGAATACGAAAGAAATAATACCCATTACCTTAGAAGAAACTGGATACTGGAATAGTGAAGTAGCAGACTTCTCTTCTTCTTTCTCTCTATAATAATTGCCCTTGTGAGACTTAGTGAATTGGTGAGAATGAAAGAAGAATGAATTTCTATTTATAGAAAAATATAGTTTCGATAATTGCACATTTTGGGGCTTGAAATATTATAGTATAATACATTCCTCTTTTTGTTCATTTTTAATTTAGTCCTATAAGTATTATCAAACTTGCACCACCTCCCCTCATATTAATAATGTGAAGTAATAGTTCATTCATGTGACTAAATAGTATAATCATGTGAAAAAACTAATTACAGTATAATACCTTCATCTATACCTCTATTTTTAATTTAGTCATGCAAGTATTATTAATCTTATACCACCTCCCCTAAAAGTATATGAATGTGAATCAATAGTACACACATATGAACAAATAGTTATAAGCATTTGAAATAATAGCAATTAATTTCTCATTTATCTGATTAATTACCCGATTGGTCAATATAACTGTAACGACTGAGAAATTCGGATTTTAATGTAAGATGATTTTATTAAATTAAATAATAATAAATCATATTATGTGGGATATCAAGATGGTTGTCGTTTTGTAACCTATTAATATTGGAATATCGTAGTATTTGAGCTATGTGAAGGATTTAAGGTGTTTGAATTTCCAAGACGAAAATAAAAGTTTTCCGAGAATTTTTCCGAAAACACTATTCATCGGTATTTGCTCGGGATTTATTTTGAATTTCCGAGAAATACGTAATGGTAGAATATTAAAGTAAGACGGATTATGTAATAATAATCTAGTTATGGAAAACGTAATATTTCGCTTGCGGACTTAAATCGAGAACGTAAGGAAAATGAAGAACTATTGCGTTAAAGAATGATGGTATGATACGTGAGTATTGTACAAGGAATGGAAACGAGTATAATACAAAGTATTATATGAGTTTGTAAGAAGAATGCATTATCGTATATAAATTCTATATAAATTAGAATATGAAAATAATACATAAACTATATGTATTTGTATTATGACTTAGTAATGGACTTGGAAGATTGTTTATAATTGTTACAAGCCCAAGTGAATTAAGGGTTAATGCCCAACTTATGAATTAATAAACATATGAAGGTTTGTTAAGCAAAGCCCAATGTTCATTTAATCTAAGCCCAAGCTAAAGTTCATTGGATTGTGTGATCCATGGAGCAAACCATAGTGATATGGATAAAATGTGGTTATCAAGATAAGTGATAACCAAGATAAGTGATGACCAAGTAAAGGTGGTGCTCAAGATAAGTATTGACCAAGTAAATAAAGTAGGGACCAAGCAAAGGATATGAGTGGTGTTGGTCAGCTAATGAATAGTAAGGAGGTGGATTGTGTAAAGGCTAATCTACCCCAAGCCTTGCAAGTTCTATAAATAGAGAAGCATGGCAAGTCATTTGCTAGTTATTCAAATTAATCCAATCACTCTCTCTCCAAGTGCTTAAGTGTTAGGAGAATTAAGTTGCAAGTAAGTTATTCCATAAGTCAAGAAGAAGAAGAAGCTACTTGTTAAAGACTTCAAATGTAAGACTCCTTCTCCAATTATCTTCTATCTCTAACATGATAGGTTGATAAGAAAAGCTTGGATTAAGGAACATGAATGATAAAAAATGAAAGAAGTATGTATAAGTAATGAACTTAAGGCACATAAGTTGGTAAGAAGTCATTTAAGATAGCATAAGTTGTAAACTTATGTGAATGCATGATGAACTTGTGATAGGTTTATTAATGAAAGTATATGTATATACATCAACTTGTAAGAACATATGTATCAAGAATACATAAGTAAATTTATATAATGAAATCATGTATGGATGATGATTAAGAACTTTAATTGTCATAAGTTATGAATGATAAGTTCATAAGTAGTTTGAAAGTTATCAAGTAAAAGCTTACAATGAGATAAGTTAAAATCCAACCATGAGTATAAATATTTGGAATAAGGATGTTAAGATGTTCAAATTATGAATGTAATTCATTGGTAGTGTTGAACAAGTTCTAAGAACGAAGAATTGCCGGAAATCGCACAATTAGACGATAATCGTCGAATTCGTAAATTTCCCGGAATAGAAGTCAAATTTTGAGTTTGAGTTCGGAAATGTTATTTTCCAATGGAGACAAGTCATGTTTGTCATTTAAGAGTTGCGGACTCGAAAATGGACGAATTCTGACTTAGAACGAAGAAACGAGCTTTTAACGTTCACGAACGTTTATCGTTTTCGTTAAAAATGAACCAATAGGTGAATTTTTAGCAAACTAAGTCAAATAGATAAAATTCTTTCATGAACGCGTAGATTACATAATTTGTGAACCGTAGGCTTTTGAACGAGCCAATTCGGACTTAAAACGAAGAAGTTATGTGTCCGGGAAGTTCACAAAAATTAAAAGTTCAAAATTTTTTCTGGTGCACAGAGTTGGCGCCGCGGCGCCAACCCTAAGCTTTTTGGTCGCGCCGCAGCGCGACATCTGGGACTCGACTACTGCTAATTCGCGCCACAGCATGAGTTGCAAGAGTAATGCCCGCGCCGCGGCGCCAGGCACAGAACTTTGACAGTAAAGAATAAAAATGAAGGGAAAAAAAGGGGATGGTAGGAGATTGAACTAAACCTACCTTAAACAACTTAAAGTAACATCGTTGGGACATTGTTAAGACTTAAAAGTAATGAAGAATGGTTAATATAACCAAGTCGAATGAATGTAAAGCGAACGATAAATCGAAACGCATAAGAATGAAATCTAATCTATAATTAGATTGAAATCAAGGGTAAGATATATTCAGATACATACTTGATTACATGTGACCTAATGAAAGGCATTATGTGATCATGTATTTTAGATACTTGAAAGACTTGAACGTAAAGTAAAATACACAGTAGCTGACGCTAAAGGTAAGTATTCTAACTCTTATTTCAGCTCAATCTGAACAAGTTTATGATGTTCATGTATCCTTTCGCATGAATTGAAGTATAATGAAGTTAAAGCCAGTTTCTTTGGCTAGACTTAACATATTGAGTGGATTATTGATAATCTGTTCATCTGTTATCAAATGCTAGTATCTTTTGTCAACTACTGATAGTTTTCAAAAGAAGACTGAATTGTTAAACAAATGTTTTGTCGGTAAAACGACAGGCACGCGAGGTTGCCAAATGATTAAACGTACATATGTTTAATGGATGTAGTGTTGATCAACATAGAGTACAATAGGCTGATCACCTAGAAGTGCTCGTAAGTAATATCGGGCTTACGGACTTAGGTCCGGGTTGTCCTTTTCAAAGAAAGAATGAATACTCAAGGTCTTTGACCGGAGTGAATGTTTTACTTAATTTTTTCATTGTGAAACATTTTGAAAAGAAAGATGAATTGCTATTTTGAATCATCAATAGTACTTCATAGCTATTGTTCAGTTATCGAAGATATATGATTCATATGTATCAAGCATGTTGTTATTGAAATTGTTATACTTGTTGAGCTAGTCATGCTCACTCTTGCTTGAACCATATGAATGCAGCTAAGACTGAATGTCCTGAAGGATCAAATAAGGATAAAGGAAAAGCTATGGCAGATTATTAAGCTGTCATGTAATAATATAGGTCTATTGTTGTAATGTAATGAATATTATGACAAGAGAACCTTTGTAATGGGCTTAGAACCTGAGAAATGTAAATATTGAATTAAATATATATAAGTTATGTTCGTTCTTTGAGACTTTCAATTGAATGAATGTATGAATGTTTGTACAGTATAGCACCATCTGTCGGGTTGTAAGATACCCGGATTTGGGGGCGCTACAAGTTGGTATCAAAGCCTAGGTTATAAAACTTAAAGGGAATTAGAACCTTAAGTCATAACCTTAATAAAGAAGTAAAAGAAGAAAGATAACCTTATAAAAATGCATTATAGTATGTTATGTGTTTTTATTTATGTTACTGACATTTACTAATCAAACTGTATTTTTTATTGTAGATGTCGGGAGAAAATGATATGTATAGAAATATAAATGTAGTAAGCGAGGATTCGGTTAATCGGGTAGAGATACTACCAAATCCCATAGCGATAGAGCCAGAAGTGGTACCAATAGAGTCTGGAGACTCGGACAATTTAGACTATATGTCTATTTTCGATGGCATGCTAGAGGAGGAGGTGGACGTAATGTCCTTTGACCAAGTTCCACCCGCAGAGGAGATGTCTACGGGGGATTCGATGAAAGAATTGTTTATGGCGGTATTGGATAGGAATGTCCATTATTGCCAGGAGGTAAAGGAGTTGAAAGCCGAACTCCAAGCTGTCCGTGAGGACAAACTTAGCATGGAGGGAATGTGGGAGGAGGAACACGATGATCGTGTTTTAGCTAAGGACAAGGTCCGAGAGCTGAAATGTGAAGTCTTTGAGCTCAAGCAAGAGCTAAAGACTAAACAGGGGAGATTGGAGAGGATGTCCTATATACATAGGAGTTCTCATGTGGATTTCCAGCAGCAAGTGGCTGGTTATCCGGTAGAGGCGGGACAGACACGACATACCATCAGTCGGGATGTTATTGCCGGTCTGGCCAACAAAGATTTTGAGAATGTCTTACGGCAGATGTAATCTAGTAATAGCTAGAGTAGCGTAGATATGTAAATATTATGTATCTAGTAGTGACGTAAAACCCTCTTTTGTAAATCCCAATTTTTGGAAAGTAATTGCGGGATGGTAATGTAATCAGCTAAGACTGAGTAATGTAATCAGATAAGGCTGAATGATGTAAACAATGTAGTGTTATACTACAAGTTATTAATAAATATAAGCCTCTTTTATGGAACATATTGAGTAATGAGTATGAGTTATTGTTTTATCACAAATAATAACTAACTCACAAGGAGAAAGTAATAATGATGTGTTGTTTTCTTAACAACGAAATGCCGCCAAGAAGGGGACAACAAAATCAAGAAGCTAATGTTAACCAACCGGAAGGTGGTCCAGTTAATCCAATGCAAGAGTTCGTTAATCTTTTAACGGCTGCATTTAATAGAACGGGGGCTAATGTACCTGTAATTCCTGGAGTAGTACGAGCTACTACTTTTAAGGACTTTAAAATTGTAGGTCCGCCGGAGTTCAAGGGAACTACGGACCCTATAGAAGCCCAAACTTGGGTGAAAGAAATTGAGAAAGCATTTGTAATTACAAATGTGGAGGAGGGTCAAAAGGTTGCCTTTGCAACCTATTTGATGAAAGGAGAGGCCAACTTCTGGTGGGAGGCAAACCATGCTAGGGCCGATATAGGAAACCTAACGTGGGAGAGGTTTAAAGAGATTTTCTCCGAGAATTATTTTCCCACGAGTATGCAAGGGAGAATGGAAATGAGGTTTCTGGAATTGAAACAAGGGGATATGACAGTTCCCCAGTATGCCGCCAAGTTTAATGAACTGGCACGATTTGTTCCACATCAAGTGGACACTGAAGTGAGAAAGGCTAGAAGATTCGAGCAGGGCTTAAAACCCTGGCTCTATAGCCTAATCTCTGTGTTCCAAAGTACTTCCTTTGGAACCATATTAGAGAAGGCAATAATAGCCGAAGGTGGGAATGAGGCTTTAAGCCAGTACCACAAAGATAAGAAAAATAAAGGAAGAGTTGATGGGGGAATTAAGACCGAAGGAGCCAGTGGTAGTGGCGACGGTCAGAAAAGAAAGGGTTTTAACTCTGGGAATACCGGAGTGAAACAAGGCGATTCAAAAAGGAGGATGGAGGCCTGTAAAACCTACGGGAAGACTCACTTGGGAGTCTGTCTCAAAGGAAAGGCCGTATGTTATAATTATGGACAGAACGTGCACATTTTGCCTAACTGTCCAAATCCGAAGAAAAATCACGGATGTTTTGTATGTGGATTAACTGACCACATAGAAAATAATTGCTCGAAGAAGGGTATAGAAGGAAATAAGGGCACTAATAGTGGAAAGTTAGCTATTAGCGGTCCAGCCCAGCCGGGTAGACCAATGGCCCGCACTTTTAATATGACAGTCCAAGATGCGGTGGCATCCGGGGACGTAGTTGCAGGAATTATCCCAATCAATAACATTAATGCATATGTGCTATTTGATTCGGGTGCTACTTGTTCGTTTATAGCATGCGATTTTGCTAGACGATTAGAATTTTTTCCCGAAAAGTTGCTTATACCTGTGAACATTAAGGTAACAAATGAAGAGATAATTCCTGTGGATAGTATTCATAGGAGTTGTTGCGTAGATATACGTGGATGTAAGTTATCGGTAGATTTAATACCGATAAGGTTGGGAGAATTTGATGTATTTCTCGGAATGGATTGGTTGATTAACCATGGGGTAATTATAGATTGCCAAAAGAAACGTGTGAGCATCAGGACGTTGAAGCAACCTCCTATAGTATTCTACGGTAATAAATCACCGGGGAGATCGTGTTGTCTTACGATGACACAAACTAGAAAACTCTTAAGAAAGGGATGTGTGGGTTACTTATGCCATGTTGTTTATACCCAATGAGTGGGAACAACCATGGAACAAATACCTATAGTAAACGAATTCATTGATGTATTTCCAAGTGAGTTACCGGGTTTACCACCGGATAGGGAGATCGAATTTGTAATAGACATTGTGCCGGGAGCGGCACCAGTGTCAACGACACCGTACCGTATGGCGCCGGTGGAAATGAAAGAGCTAATGGTTCAATTACAGGAACTGTTGGATAGGAAGTACATTCAACCAAGTGTTTCCCAGTGGGGTGCACCAGTGTTGTTTGTCAAGAATAAAGATAGATCGTTAAGACTTTGTATCGACTATCGAGAGTTGAACAAATTAACGATAAAGAATAAATACCCATTGCCAAGGATTGATGATCTCTTTGATCAGTTGAAAGGGGCAAAGTATTTTTCTAAAATAGATTTGCGGACGGGGTATCACCAGTTGAAGGTGAGAAAAGAGGATATACCAAGGACGGCATTCAGAACTCGTTATGGTCATTACGAGTTTCTGGTGATGTCATTTGGGTTGACGAATGCACCAGCTGCATTTATGGACATGATGAACAGAGTGTTCAAATCATATTTGGACAAGTTTGTTGTTGTGTTTATTGATGATATTCTAGTCTATTCAAAGACGCCAGGAGATCATGCTGAATACTTAAGATTAGTGTTGGAAACACTAAGAAAGGAGAAGTTATATGCGAAATTCACTAAGTGTGAATTTTGGCTGGAGAAAGTACAGTTTTTAGGTCATGTCATTGATCAGGAAAGGATTTCAGTGGATCCAGCAAAGGTAGAAGCAGTGATGAATTGGGAATAACCGAGAACGCCTACTAAGGTGCGGAGTTTCCTAGGGTTAGCGGGTTACTATCGAAGATTTATCCAAGATTTTTCGAAGATAGCTACCCCGTTGACCAATTTAACAAGGAAGACGGTGAAATACGTATGGACGGATAAATGTGAAGACAGTTTTCAGGAACTGAAGAAAAGACTAAGTAAAGCACCTGTTTTGTCATTGTCAGATGACACATGAAATTTTGTAGTATATAGTGATGCTTCGCATAGAGGGCTTGGTTGCGTGCTCATGCAGCATGGAAAAGTCATTGCGTATGCATCACGGCAGTTGAAGGATTATGAGAAAGTTTACCCTACTCATGATCTGGAACTGGCCGCGGTAGTATTTGCCCTAAAGATATGGAGGCATTATCTTTATGGGGAGAAATGTGAGATATATACAGACCATAAGAGTCTAAAGTATATCTTCACTCAGAAGGAGTTGAATATGAGACAGAGGAGATGACTGGTGTTGATAAAGGATTACGAGTATGAAATCCTGTATCACCCTGGGAAAGCCAATGTAGTTGCCGACGCCTTAAGTAGGAAGGGTCGGGAAAAGTTGTCTATGTTAACGGCTCAAAATGAGTTAATAACAGAGATGGCTAGGATGGAAATAGAAGTGAAGATGCCGAGTGAATCGGGGCAGATACTTTTTATAACGGAGAGACAATCTACTATTGTAGAGAGGGCCAAGGAGGTACAACTCAAGACTGATGAGTGTAACCAAATGAAGAAGCGGTTATCCGATAAAGGAGATGATAAGTATAGTCTTGATAATGAAGGATTATTAATATTTGAAGGAAGAATTTGGATTCCGAATGAGGCGGAATTAAAGGAGCAAGTGTTACAAGAAGCTCATAGTTCAAGGTACTCGATACATCCTGGTAGCACTAAGATGTATCAAGACCTTCGACAGAGTTTTTAGTGGCCAAACATGAAAAGGGAAATAGCAGAGTATGTAAGTAGGTGTTTGACTTGTCAAAAAGTTAAGGCCGAACATCAATGACCCAGTGGCTTGCTACAGTCATTGGAGATTCTAGAATGGAAATGGGAACATATCTCGATGGATTTCGTGGTAGGACTTCCAACAACGTCAAAAGGGTACGATTCTATTTGGGTAATAGTCGACCGATTGACGAAATCGGCTCACTTCTTACCAATTAGGGTCAAGTATAACTTAGACCAGTTAGCTAAACTTTATGTCAAGGAAGTTATTTCCAGACATGGAGTACCGATATCGATTGTGTCAGATCGTGATCCACGATTCACATCGAACTTCTGGAGAAGTTTGTAAGAACAGCTGGGAACACAGTTAAAGTTAAGTACGGCTTATCATCCACAAACTGATGGGCAGAGCGAGAGAACAATTCAGACGTTAGAAGACATGCTGAGCTCTTGCGTCATGGATTTCAAGGGTAGTTGGGATGATCACCTACCACTGGTAGAATTTGCTTATAACAACAGTTATCATGTAAGCATAGGTATGCCGCCTTATGAAGCTCTGTATGGAAGAAGATGCAGAACACCATTATGTTGGGATGAGGTGGGAGAACACCGGATGCTAGGACCAGAATTGGTGCAGTAAACAACGGATATAGTAAGGTTAATTCGGATGCGTCTCGTCACGGCTCAAGACAGATAGAAGAAGTATGCGGACTCACATCGATTAAATCGAGAGTTCGAAGCAGGTTCGTATGTGTTTCTGAAGGTATCTCCATGGAAAGGAAAGATACGCTTTGGAAAGAAAGGAAAGTTAAGTCCAAGGTTTATAAGACCTTTTGAAATATTAAGCCGGGTGGGAGAGGTAGCTTATAAGATAGCATTACCTCTAGACCTAGAAAGAATACATAACGTGTTTTACGTATCTGTATTACGTCCGTATAAGCCGGACTATAAGCAGGTAATCGAGTATGAGCCGATTCATATCGAGAAGGATTTAATATATGAAGAATCGCCGATTCAAATCATCGATAGAAAGGAACAAGTTCTGAGGAACAAAGTAATACCATCAATGAAGGTGTTATGGAAGAACCATGATGCTGAAGAAGCAACGTGGGAGTTAGAAGAAAAGATGAAGAAAAATTTTCCTCATTTATTTGATTAAAAAATGAGATTCTGAGGACAGAATCTTTATAAGGGGGGAAGAATGTAACGACTGAGAAATTCGGATTTTAATGTAAGATGATTTTATTAAATTAAATAATAATAAAATCATATTATGTGGGATATCAAGATGGTTGTCGTTTTGTAACCTATTAATATTGGAATATCGTAGTATTTGAGCTATGTGAAGGATTTAAGGTGTTTGAATTTCCAAGACGAAAATAAAAGTTTTTCGAGAAATTTTCCGAAAAACACTATTCATCGGTATTTTCTCGGGATTTATTTTTGAATTTCTGAGAAATACGTAATGGTAGAATATTAAAGTAAGACGGATTATGTAATAATAATCTAGTTATGGAAAACGTAATATTTCGCTTGTGGACTTAAATCGAGAACGTAAGGAAAATGAAGAACTATTGCGTTAAGGAATGATGGTATGATACGTGAGTATTGTACAAGGAATGGAAACGAGTATAATACAAAGTATTATATGAGTTTGTAAGAAGAATGCATTATCATATATAAATTCTATATAAATTTGAATACGAGAATAATACATAAACTATATGTATTTGTATTATGACTTAGTAATGGACTTGGAAGATTGTTTATAATTGTTACAAGCCCAAGTGAATTAAGGGTTAAGGCCCAACTTATGAATTAATAAACATATGAAGGTTTGTTAAGCAAAGCCCAATGTTCATTTAATCTAAGCCCAAGCTAAAGTTTATTGGATTGTGTGATCCATGGAGCAAACCATAGTGATATGGATAAAATGTGGTTATCAAGATAAGTGATAACCAAGATAAGTGATGACCAAGTAAAGGTGGTGCTCAAGATAAGTAATGACCAAGTAAATAAAGTAGGGACCAAGCAAAGGATATGAGTGGTGTTGGTCAATTAATGAATAGTAAGGAGGTGGATTGTGTAAAGACTAATCTACCCCAAGCCTTGCAAGTTCTATAAATAGAGAAGCATGGCAAGTCATTTGATAGTTATTCAAATTAATCCAATTACTCTCTCTCCAAGTTCTTAAGTGTTAGGAGAATTAAGTTGCAAGTAAGTTATTCCATAAGTCAAGAAGAAGAAGAAGAAGCTATTTGCTAAAGACTTCAAATGTAAGACTCCTTCTCCAATTATCTTCTATCTCTAACATGATAGGTTGATAAGAAAAGCTTGGATTAAGGAACATGAATGATAAAAAATGAAAGAAGTATGTATAAGTAATGAACTTAAGGCACATAAGTTGGTAAGAAGTCATTTAAGATAGCATAAGTTGTAAACTTATGTGAATGCATGATGAACTTGTGATAGGTTTATTAATGAAAGTATATGTATATACATCAACTTGTAAGAACATATGTATCAAGAATACATAAGTAAAGTTATATAATGAAATCATGTATGGATGATGATTAAGAACTTTAATTGTCATAAGTTATGAATGATAAGTTCATAAGTAGTTTGAAAGTTATCAAGTAAAAGCTTACAATGAGATAAGTTAAAATCCAACCATGAGTATAAATATTTGGAATAAGGATGTTAAGATGTTCACATTATGAATGTAATTCATTGGTAGTGTTGAACAAGTTCTAAGAACGAAGAATTGCCGGAAATCGCACGATTAGACGATAATCGTCGAATTCGTAAATTTCCCGGAATAGAAGTCAAATTTTGAGTTTGAGTTCGAAAATGTTATTTTCCAATGGAGACAAGTCATGTTTGTCATTTAAGAGTTGCGGACTCGAAAATGGACGAATTCCGACTTAGAACGAAGAAACGAGCGTTTAACGTTCACGAACGTTTATCGTTTTCGTTAAAAATGAACCAATTGGTGAATTTTTAGCAAACGAAGTCAAATAGATAAAATTCTTGCATGAACACGTAGATTACATAATTTGTGAACCGTAGGCTTTTGAACGAGCCAATTCGGACTTAAAACGAAGAAGTTATGCGTCCGGGAAGTTCACAAAAATTAAAAGCTCGAAAAATTTTCTGGTACACAGAGTTGGCGCCGCGGCGCCAACCCTAAGATTTTTGGTTGTGCCGCAGCACGACATCTGGGACTCGACTACTGCTAATTCGCGCCGTAGCGCGAGTTGCAAGAGTAATGCCCGCGTCGCGGCGCCAGGCACAGAACTTTGACAGTAAAGAATAAAAATGAAGGGAAAGGAAGGGGATGGTAGGAGATTGAACTAAACCTACCTTAAACAACTTAAAGTAACATCGTTGGGACATTGTTAAGACTTAAAAGTAATGAAGAATGGTTAATATAACCAAGTCGAATGAATGTACAGCGAACGATAAATCGAAACGCATAAGAATGAAATCTAATCTATAATTAGATTGAAATGAAGGGTAAGATATATTGAGATACATACTTGATTATATGTGATCATGTATTGTAGATACTTGAAAGACTTGAACGTAAAGTAAAATACCCAGTAGCAGACGCTAAAGTCAAGTATTCTAACTCTTGTTTCAGCTCAATCTGAACAAGTTTATGATGTTCATGTATCCTTTCGCATGAATTGAAGTATAATGAAGTTAAAGCCAGTTTCTTTGGCTAGACTTAACATATTGAGTGGATTATTGATAATCTGTTCATCTGTTATCAAATGCTAGTATCTTTTGTCAACTACTGATAGTTTTCAAAAGAAGACTGAATTGTTAAACAAATGTTTTATCGGTAAAACAACAGGCACGCGAGGTTGGCAAATGATTAAACATACATACGTTTAATGGATGTAGTGTTGATCAACATAGAGTATAATAGGCTGATCACATAGAAGTGCTCGTAAGTAATATCGGGCTTATGGACTTAGGCCGGGTTGTCCTTTTCAAAGAAAGAATGAATACTCAAGGTCTTTGACCGGAGTGAATGTTTTACTGAATTTATTCATTGTGAAACATTTTGAAAAGAAAGATGCTATTTTGAATCATCAATAGTACTTCATAGTTATTGTTCAGTTATCGAAGATATATGATTCATATGTATCAAGCATGTTGTTATTGAAATTATTATACTTGCTGAGCTAGTCATACTCACTCTTGCTTAAACCATATGAATGCAGCTAAGACTGAACGTCCTGAAGGATCAAATAAGGATAAAGGAAAAGCTAAGGCAGATTATTAAGCTGTCATGTAATAGTATAGGTCTATTGTTGTAATGTAATGAATATTATGACAAGAGAACCTTTGTAATGGGTTTAGAACTTGGGAAATGTAAATATTGAATTAAATATATATAAGTTATGTTCGTTCTTTGAGACTTTCAATTGAATGAATGTATGAATGTTTGTACAGTATAGTACCATCTGTCGGGTTGTAAGATACCCGAATTTGGGGGCACTACAATAACCTTCAAACATCAATTGTTATCGAAATAAATGTCTATTTCCACTAACACTAATAATCCCAACACAATGGAACTATCAATTTCATCTTTAATGAACACAACTTATTCATCATTAATATTATAACTCACAATATTTAACAACCAGGTCGTTTCCAGAAAATAGGGGGCTTTTTGATAAAGATTCCTCCTTATTGGCGCGCAATTAGGTGACCAAATCTCTCCTTGGCAGAACTTCTAGACATTATCAATATTGCAAATAATAATATGAATAACTTTGTCGTCTCAATTATTAATTTAATAATAATAAATATTATGAAGATGATAATGTGATAATAATTGAATCAATAATATGAGAGATATGATGCAGCAATTACTGTAGCAATAATTGAGTATAACTGAGTGACTTCTCATGTAAGCATCAATAATCAATATCGTGTGCTACTATGCAACCACACCTATTACTGTACTTTTACTACCGGGTAGTTCAATAGTTTTAATGGTAACACTTTCGCCGTTATTTTTATAAAAAGATAATTATGTCGTTTTCTAACTACGACAATACTTCTGTTGTGGGTTCCATAAATGATTGTACCTTCGTACGAATGTTCCCTATTAAAACGAATATTCCCCGACCAATCGAATATTATATAACCACTTGCTTACTTTGCAAAATTTGTAAATATTACCCACAACTATAACATTATATCAAATCCACACCATAATATTAAAAATATATATTTTGAGAAAATTATTATTTATTCATAAAAGTTGGGGATCTTAAAACAACCCTTACGAGTATTGAAAGAAAATAACTCTCTTCATGAATACGAAAGAAATAATACCCCTTACCTTAGAAGAAACTGGATACTGAAATAGTGAGGAAGCAAACTTCTCTTCTTCTTTCTCTTTATAATTTCTCTCTATAATAATTGACCTTGTGAGACTTAGTGAATTGGTGAGAATGAAAGAAGAATGAGCTTCTATTTATTGAAAAATATAGTTTCGATAATTGCATGTTTTAGGGCACGAAATATTACAGTATAAGACCTTCCTCTTTTTCTTTATTTTTAATTTAGTCCTGCAAGTATTATCAAACTTGCACCACCTCCCCTAATACTAAATAATGTGAATTAATAGTTCATTCATGTGACTTAATAGTATAATCATGTAAAAAACTAATTACAGTATAGTACCTTTATCTATACCTCCATTTTTAATTTATCCATGCAAGTACTATCAATCTTGCACCACCTCCCCTAATAGTACATGAATGCGATTCAATAATACACACATGTGAACAAATAGTTATAAGTATATGAAATAATAGCAATTAATTGCTCATTTATCTAATTAATTATGCGATTGGTCAATATAACCTCCAGACATCAATTATTATCGAAATAAATGTCGATTTCCACTAACACTAATAATCCCAACACAATGGAACTATAAAATTTATCTTTAATCAACAGGAACTTATTCATCATTCATATTATAACTCAAAATATTTAACAATCAGGTCGTTCCCAGGAAAGATGGGGCTTTTCGATAAGGATTTCTCCTTATTGACGCATAATTAGGTGACCAAACCTTTCTTTGACAAAACTTCTAGACATTTTCAATATTGAAAATAATAATATGAATAACTTTGTCGTCTCAATTATTAATTTAATAATAATAAATATTATGCAGATGATAGTATGACAATAATTGAATCAATAATATGAGAGATATGATGCAACAATTACCGTAGATATAATTTAGTATAACTTAGTGACTTCTCATGTAAGCATCAATAATCAATACCGTATGCTACTATGCAACCACGCGTATTACTATACTTTTACTACCGGGTAGTTCAACAGTTTAACGGTAAAAATTTCGCCGTTATTTTGATAAAAAGATAATTTTATCGTTTTATAACTACGACAATACTTCCGTTGTGTGGTCCAACAATGATTGTGTCGTCGTACGAATATTCCCTATTAAAACGAATATTCCTCGACCAATCGAATATTATATAACCACTTGTTTTCTTTGCAAAATTTTTAAATATTACCCACAACTATAACATTATATCATATCCACGCCATAATATTCAAAAATATATTTCGAGAAAATTTAATCTTTATTTATAAAGGTTGAGATCTTACAACCTCCCTTTCTTATGAAATTTTGTCCATAAAATTAGGGTCTGTACCTGGTATGTCGAAGAGGCGAGGATTCCTTGATTTCATTTCAGATTCTAACTCCCAGGTCATTTCCTCAACATCGTGGTTTCACCACAAAACTTTGACTTGAGGTATAACTTTAAAGCGTAGAATATGATCCTTCTTATCCAAGATTTTAACATGTACCTCTTCATACGTTAAATCTTCCGCTATCTCGTCCGGTTCTAATTCAATAATGTGGTTTGGGTCTTTCACATATTTACGTAACATAGATATGTGAAAAACGTTATGAATACGATACATATTTGGCGGTAAGGCGAGTCTATAGGCCACAGCTCCTACTCGATCAAGGATTAAAAATTGGCCAATGAATCAAGGATTGATCTTTCCTCTCTTTCTAAATCTCATAACTTCTTTCCATGGAGTGATAAGTGGATTTCATATACACGAATCGATGTCATTTCAAGCTTAAATTTATTTTTATTTTCTTGTTTTATGTTCGTTTTCACTTGTTTCATGTTCTTTTAAGTGTAGGGTTGTCACGGAGACAAGTGGAAGAATTCATGAAGTAGTAAAATTTTGTTAGCAATGTACTAGCCCGCCGAGGTGGGCGCATTGTGCCTTGTACCCCCCGCCGGTGCGGGAGTGTCGAATTATGTAGTCTCCTGCTGCCACATGGTTTTGAGACTTGGTTTTGCGCATGGACTCTAAGAAGTAATAGATTTCGGCCAGAACAGAAGGGAATATATATATTACGTTAAAAACAAAAAATCGAGCTGTGATGCCCCCAAAATAGGTATACAACACCCATTCTGAGTAGTCAAAATACATGGTACAAAAGCAACTACAACTTTATTAATACAACATAAAAATTGTGAGTTTAAATACAAATATTGTCATCTAGACTGTAAGACCCCAAATTATTAATAAATGAAATTTATTTTCCTCTATTTATTATTTTGAAATAGTAAGGGTTGATTTGATTAATGTGGTTAATTATGGGTAAAATGCTCAAATATTTTAAATAAGCAGGTGGTTATAAAATATTCATTGCTGTCAGGGAATATTCGTTTGATTGTTGAATATTCGTACGACGGCGCAATCTTTTGTGGACCCCATAACGAAAAGCGATTGGATGAAGAAAACGACAAGTATAAGTTGTTTATAAATAACGGCGTAGTTGTTATCGTTAATACTGTTGGAATACCCGGTGGTTAAAACACAGTAATACGCGTTGTTGCACAGTAGCACACGGTATTGCACCAATTATTGATTCTTATGTAAGAAGGCACTACTCAATAATTGTTACAGTAATTACTGTTCAGTATTTTATTTTATTAATTCAATAATTGCTGCGTTGATTTTTTTATATTACTGTTGTTTTAATAATTGTCACTACACAGTATTTTTCATTACCGGATAAATAATTCATATTATCTGAATAATATTATTAGATAACATTATTGGCAATGTCTAGAAAGTTCTGTCTAAGGAAAGGTTTGGTCACCTAATTGCGCGCCAATAAGGAGAAATCTTTATTGGAAAGCCCCCTCTTTCCTGGGAACGACCTGATTGCCAGTACTGTGATTCTGTAATATTATTTGTGAAAATTAATTATTGATTTATATGATAAGGAAAATATTGATTTTATGTGGATATAGATGGAGAAAATTTTTAAAGTGACAATTGTTAAAAATTGATAATTTATCTTTTCTGATAAAATAATATTTTATTATATTATTATAATATAATAATGATGATATTTTTACAATGAATGTGGGATATATGAGTATATGAGGAGGAAGAGTATTTTTGTTACAAAAGTTGTTTAACACATATTTTGTGTGTCGGTGGACCCCATTTCTTGACTGAAATTTAATTATAGCCTGTAAAATCGCCCGTTTGTCGATTTCGGTCAATTTCTGTTTGGAATTTGGAAAACCTTTCTTCTGTAAAGTTGTAGAGAATTGAATTTCCTATAAAAAGGCTCGATATTTGAATTTTCTGATAAAAAGGCTATTTATTATGAACTATTAAAGTTCTGAAGTTCCAAAATAATTGATTTTTGGAAGTTTTATTTATGTTTTAAAAGAAAAACGTTTTTAAATGTATGTGGACATCTTTAACATGTGCTAGACGGCTGAAATCAGATTTCAAAGTGGGCGTAGGAATTTGTTATATATATAATATTATTATATTCAATTTTCTACTTTGGTGTTCTAAGCAGTTTCCTATAAATAGGGTGCTTAGGTTAGAATTGAAAATCACACCAGAAACTACAGATTTCTCTCTTTCTCTCTCTCTATAATATCGAGCGTATTTGTGAGTATTTTAGTACTTTGAGTATTGTTATACGGTGCAAGTTCTTTCAGCACTATATCCAGTATTCCAGTCAGAAGTACTATTCTTTCTGAAGTAAGAGATGTTATTTTCTTCTCAAATGATATTATTTCTTCAATATCATTATGCAGAAATATTGGTTGGAACTTTTTATCAAATTTGGAACTTTTTCATGTCGGAGTTACTATTCATGAGTTACTTTTCATGAGTTACTATTCACGAGTACTATTCAAGAAGCATGATGATATTTTTTATGAAATCTCTATCTTTTGGTGTCGGAGTTACTATTCACGTATACGACACTATTCACCGAAAAATAAAATTTCTTCTTTTCGTCCAAAATATCTATTCTGGACACTAGCTTTGATTGTATCCATGTTTTGATCATTCTTGAATTTTACCCCACTCTGGTTATTTATGAAGTATTTTTGAATGGAAATTGTTTAAAGTATGAATCCTTAATATTTGTTCTTTTTCTTCACTGGATTCGTTTTCTTTAAAATATTTTTCATCATCCTCAATCCTAAATGATGATATAACTGAATATCTTTGGCCTGTAGTGCAAAGATGAATGATTTCTTGATGAATATCTTTGGCCCGTAGTGCAAAGATGAACAAGTGTTGAGATGAACATGACAGACTGATTAATATCTTTGGCCCGTAGTGCAAAGATGAACAGGTGTTTAGATGAACATGATCAATTGATGAATATCTTTGGCCTGTAGTGCAAAGATGAATATTTGATTCCAAATATATATTGATTGATGTTACATGGATAAAATATCGACGGTGAACTTTTAAATTCATAGAAGATAGTAGTTTGTATTCTCTACTTAACTCTTCTAATGAATTATTATTTCCGTTGCGAAGATTGATTTAAAACTGGTTGTCTATTGTATTCTATTAGAATTTTCCCTGTTGAGGACTAACGATAATTTGTTCTATATTATCTTAGTCATAATGTTCTTTACTGGGCTAGTTGAGCTAACCCTTTTCCTTTTTGTTCCATTTTTCTTCTCAGGATGCGAGAATATAGCGGGAACTAGTCGAAGTGTGGAGTGATGGTTCAAGATAGCTGTTTTAGTAGTCCTCACTATTTTGTAAAATAGTGTATCAATAATTGTAATAAGGACTTATTTGAGTATGGATATTGTCTAGATGACAATATTTGTATTTAAACTCACAGTTTTTATGTTGTATTCATAAAGTTTTAGTTGTTTCTGTACCATGTATTTTGCGACTCAGAATGGGTGATGTATACCTATTTTGGGGGCGTCACAGTTGGTATCAGAGCTTAGGGATATGATCTCTGGCGGAGATCGGGGAATATAACTAGGAGGGGAGAGACGAGTAAATTCTTCGCTAGTGTGTCCTACCTAAGCTTGTTTGTTAGTTGGTCAGTATATAGGGATATTATGTGATATATTAATTTCCTTAATTAACCCTTGTTTTATGGCAGTATTTAAGAATGGCAGCTGAGAATATTAACGGTGGAGTTAATGAGACCATGGAAACACCTTTAATCACCACCCAGGGGAATGTGCAACAGGAAGGCAATATTCCTCCTGTAAACAACACCACTGAGCAGACGATGAATGACGGGATGTTTAGAACCTTTTTGCAGTTCATGCAAAATCAGACGAGGGAGACTCGTGTTCAAAATACAGGAGTAAATAATAGCAATTCACGGGTGGTCACAGCCAAGCAGTTCAAAGAGTTGGGACCACCGGAATTTAAGGGAAAGCCGAATCCGATCATGGCAGAAACATGGGTCAAGGAAATTACCAAGATATTCGATGTCTTGGGATGCACGGAGGAACAAAAGGTTCCATTCGCCACCTTTATGTTCTGTGACGAGGCAGATTATTGGTGGGAGTCTGTGAAACGTACCCAGCTTGCCGCACTCCGCATGTCTTGGGAAACGTTTCAGAAACTTTTCAACGAAAAATACTTTCCTGAAAGTATTCATCATATGAAGGAAGTGGAGTTTATTAGACTGGAGCAAAATAACATGACGGTGTCCCAGTACTTGGCGAAGTTCGCGGAGTTATCCAGGTTTGCACCTCATTTGGTGGAGAATGAAGAACGTATGACGCGGATGTTTCTGAGAGGTTTGAAACCCGGCATACGCCAGTATCTCATTTCTCATAAATTTTCTCTCTATTCAGATGTTGTCAACAGGGCTCAGTTGTTAGAGCGAGATAACGAGTACGTTCAACTGAGGGACCATAACCAGGATCATACCGAAGATAGCAGTCATTAGAATAACGATAACCAGCGGAGAAAGAAGAATACGGACAAAGGCGGTAACCACTCTGGTGCTAATCGTGGCCATGAAAATAGAAGAAGCGAGTCGGGAGGAGATTTTAAAAAGAGGAGATTCAACAACGACCATGTGAAGACGTCAGCGCCAGTAGCAACTAGTTCCAATGGAGGAGAAATACCACCGGTCGTATGTTACAAATGCGGGAAAGAGGGACATATCAGCCCAAACTACCCACAACAGTTTAAGATATGCTATAATTGTGGAAAAGAAGGACATATCGATTGAGATTGTATGGTATCGAAACCCAGTCCAGCGGGAATGGTGACTCAAAAGGATGTCCCAGAAAAGTCAAAGTCAACGGTTCCTGGAAGAGCGTTTGTCGTGACCGGTCAAATTGCGAGGAACCGGAACGAAGTTAGCACGGGTTAATTAATTATAAATTCTTGCGAAGTTTATACCTTACTAGATACCGGTTCTACCCATTCTTTTATCTCTCTTGCTTGCGCTCAACGTTTGAACTTGACTACGGAGAAATTAGACTTTGACCTATTTATGGACACTCCGTTAGAAGAAACTTTCATTACATCCGTTGTTTAGAAATCTTTCTTGATTCAGGTTGGCACTATCACATTACCTGTTAACCTTATTTCTATAGAGATATTTGCTTTTGATGTGATTTTAAGGTTAACTACTCATCATGCCGAAATTGATTACTTTCGTAAGGTTGTTAGTTTTAATATTCCTAAGCAACCTGTTATTCGAATTCAAGCAATCAAACCATTGTAGTCAAACATTTTCATATCAAGCCATGAAGTCATTCGTTTATTACGGATGTCAAGTTTTCTTAGTCCATGTTATGGATTTGAAAAAAGACACGTCAGATTTGAATAATATTCCTGTTGTTATTGATTTTTCCTGACGTATTTCCTGAAGAATTTCTTCGCTTACTCCCAGAGCCTGATATTAAATTTTGTATCGACTTTGAACCCAGTACAAAACTCATTTCTAAAATCTCATATTGAATGGCTCCTATTTGAACTTCAGGAGTTAAAAATTCAACTATAGAATTTGGTACCTGAGCCTTTATCTGGTGACTTCCTTTGTGGAATGCACCGAAGCCAGACTCTCCGTAGGGGACGCCATATTTGTACAGTAGTAAACTGATAGGTGTCATTATGATGTGTTATCCAAAATTGGGATGTGAGTCACAGTTGAGAGCAACCTAAGTCAGTAATCAAAATACATAGCTTTTTATGCTTTGCTGGTTATTATCGAAGATTTTGTGGAAAGATTTTCTCGAATCGCTACACCATTAACGTAGCTGACTCGTAGAGATATAAATTTTGAATGGAGCAAGGAATGTGGGAAGAGCTTCAAAGAACTCAATAGGAGACTCATTTCAGCAAATGTTCTGACCATACCATCCTGGGAAAGCAAACGTGGTAGCTGAAATGTTGAGTAAAAGATCGTATACGAGTACGAATGCGATATTTTCAAAGACCCATTTCATAGAACTTATAAATGATAGATATAGAGTTAAAGACTCTGGGGACTCACGTGATGATATACAAGTAGAACCGACTTTAATCGATAAAGTTAAAAACGTTCAAGCTACACACCGGAGCTGATGAATATGAAGAAGGAGGTACAAGAAGTTATTATTCAAAAAGCGAGAATTGGCAAGGTGAGGAAAGCTCAAACCTTCGATTTATCAGTCCATTTGAAATCCTAGATCGAATAGGAACTGTTGCCTATAGACTCGTTTTACCGCCAATTATGACGTATGTTCATAACGTTTTTCACGTATCGATGTTACGTAAATATGTGGATGACCCAAACCATGTTATTGAGTTAGAACCGGACGAGATAGCTGAAGACTTAACGTATGAAGAGGTACCTGTCAAGATTTTGGATAGGAAAGAGCATGTCATACGTACAAAGGTCATACCACAAGTTAAAGTTTTGTGGATAAACCATGCTATTGAGGAAATGACCTGGGAGTTGGAAACGAAAAAGAAAGCGAGGTATCCTCATCTTTTCGAAATACCAAGTACGTACGTTAATTTTGAGGACGAAATTTCAGAAGGAGGGGAGGTTGTAAGACCCCAAATTATTAATAAATGAAATTTTTTTCCTCTATTTATTATTTTGAAATAGTAAGGGTTGATTTGATTAATGTGGTTAGTTATTGGTAAAATGCGCAAATATTTTAAATAAGCATGTGGTTATAAAATATTCATTATTGTCGGGGAATATTCGTTTGGTCGTTGAATATTCGTAAGATGGCGCAGTCTTTTGTGGGCCCCATAACGGAAAGCGATTGGATGAAGAAAACGACAAGTATAAGTTGTTTATAAATAACGGCGTAGTTGTTACCGTTAATACTGTTGGAATACCCGATGGTTAAAACACAGTAATACTCGTTGTTGCACAGTAGCACACGGTATTGCACCAATTATTGATTCTTACGTAAGAAGGCACTACTCAATAACTGTTACAGTAATTACTGTTCAGTATTTTATTTTATTTATTCAATAATTGCTGCGTTGATTTTTTTATATTACTGTTGTTTCAATAATTGTCACTACACAATATTTTTCATTATTGGAGCAATAATTCATATTATAAGAATAATATTATTAGATAACATTATTGGCAATGTCTAGAAAGTTCTGTCCAAGGAGAGGTTTGGTCACCTAATTGCGCGCCAATAAGGAGAAATCTTTATTGGAAAGCCCCCTCTTTCCTGGGAACGACCTGATTGCCAGTACTGTGATTCTGTAATATTATTTGTGAATAATTAATTATTTATTTATATGATGAGGAAAATATTGATTTTATGTGGATATAGATGAAGAAAATTTTTAAAGTGACAATTGTTGAAAATTGATATTTTATCTTTTCTGATAAAATAATATTTTATTATATTATTATAATATAATAATGATGATATTTTTACAATGAATGTGGGATATATTAGTATATGAGGATGAAGAGTATTTTTGTTACAAAAGTTATTTAACACATATTTTGTGTGTCGGTGGACCCCATTTCTTGACTGAAATTTGATTATAACCTGTAAAATCGCCCGTTTGTCGTTTTCGGTCAATTTTTGTTTGGAATTTGGAAAACCTTTCTTCTGTAAAGTTGTAGAGAATTGAATTTCCTATAAAAAGTCGCGAGATTCGAATTTTCTGATAAAAGTGCTATTTATTATGAATTATTAAAGTTCTGAAGTTCTAAAATAATTGATTTTTGGAAGTTTTATTTATGTTTTAAAAGAAAAACGTTTTTCAAATGTTTGTGGACATCTTTAACATGTGCTTGATGGCTGAAATCAGATTTCAAAGTGGGCGTAGGAATTTGTTTTATATATAATATTATTATATTCAATTTTCTGCTTTGGTGTTCTAAGCAGTTTCCTATAAATAGGGTGCTTAGGTTAGAATTGAAAATCACACCAGAAACTACAGATTTCTCTCTTTCTCTCTCGATAATATCGAGCGTATTTGTGAGTATTTTAATACTTTGAGTATTGTTATACGGTGCAAGTTCTTTCAGCATTATATCCAGTATTCCAGTCAGAAGTACTATTCTTTTCTGAGGTAAGGGATGTTATTTTTTTCTCAAATGATATTATTTTTTCAATATCATTATACTGAAATATTGGTTGGAACTTTTTATCAAATTTGGAACTTTTTCATGTCGGAGTTACTATTCATGAGTTACTATTCACGAGTTAATATTCATGAGTTACTATTTACGAGTACTATTCACGAAGCATGATGATGTTTTTTGTGAAATTTTTGTCTTTTGGTGTCGGAGTTACTATTCACGTATACGACACTATACACGTATACGGCACTATTCACGAATACGACACTATTCACCGAAAAATAAAATTTCTTTTTTTCGTCCAAAATATCTATTCTGGACACTAGCTTTGATTGTATCCATGTTTTGATCATTCTTGAATTTTATCCCACTCTGATTATTTATGAAGTATTTTTGAATGGGAATTGGTTAAAGTACGAATCCTTAATATTTGTTCTTTTGCTTCACTGGATTCGTTTTCTTTAAAATATTTTTCATCATCCTCAGTCCTAAATGATGATATAACTGAATATCTTTGGCCTGTAGTGAAAAGATGAATGATTTCTTGATGAATATCTTTGGCCCGTAGTGCAAAGATGAACAGGTGTTGAGATGAACATGACCGACTGATTAATATCTTTGGCCCGTAGTACAAAGATGAACAGATGTTTAGATGAACATGATCAACTGATGAATATCTTTGGCCTGTAGTGCAAAGATGAATATTTGATTCCAGATATATATTGATTGGTGTTACATGGATAAAATATCGATGATGAACTTTTAAATTCATAGAAGATAGTAGTTTGTATTCTCTACTTAAATCTTCTAATAAATTATTATTTCCGCTGCGAAGATTGATTTAAAACTGGTTGTCTATTGTATTCTATTAGATTTTTACCTGTTGAGGACTAACGATAATTTGTTCTATATTATCTTAGTCATAATATTCTATACTGGGCTAGTTGAGCTCACCATTTTCCTTTTTGTTCCATTTTTCTTCTCAGGAGGTGAGAATATAGCGGGAACTAGTCGGGGTGTGGAGTGATGGTTCAAGATATCTGTTTTAGTAGTCCTCACTATTTTGTAAAATAGTGTATCAATAATTGCAATGAGGACTTATTTGAGTATGGATATTGTCTAGATGATAATATTTGTATTTAAACTCACAGTTTTTATGTTGTATTCTTATATTTGTAGTTGTTTCTGTACCATGTATTTGGCGACTCAGAATGGATGATGTATACCTATTTTGGGGGCGTCACATAGACAATATCCACACTCAAATAAGTCCTCAGTACAATTATTGATACATTATTTTATAAAAATGGTGAGGACTAATAAAAAGACTTCTAGAACCATCATTCCACACCCTGACTAGTACTCGCTACATTCTCGCCTCCTGAGAAGAAAAATGGAACAACAAGGAAAAAGGTGAGCTCTACTAGCCCAGTAAAAAACATTATGACTAAGATAATATAAAACAAATTATCGTTAGTCTTCAACAGGGAAAAATCTAATAGAATACAATCGACAACAAGTTTTAAATCAATATTCGCAGCAGAAATAATAATTCATTAGAAGAGTTAAGTAGAGAATGCAAACTACTATCTTCTATTTATGAATTTAAAAGTTCATCGTCGATATTTTATCCCTGTAACATCAATCAATATATATCTAGAATTAAATATTTATCTTTGCACTACAGGCCAAAGATATTCATCAGTTGGTCATGTTCATCTAAACACCTGTTCATTTTTGCACTACAGACCAAAGATATTCATCAGAAAATCATTAATCTTTGCACTACATGCCAAAGATATTCAGTAATATCATCATTTAGGACTGAGGATTATGAAAAATATTTTAAAGAAAATGAATCCAGTGAAACAAAAGAACAAGTATTAAGGATTCATACTTTAAATAACTCAAGTTCGAAAATACTTCATAAATAATCAGAGTGGAGTAAAATTCAAGAATGATCAAAACATAGATCCAATCTAAGATAGGAATCATAACAGATGATCTTGGACAGAGAAAAGAATTTTTTTTTTCTGTGAATAGTGTCGTATTCGTGAATAATGCCGTATACGTAAATAGTGCCGTATACGTGAATAATAACTCCCACACTAAAAGATAGAAATTTCACAAAGCATATTACAGAGATAATTTCCAGATTTGAACTTTCAAGCTTTGGAGGAGTGATTGGAAGAGAATTTCGTGACGGTTGTAGATTAAGGCTACGTGAAGGGTGGTTTCGCATTATTCTTCATCTTAGTTTTATATTTGTAATTGGAAGGATGTTTCCTTTGAATTATTCAGTTTTTATTTCATTAGTTATGAACTAATTCGCTTATTAGGCTTATGATGGATCCTAGGGTAAAACGATGATTTTATACTTTTGATTTATAGTTGAATAAAATATTGTCAGTTTATCTATGTTAATTTGAGCGTGAATTTATGATTTGCTTGATCAACAATTCTTTGTGGATTTGTATGGAATCGAGAGATGATATTCAAATATAGACTTAGTTAATATAACATGTGTCATGAATTTTGTGAATATCGGATTTTTGATTATTGTTAAGGTAGAGATATGCTTGATATCGCATGTAATCGGATAGAGAACTTATTCTTAAATCTTCTTTAATTTCAGTTCACATAGAGATATAGTGAGTTGGTTGATTTAGGTGTTTAACTTGTTTCTATCTAAATTGTGGATTTAAGTTAATACGATATTAGTGTATCGAGAGGTGGCTAGTACTACATTCGTGTTCTTGATTAATAAACTGGATATTGAATTGAATTGGAATAAAGCTTTGAAAATCAGAGTGAAGCTTATGGTGAAATAATAAGTCTAATTTTCTGCTCTGACGACCTTTAGGAAAATGGCCGTAACGTCTTCGTCTGAACTCTGATTTTGATGATTCAAGATGTTCCAAAAAGATGAGATGTAAATCTACAACTTACATGCTTTAAGTTTTTCAAAATAAGGACCGGAGAAATATTGAAAGTGGCTCTGAAGTGGCTGCTATGGAAATGACCACCCGAAATAGTGACGTTCGACGTCCATTGGTACAAATGTCATAACTCTTGCATCCAAACTCCAATTGGAATGATTCAAATTGTTCCAGAAAGCTAAGAAGAAGCTCTACAATGAGTTCAAGTTTCAAGCCAAAAACATGAAATGAACATGAAAGCCCAAATGATGTTCAGATTTTTTTTCTTTACGATTTCATATCAATTCTTTGCAATCACATCTCCCAAGCATATAATCTACAAAACGAACACAAAATGCATGAAAAGTAACTAAGAAACATGAGATTAAGCAACTAATTCAAGTAACAGATACCAGATAAGTAGGTATAAAATCTACTTATTATGGAGCAACACGTAACAACACATGATCTCCAATATTGAATTCCACGTCCTTTCGATGAAGATCAACATAATTCTTTTGTCGATCTTGTGAGGTTTTTATAAGTTGTCGGATCGTTTGAATCTTTTTCGTAGTCATACGTACCAACTCCAGTACCAAACAATGTTGCTTCACCCACCTCATCCCAGCATACTGGAGAACGACACTTTCTTCCATACATCACGTCAAATGCAAATATTTTTAAAGAGATAAGATCGACAAGTAATGTTACACTCCCAAATCTCGGTACTTCATTTCCACCGAATTTGATGCTCACTATCAAAATAACTTTAAACAATAATCTTTCCCATTAAAGGGTTACATCATCTCATAAACAATCCAAGGTAATCTAACCTTCAATTATTACATCAGTTTGCGGAATACATTAAAAAATAAAACAAGTCTTATTACTTCAAGCATTTAAATAAAATTTAATTATTTCTTCATCACTTAAACATCTTGCCCTTTCCATTGCTAGTAGATGGCTCATCACCTCTTTCGACTTTAGCTGCATTGTTAATTGCAAGAGTGAGCAAACAATTTCTCATTGACATAAAGAATAGTAATTATAATCACATGAGAATGAACAACGAATGATGTACAATAATGAACTTGTTCTACGAATAGAAACAGAAATAAGTTCAAACTTTTAATATCTGAGGGTCTTATGACCACGAACTATGTCCACAGTGTTTAGGTATTACTACCCCAACCATAACAGTTAATTAGACTGTACAGACTCTTTTTAATGTACTTAGGGGGATCAACCCTTTGTACCATGTATTGTGCACAAACATTGTGACTCCCCCAAAATCAGTATACATCACCCATCTTGAGTCGCCAAATACATGGTACAAAATTTCAAATACAACTTAATAATACAGTTGTCGTGTAAAATACAACCAAACGTAAACTGAGAGTTTTAGTAAGAATATTGTCATCTAGACAATATCCACACTCAAAAGAGTACTCATTACATTTATTTTCACACTATTTAACAGAATAGTGAGGACTACTAATACTATCATCTGGACTGTCACTCTGTTCCCCGACTAGTCCCGGCTACGTTCTCATTTCATGAAGAGAACAGTGAAAGAAAGGGTGAGCTCAACTAGCCCAATAAGAAATAATATGACTAAGATAATGCAGAATAAATTATCGTTAGCCTTCAACAGTGTTAAACTGATAAAATATAACAAACATCAAGGTTAACGGCAGCGGAACAAGCAATTCATTAAAAGATTCAAGTAGAGAATAAAATCTACTATCTTTTACGATTTAAACGGTTTTTAATCACTTTTATCGCTGAGACTCAGCTTAATAAATAATCCACATCTTCCTTGTATTACGACCAAGGATATTCAGTAGTATCACAACCACAAATTATCCATCCACTACTGGCCAAGGATATTCGTGTATTCATCAATGGTCATGATCATGCCAACAACTGTCCATCAATGCACTACGGCCCCATGAGGACTTTTTCCACATCATATGTAACATTACGATCACGATTACATCGAATAATGTCTGGTCATAATCATACCAAGTCCATCTATGCACTACATGTGACAACCCGAGAATTTGGACAATTTATTAAAATCTTAAATGATTGATTTAAGGTCAAATAATAGACCTAGACAGAAAATAAGTGTATGCGTTTGATGTTATTGGGATTGACTTTTGAGGATTTCAAAATTCGGTGAAGGATATAGGTGAATTATTCAGGATTAAGGATTTATGAGAATATGTATGTGTACTAAATGTGCTTAAGGGTCAAAGGTTGACCAGATTAATTATATATGTGTCAAACCCTAAGTATATATTAAGAACGTCAATGTTCTGTTAGAAAACCCTAACAATGGATAAGAAATCGTAGAAATCGGTTCTGAAACCCTAGTTTCAGTTCCGGGAATCAGAAACCCTAAATTCATGATATGAATATGATGATTAAATTAGAAAACCCTAACGATATATTCAAAAACTCTAATTTCAGTATCGAGATTTTAAACCCTAATTTGGGAATCCTAATGCGAAGTATTAAACCCTAAGGGTTAAAAAGTTGTGTGTAAGGAATATGAATATTATGTGATGGTTTATCTTTGTTTATTATATAAACAAACAAAAGAAACTAGTGTAACCCTAATTATATATTAGGAATGAAGGATTTAATAACTTAAGGGTTATGGAAAAAGAGAATTGTGGTATTTAGAATACTTACTAATTATAGGAGAATTATTTTATATATCTTAAATGATTAATTTTATAACCTAATTATAGCAAGTCTAATTGGGTTAAGGAAATAAGTGTGTATGAGTAAGGATTTGTGTTATAATTGAGGAAGTAAAAACCCTAATTAGTGGTTTATAAACCCTAATGATCAATTTTGACCATAATTGCTAAATTAGAAATTATAATTAGGAAATACTAATCCTAATTAGCAAGATTTAAGGTATGATTAAGAAATTTTAATATAATTAGAAATTCTAATTATAAGTTAGAAATATTAATTTCTATTTTTTAAAAAAACCTAAATTGGAAATTTTAGAAAATAAATTGGCTCAAACCCTAAACCCTAGATTTCTCAAAACCTAAACCCTAAGGGTTTGCAACAAATGGAAAATTCTAGAAATAAAAGGAAATGTCATTTATACCATTTTGTCACATTTTCTAATAAGTTGAGTGTAGATCTTGTCATGATCTTGGGTGGGTGAACTAACCCTAGCCCTAACCTAGCCCTAGCATGTGACTATATACAATTACCAAACAATTAAAACCTATTTTCATTTCTCTTTCATCTATCTCTTCCAAAAAGCTTATCAAAACAAAAACCAAAAAGGGAGAATGAAGAGGAGAGTTCGGCAGCCACAAGAGGTAGAGATGGGGAGATTTTGATCTTCCATGCCATCTAAAATCTATCTCATACTCTAGATGGAGAAGGAGGAAAAGCTAAGGTATAGCAAAATTTCCACTTATGTAGTCTAATTTTGTTTTTGATTTGATTTGATTTTTGACAATATGAAGTTATGATCTTGAGATTTAAAACCTTAGATATACATGTTAATGAGTGTTTCATGTTTATAATTAACCATATTAGGTGTTAATTTGGTTGGGATCAAAGGAATAGAAAAATGGAATTTTTCTGGAAAAGTTTAAACTTTAAAAATGTGATCAAGCTTTTGATTTTTGAAATCTATGATGGATATTTGTGATTTATGTTTTGTTACGGTTGACCAAGTGTTGAAGTTATGATTTTGAGTCATATGAGGGTAGGTCTACATAATATATGATATTTTATTGTTAGATCTTTCCATTTTTAAGGTTGATGAGCTTGAACGAAGAAGAAGAACCAAAACAGTTTTTCAAAGAATAATCTAGTGGACTGCTGCCCTAAACAGAAAATTTTGGATTTGTTAGGGTGTTCTAAAAATTTTGGACTTGTGATATGTTGTAGTACGTTGTATAACTTTCCATAGACTCCAGAATGGACTAATTTCGACTCCGGATGAAGTAGTTATGAAGTTCGGAAGAAGCATAATCAAAACTGCGAAAACAAACTTTTTGGAAAAACCAAGCATGATATGGAAATGACCTTATCTCTCATTCTACTTTGAATCTTTGAGTTTGGTTAATTTTTGGAGCTAAATATATGTGTTAAGGATAAAACCCCTTTGGAATTACTCAATTAGGTTGAATATTGAACAAGTTATGGGATTTCTCCCAAACTACACAAAGATAATAAAAACTGTTAGAATGACAGTTTGTAACAGCCACTTCCGGGCTAATTTCTGGGAGCTTAACATGTCCAAATATGTATTGTGATAGATGAAAATTGAAGATCGGAAAGATAAAAATCCAACAAAATTGACGGATCGTTAATCGGAATTACAGATCTCATTATATTTAAGATTTAGTAAAGGACTCCAAAACTGTAACATGGCAAAAAGTTTCTGTCTAGATCTGTCTAGGGGCTGTTTTGGCAACTTAAAATGTGAAATAAATTCCGGCCTTTTTGAAAATGAAAATATATGGTATTATGTAGCTCGTGTCCAAAAATGAGCTAATTTCGAGTTAAAACGACCAAGTTATGACCATTACAATTTTTGTGATTTTTCGACAGAAATCGCTATAAACGGAGTTCTACAACTCCGATTGCAATGAAATTTAAATGGAGCATCACGTTAACATATATAAGGTTATTCCAAGAGATGAGAATGTTTGGAGTTAAGCATGAGGTAGTTAATTTCTTAAGCTACGCACTACAATAAATTTTTGAAAAATATAAAAGGAAGTTGGAAAATTATGGAAAAATAATTTTTGTGGATGAAATATGTGTATATATGTTTGGACTAAGGATAGAAAAATAATAAACTGATTTGGTATTTTCATGATATGAATTTAGAATACAGCTTGCTGGATTATATAATTTGTGATTCCAGTTTGCTGGATTGAGAAATAGTTTACTGAAATTGAAAATATGTTAAATCCAGTTTGCTGGATTGCAGTTTAGATTGCTGGATTTGGAATTCAGGTTGCTGGATTTTGAATCCAGGTTGCTGTGGTTGTAATTTAGTTGCTAGATTTAGAATCCATGTTGCTAGATTAGTATTTGACTTATTAGATGTTAATGAATACTTATGAAATGAAAAAGCGAGTGTTAAATCATATAAATGTGACTCTATGGCATGATTAAGCGCTTAGGAAGAGTTTAATTGAACTTAGACTCGATATTTGTCTGAGTAGACCGTCTGGATGATAAAATTGTGTCGGTATCAACTCAAACTTAATAGTCTAATTTGATGCTAAGTCTTATGTGTATTATAGACTGATAGGATTATGTGCTATGTGTTTAGGTTATTCTGTGGATATAACTATAACAGTATTATACTGTGATGATATTATTATAATATTGGAGATCTATATTACTAATATTAGGTCTTCGGGTAAAACGTTATAAATTGCGTTGCGGTAATCAACGGTTCAGGCAAGTTTCTTTTTACTTAACTCTACTAAGAGTGTTTTATTCAAGCTTATGGTTAATCATTGCTGATTGCCATGAAAAATTGTACTCTGTACATTTTGCATGTATAAGTCAGGTATGAAAGGCTGATCATCTTCATTACCAGTTGGATCAGAAATGATTGTTCATGTTTAAAACTTGTTCAGTTAAAAGTTTGTTCGTGATAATTCTCAACTATATTGATGAATTATAGCCAGCTTATTATTCATACTCTTCAATCATGATATATTGTTATATTGTTGTATTTAAACTTGCTGGGCAACTTTCATGCTCACCCTTGCTATATCATGATAAAACATTGCAGATAAGGCGAATGCGTTCGGATACAGGAAAAGATAATACCAAGCTCAGCTTGGGATAAAATGTGCGACTATTTTGTAATAGTATATTTTGATAAATATTGTTATGTGATGGAAAGTTTATGAATTGTATTTAAGTTAGGGTTACTCGATTTTGGGGAAATGTGTGTAAAGTTTAATGTATAAACAATTTATGTTTATATCTTCCTCAATTAGTTATAGAAATAGTATACCGGATCTGCGGTGATTTGGGACCCGAATTTTGGGATGCTACAGTTGGTATCAAAGCTGTTGGTTATGAAGCTTAGGTAGTAATACCTGAGACCAATAACTGCAGTGATTAGGATAAGATCTAACTCATATAGAGTTAGTTAGTCAGTAATATTCAAAGATGAATCTCGACGAGTGTAAAGACACAGAGTTCCTTAACTCTGGTAATAGTGGTGAACAGAAGTGCAGTGATAGGAGATCGTTAAACAAAATGATCAAGGCATAGAAATAAATCGTAATATATACGACGAGATCACCCCGTGATCTGATAAGGTTATGGCACCCAAAAAGGATCAAGTGAATGATTGAAAAGTTTATAACAAAGATTTGCTGGGTATATTGTACTATTAAATGGTACTATGAAAGCTCATAAAAGAGTTATGAATTATGAATACGAATTGAATTTGTATTGAAAAAGGGGGTTAAGATTAGGTGGGGATTTCAATTGAAGAATCATGTTGGCAGCTGAGTTGTATGATTCCTTGTATGGGCGGGGAATTTGTACTTGATTTTAGAATCACTTAGCTTCCTGGTCGATGTAGTGGTTAGGTTGACCAATTCTTTGTATGGGAGGGGAATTGTTCGCTTAGTTTTCTATATTGATTAGTGGTCGAGTTTGGTTTGACAACCACTTAGTTTCTGGCACTGATAATCATTGAAATGTTTGAGTCGCGCTTTTTGCTATATGCATGTTAAGAGGGTGATTCCTTTCTCATGTGTATAACAAATAGATAGGTCATAGGTAGAGAATATAAGGTTAAGTACAAGTTCTTAAAACTCATATTTATGTGACATTCTTGATTCATAGTTATATGAAATATTTATGAACACCTCAGCGAATGGACGCCAAAGGTCTATCTAGGAAAGTTCTTAAACTCATATAATTGTGGCCAGGTTATGAACTCATAAGTGTGGTTTTATGAACTGGTTATAGTTGTGTGTGAATGGAGTATTAAGGATTATAGGAACAGATAGAATGTTTAAGTAAATGATTTGAAATATCAAAATTTGTTTTTAATTATCACTCATGTATCATGTAACCTGGTGCAGAGATGATAAAAATGTGATGGAGTTGTAAATACAGGAATACTTAGTGTGAATTTGACCTTTGCGAGTGTTTTGAGTATCTTTGATAGATACCCGAGAAATTTGCGTATGTATCAAAGTAAATCTTTGACAGATACTAGAGAAGTTTGAGTATTTTTGATAGATACCGGAGAAGTTTGAGTATCTTTGATAGATACCCGAGAAGTTTGAGTATCTTTGATAGATACCCGAGATTTTTGAGTATCTTTGATAGATACCCGAGAAAATAAGTTCAAGATCTTGTATGATCGCTCAGTATAAATGGTGTAAGGTGCACGGTGTAAGGTGTAAGGTGAATTTCGGGGACGAAATTCTTAAAAGGAGGGGTGAATGTGACAACCCGAAAATTTGGACAATTTATTAAAATCTTAAATGATTGATTTAAGGTCAAATAATAGACCTAGACAGAAAATAAGTGTATGCGTTTGATGTTATTGGGATTGAATTTTGAGGATTTCAAAATTCGGTGAAGGATATAGGTGAATTATTCAGGATTAGAGATTTATGTGAATATATATGTGTACTAAATGTGCTTAAGGGTCAAGGGTTGACCAGATTAATTATATATATGTCAAACCCTAAATATATATTAAGAACGTCAACGTTATGTTAGAAAACCCTAGCAATGGATAAGAAATCGTAGAAATCGGTTCTGAAACCCTAGTTTCAGTTCCGGGAATCAGAAACCCTAAATTCATGATATGAATATGATGATTAAATTAGAAAACCCTAACGATATATTCAAAAACTCTAATTTCAGTATCGAGAATTTAAACCCTAATTTGGGAATCCTAATGCGAAGTATTAAACCCTAAGGGTTAAAAAGTTGTGTGTAAGGAATATGAACATTATGTGATGGTTTATCTTTGTTTATTTTATAAACAATCAAAAGAAACTAGTGTAACCCTAATTATATATTAGGAATGAAGGATTTAATAACATAAGAGTTATGGAAAAAGAGAATTGTGGTATTTAGAATTCTTATTAATTCTAGGAGAATTATTTTATATATCTTAAAGGATTAATTTTATAACCTAATTATAGCAAGTCTAATTGGGTTAAGGAAATAAGTGTGTATGAGTAAGGATTTGTGTTATAATTGAGGAAGTAAAAACCCTAATTAGTGGTTTATAAACCCTAATGATCAATTTTGACCATAATTGCTAAATTAGAAATTATAATTAGGAAATACTAATCCTAATTAGCAAGATTTAAGGTATGATTAAGAAATTTTAATATAATTAGAAATTCTAATTATAAGTTAGAAATATTAATTTCTATTTTTTTTAAGAACCTAAATTGGAAATTTTAGAAAATAAATTGGCTCAAACCCTAATCCCTAGATTGCTGAAAACCTAAACCCTAAGGGTTTGCAACAAATGGAAAATTCTAGAAATAAAAGGAAATGTCATTTATACCATTTTGTCACATTTTCTAATAAGTTGAGTGTAGATCTTGTCATGATCTTGGGTGGGTGAACTAACCCTAGCCCTAACCTAGCCCTAGCATGTGACTATATACAATTACCAAACACTTAAAACTTATTTTCATTTCTCTTTCATCTATCTCTTCCAAAAAGCTTATCAAAACAAAAACCAAAAAGGGAGAATGAAGAGGAGAGTTCGGCAGCCACAAGAGGTAGAGATGGGGAGATTTTGATCTTCCATGCCATCTAAAATCTATCTCATACTCTAGATGGAGAAGGAGGAAAAACTAAGGTATAGCAAAATTTCCACTTATGTAGTCTAATTTTGTTTTTGATTTGATTTGATTTTTGACAATATGAAGTTATGATCTTGAGATTTAAAACCTTAGATATACATGTTAATGAGTGTTTCATGTTTATAATTAACCATATTAGGTGTTAATTTGGTTGGGATCAAAGGAATAGAAAAATGGAATTTTTCTGGAAAAGTTTAAACTTTAAAAATGTGATCAAGCTTTTGATTTTTGAAATCTATGATGGATATTTGTGATTTATGTTTTGTTACGGTTGACCAAGTGTTGAAGTTATGATTTTGAGTCATATGAGGGTAGGTCTACATAATATATGATATTTTATTGTTAGATCTTTCCATTTTTAAGGTTGATGAGCTTGAACGAAGAAGAAGAACCAAAACAGTTTTTCAAAGAATAATCTAGTGGACTGCTGCCCTAAACAGAAAATTTTGGATTTGTTAGGGTGTTCTAAAAATTTTGGACTTGTGATATGTTGTAGTACGTTGTATAACTTTCCATAGACTCCAGAATGGACTAATTTCGACTCCGGATGAAGTAGTTATGAAGTTCGGAAGAAGCATAATCAAAACTGCGAAAACAAACTTTTTGGAAAAACCAAGCATGATATGGAAATGACCTTATCTCTCATTCTACTTTGAATCTTTGAGTTTGGTTAATTTTTGGAGCTAAATATATGTGTTAAGGATAAAACCCCTTTGGAATTACTCAATTAGGTTGAATATTGAACAAGTTATGGGATTTCTCCCAAACTACACAGGTAATAAAAACTGTTAGAATGACAGTTTGTAATAGCCACTTCCGGGCTAATTTCTAGGAGCTTAACATGTCCAAATATGAATTGTCATAGATGAACATTGAAGATCGAAAAGATACGAATCCAACAAAATTGACGGATCGTTAATCAGAATTACAGATCTCATTATATTTAAGATTTAGTAAAGGACTCCAAAACTGTAACATGGCAAAAAGTTTCTATCCAGATCTGTCCAGGGGCTGTTTTGGTAACTTAAAGTGTGAAATAAATTCCGACCTTTTGGAAAATGAAAATATATGGTATTATATAGCTCGTGTCCAAAAATGAGCTAATTTCGAGTTAAAACGACCAAGTTATGACCATTACAATTTTTGTGATTTTCCGATGAAAATCGCTATAAACGAAGTTCTACTACTCCGATTGCAATGAAATTTAAATGGAGCATCACGTTAACATATATAAGGTTATCCCAAGAGATGGGAATGTTTGGAGTTAAGCACGAGGTAGCTAATTTCTTAAGCTACGCACTAGAATTAATTTTTGAAAAATATCAAAGGGAGTTGGAAAATTATGGAAAAATAATTTTTGTGGATGAAATATGTGTATATATGTTTGGACTAAGGATAGAAAAATAATAAACTGATTTGGTATTTTCGTGATACAAATTTAGAATACAGCTTGCTGGATTATATAATTTGTGATTCCAGTTTGCTAGATTGAGAAATAGTTTACTGAAATTAAAAATATGTTAAATCCAGTTTGCTGGATTGCAGTTTAGATTGCTGGATTTGGAATTCAGGTTGCTGGATTTGGAATCCAGGTTGCTGAGTTGGTAATTTAGTTGCTAGATTTAGAATCCATGTTGCTGGATTAGTATTTGACTTATTAGATGTTAATGAATACTTATGAAATGAAAAAGCGAGTGTTAAATCATATAAATATGACTCTATGTCATGATTAAGCGCTTAGGAAGAGTTTAATTGAACTTAAACTCGATATTTGTCCGAGTAGACCGTCGAGATGATAAAATTGTGTCGGTATCAACTCAAACTTAATAGTCTAATTTGATACTAAGTCTTATATGTATTATAGACTGATAGGATTATGTGCTATGTGTTTAGGTTATTATGTGGATATAAATATAACAATATTATACTGTGATGATATTATTTTAATATTGGAGATCTATATTACTAATATTAGGTCTTCGGATAAAGCGTTATAAATTTCGTTGCGGTAATCAACGGTTCAAGCAAGTTTCTTTTTACTTAACTCTACTAAGAGTGTTTTATTCAAGCTTATGGTTAATCATTACTGATTGCCATGAAAAATTGTACTCTGTACATTTTGCATGTATAAGTCAGGTATAAAAGGCTGATCACCTTCATTACCAGTTGGATCAGAAATGTTTGTTCATGTTTAAAACTTGTTCAGTCAAAAGTTTGTTCGTGATAATTCTCAACTATATTGATGAATTATAGCCAGCTTATTATTCATACTCTTCAATCATGATATATTGTTATATTGTTGTATTTAAACTTGCTGGGCAACTTTCATGCTCACCCTTGCTATATCATGATAAAACATTGCAGATAAGGCGAATGCGTTCGGATACAGGAAAAGATAATACCAAGCTCAGCTTTGGGATAAAATGTGCGACTATTTTGTAATAGTATATTTTGATAAATATTGTTATGTGATAGAAAGTTTATGAATTATATTTAAGTTATGGTTACTCGATTTTGGGGAAATGTGTGTAAAGTTTAATGTATAAACAATTTATGTTTATATCTTCCGCAATTAGTTATAGAAATAGTATACCGGATCTGCGGTGATTTGGGACCCGGATTTGTGGATGCTACACTACAGGCCACATATGACTATCAACATAATATAAACATGAGGATGATGACAATGATATAAGAATTCAATAAAACAAGTTCAAGAATTAATTTATCAAGGAACTAATAACGTCCAAATTGTCAACATGATACTTCTTTATAGAGTAAAACTCAAGAATGCTCTGAAGAATATTTGTATGAAAAGATACTGGATGAAGCACAAATATCAAAGATATTCCTCTAATTTCATGGAGTATAGAAGTCAAAACTTTAACCAACTGAGTATAATAAAAAATGGAATAACAAAAGAAATCACCAGGCATGCGATAGACCGCACAGACAGGTTATTCCAACAGAATAATAAATAATGGAACCAGGTCATGCGTAAACGCACAGACAGGATATTCCAACAGAATAATAAATAATGGGACCAGGTCATGCATAAATACGCATATAGGATGTTCTAACAGAATAATAAATAACGGAACCAGTTCATGCATAACGCACAGACATGATGTTCCAACACAATAATCAAGAATGTAATAACAGGAATTTCACCATGTTTGTGGTACTTTGCATAGACAAGTTTTTCCAACATAATAAATAAATAAAATTAGAATAACAGAAGTTCTCTTCATGAAGACGAAAGCAAGAAATAATACCCCTTACCTTAAAAGAAACTGGATATGGGAAAACAGAGGTAGCAGACTTCTCTTCTTCTTTCTCTCTATAATTTTCTCTCTCTAGAGTTTCAGTGAATTCGTAAGAAATAATGAAGGAATGAGCTTCTATTTATAGAAGAATGGAAAGGCACTATTTATGGACAAAATAATTTTACAGATGCACAGATGCTTAATTTCAATCAACCATCCAATAAAAAACAAAACAAAAAAATAATATATATATATATATATATATATAAACACATGCTTTCAATTTATATATATTAATATTATATATATACCACTTGATTTTTATCCACCCCATAACCAACATCAATCCAGCACCTCCCCCCAAATCACTTTCATCATATATATATATATATATATATATATATATATATATATATATATATATATATATTCGCACACAATTTTCACTTTCCCACCCACACATCACTTTCACTACACTCTTACACATATCTTACACCCATCACTTTCATACTATCACTTTTCCACCATTTTCCACTCACACACACATTATATATATAAACACATCATATACATATATATATATATATATATATAAATTCCCTCCCCTTTACGTATACTCTCTCCCACCCCCATTTCAAAAATCAGTTTCTCAACACATATGGCCCCCACACGTGGGCCCCACCTTTAAATAAAATTCTACCGATTATTTTGAAAAATGGATAAATGGGGATCCATATAATAAGCCGATTTATAACAAATACCTAATAAAATTTCCTCAATATTTTTAACAACATTTATCATCATTATTATAATTTACAATATTAATCCACCAGGTCGTTCCCAGGAAAGAGAAGACTTTCCAATAAGGATTTCTCCCTATTGGCGCGCAATTAGGTGACCAAACCTCTACTTGACAAAACTTCTAGACATCGTTAATATTGCAAATAATAGTATTAATAACTTTGTTATCTCCATTATTGATTTAATAATATATAAAATATCGACAATAATTGAATCAAATAACGTGAGATACTATGCAACAATTACTATAGCAATAATTGAACAAAACTGAGTGACTTCTCACGTAAGCATCAATAATCAATACCGTGTGCTACTATGCAATCACGCGCATTACTATACTTTTAACACAGGATGTTTCAACAGTTAACAGTAAAACTTCCGCCGTTATTTTCATAAAAAGATATTTTTATCGTTTTCTCAATCCGACAATAATTCTATTGTGGGGTCCACCAATGATTATGACGTTGTACGAATATTCCCTGTTAAAACGAATATTCCTCGACCAATCGAATATTATATAACAACTTGCGTTATTAAATTCATTCCATAGAAAAATCATCTTTATTAAAAAGTTGGAATCTTACAAACATCTAAACGTTATATGTACAAAATCCCCTATGTTAGGGTTGTTCGTCCCAGTTTGAATTTAGAATTTTCGCACTAAAGGAAGTTTAATTTAGAACTAGCTTATTAGTGTTTCTAGAATTTTAGAACACTTATTCAATTTCCATCAATAAAGGTTTAATACAAGAATGTATAGCTGAACAAGGCTATCAAAGTCAAAGATCGGTTATTAACAATATATAACTAAATAAACATGATACACATGCAAAGTACTATGTTCAAAAGAGTTAGAACAATCTCATTTGAATCGACGTATTAGAATAATATATGATTTGTATAATAATTATAAAAGTGAAACTTGCTCGATGTAACGAATTAGGTTACAAGAGCTTAATCAATCGTATATAAGAATAGAATCAATAATATTGCTCAATAGAATTTAGGAACTTGCATTCATTAATAAAAGAATGAATTTAGAAAGCTTGCTCAATGTAAAGTGTTAAAGTTTAGATACTTGCATAATTATGAAAGTAGAGTTAGAGAACTTGCACAATTATGAAAGTATAGTTAGAGAACTTGCCTTGTTTGTAAGCTACATAAATGTAATATAATCTTTAATTACCCTACACACATCATTAAAATATCAACAACAACAATTAGTTGTATGAACATTAGCTTTAGGGGTTTAAACCATCATTTAGGCCATAACCCTAACCTAGAACCTAACCATTTAGGTTAACATACTTATCGCCTCTGAAATCACACATTAATCAACATAAACCTTATCGTTTATCTACAACTTTTGAAAACATCACTTTTAGTTTCATTTTATAACTTATTTGAATAATTACTTAAAACATTCACACTTTGAATTACAACATCTTACAATTTGTTATTATAGTCCACTTTATGTTTTAATATCCTTAACATTCATGCTAAACTAATACAAGTCTATTACACATGATCTGTAATTAAGGAGACTGCACTACCTGGGCTCATGGCACGGCGCAGCTGCGCTGTCCCTTGCCTTGGCACCAGCACAACTGTGCCATTTTTGGCCTTGGCACCGGCGTAGCTGCGCTGGTGCACAGACAGAACTAAAAATGCAGCAACAGTGTTCTGATTTTAGCCCAACTAACACGAATTTCACCCTTAAGACAGTGAAATTAGCACATCCAATTGATATAAAACTAACACAAACATGTTTCCTCACATATTCATCAACTTAAAATAATAAAACATCAAATTAAACTATTTTAATTCCTTAAATTTCATGTTTTCTCATGAAAACTCCATTTTTGACACATTTAGAGAATTCGATCATCACGAATTTGTTTCTCAATCAATTTGCACGCTTCCAATTACGCCGCTTTCGCTTCTTATCATACAAACATATTCTAACATCAAATCATAGAATACAACACATATAAAGCATCAAATTTTGTACTTTCTAAGGCCATTTTCAAATATAAACACTGTTATTTATTTAATTTTCTTTCAACAAACAAAATTCACGAATTTGATCGCTAAAGATTATTTATGTATGATAATTATCAGATTATATATCCATATAATCAACAATCCAAACCCTAATCCAACAAAATTCCAAGTCACAGAGAATAGATATTACAAAACTAAGAGTTAGAATTAGGAATAGATTATACCATAAATCCTTGATTTAGCAAAGATTATATTTCCAAAGCTTGTTCCCTTGATTCCCAATTCACAGAGAACTCTCAATTTCCTCTCTATCTCCTTCAATTTCATTCTAACACTCTATGTTTTCTTCCTCTCTAAACTCTTTGTTCTTTAGCCTTTAGGAAAATAATACGCATAATATACACTGACTCCCTTTTCCCCACGTACGTCAGGTTAAAAAACAAAAAGGCTCACATCAGTTAAAATAACCAAAAGTCATAAGGCTGCGTTTGGTTACACACTAATTCCCATACTAGATTATTTAAATAATAATTATATTATATATTTACACTTGTCACACATGTAACCCATTTTAATAGCTTATAATTTATAATTATAATAATTATATTCTTATTATAATTATGCTTAAAATAAATAATTAAATAAATATATATCTAATTTAATTAATAAATTAGAAACATCACTTTATTTATTTTATTTATTTCCATTAAATTAAATAATTCTTTTAATTTAATTATCTTCTTAAATATTAAGCAATTGATTTAATTTAATTATTTTCCTTAAATTAAATCCTTCAGATAAAATTATTAACACTCAATTTAATTATCATTAATTAATTTAGTTACTGAATTAATTCACCACAAATCATCAATTATTTATTTTTCTCAATAAATAAATTATTTAAAATATTTATTTAATTCAATAAATAGTACAAATTTCTTGATCGTTAAATCCTTCCCTCCATAAAAGGATTATGTCCCCAGAATCACAACTCGAAAAATTTAATTGTTACATTATTCCCTCCATAACAAGATTATGTCCCCAGAATCGCTATACAAAATCAAGCAAACAACTGAGGATAATTCTTCATAATAACGCTTTCAAGTTCCCACGTAGTTTCCTCAACATTGTGGTTCCTCCAGACTACCTTAACAGAAGGTATCACCTTATTCCTCAGTACTTGCTATTTTCTATCAATAATTTGAACAAGAACTTCTTCATATGTTAAGTCTTTCTCAAACTTTAAGGGTTCATATTCTATAACATGCTTATAATCAGGTTTATATGGTCTTAATACTGATATATGAAAAATATTATGAATATGCTCCAACTCTGGAGGTAAAGCTACCTCGTACGCCACTTCACCAACTCTTCGAAGCAGTTCAAAAGGTCCAATAAATTTAGGGCTTAATTTCCCCTTCTTGCTAAACCGAATTTTCCCCTTCCAGGGAGACACTTTTAAGAAAACATAGCTACCGACATCAAATTCTCTATTTTGTTGATGCTGATCGGCATATTTCTTCTGTCTTTCTTGTGCAGCTATTAACCTTGCTCGAATAACCTTGATGATCTCGACAGTCTGTTGTACCAATTCTGGACCCAATAGTTGACGTTCACCAACCTCATCCCAGAATAATGGAGTTCTGCATTTTCTGCCGTATAGTGCTTCGTAAGGCGGTATGCCAATACTGGCGTGATAACTATTATTATATAAAAATTCAACCAATGGTAAATGGTCATCCCAATTTCCTTTGAAATCCATTATACATGCTCTGAGCATGTCCTCTAGTGTCTAGATGGTTCTCTTACTCTGTCCGTCTGTTTGAGGATGGTATGCAAAGCTCATTCTCAACTGTGTTCCCAAACATTCTTGTAATCATTTCCAGAAATTAGATGTGAAACGTGGATCTCTGTCTGACACAATGGACACTGGTACACCGTGTCGTGAAGAAATTTCCTTTACGTACAATTTTGTTAACCGATCTAGGGTAAATCTAATCATGATTGGTAAGAAGTGTGACGACTCTCACCCAAATGGCATCGTAACCTTGTTGGGTCGTTGGAAGACCTACCAAAAAATCCATTGTGATATGTTCCCATTTCCATTCTGGTATCTCCAATGGTTACAATAATCCGCTTGGCCTTTGGTGTTTACCTTTGACTTTCTGATACGTTAAACACTTCGCCACACATTCAACCACATCCTTCTTCATATTTGGTCACCAAAAATGATGTCTAAGATCCTAGTACATTTTCGTACTTCCATGGTGAATCGAATATCTTGAGTTGTGAGCTTCACTCAGAACTTCCTCTTTACCTTTCGGTACTAGCGGAATCCAAACTCTCCCTTCGAATCGAAGTAATCCTTCTGAATCAATTTTGAATTTTTTTCCTCACCTTCAGATATCTTCTGTTTTATCTTTTTGTAGTCTTCATCTTGAAGTTGTGCATTTTTCACCTTATCTACCAATGTTGAATTGTTTCCCATTTGGAACAACTTTTCATCGGATTCTATCGGATATTTAATTTCCAACTCCATCTTAGCCATTTCTGACACTAGCTTCTCTTGAGCAGTTAACAACATTAACTTCTCTCGTCCTTCATACTTAAGGCATCAGTCACAACATTCGCCTTTCCAAGATGATAGAAAATCTCACAGTTATAGTCTTTGATCAGTTCCAACCATCTTCTTTGCCTCATATTCAAGTCTTTTTGTGTAAAGATATACTTCATACTTTAATGGTTAGTATATATCTCACACCTTTCTCTATAAAGATAATGTCTTCAAATCTTCAGGGCAAACACCACCGCAACCAACTCCAAGTCATGAGTCGGATACCCTTTCTCATAATCTTTTAATTGACGTGATACATATGCGATAACTCTGTCGTTTTGCATAAGCGCACAACCTAGTCCTTTATACGATGCATCACTATACACTACAAAATTCCCTGTATCATCAAGCAATTACAACACAGGTGCTAAGCTCAATCTCTTCTTCAATTCGTAAAAACTTTCCTAACACTTCTCCGTCCAAACAAACTTAACTGCCTTCCGGGTTAAATTCGTCAACGGGGTCGCGATCTTAGAAAAGTCCTGAATAAAACGCCTATAGTAACCCGCCAACCCTACGAAACTCCTTATCTCTAACGGTGTCTTCGGCTGATCCCAGTTTATTACAGCTTTAACTTTTGATGGATCTACAGAAATTTCGTCTTTATAAATAAGATGCCTGAGAAACTGTACACGTTCCAACCAAAACTCACATTTTTAAATTTTTGCATACAACTTCTCTTTTGTCAATGTCTCCAACGTCACTATTAAGTGTTCAACATATTCTTCCTTGGTCTTAGAATACACCAGGATATCATCAATAAGCAGCCCCAATAATTTATCTAAGAATGGTTTAAACACCATGTTCATTAAATCCATGAATGCTGCAGGTGCATTGGTTAAACCAAATGACATAACCAGAAACTCGTAATGACCATACCGATTTTTAAATGTCGTCTTCGGTACGTCTTCTGGCCTCACCTTCAATTGATGATAACCACTCCTCAAGTGTATCTTTGAAAAATAGCTCGCACCCTTCAGTTGATCAAACAGGTTGTCGATTCTTGGAAACAGATACTTGTTTTTAATTGTGACCTTATTCAATTCTCTATAATAAATTTAGAGCCGAATCGATCCATCCTTCTTCTTAATAAATAATACTGGTGCTCCCAATGGTGATATTCTCGGCTGGATATACTTCTTATTGAGCAATTCTTGCAATTGAACCATCAACTCTTTCATCTCCACCGGGGCAATTCTGTATGCTGCCTTAGATATCGGGACTATTCCTGGTACTAAATCAATCAAGAACTCGATTTATCGATCTGGCGGAATACTCGGCAAATCATCTGGAAATACGACTGCAAAATCTATTATGATATGTATCTCTTCTAAATTTACACTTTTCTTTTGTGTATCAACAATGTAGGCTAAGTATCCTACACATCCTTATCTTAACAACTTCTTGGCTTGCATCACCGTCAGACAAATTGCTTGCCGCGGTGATTTGCTTCCATAGAACACAACCTTTGACAGAGTCATAAGGTTAACACACTTCCTTTGGAAATCAATTACGACTCTGTAATTGAATAACCAATCCATTCCCAGTATAACATCAAACTCGCCCAGTCTAATTGGTATCAAGTCTAACCTCATCACTTAACCTTTTATAACCACTCTAAAATTCTTATATATGAATCTAACAGGAATCACTTCCTTATTTGCAATCTCTATGCTCAAAGGATAATCTAATTCTTCCTAAGGCAAATCTAAGTTTTGAGCAAATTCATCAGATGTAAATGAGCAAGTAGCACCCGAATCGAACAATACATAAGCATTAATACTATTAATCGGAATGATACCTGACACCACATCCCTAGACTGAACAATATCCTACATAGTCATATTGAAAGTTCTCGCAGTAGGTCAGTTTGACTGTGCTGGTCCAGTGATAGTCAATGCACCACCACCGTTGTTGTTTCCCTTTCCTCCACTTGCACTCCCCGCTGGCTTCTTAGGGCAATCACGAGCCATGTGATCCTTCGAAACACAGATAAAACATACTCCTTTCTTTGGGATAAAACAGTTCGGTGCAATGTGTCCCTCCTTACCACAGTTGAAACACACTCTTTCCCTTCAAACATACCCCAATATAGTACTTTCCACAAGTAACACAAGCTTCAAACTTTTTCTTCTAATGACTTCCTTGATGTCTTCCTGTAGTCAAATTCTCGTTCCATTTCCTCTTCTGATTGTTACTTCCAACATTACTCCCACCAGCCTTATTCTCGTTATCATTCTTCCTATTCTTCTATTCTTGGTTGTACTTGGTCAAGGCATCGCTTCCACCTTCTGCGATAATTGCCTTTTCCAGTACAGTCGTAAATGTATTTAACTGGAACATTGAAACCTTGCTATACAGCCAGGGTTTTAATCCTTGTTTGAACCTTCTCGCTTTACGTTCATCAGTATTGACTTGATATGTGGCAAACCTTGCCAACTCGTTAAACTTCGCATTATATCCTGGCACCATCATAGTTCCTTGCTTCAGCTCTAGAAATTGCACTTCCAACTGATTCTGAGAACTCGCTGGAAAGTACATTTCAAAGAACATCTCCTTAAATCTCTCACACGCTATCACTCCTTGTCCTCCACGAACTTTATTTGTTTTCCACCGTTAGCTAGCTTCGGACTTCAGCATGAACCTCGCGAATGCAGTCTTCTGATCTTCATTAACTCTAGCAACGTCGAACACCTTTTCCATTTCCATGATCCAGGTTTGGGCTTCCACTAGATTCATAGACCCTTGAAACTCTGGCGGTCCAACCGCTTTGAAGTCCATAAAGGTCGTAACTTGAGCTTGCGGATGATTCGTAAGTTCTCCCGTCAACAAAGTTACCAACTGCTGCACCAGATTAGCGTTGGTCTCATTATTATTATTAGTAGACCCCTCAGGAGGTGCTTGTTGATGTGGTTGTCTTCTTCTAGGAGGCATTTTCTGTTAAAATATACGCTTATTAGTTCATTACTTAACTTCTTGGGTATTTGAAGTTTAACTTAAACATACCAAGATTAAAGATATATCACATAACATCTCAAATAAACTCTAATATTTTATTCATTCATAATGTTTTAAAACATACTAAAGATATCATATCTGCTATAAACATCCACCTTCCTGAACTAGACTAGTTTCAGGATTACATACTCATACTATCCCTTTATTTATCTCAAGATAAGGGATTCGTAACTTATTTATTAACATAATTAACCACATATTATTATCACTCTTATTCTATCAAGGCATATTAAGACGTCGTAAAGCTTCACGACTTTCCTCCTACATGATACGATAAGTCATTCTACGATCCATCACGAACCACAACGAGTCTTCAAATTGAGGTGGGTAATAATGGACTCGATCCTGGGCCCTATCAATTGCAGAATTAAAAGCATAATCCATCTCCTTCATCTTGGCTTTCTTCACTTGTACTTTAGCCTCATCACGATCTGCACGTTGGGTCGCCTTCATCCAAGCGTCCCCTGCTCTTGTACGCTTAGCTGATTCCTCTTTGAAGTCATCTTTCAACTTCTCAATGTCAGTCTTCATCTTCTCGTTCACTGCGAATAGGTCTTCATGCTAACCCTTAGTATGAACTAGATCCCATTCTGTGTTTCCAAGTTTTGAGTCAAGTTCCTGAATCTCTACATCCTTCTGCTCTAACGCAACGTGATGCATATCAACCATCTCCTTCAGTTCCACATGTAAATCTATGTTCCGGTCGTACACAGCATCATACATCTCAGCCGATATGGAGTTTGGTGGAAACTCCACTAGATCCTCCTCCTCACCATCCTCTTCTTTCTCCTCAGGACTATCCTCCTCGGGAACGGTCACAGGCTCATCCTCCTGGATCAACTGTTCCCGCACTACGTGAATATCCCGGGGTTCATTGTCTATAGGCACCTGAGGTATCACCTCTCTAGCTGGACTGGATCCTCCTTCGTCAGACATCCTGACAATAAAATATTTTAAATTTTACTTAACATTATCGATACTCGCGAGCACATAAGTTATTAACACATAGCACATAATGTCTTTTATTATTTAGCTTCAATGGATGCTTTATTCCACTTCTTAAAACCCGATAAGAGTTAGAGACCTCTATATTTTCTGACTTCTTAAAGGCTACTTCCTAAGGTTTTCCGCACCTAAGGTTCATAACCTGGCTCTGATACCAACTTGTGACACCCCCAAATCCGGGTACTTCATTTCCACCGAATTTGGTGCTCACTATCAAAATAATTACATCTAACTACCCATAGTAAAGGATAAAACATTAAATAACTTTAAACAATAATCTTTCCCATTAAAGGGTTACATCATCTCATAAACAATCCCAGGTAACCTAACCTTAAATTATTACATCAGTTTGCAGAATACATTATAAAATAAAACAAGTCTTATAACTTCATGCATTTAAATAAACTTTAACTAATTATTCATCACTTAGACATCTTGCCCTTTCCCTTGCTAGAAGATGGCTCATCACCTCTTTCGACTTTAGCTACATTGTTAATTGCAAGAGTGAGTAAATAATTTCTCACTGACATAAAGAATAGTAATAATAATTATATTAAAATGAACAACGAATGTTGTACAATAATGAACTTGTTCTACGGATAGAAACAGAAACAAGTTTGAACTTTTAATATCTGAGGGTCTTATTGTAGCGCCCCCATATTCGGGTATCTTCCAACCCGACAGATGGTGCTATACCGTACAACATTCATACATTCATTCAATTGAAAAGTCTCAAAGAACGAACATAACTTCTATATATTTAAATTTCCCAGGTTCTATACCCATTACAAAGATTCTTTGTCATAATATCAATTACATTACAACAATAGACCTATACTATTACAAGACAGCTTAGTAATCTACCTTAGCTTTTCCTTTATCCTTTTTCGATCCTTCGGGACGTTCACTCTTAGCTGCATTCATATGGTTCAAGCAAGAATGAGCATAACTAGCTCAGCAAGTATAACAATTTAATAACAACATGCTTGACACATACAAATCGTATATCTTCAATAACTGAACAATAGTTATGAAGTACTATTGATAACTCAAAATAGCACTCCATCTTTTCTTTCAAAATGTTTTACAAGAATAACAATATTTAATAAAACATTCACTCCTGTCAAAGACCTCGAGTGTTCATTCTTTATTGGAAAAGGACAACCCGGAAGAAAGTCCGTAAGCCCGATATTACTTACGAGCACTTCTAGGTGATTAGCCTATTGTACTCTATGTTGATCAACACTACAGCCATTAAACGTATGCACGTTTAAGCATTTGGCAACCTCACGTGCCTGTCGTTTTACCGACAAAACATTTGTTTAACATTTCAGTTCTCTTTTGAAAACCATATCTAGTAGTTGACAAAAGATAACAACATTTGATAATACATGAATAGATTATCAATACATGAAGTCTAGCCAAAGGAATTGGCTTTAACTTCAACACACTTCAATTCATGCAAAAGAATACATGAACTTCAAAAACTTGTTCAGATTGAACTAAGATAAGAGTTAGAATACTTGCCTTTAGCGTCTGCTACGGTATATTAACTTTATGTTTAAGTCGTTCAAGTCTCTACAATACATGATCACATAATGCCTTACATTAGGTCATATATAATCAAGTATGTATATGACTATATCATATACTTCATTTCAATCTAATTGTGTATTCGATTCAGTTACTCTTCGTTCTGATTTATCATTATCCTTGCATTTATATTCGACTAGGTTATCTAAACCTTTATACAACATCCTTAAGGTTTAACAAAGTTTAAACAATGTTACATTACATTCCTTAAGTTGTGTTTACTTTTTAATCAATTAGCTTTCTTTTCTTTGTACTTACAAACCTTCATTATTATCCTTGTTCTGAGACTGGCGCTGCGACGCCAGCTTTATACTTACATCTCACGCTGCGGCGCGAGCTTATAGCATCACTGTCCCGGACTTGGCGATGCGGCGCCACTCTTCAGAGGATTTTGGTACTATACATGGCGCTGCGGTGCCACATATTATACTATGGTTCGAGCTGTGGAGAACTCTTGCAGTGTGCTTGAACATTGTTCCGCGCTGCGGCGCGACTCATTTTGCCTAGGGTTGGCGCCGCATCGCCAACTCTGTGCACCAGAAAATAAATTCAGTTTGTGAATTTTGTGAACTTCTCGGACACCTAACTTATTTATTATAAGTTCTCATTGACTCGTTCAAAAGCCTAAGGTTCACAAATTACGTAATCTACATGTTCATTCAAGAATTTTATCTATTTGACTTCGTTTGCTAAAAATTCACCTATTTGTTCATTTTTAACGAAAACGATAAATGTTCGTGAACGTTAAATGCTCGTTTCTTCGTTTTAAGTCGAAATCCGATCATTTTCGAGTCCGCAACTCTTAAATGCAAAATATAACTTGCCTCTATTGGAAAACAACGGTTTCGTGATCAAACACAAAATTTGACTTCCATTCCGAGAATTTTACGAATTCGACATTTATCGTCCAATCGTGCAAATTCCGGCAATTCTTCATTCTTATGATTTGTTCAACATTACAAATGAACTTTATTCATCATGTGAACATCTTAACATACTTAATACAACAACTTATATTCATTGTTGGATTTTGACTTATTCTTCATGAGCTTATAACTTGTCAAATTATAATCTACTTAAGATTTGATTATTCATGACTTATGATAATTAGAGTTTCTTAATCATCATACTTCACATGTTCTTCACATATAACTTTACTTATGATTCATAGGATCATACAAGTCCTTTTACATCCTTATTACTTCTCTTAATAAACTCATTACCAATTCATATTTTCATACTTAACATTCAAGGTTAACTTATAATAAGTTTATAACTTTTATAAGTTCACATGACTTATTGCCAAATTATGTGGCTTAAGTTCATGACTTATTCATTCTTCTTGCTTCTTATCATTCATGTTTCTTAATCCATCTTTTCTTATCAACCTATCATGGTAGAGATAGAAGATAATGGAGAAGAAGTCTTACTTTTATGTAGTCTTGGTAAGGTAGCTTGCTTCTTCTTCTTATTTATGGAATGACTTATTGATAGCTTATTCTCTCTAACACTTAAGCACTTTTGGAATGTTGGATTATTTGAACAAGTGTTAAATGGCTTGTAAGCCTCCTATATTTATAGAAATTGTAAAGCTAGGGTAGTTTGGTCTTTAAATCATCCCACCTCCTTAAGCCACCTCCTTAATATTCATTACTTAGTTAGCACTCTCTTATCCTTCAAAGTCTTGGTAATTACTCCTAAGCCTTGGTCACCACACTAACTTGGTCACCACAATAACCATATTAATATGGTTTGCCCCATGGGTCATACAACTCTTGGATTCTAGTTTGGGCTTACATTAAATCAATCTTTGGGCTTTGCATTAATAAACACTAGTTTGTTCATTCATTAATAGTTGGGCCTCTCCCTTTAATTCACTTGGACTTGTATATAATTGTTAACCAATCTTCCAAGTCCATTAACATTTCTTAATACATATTGTTGATGTATTATTTTCGTATTCTAATTCATATAGAATTTATATACGATATTTCATCCTTCCTACAAACTCGTATAATACTTAGTATTATACTTGTTTTCATTACTTTGTATAATACCAGAGTATCATACATTATTACTTATTCAATACTATTTCGCCTTCCTTAACGTTTATAATTTAAGTCTACAAGCGAATTATTACATTTTCCATAACTAGATTTTTATTACATAATCCATCTTACCTTGTTATTCCATCATTACGTATTTCTCGAAAAATCAAAATTATATCCCCAGCAAATACCGATGAATAGTGTTTTTAGAAATTTCTCGAAAAACTTTTATTTTCGTCTTGGAAATTCAAACACTTTAATTCATCCACGTAGCTCAAATACTACGACATTCTAACATCAATAGGTTATACAATGACAACCATCTTGATAACACAAGGAATATGATTTTGTTATTATTTAATTTAATAAAATCATTTTATAATAAAATTCGAATTTCTCGGTCGTTACATTCTTCCCCCTTATAAAGATTTTGTCTTACTTTAATCAAATAGATGAGGAAAATTTTTCTTCATCTTTTCTTCTAGTTCCCACGTTGCTTCTTCAGCATCGTGGTTCTTCTATAAAACCTTTACTGACGGTATTACCTTGTTCCTTAGAACTTGTTCCTTTCTATCAATGATCTGCATCAGCGACTCTTCATATGTTAAGTCTTTCTCGATATGAATCGGCTCATACTCGATTACAAGCTTGTAGTCTGACTTTTATGGATTTAATACAGATACGTGAAACATGTTATGTACTCGTTCTAGGTCTGGAGGTAATGCTATCATATAAGCTACCTCTCCCACCCGTTTTAACACCTCAAAAGGTCCTATAAACCTTGGACTTAACTTTCCTTTCTTTCCGAAGCGTATCTTTCCTTTCCAGAGAGATACCTTTAGAAACACATATGAGCCCACCTCAAACTCTCGACTTAGTCTATGTGAGTCCGCATACTTCTTCTGTCTGTCCTGAGCTGTGACGAGACGCATCCGAATTAACTTTACCACATCCGCTGTCTGCTGCACCAATCTTGGTCCTAGCATCCGGCGTTCTCCCACCTCATCCCAACACAATGGCGTTCTGCACTTCCTTTCATACAGAGCTTCATACGGAGGCATGCCTATGCATGCATGATAACTTTTGTTATATGCAAACTCTACTAGTGGTAGGTGATCATCCCAACTACCCTTGAAATCCATGACGCAAGACCTCAACATGTCTTCTAACGTCTGAATTGTCCTTTCGCTCTGTCCATCGGTTTGTGGATGATAAGCCGTGCTTAACCTCAGTTGTGTTCCCAACTGTTCTTGCAAACTCCTCCAAAAGTTCGATTTGAATTGTGGATCACGATCTGACACAATCGATACCGGTACTCCCTGTCTGGAAATGATTTCCTTAACATAGAGTTTAGCTAACTGGTCTAAGTTATACTTGACCCTAATTGGCAAAAAGTGAGCCGACTTCGTCAACCGATCCACTATTACCCAAATCGAATCGTACCCTTTATGCGTCGTCGGAAGTCCCACCACGAAGTCCATCATGATATGCTCCCACTTCCATTCTGGAATCTCCAATGACTGTACTAAGCCACTGGGTCATTGATGTTCGACCTTAACTTTTTGACAAGTTAAGGACTTACTCACATACTCTGATATTCCTCTTTTCATGTTTGGCCACCAAAAACCCTGTCGAAGTTCTTGATACATCTTAGTGCAACCAGGATGTATCGAGTACCTCGAACTATGAGCTTCTTATAACCAGTGCTCCTTTAATTTCATCTCATTCAAAACCCAAATTCTTCCCTCAAATCATAATAATCCCTCATTATCAAGACTATACTGAGCATCTTCATTTGGTTACACTCGTCCATCTTGAGTTGTACCTCCTTGACTCTGTCTACGATGCTAGATTGCATCTCCGTCACAAAGAGTAACTGCCCCGAATCACTCGGCATTTTTACTTCTATTTCCATCCTAGCCATCTCTGTTATTAACTCATTGTGAGCCATTAACATAGAAAACTTTTCCCGACCCTTCCTACTTAAGGCGTCGGCAGCTACATTGACCTTTCTACGGTGATACAAGATTTCACAATCATAATCCTTTATCAACTCTAGCCATCTTCTCTGTCTCATATTCAACTCCTTCAGAGTGAAGATATACTTTAGACTTTTATGGTCCGTATATATCTCACATTTTTCCCCATAAAGATAATATCTCCATATCTTTAGGGCAAACACTACGGCGACCAGTTCCAGATCATGAGTAGGATAAACGTTCTCTTAATCCTTCAACTGCCGAGATTCATACGCAACGACTTTTCCACGCTGCATAAGCATATAACCAAGTCCTCTATGCGAAGCATCACTATATACTACAATATTTCCCGTGTCATCTGGCAATCACAAAACAGGAGCTTCACTTAATCTTTTCTTCGGTTCTTGAAAAATGTCTTCACATTTATCCGTCTATACGTATTTCATCGTCTTCCTTGTAAAATTAGTCAACGAGGTAGCTATCTTTGAAAAATCTTAGATAAATCTTCGATAGTACCCTGCTAACCTTAGGAAACTCCGCACCTCAGTTGGCGTTTTCAGTTGTTCCCAATTCATTATTACTTCCACCTTCGCTAGATCCACTGAAATCCCCTCTTGGTCAATGACATGACCTAAAAACTGCACCTTTACCAGCCAAAATTCACATCTGGTGAATTTCGCATATAACTTCTCCTTCCTTAGTATCTCCAACACTAATCTTAAGTGTTCGACATGATCTTCTGGTGTCTTAGAATAGGCTAGAATATCATCGATAAACACCACGACGAACTTGTCCAAATATATTTTGAACACTCTGTTCATCATGTCCATAAATGCAGCTGGTGAATTCGTCAACCAAAATGACATCACCAGAAACTCGTAATAACCGTAACGAGTCCTGAATGCAGTCTTTGGTACATCTTCCTTCCTAACCATCAACTGATGATACCCCATCCGCAAATCTATTTTAAAAAAATACTTTGCCCCTTTCGATTGATCAAAGAGATCATCGATCCTGGGTAATGAGTATTTATTCTTTATCATTAACTTGTTCAACTCCCGATAGTCGATACAAAGCCTTAACGACCCGTCTTTCTTCTTGACAAACAACATCGGTGCTCCCCACGGCGAAACACTCGGTTCAATATACTTTTTGTCCAATAGTTCCTGTAACTGAACCATTAGTTCTTTCATTTCCACCGGTACCATACGGTACGGTGCCCTTGAGACTGGTGCCGCTCCTAGCACATTGACTATAACAAATTTGATCTCCCTATACGGCTGTAAACCCGGTAACTTACTTGGAAATACCTCCATGAACTCGTTTACTATAGGTATTTGTTCCATGGTTGCTCCCACTCTCTGGGTATCAACAACATGGCATTTGTAACCTACACAACCCTTCCTTAAAAGTTTTATAGTTTGTATCATTGTAAGGAAAAAGAAACGTCCCGGCAATTTACTACCGTAAAATACTACAGGAGGTTGCTTCAACGTCCTGATTCTCACACATTTCTTTTGGCAATCTATAATTGCTCCATAGTTAATTAACCAATCCATCTTGAGAATTACGTCGAATTCTCCTAACTTTATCGGTATTAAATCTACCAATAACTTACAGCCACGTACATCTACACAACAAGTCCTATGAATATCTTCAACATGAATTATCTCTTCATTTGCTACCTTAATGTTCAAAGGTACAGGTAATTTTTTGGGAAATAATTCTAGTTGTCTAGCAAAATCACATGCTATAAACGAACAAGTAGCACCCGAATCAAATAGCACGTATGCATTTATATTGTTGATCGGAATAATACCTGCAACTACATCCCCTGATGCCACCGCATCTTGGACCGTCATATTAAAAGTGCAGGCCATTGATTTCCCCGGCTGAGCTGGACCACTAATAGCTAACTTACCGCTATTAGTTCCCTTATTTCCTTTTGTCCCCTTCTTCGGGCAGTTCTTTTCTATGTGGTTAGTTGATGATCCACATACAAAACATCCGTGATTTTTCTTCAGATTTGGACAGTTAGGCGAAATTTGCCCTTTCTGTCCACAATTATAACATACCGCCTTTCATTTGAGACAAACTCCTAAGTGAGTCTTCCTACAGGTTTTATAGGCCTCCATCCTCCTCTTAGAGTCCCCTTGTTTTACTCTGGTATTCCCAGAGCTAAAGCCCTTCCTCTTCTGACCATTGCTACTTCCATTGGCTCCCTCGGTCTTGGTTCCTCCATCAATCGTGCCCTTATTTTTCTTATCTTTGTGGTACTGGCTGAGAGCCTCATTCCCACCTTCGGTAATTATTGCCTTTTCTATTATGGTTCCAAAGGAAGTACTTTGGAACACAGAGATTCGGCTATAGAGCCAGGGTTTCAAGCCCTGCTCTAATCTTCTAGACTTTCTCACTTCAGTGTCCACTTGATGTGGAGCGAATCATGCCAGTTCATTAAACTTGGCAGTATACTAGGGAACTGTCATATCCCCTTGTCTCAATTCAAGAAACCTAATCTCCATCCTCCCTTGCATACTCGTGGGAAAATAGTTCTCGAAGAAAATCTCTTTGAACCTCTCCTATGTTAGGTTTCCTATATCGGCCCTAGCCTGGTTTGCCTCCCACCAGAAGTTGGCCTCTCCTTTCATCAAATAGGTTGAAAAGGAAACCTTTTGACCCTCCTCAATATTTGCTATTACAAATGCTTTCTCAATTTCTTTTACCCAAGTCTGAGCTTCTATAGGGTCCGTAGTTCCTTTGAACTCTGGCGGACCTACACTTTTGAAATCCTTAAAAGTAGTAGCTCGTACTACTCCAGGAATCACAGGTACATTAGCCCCTGTTCTATTAAATGCAACCGTTAAAAGATTGACGAACTCTTGCATTGGATTAACTGGACCACCCTCTGATTGGTTAACATTAGCGCCCTGATTTCGTTATCTCCTTCTTGGCGGCATTTTGCTCTTAAGAGAACAACACATCATTATTACTTTATTCTCGTTGGTTTGTTATTATTTGAAATAAAACAACAACTCATACTCATTACTCAAAATATTCAATAAAAAAGACTTATATTGATTCATAACTTGTAGTATAACACTACATTGTTTACATTACCCAGCCTTAGCTGATTACATTACCATCCCGCAATTACTTTCCAAAAATTGGGATTTACAAAAGACTACCCTTTGTTATACAAAAGAGGGTTTTACGCCACTACTAGATATGTAATATTTACATATCTATCTACTCTAGCTATTGCTAGACTACACTTGTCGTAGGGCATTCTCGAAATTCTTGCTGGCCAGACCGGCAATAAAATCTCTATTGATAGTGTGTCGGGTCTATCCTGCTTCTATCTGATATCCAGCTACTTGCTGCTGGAAATCTACATGAGAACTCCTATGTATATAGGACATCCTCTCCAACTTCCTCTGTTTAGTCTTTAGCTCCTGCTTGAGCTCAAAGACTTCACATTTCAGCTCTCGGACCTTGTCCTTAGCTAGAACTCTATCATCATGTTCCTCTTCCCACATTCCCTCCATGTTAGCCTTATCCTCATGGACAGCTTGGAGTTCTTCTTTCAACTCCTTAACCTCCTGGCAGTAATGGACATTCCTATCCAATACCGACATAAACAATGCCTTCATCGATTCCCCCGTAGACATTTCCTCCGTAGGTGGAACCTGGTCCTCTGTAGGTGGAACCTGGTCAAAGGACATCACGTCCACCTCCTCTTCTAGTATGCCATCAAATATAGACACGTATTCCAAATCGTCTGAGTCTCCAGACTCGATTGTCACCAACTCTGGTTCTACTGCTACGGGATTTGGTAGTATCTCTACCCGATTAACTGAATCCTCGCTCACTACGTGTATATCTCTATCCATATCATTTTCTCCTGACATCTACAATAAAACAATATAGTTTGATTAGTACACGTCAGTAAAATAATACAAATACATAACATAATATAATGCATTTTTATAGGGTTACTTTCTATCTTTTACTTCTGTATTCTTTCTTAAGGTTATGACTTAATGTTCTACTTTCCCCCTTAAGTTTTATAACCTAGGCTTTGATACCAACTTGTAGCACCCCCAAATCCTGGTATCTTCCAAACCGACAGATGGTGCTATACTATACAACATTCATACATTCATTCAATTGAAAAGTCTCAAAGAACGAACATAACTTCTATATATTTAAAGTAATATTTTTATTTCCCAGGTTCTATACCCATTACAAAGATTCTTTGTCATAATATCAGTTACATTACAACTGTAAAGTCCTCGAACCCGGATACTTGAAACCCGAACTCGGTACTTCATGATACCGTTTCTATGAGCGAAAATATTACTAATAATAATAACATTAATATAAATTATAAACTAATCTTACCTTTATCAGAGTTTAATCCCAAGTACGTAACCATTACTATATGACACCGTAAACCTAATCTGTTTTCTTTCCTTTTCACTTGTTCTTGACCGATCCATCTGATTGTTCACACTTATCTGAAAACATTTAAATTAAGCAAGGATGATCATTTAAGTGCCCAACAAGTATTATATATATATATAAGCTGAAAGAATTTAAATGTTTTCTTTATAATATCCATTTACAAAAAGTCAATAGTTGTGAAGTATTCTGAACCGATATTAATAACATAACAACCCTCTTTCAAAATTTTGAAACTACGTACTGGCTATAAATAGGATGTAAGTGACATTCTATGAACATTGTTTTTATTTTCGAAAAGGTTTAGCAGAACTTCATCGGCAAACCATCATAACTTATGGACACGGGGGTGATCAGCCCGTTGTGCCCTGCATTGATCAATATTACATTACAAGAACGATGTTATCATTTATTTGGTCCGCCTTGGGCGCATAAAAGTTTTCCTGTGAACGGGATGTTCATATTTGTCAGGGTTCCAGACAAAAGATTTTATTTTATCCAAAAATAATCTATAATTCAACATATATGTATAACAAAGGTGTATCAACATGTTATTAAATACAATGATTATTCAAGTGGGAACACTTGTATAATCATTTCTAGAAATTAACGAACAGAATATATATTCATATACTAACATGTTGATAATCAAAGGGTGTATATAATATAGGTTTAACAATCTGTACATTAATAATAATAATTCTGAACTTCTCACTTCTGTCCATTGCATAAAGAAAATGCAAAGTTAGGATACTTGCCTGATGCACTGCTTACAATTCTCAACTCAGTTCTATCTTTCTATCACGACCTATCATTAATCAAATCATTCGTTCGATTAGAACAATATACCTTAACACATAGTACTGCATTTTGCAGTAAGCACATAACCTAATCACCTTATCACACATGTTCAACAATCATGGCATCATAAATAAACATCAACTCATTCCTAATCACATTGTCACACAACTTTAACTACCATTGAATCACAAATAAAATAGTTAACTAACTAAATTTCTAAGTCAAGATCAATTTCTGAAACATGTTGGGGTATCGACAACCATATCAGATAATTATCTAGTCTGAGACTCTATTCTGTATCTCAATATCCAAATAGATAACTTAAACAACAATCGTATTATTTTTCATGACCTTATAATAATTATAAATAATTATTACCATTTACCATAATTTTTTAAATGTCAGAATCATTATTAAATGATTTAAATATCAAACAATTCTATTATCATTAATATTTAATTAATATTAAACTATTAATGAAACCATTACCAAAATATTAAAGTTATTTATAATAACTCAAAATATTTTTTTAAAGTAATTATATTACCCTTAAATGATTTTTAAAACATCTAAAATCATTATTAAATAATTACCATTAATATTTAAATATTAATGAACTATTATCTAAATATTAAAAGTCATTAATTATAACTTAAAATATTTTTAATTCATTTATATCCCTTTTAAATGATTTTTAAATAAATAAAACCATTTTTAATCTATTTATTTAATATAATTATTAAATAAACTTAATATCATTAATATATCATTAATATTAAATTATTAATGAAATTATCCTTTAAATATTAAAAGTTATAGTTTATAACTTAAAATATCTTTAAACAATTTATTTTCATTTAAAATGATTATTATAATATTAAAATCATTTTTAAACTAATTTATTTAGTATAATTATTAAATAACTTTAATATCATTAATAATCATTAATTAATGAAATTAACCATTAAATATTAAAAGTTATATTTTATAACTTAAAACATTCTTAAATACCTTATTATTATTTAAAATAATTTTTAATATAATAAAATCATTTTTAATTCATTTATTTAATTCATTTAATAAATAACTTAACTATCATTAATATTAATTTATTAATGAAAATTATCACAAAATATTAAAAGTTATCAAAAATAACTCAAAATTATTTTCTAACACAATAATATAATTTTTCATGAATTAAAACTATTTTTAAATAATTTAACTAATATTGTAATTAAATAAATAAATACCATTTACATTCCAAAAATATTAAATATTTTCAAAATATACCCAAAATAATTAAAATATAATTTTCGGACATTAAAATAATTTTAAAAAATTTATTATGTATTTTTAATAATTAAAAACCATTTTTATGAATTTTTTATTAATTTCTGGAAATTATAAATAAAACTGTCGCTAAAGGACTATAGCGACACTTTCTGTCGCTATAGGTGTTCTTGAGGATTTTCAGATATGCATGACAGTGTGCTAGGGGGGTGGTTTGACCGGTTGTATCTCTTAGGATAATGTGTTTCTGGCCTTGCAATTAATTTCATGTTGTAGTATTTATGTAATACTACAACTTCATAACAAGTTTCGTGGCTAAACAACATCAGATCAGAGAGATTTAAGCTCTCCAAAAACCTGACAACGCTGTTCTTCAACATTCTGGGTTTAACAGATGTCGAGGTACCTACTTTGAGTCCATATAACTTGATGTTCGTATAACGTTTATATGATCTATCAACTCCAGTTTGTAGACAACATGTAGTACTACAATTACAAAGTACCATAACACAAAAACATCAAAACATCAGCAAGATCTGACCGGTCAAAGTTGGACACGGACACTGTTCTTAATTTTCCTGGGTTCGGTAATTTAACAGTTTTGGTCAACGGATTTTGACCGGCTATAACTTCCGATCTACAATTGATCTGGCCTTGATTCTTGTTGCATCTTAAAGGGCACATTACAGACTACATGTTACAAGCTTTAAACATCAAAAACACTTAATATACACAGATTTATAAGATCTGCCATTTGGCTATAAAACAAAAATTTTCCTATTTCCAGATTTGCTAAAAATTCAAAATAATGAACTTTGATGTTATGGGTCATTGATTTAACAACCTAGAACATCAATTGACACCTTATTACACAACTTTCAACAATCAATTGCAACATTTAACAACAATCGAAGAATTTCTAGAATTAGGGTTTTTATACCTTTATGCTTTGATTTTTGATTTTGTGTTGCTGATTTGTTTTGGGCTGTCGTGGGGATGATCTTAGGGACTGAAAATCTTTCTATTATCGTGGGTTTGAGTGGAGAGAAAGGGTTTGGGGTGTTTGGTACAAAAATGTCTAACTAATGTCCACTTCTCTCTCTTCAATCTATATAAAGTCAAGTATGATGCATGAATATGGATGATCTATGGCTTGTTGCTGACAATTAAAGTCAAGAGAGTTGGTAGGAGTTGTTAGGGTTAGGTCACCAACTCTCCATCTTGGCAAGATTTGCAAGAAATCCTCAATTATGCAATAAGGGCAAAATGGTCAATTGATAATTCATTTTAATGGTATTATGATAACTTGTCAAACCCTTAGGGTGTAGGGTTTGTGCCAATTTAGGTTTTATAAGCAAACAAAATCTAGGATTTCCAATTTAGGGTTTGTACAATAAAATAAAATAAAATAAAAAACTAAAATTTTAGTTTCTAAAAATACCAATTAGGGTTTACTAATTTAATTTAGATCCTTAATTATAGCAAACAAAATCTTAAACCTTAGGGTGTAGGGTTTGTGATAATTTAGGTTTTATAAGCAAACAAAATCTAGGATTTCTAATTTAGGGTTTGTACAATAAAATAATAAACTAAAATTTTAGTTTCTAAAAATACCAATTAGGGTTTATTAATTTAATTTAGATCTTTAATTATAGCACTTTTCTAATTAGGTTTAAGCAACACTAATTAGCATCTCATTTCCCAAACTGGCAATTAGGATTTACAATAAGCAATTTAGGATTTCTAACTTTTGAAATTAGGGTTTATAATACAGAAAATTAATAAGGATTTTGAATAATTGCGATTCTCCCTAATTAGGGTTAATACATATATCACTGATCATAAATCACATTATCGTGATTACATAACGACTTAACCAATTCTCAAAGTCGTGAATGACTTTCGCATTAAGGTGTTTCAAATCAATTAGGGTTTCAAGAAATTAATTTAGGGTTCTAGATTTTAGGGTTTTAATTTACTAATTAGATTCACCTTAATTAGTAATTAAAGTCTATCATACTTGATATTAATCATAGTAACACTATTTCTGACTGATCAAACATCCGGTTTTGGTTTCCGGATTAGGGTTTTCATCCATAGTTAGGGTTTTCTAATATCTAGAAAATATAAATACAATCTAGGGTTTTAATATTTATAATTAGGGTTTCCTAATTAGCATATCATGAAGCAGCACATAACATATATCACATAACACAGTTATATAATAGCCTTAAACTCACAATTGAGTTTCAAAATTAGGGTTTTCCCATAGTAAAACTAGAGTTTTCAAATACTGCACCACAATTACTCAATCATTACTAGCTCACATACATACAGTACATATCTATAGCACTGAAAAATCAAAATATAATTAATATAATAATATTATCATCATTATTCCTTATTCCAGAACCAGAAATAGGGTTTATTAAAATATTATTAGAGTGTAGTTGTAATATAATAAAACTGTTCTACACATTAACATTGCACACCTAACCATACATATCTATAACACTGACAAATAATAATATTATATTATTATTCTCATTCCATGATCAAAACCCAGAATTAAGATTTGGATTCCATATCTGATTTATCTTGCATAAATAACATTCTTAATTAAGTTAAAATATTTAATTTAACATCCTGAACAAATTCATATAATGAAATAATCATTATAATTATTCTAAATTCATTTCATATATTATTTAAATAATATAAGATTATATTTTCATAGAAAATAATTAATAAAAACATTTCTATCTTAAAATTAATTATTATAAGAATATACTTTATAATAATCAATAATTCTAAAATAAATTTACTTGTAAATATTCATGTAATATATTTTTTTTATTTACCACATAAATACATATACACAATATTTTGTACAAATCCTCATCTTTTAAATAAAAAAAAATTATACGCAAAATTTCAGTTTTATTTATTTAGAAAATATCGGGTTATCACATTCACCCTCCCTTATAAAGATTTCGTCCCCGGAATCACCACTTTAAAACCTATACATACCAGGGTACATAGCATAGACAATCATTACAAATAGATCTCGATCATGATTGATCGAATCGTTCTTTAACTATTACATAAAGCTTGTCTTTCTGATTAAACGGAAATTTGATTTCTAAAAGAACTCAAATTCCTCCTTCAAAAGTAATTTATAAAATAATTTATTATTTATGTAAAAATAATATGTGAGAAAATAAAATTGGTTCGAGTAATACCTGGAGTTGCATCCCCGGCTGCCACGATATCTTGAACGTCATGTTGAAGACGCTTGTAGTTGGTTCTGTTGATTCGTTCGTTGTTGTTGGTCCCGTTGCCGCCAATGTCCTGCTGCCTTTTCTCCGTATTCGCATTATTTACCTCCATTCTCTTTCTTGAACAGTCTCCCACCTTATTTTCCATTGATCCACACTTGAAACACCTATTTTACATTCTTAGATTGAGACAATCGGGAGAGATATGTCCCTTCTGCCCGTACTTACAGCATACAAACTATTCTTGCAAACATTTCCCGGAGTAGTTCTTTCCACAAGTCATTACACCTCCTGCTTTTTCTTTTTCACACCTTCTTGCTTCAATTCCAGAAATTTCACCTCCATTCTAGCCTGTATACTAGTAGAAAAAAAATAATTTTAGAAAAATAAAGTCTTAAACCTATCCCATGCTACAACACCTGCTCTTGCCCTCGTCTAATTTGCTTTCCACCAAAAATTTTGCCTCACCCTTCATCATGCAGGTGGCAAAAACGGTCTTTTGCCCCTCAGCTACCCTAACTATCATGAACACCTTTTTAATTTCCTTAACCCAAGTTTGGGCTTTTACAGGGTCAGTCGTACCTTTAAATTCTGGCGATAGGACCGCCTTGAAGTCTTTAACGTTCGACGTTTGATTATCTGGTTGATCTTTCGCGGCTGGTATTCCGTTCTGAACAACTTGATCGTCCATATTCGCAAGTTTCGGTATTGAGTCTGGTTGTCCTCCAGCTTTGTTGACAGATTCTTCTATCCTTTGATTTCTTTTTTTTTCTTGACGGTATTTTCATAAATTATTCTTACACACTAAGCCTTATCGTAAACGCTTAACATATCACACAAAATTTTCTTCTCAAATAATTATGTATTTAAAATATTAGATTTTTAAAAACTCGGTCTACTGTAATAACCAGTGACCCAATAAATATCTACTATCTTTATACCAAATTATTTCATTAATCCAACATAGACTCATATTCATATCACTTGATATGCCATAGCACATTCTATTTTAAACATTCGATATCCCTTTGTGACTTCAAAAGTCGGGATTTACAACTTTGTCCAACACAAAAGTTAAAAATATTTCATTACACAAATATACTTATCACATATACCACATAGAAACATACATATTTAGCTAATACCAATACTACTTATTTCTTTTGCTTTCACTAAAGATTAACTATTTAGTATCTTATCTATTCCCATTGTCCTCAATAATCCATTCACAATTAACTATACCTAGTTCATCGAACCACACTTATGAGTCCATAAACTTGTCACAGTTATATGAGTTTATGAACTTACCCTAGTCAGACCTTTGGCGTCCATTCGCTGAGGGATTCATAAACATTTCATATAACTATGAGTCAAGAATGTCACATAAGTATGAGTTTTAAGAACTCGTACTTAACCCTATGTTCTCTACCTATGACCTATCTATTTTTTTATACACATGAGAAAGGAATCACCCTCTTAACATGCATATAACAAATAGCACGACACAAACATTTCAATGATTATCAGTGTCAGATACTAAGTAGTTTTTACACCAAGTACAATTCCCCGCCCATACAAGGAATCATACAACTCAGCTGCCGACATGAGTCTTCATTGAAATCCCCACCTAATGTTAACCCCCCCCTTTTCCATTCGAATATCATTTAATCCGTATTCATAACCCTTTCTTGAATCTGTACCATTCACACAACAATCTTGCTTTAAACTTTCCAATCGTAAGATTGATTCTTTCTAGCTGTCATAATTTTATCAGATCACGGGGTGATCTCATCGAATATATAATGATTCAATTCTATGTCTTATTTGTTTTTTTTTACAATCTCCTTTCCATGCACTTTCAGTCTTTTAGACTCGATCTATTCACCATTACTGTTTAACTTTATTATCAGAGTTAGGAAACTCTATGGCTTAACAGCTCGCCGAGATTCATCTTTGAATCATACCAACCAACTAACTCTATATGAGTTATTTGTATTTTCAACGTTTCCCTCTGTTCTAAGGTTATAGCCTAAGGTCTAACCCACCTAAGGTTTCTAACCCTATAGCTCTGATACCATGATGTAAAGTCCCCGAACTCGGATACTTGAAATCCGAACTCGGTACTTCACGATACCATTTCTATGAGCGGAAATATTACTAATAATAATAACACTAATAAAAATTATAAACTAATCTTACCTTTATCAGAGTTTAATCCCAAGTACGCAACCTTTACTATATGACACCAAAAACCTAATCTGTTTGCTTTCCTTTTCACTTGTTCTTGACCGATCCATCTGATTGTTCACATTTATCTGAAAACAATTAAATTAAGCAAGGATGAGCATTTAAGTGCCCAGTAAGTATTATATATATATATAAATATAAGCTGAAAGAATTTAAATGTTTTCTTTATAATATCCATTTACAACAAGTCAATAGTTGTGAAGTATTCTGAACAGATATTAATAACATAACAACCCTCTTTCAAATTTTTGAAACTACGTACTGGCTATAAATAGGATGTAAGTGACATTCTATGAACATTTTTTTTATTTTCGAAAAGGTTTAGAAGAACTTCATCTGCAAACCGTCATAACTTATGGACATGGGGGTGATCAGCCCGTTGTACCCTGCATTGATCAATACTACATTACAAGAACGATGTTATCATTTACTTGGTCCGCCTTGGGCGCATAAAAGTTTTCCCGTGAATGGGATGTTCATATTTGTCAGGGTTCCAAACAAAAGGTTTTATTTTATCCAACAATAATCTATAATTCAACATATATGTATAACAAAGGTGTGACGCCCCCAAAATAGGTCCATTCCATCCAACCCATTTTGAGTCGTCAAATACATGGTACAGAAACAACTACAACTTTTACAACCCATAAACTGTGAGTTTGAATACAAACATTGTCATCTAGACAATATACATACCCAACTATGTCCTCAATACAATTATTGATATATTATTTTACAAAAATGGTGAGGACTACTAAACAACTCTCTCAAGGACCATCAATTCATACCCCGACTCGTACTCGCTATATTCTCGTCTCCTGAGAAGAAAAATGGAACAAAAAGGAAAAGGGTGAGCTCAACTAGCTCAGTAAAGAATATTATGACTAAGATAATATACAACAAATTATCGTTAGCCTTCAACAAAGAAAAAAATCTAATAGAATACAATAGACAACAAGTTTTAAATCAATATTCGCAGCGGAAAATATTAATTCATAGAAGAGTTACGTAGAGGATGAAATCTACTAATGTCTATGAATTTAACAGTCCATCAACAATATTTTTATCCCTGTAACATCAATCAATGCACATCTTGAATCATATATTCATTCTTGCACTACAGGCCAAGGATATTCATCTGTTGGTCATGTTCATCTAAACACATGTTCATCTTTGCACTACGGGCCAAAGATATTCATCAGAAATCATTCATCTTTGCGCTACATGCCAAAGATATTCAATAATAACATCCTTTAAAACTGAAGATGATAAAAAATATTTTTAAAGAAACGAATCCAGTGAAACAAAATGACAAGGATTAAGGATTAAGGATTCGTACTTTGTTTTATCCATGTCCAAAAATACCTCAAAAATAATCATAGTGGTGTAAAATTCAAGAATGATCAAAACATGGATACAATCAAAGCTAGTATCCACAATAGATATTTTGGACGAAAAGAAAAAAAATAATTTTTCTGTGAATAGTGTCGTATTCGTGAATAGTGCCGTATACGTGAATAGTACCGTATACGTGAATAGTAACTCCGGCACAAAAAGTTCCAAATTTGATAAAAACGTTCACCAATATTTTGGCATAATGATATTGAAGAAAATAATATCATTTAAGAAGAAAATAACATCCCTTACCTCAAAATAGCCGTACTTCTGACTGAATTTCGGTATAGTGCTGACAGAAACTCGCACCGTATAGCAACACTCAAAGTCTACTCACAAGAATACGCTCGATAATATAGAGAGAGAAAGAGAGAAAACTTTATTTCTGGTGTGATTTTCAATTCTAACTTAGCCCTCTATTTATAGGAAAATGTTAGAACGCCAAAGGAGACTAAATTAATATAATATTAATATTTACAAAACATTCAAGCCAACCACCAAGGAATCTGATTTTAGCCATCAAACACATGTTAAAGATGCCCACCAACCTTTGAAAAACGTTTTTGTTGAAAATAATAATTAAAACTTCCAAAAATCAATTATTTCGGAACTCCGGAACTTCAATAATTCACAATAAATAGCCCTTTTATTAGAAAATTCGAATCTCGCGACTTTTAATAGGAATTTCAATTCTCTACAACTTTGCAGAAGAAAGTTTTTCCAAATTCCAAATAGAAATTGACTGAAATCTACAAACGGGCGATTTTACAGTCTATACTCAATTTTCGGTCAAAAATTATGTCCACCGACACACAAAACATGTGTTAGACATTTAATGCCACAAAAATACTCTACCTCCTCATATACTCATATATCTCGCATTCATTGTAAAAATATCATCGTTAATATATTATTAAAATAATATATTTAAATGAATTATTTTATCAGAAAAAGATAAAATATTAATTTTCAACAATTGTCACATTAAAAATTTTCTCCATCTATATCCACATAAAATAAATATTTTCTTTATCATAATAATCAATAATTAATTATTAAAAATAATATTACAGAATCACAGTACTGACAACCAGGCCGTTCCCAAGATAGAGGGGGCTTTCCAATAAGGATTTCTCCTTACTGGCGCGCAATTAGATGACCAAACCTCTCCTTGACAGAACTTTCTAGACATTGCCAATAATGTTATCTGATAATATTATTCAAATAATATGAATTATTGATCTGATAATGGAAAATACTGTGCAATGACAATTATTGAAACAATAATAATATAAATATCAACGCAGCAATTATTGAATCAATAAAGTAATGAACAGTAACTCCTGTAGCAATTATTTAGTAGTGCCTTCTTACGTAAGGATCAATAATTCAAAATACTGTGCAATACCGTGTGCTACTGTGCAACAACGCGTATTACTGTATTTTAACCACCGGGTATTCTAACAGTGTAAACGGTACCAACTACGCCGTTATTTTTAAACAACTTATATTTTTCGTTTTCTTCCTCCAATCGCTTTTCGTTATGGGGCCCACACATGACTGCGCCGTCGTACGAATATTCCCCGACAGTACGAATATTCCACGACCAAACGAATATTCCCCGACAATAATGAATATTTTATAACCACTTGCTTATTTTGAAACATTTGCGTATTTTACCCATAACTATCCACATTAATCAAATCAACCCTTACTATTCAAAATAATAATTAAAGGAATTTAAATTTCGTTTATTAATTATTTGGGGTCTTACAAAAGGTGTATCAACATGTGATTAAATACAATGATTATTCAAGTGGGAACACTTGTATAATCATTTCTAGATATTAACGAACAGAATATATATCTGAATTATCATATACTAACATGTTGATAATCAAAGGGTGTATATAATATATGTTTAACAATCTGTACATTAATAATAATAATTCTGAACTTCTCACTTCTGTCTATTGCATAAAGCAAATGCAAAGTTAGGATACTTGCCTGATGCACTGCTTACAATTCTCAACTTAGTTCTATCTTTCTATCACGACCTATCATTAACCAAATCATTCGTTCGATTAGAACAATATACCTTAACACATAGTACTACATTTCGCAGTAAGCACATAACTTAATCACTTTATCACACACGTTCAACAATCATGGCATCATAAATAAACATCAACTCATTCATAAGAACATTGTCACACAACTTTAACTACCATTGAATCACAAATAAAATAGTTAACTAACTAAATTTCTAAGTCATGATCAATTTCTGAAACATGTTGGCGTATCGACAGCCATATCAGATAATTATCGAGTCTGAGATTCTATTCTGTATCTCAATATCCAAATAGATAACTTAAACAACAATCGTATTATTTTTCATGACCTTATAATAATTAAAAAATAATTATTACCATTTACCATAATTTTTTAAATGTCAGAATCATTATTAAATAATTTAAATATCAAACAATTCTATTATCATTAATATTTAATTAATATTAAACTATTAATGAAACCATTGTCAAAATATTAAAGTTATTTATAATAACTCAAAATATTTTTTTAAAGTACTTATATTACCCTTAAATGATTTTTAAAACATCTAAAATCATTATTAAATAATTACCATTAATATTTAAATATTAATGAACTATTATCTAAATATTAAAAGTCATTAATTATAACTTAAAATATTTTTAATTCATTTATATCCCTTTTAAATGATTTTTAAATAAATAAAACCATTTTTAAACTATTTATTTAATATAATTATTAAATTAACTTAATATCATTAATATTAAATTATTAATGAAATTATCCTTTAAATATTAAAAGTTATAGTTTATAACTTAAAATATCTTTAAACACTTTATTTTCATTTAAAATGATTATAATAATATTAAAATCATTTTAAACTAATTTATTTAATATAATTATTAAATAACTTTAATATCATTAATAATCATTAATTAATGAAATTAACCATTAAATATTAAAAATTATATTTTATAACTTAAAATATTCTTAAATAACTTATTATTATTTAAAATGATTTTTAATATAATAAAATTATTTTTAATTCATTTATTTAATTCATTTAATAAATAACTTAACTATCATTAATATTAATTTATTAATAAAAATTATCACAAAATATTAAAAGTTATCAAAAATAACTCAAAATTATTTTCTAACACAATAATATAATTTTTCATGATTTTTCATGAATTAAAACTATTTTTAAATAATTTTAATATAATTTTCCAATATAATTTCATTCATGTTTCTTAATCCATCTTTTCTTATCAACCTATCATGGTAGAGATAGAAGATAATGGAGAAGAAGTCTTACTTTTGTGTAGTCTTGGTAAGGTAGCTTGCTTCATCTTCTTATTTATGGAATGCCTTATTGATAGCTTATTCTCTCTAACACTTAAGCACTTTTGAAATGTTGGATTATTTGAACAAGTGTTAAATGGCTTGTAAGCCTCCAATATTTATAGAAATTGCAAAGCTAGGGTAGTTTGGTCTTTAAATCATCCCACCTCCTTAAGCCACCTCCGTACTATTCATTACTTGGTTAGAACTCTCTTATCCTATACTTGGCCATTACTTCAAAGTCTTGGTCATTACTCCTAAGTCTTGGTCACCACACTAACTTGGTCACCACATTAACTTGGTCACCACAATAACCATATTAATATGGTTTGTCCCATGGGTCATACAACTCTTGGATTCTATTTTGGGCTTACATTAAATCAATCTTTGGGCTTTGCATTAATAAACACTAGTTTATTCATTCATTAATAGTTGGGCCTCTCCCTTAAATTCACTTGGACTTGTATATAATTGTTAACCAATATTCCAAGTCCATTAACATTTCTTAATACATATTGTTGATGTATTATTTTCGTATTCTAATTCATATAGAATTTATATACGGTATTTCATCCTTCCTACAAACTCGTATAATACATAGTATTATACTCATTTTCATTACTCCGTGCAATACCGAAGTATCATACATTATTACTTATTCAATACTATTTCGCCTACCTTAATGTTTATAACTTAAGTCCACAAGTGAATTATTACACTTTCCATAACTAGATTTTTATTACATAATCCATCTTACCTTGTTATTCAATCATTAAGTATTTCTCAGAAACTCAAAATTATATCCCGAGCAAATACCGATGAATAGTGTTTTTTAGAAAAATTTTCGGAAAACTTTTATTTTCGTCTTGCAAATTCAAAGACTTTAATTCATCCACGTAGCTCAAATACTATAACATTCTAACATCAATAGGTTATACAATGAAAACCATCTTGATAACACATGTAATATGATTTTATTATTATTTAATTTAATAAAATCATTTTACAATAAGATCCGAATTTCTCGGTCGTTACACTTATGACCACAAACTTTGTCCACGGTGTTTAGGTATTACTACCCCAACCTTAACAATTAATTAGACTGTACAGACTCTCCTTAATGTACTTAGGGGGATCAGCCCGTTTGTATCATGTATTGTGCACAAACATCTAAACGTTACACGTACAAAATCCCCTATGTTAGGTTTGTTCTACTCGGTTTGAATTTAGAATTTTTGCACTAAAGGAAGTTTAGTTTGGAACTAGCTTATCAGTGTTTCTAGAATTTTAGAACACTTATTCAATTTCCATCAATAAAGGTTTAATACAAGAATGTATAACTGAACAAGGCTATCAAAGTCAAAGATCGGATATTAACAATATATAACTGAATAAACATGATACATATTTAAAGTACTATGTTCAAAAGAGTTAAAACAATCTCATTTGAATCAACGTATTAAAACAATATATGCTTTGTATAATAATTATAAAAGTAAAATTTGCTCGATGTAACGAATTAGGTTACAAGAGCTTAATCAATCATATATAAGAATAGAATCAATAATATTGTTGAAAAGAATTTAGGAACTTGCATTCATTAATAAAAGAATGAAGTTAGAAAGCTTGCTCAATGTAAAGAGTTAAAGTTTAGAAACTTGCACAATTATGAAAGTAGAGTTAGAGAACTTGCACAATTATGAAAGTAGAATTAGAGAACTTGCCTTGTTTGTAAACTACACAAATGTAATATAATCTTCAATTACCCTACATACATCATTAAAATTGCAACAACAATTAGTTGTATGAACATTAGCTTTAGGCATTTAAACCATCATTTAGGTCATAACCCTAACCTAGAACCAAACCATTTAGGTTAACATGCTTCACGCCTCTAAAATCACACATTCATAAACATAAACCTTATCGTTTATCTACAACTTTTGAAAACATCACTTTTAGTTTCATTTTATAACTTATTTAAATAATTACATTAAACCTTCACACTTTGAATTACAACATCTTACAATCTGTTATTATTGTCCATTTTATATTTTAATATCCTTAACATGCATGCTAAACTAATACAAGTCTGTTACACATGAGTTGTAATTAAGCAGACTGCACTGCCTGGGCTCAAGGCACAGCGCAGCTGCGCTGTCCCTTACCTTGGCACCGACGCAGCTACGCCATTTTTTGCCTTGGCACCGGCGCAGCTGCGCTGGTGCACAGACAGAACCAAAAATGCAACAATAATGTTCTGTTTTTCCAACTAACACGAATTTCACCCTTAAGACAGTGAAATTAGCACATCCAATTGATATAAAACTAACACAAACATGTTTCCTCACATATTCATCAACTTAAAACAATAAAACATCAAATTAAACTATTTTAATTCCTTAAATTTCATGGTTTCTCATGAAAACTCCATTTTTGACACCTTTAGGGATTTCGATCATCACGAATTCGTTTCTCAATCAATTTACACGATTCCAATTACGTCGTTTTCGCTTCTTATCATACAAACTTATTCTAACATCAAATCACATAATACAACACATAAAGCATCAAATTTTATACTTTCTACGGCCATTTTCAAATATAAACACTGTTATTTTTTTAATTTTCTTTCCACAAACCAAATTCACGAATTTGATCACTAAAGATTACTTATGTATGATAATTATCAGATTATATATCCATATAATCAATAATCCAAACCCTAATCCAACAAAATTCCAAGTCACAAAGAATAGATATTTAAAAACTAAGAGTTAGAATTAGGAATATATTATACCTTTAATCCTTGATTTAGTAAAGATGATATTTCTAAAGCTTGCAAAGATGAATTATTGTTTGGCATGATCATTACCATTGGTAAAAATAATGAATATCCTTTGCCCGTAGTGCATGAATGATTCGTGGATGTGATAATAATGAATATCCTTGGCCGGTAGTGCGTGGATAATTCAGTGATGTGGATTATTTATTAAATTGAGTCTCAGCGATAAAATTGATGATAAAATTTTAAATCATAAAATATAGTAGATATTATGCTCTACTTGACTCTTCTAATGGATTGTTATTTCTGCTGCAGTTTTTGATCTAAAACTTGTTGTCTATTATATTCTATCAGTTTTATACTATTGAAGGCTAACGATAATTTATTCTACATTATCTTAGTCATAATATTCTTTACCAGGCTAGTTGAGCTCACCCTTTTCTTTCATTGTTCTCTTCAAGAAATGAGAATATAGCTGGGACTAGTCGGGGAATGAAGTGATGGTCCAGATGGTTGCTTTAGTAGTCATCAATATTCGGTGAAATAGTGTGATAATAATTATAATGAGGATTTCATTTGAGTTTGGATATTGTCTAGGAGATAATATTCATGTTAAAACTCTCAGCTTATGTTACACGACAGTTGTATAATTAAGGTTGTATTTGTATTATGTACCATGTATTTGGTCACTCAGAATGGGTGATGTATACCTATTTTAGGGGTGTCAAACTATGGTCAGGCGCTTCAGCTCTAACTTAGCGCTGTAGTGCGCCATTTACACTGGAGACCGGCGTTGTGGCGCTGCAGCATGCAGACAAGCCTGCTAAGCGGCGCTGCTTAATAGTTTATGTTTCTGCAGTTCGTAAAGAATACAGAATAGGGCCAATTTAGGCCAAAATTTCACACAAACAATGAAATCAATTTTACCCATATGTTCTAAACATAATATAAACATTCTATAACATTCTTAGCATGTTTTTAACCACTTAAGTCATATAAAAAATAAGATTTCAAACCATAATTTTTATATCTTTGTGAAACAATCTAGTTTTGACATTCTTAACGAAATCAACTAATACGAACTTGTTTTTCAACCAAATTAGTCCATACAAGTTTCGTTCTTTTCATTTTTAAATGTATAAACGTAATCATTCATCAATTTACCGATTAATATGCAATTTAAGTATGATTTTTTGTACTTATAAGCAATATTCATATATTTTTCACTTTAACTATAAAACTCGAATTAAACACAATTACATGGATTTGTTTACTCTAAAATACATATAAATCATATATAATTGAACTATACATGTTAATAAACATATAGAACATCATAAATCAACAATTCATAAAATTTAATTACAGAGTTAAAAATTGGTTTTCATAAAAAAACTTTAAGAACTTAAATTAAAAGTTTAGATTAAGGGATTACCCTTGATTTTTTTGCTTAAATATTCAAAGATGGCAAGAATCTTCTTTAATTCTCCAACTCCTTCTTTAATCTAACTATTATCTCAAATCTCTCTCGTTTTTCTCTTCGTGTTTGAGCTTTCCAGACTAAAAGAATTAGAATAAAATACGTATAAATTTAACTAGTGCGTACATAGGTAGCGGTTAGGCGTAGTATGGCCTTAACTGCTCCCATGTCCTCAAGACCATGTTTGGCTAGCACCAAATTATCTCCTTTCTCATTATTTTAGTTAATTTATTTATTATATAGTTTATTTGTCACACTTTAATTAATCAAATATTATTATTTAACTTAATTAAATAAAAGGCAATATTACCTATTAAATCACATCATCACATACTTAAAATTCTCATTTATTATTTATAACAAATAAATAAACCTCTAATTAATTAGAACAACATTAAAATTATTTGAAAATTCATTTAATTTAATTATCTCAATTAAATTCTCAGTTTGATCAATAAAATTATTCCACATTAATTTAATCAATGTGACACACTTAAGTAAATTAATATACCACAATTCTAATAATAATTATTTTACTTAATAAATAAATCAACAAAATATTTATTTAAATTCAATAAATATTTAAAAATTAATTACAAAAGTCTCGTTCATCACATCTTTCCCCTCATAAAAATATTTTGTCCCCAGAATCACGATTCACTTAATTCGTCATGTTACATTGTCCCCCCTTACAAAGATTTTGTCCCCAAAATCGCTACATAGATTAAGAAAATAAATGAGGATAATTTTTCATCATTTGTTCTTTGAGTTCCCATGTAGCTTCTTCAACGTTGTGGTTCCTTCAGATTACCTTAACAGAAGGTATTATTTTATTTTTGAGTACTTATTTCTTCATATCGACTATCTGAACATGAACTTCTTCATAAGATAAATCTTTCTAAAATTGTAGGGGTTCATATTTTATAACGTGCTTGTAATCGGGCTTATACGGTCGTAAGACAGAAACATGGAAAACATTATGGACATGTTCTAATGTCGGAGGTCAGGCTACCTTATACGCGACTTCTCAAATTATTCACAAAACTTCAAAGGGTCCAATGAACCTTGGGCTCAATTTTCTCTTCTTACCAAATCAGATCTTTCCCTTCCAAGGAGACACTTTCAAGAAAACGTAACTACCAAATTCAAATTCTCGGTTCAGTCGGTGTTGATCAGTATATTTCTTCTGCATGTCCTCAGCAACTATCAATCTTATCCTGATCACTTTGACAATCTCAGCAGTCTGTTGTACCAATTTCGGTCTTAGTAATTGACATTTGCCAACTTTATCCCAACATAATGGAGTTCTGCACTTTTTATCGTACAACGCTTCTTAAGGCGGCATGCCAATACTTGCGTGGTAACTATTATTGTAAGCAAATTCCACCAACGGTAGATGATCATCCAAATTTTCTTTGAAGCGCATGATACAAGCTCTTAGCATATCCTCTGATGTTTGTATTGTCCTCTTACTCTGGCCAATTAATTGAAGATGGTATGCCGTACTCATTCTCAATTGCATCCCCAAACATTCCTGTAGTCATTTCCAGAAGTTCGATGTGAAACGTGGATCTCGATCTGAGACTATAAACACTAGAACATCGTGCCTTGAAATAATTTCCTTCAAATATAATTTCGCCAACTGATCTAAATTAAATCTAATCTTGATCAGTAAGAAATGAGTTGACTTCATCAGGAGGTCCACAATAACTCAAAATGCGTCGAAACATTTCTGAGTTGTTGGAAGACCTAACACAAAATCAATCGTGATATGTTCCCACTTCCATTATGGTATGTCTAACGGTTGTAACAACTCACTTTGCCTTTGATGTTCTACTTTAACTTTTTGACATGCTAAACACTTGGCCACACAATCGGCAACGTCTCTCTTCGTATTCGGCCACCAGAAATGCTGTCGGAGATCCTGGTACATCTTCGTACTTCCCGAGTGGATCGAATACCGTGAATTATGAGCCTCGTTCAAAATTTCCTCCTTTACCCCTGATACTTGTGGAATCCAAATTATTTTCTCGAATCTGAATACCCATTCGTTATCAATTTTGAATTTCCCTTCCTCTCATTCATATATTCTTTTCAAGATTGTCTCACATTCCTCATCTTTGAGTTATGATTTCTTAACCTTATCCACCAAAGTTGGACCAGTTTCCATTTGAAACAGATTTTCGTTCGATTCCTTATAATATTTTACCTCCAGTTCAAGTTTCGCCATTACAGAAATTAGTTCCTCCTGAGCGGTTAACATAAACAGCTTCTCTAGACCCTTTCTACTTAAGGTGCCGATAACAACATTCTCTTTACTTGGATGGTATAAAATCTCGCAGTCATAATGCTTTATTAACTTCAACCATTTTCTCTGACGCATGTTCAAATCCTTCTGTGTGAAAATTTATTTCAGACTTTTATGGTTTGTATATATCTCATATTTCTCCCCGTAGAGATAGTGCCTCCATATCTTCAAAGAAAACACCACTATAGCCAGTTCCAAATCATGGGTAGGATACCCTTTCTCATGATCCTTCAGTTAGCGTGATGCATATGGAATGACCTTGTAATTCTGTATAAGCATATATCCTAGTCCCTTATGCGATGCATCACTATACACCACAAAATTTCATGTGATATCCGGAAGAGATAACACATGTGTCGTACTTAAACTTCTCTCCATCTCTTGGAAACTTTCTTCACACTTTTCCGTCCACACGAACTTCACCAATTTCTTAGTCCAATTCGTCAGCGAAGTTGCGATTTTGGAAAAATCGTGAATAAATCTTCTGTAATAACCTGCCAGTCCTAGCAAACTTTTTACTTCTGACGGTGTCTTTGGATTATCCCAGTTCATCACATCTTTAACTTTTGATGGATCTACCGAAATCCCGTACTTGTCAATCACATGCCCAAGGAATTGCACTCGCTCTATCCAAAATTCACATTTTGAAAATTTGGCGTACAACTTCTTTCTTCTTAACACCTCCAATGTCATCTTCAGATGTTCCACATGCTCCTCCTTGGTCTTAGAATATACCAAGAACATTGTCGATGAACACCACCACGAATTTATCCAAAAATAGTTCTAACACCCTGTTCATCACGAGCATTCGTTAGACCAAATAACATCACCAGAAACTCGTAATGACCATAACGAGTCCTGAATGTTATCTTCGGTACATCATCTTTCCATTCCTTCAACGAATGGTACCCACTTCGCAAATCTATCTTTGAGAAATACCTAGCTCCTTTTAACTGATCACATAGGTCGCCAATCCTTGGCAATTGATACTTATTCTTAATTGTGACTATAGCGACTGAGAATTTTATAATTTATGTTAAATATTTATTAAATTAAATAAATATTTTAATTGATTTATTTATTGAGATAAATAAATAATTGATGAAATTATAGTGTGATAATTTAGTTAAGTGTGTGTGTTAATTAAATTAATGAATGATATTTTTTATTATTTGAAGATTTAATTTAATGAAATAATTAAATTAAATAAATTGTTAAATATTTTAGGAAATAATTAAATTTAAATAAAATGACGCTCTAGTTTAATTTAATAATTAAATTAGATATGTAATAATTTATTAAGCATAAGTATAATTATAATGGAAACTATAATTGTAATTGTAGGTTATTAAAATTAATTGAATAAGTGTGTGACAAATGGAAATTAATTAAATTAAAAGTGTGACATATGGAACTATATAATATAAAGGTTATCAAAATAAATTAAAAAGGGATGGTTTTGGTGTGTAGCTAAACAAGGCCTTTTGGCCTTCGGCTTAATCTAATTGACGTATCCTATTGGGTTTTCTTACCCGACGTACGTGGGAGAGTGACCTAGACCTATATTAGTTTATATGTTACACATATTATTTTCTTAAGGCTAACTAAGAAAACCAGAGTGTTAGAGAAAATTGAGAGAAGAAGAACAAGAGAGAATTCATTCTCTGTGTTTGTAAAGAAGAAGGAGAAGGAAAGTGGGAAAAGCCTTGTGATCATCTTTCAAGAACAAGGATTGAAGGTATAAAAACCTAAATTCCTGTTCTTAATTTCTAATATAGAATTGTGTGAATTTGAATTTTAATTGTTAATTAGTTTATGTAATAAATTTGGTTATCATCTATAAATGGTTTTTAGTAAGAGAATTCATGAAAATCATGTATGTGTTCTTGAGTTTTCTTGGGGAAAAGAGAAAGACTTGGTTGATGATTTGTTAAAATAGTTGATATTTGTGTTGTAGATGGTTTAAAATCTGATATAAGTTGCTTTCATACGATTTTGTAGTATCAAACTCATGAAAATTGGGTTTGAAGTATAAGACTCCAATAACAATGTGTATATATGTGAAAATGGCTTAATTGAGTCCAATATTTTATTTTTGAACTTTGATAGAATCCGTAAATTGGTTGTAGATTGTGATAGTACATCAAGAAATGAAAACAACGTAATTGAAATGGTGTAATTTGGTTAAGACACAAAGGTTTGGCGATTGAATTCGCTAAAAGTGTTTAAATATGAAGGAATTGGCAAAAACATGATTTTAATCCTTTAAGTTTTGTTATGTAAGTTGTTTTAGGTGTTAGAATGCTTGATTTTATATGCTATGAGACTTTAGTTATGTTTGTAGTGTGTGGGTTTGTTCATGTTACTATGAAATTAGAATTTTTGGCCTGGATTAGAGTCTGAATTCGTGTTTTCTAAAATTGATTCTGGTGCCAAGTGTAAGACCCCAACTTTATTTGAATAAAGAATAATGTTTTTGAAATATATTTTGAATATTATGGTGTGGATATGATATAATGTTAAAGTTGTTGGTAATATTTAGAAAATTTTGCAAAGTAAGCAAGTTGATATAAAATATTCGGTGTGTCAGTAAGTATTCGATTGGTCGGGGAATATTCTTTTTAACAGGGAATATTCGTACGACATCACAATCATTGATAGACCCCACAATAGAAGTATTGTCGTAGTTAGAAAACGACAGAAATATCTTTTTATAAAAATAACAACAAAAATTTTATCATTAAACTGTTGAACTACCCGGTGGTAAAAGTATAGTAATACGCGTGGTTGCATAGTAGCACACGGTACTGATTATTGATACTTACGTGAGAAGTCACTCAGTTATACTCAATTATTGCTACAGTAATTGCTGCATCATATCTCTCATATTTTTGATTCAATTATTCTCACAGTATCATCTGCATAATATTTTATATTATTAAATCAATAATTGAGACGACAAAGTTATTCATATTATTATTTGCAATATTGACAATGTCAAGAAGTTCTGTCAAGGAGAGGTTTGATCACCTAATTGTGCGCCAATAAGGAAAAATCCTTATCGGAAAGCCCCCTCTTTCTTGGGAACGACCTAGTTGTTAAATATTGACAGTTATAATATTAATGATGAATAATTGTTGAAGTATTAAGAATGTGTTTATTGAAGATAAGTGAATTACAAAAGTTAGAAGGGAATAATGCAAACTTGGAAAACTTTAGGGGTACTAGAGTGTAATAAGTTAAATCAATATGTACCATTGATGGTGGTTTTAATAGTTAATCAAAATGGACCATTGATGGTGGTTTTAATAGTTAATCAATCTGGACCATTGATTGTGGTTTTAATAGTTAATCAATCTGGACCATTGATAATGCTTTTAAAAGTAATCAATATGGACCGTCCATAGTGGTTTTAAAAGTAAATCAATCTACACCGTCGGTTGTGCTTTTAATAGTAATCAATCTGGATCGTCCGTTCTAATATTTAATCAATATGGACCGTTCATGAATTAGTTACTATTTAGTCCATTGTCCTATAAATAGAAGCTTAATTCTTCTTTCATTCTCACCAATTCACTAAGATTCATAAGAGACACTATAGAGAGAGAAATTATAGAGAGCAGGAAGAAGAGTATTCTGCTACTTCACTTTTGCGGTATCTAGCTTTCTACTAAGGTAAGGTATATTATTTGTTGTATTCGTAAGGGTATTATTTCTTTCGTATTCATAAGGAATACTATTTTTTAGTATTCATCCTTTAATATGTCGGAATAACCTGTCTGCGCGGATTATGTACCGTATGACGAGTGAAAATATATTTGCAGTTTTGTATGTTATTTCTTTTCATATTCTTAAATCTAAACTTACTATGGTAAGTATTACTTCTATAATCCTTGAAATTTGTGGAATATCCTTGATGATATTTCCATTGTTAATAAATTTCATGACGTATTCCCTAAAGAACTTCCTGGCCTACCCCCAGAGCGTAAAATTTAATTTTGTATCGACCTTGAACCCGGTACAGAACCCATTTCCAAAGCCCCATATTGAATGGCTCATGTTGAACTTCATGACTTAAAGACTTAACTGCAGGAATTGTTACACATCGGTTTCATTCTTCCTATTACATCTCCTTGGGGTGCTCCTGTTCTCTTTGTAAAGAAGAAAGATGGAAGTATGCAACTTTGTATTGATTATCGGGAGTTAAATCATGTCACCATGAAAAATAGGTACCCGTTGCCACGCATTAATGACCTGTTTGACCAGTTGCAAGGCACCAAATTTTTTTCAAAGATCTTTCTTCGTTCCGAATATCATCAGTTAAAGATTAAAACCGATGACATCCTAAAGACTGCTTTCAGAACTCGATACGAGCATTATCAATTCCTAGTCATGTCTTTTGGATTGACTAATGCTCATGCTGCCTTCATGGATATGATGAACCGAGTATTCAAGGAATATTTGGATCATTTTGTAGTCATCTTTATGGATGACATTCTTATATATTCCAAAACCCGTGAAGATCATGAGCAACACTTGACGCTGATACTCCAAAACCTTTGTGAAAACAAGTTTTATGCCAAGTTGAAGAAGTATGAGTTTTGGCTTAAGGAAGTAGCATTCCTTGGGCATGTGATATCAAATTTTGGAATATCTGTTGACCCAACAAAGATTGAAGAAATTCAAAGCTGGGAGCAATCCAAGTCAGTGACCGAAGTACGTAGCTTTCTCGCCTTAGTTGGTTATTATCGGAGATTCATAGAAGGGTTTTCTCGAATCGCTACTCCCTTAACTCAGCTGACTCAAAAATATACAAAATTCGGTTGGAGCGAAGAATGTGAGAAGAGTTTTCAACAACTCAAGAGGAGACTCATTTCAGCACCTGTTCTGACAATACCATCTGGTTCGGAGGGATTTGTCATATACAGTGATGCTTCAGGCAAAGGTTTAGGATGTGTTCTCATGCAACATGGGAAAGTTATAGCCTATGCCTTATGACAACTCAAAGAACATGAGAGAAATTTTCCTACTCATGATGTAGAGTTGGCAGCTGTCGTTTTTGCACTTAAGATTTGGAGGCATTACATGTATGGAAAGAAGGCGGAGATTTATACGGATCATAAAAGCCTCAAAAATTTATTCACTCAAAAGGAACTCAACATGCGGCAAAGATGATGGCTTCAGCTATTGAAAGATTATGATCATACCATTCAATACCATCCTGGAAAAACGAACGTAGTAGATGATTCATTGAGTAGAAGATCATATGTGAGTACGAGTGCGATATTGTCAACGCAAAGGCCATTTTGTATGACTTATAAAGGATGGAAATAGAGTTAAAGACTCTAGGGACCCATGTGGTGATGGCGAATATACGAGTAGAACCGACTTTAATCGATAAAGTTAAAGTTGCTCAAGCTATAGACCAAGAGCTAATACGTAAGAAGAAGAAAGTGCAAGAAGGTGCTATTCTGGAAGCAAGAATCGATGAAGAAAGAATACTTCGAGTCAACTCCTGACTTTGTGTTCCTAACGATTATAACTTGAAGTATAAAATTATGATGGAGCCGCACAACACACCGTTGGCAATCCATCCTAGGAGTACCAAAATGTATCGTGATCTTCGATAAACATTTTGGTGGAGCAATATAAAGAGAGAGATAGCGGGTTTTATCTCAAGGTGTCTAACTTGTCAACAAGTCAAGGCGGAGTATCAAGTGCCAAAAGGTCCATTGCAACCACTTGAATTTTCAGAATGGAAGTGGGAGCACATTACCATGGATTTCGTTACTGGTTTTCCCAAGGTTTCTCAAGGCATAGATGCAATTTGGGTCATTGTTGATAGATTGACCAAGTGTACTCATTTCTTACCGATACGAGAAACTTATACACTTGAACGTCTTGCTCGTATGTACATAAATAAAATTGTAAGATTGCATGGTATGCTAGTATCCATAGTTTCTAATCGAGACCGAAGATTTACTTCAAGATTTTGGGTTAGTTTGCAAAAAGCTATGGGCACAGATTTACGATTTAGTTCAGCATATTATCCTCAAACGGACGGACAATTAAACAGGACTATTCAAACTCTTGAGGATTTTTTAAGACTCTGTGTCCTTGACTTCAAAGGAAGTTGAGATAAGTTCTTACCATTGGTAGAGTTTTCCTACAATAACAGTTATCAAACAAGTATTGGCATGTCTCCATTGGAGGCGTTGTATGGAAGAAAGTGTCGTTCCATGGTATGTTGGGATGAGGTAGGTGAGGCAACATTGTTGGGACTGGAGATGGTACGTATGACTACGGAAAAGATTCAAATGATCCGATAACATATAAAAACCTCACAAGATCGACAAAAGAGTTATTCCGATCTTCATCGAAAGGACGTGGAATTCAATATTGGAGATCATGTGTTGTTACGTGTTTCTCAATGGAAAGGAGTTACGAGATTTGGTAAGAGTGGAAAGCTCAATCCTCGATTCATTGGCCCATTTGTAATCCTTGATCGAGTAGGAACTGTGGCCTATAGACTCGCCTTACCGCTAAGTATGTCTCGTGTTCATAATGTTTTTTCACATATCTATGTTACGTAAATATGTGAAAGACTCGAACCACATTATTGAATTAGAACCAGAAGAAATAGAGGAAGATTTAACGTATGAAGAGGTAATTTTTAAAATCTTGGTAAAGAAGGATCATATTCTACGCTCTAATGTTATACCTCAAGTCAAAGTTTTGTGGAGAAACCACGATGTGGAGGAAATAACCTGGGAGTTAGAATCTAAAATGAAATCAAGGTATCCTCACCTCTTCGATATATCAGGTACGTACCCTATCTTCGAGGACGAAATTTCATAAGAAGGGGAGGTTGTTAGACCCGACTTTTTTTTAATAAAGAATAATTTTTCTCGAAATATATTTTGAATATTATGGTATTGATATGATATAATGTTATAGTTGTTGGTAATATTTGGAAAATTTTGTAAAGTAAGAAAGTTGATATAAAATATTTGTTGTGCCAGTAAGTATTCGATTGGTCGGGGAATATTCGTTTTAACAGGGAATATTCGTATGATGGCACAATCATTGGTGGACCCCACAACAGAAGTATTATCATAGTTAGAAAACGACATAAATATATTTTTATAAAAATAACAACAAAAATTTTATCATTAAACTGTTGAACTACTCGGTGGTAAAAGTACAGTAATACACGTGATTGCATAGTAGCACACAGTATTTATTATTGTTGCTTAAGTGAGAAGTCAACCAATTATATTCAATTATTGCTACAGTAATTGCTGCATCATATCTCTCATATTATTGTCACAGTATCATCTGCATAATATTTTATATTAATTAAATTAATAATTGAGACGACAAAGTTATTCATCTTATTATTTGTAATATTGAAAATGTCTAGAAGTTCTGTCAAGGAGAGGTTTGTTCACCTAATTGTGCGCCAATAAGGAGAAATCCTTACTGGAAGGCCCCCTCTTTCCTGGGAACGACCTGGTTGTTAAATATTGTGAGTTATAATATTAATGATGAATAATTTTTGAAGTATTAAGAATGTGTTTATTGAAGATAAGTGAATTACAAAAGTTAGAAGGGAATAATGCAAACTTGGAAAATTTTAGGGGTACTAAAGTGTAATAAGTTAAATTAATATGTACCATTGATGGTGGTTTTAAAAGTTAATCAATCTGGACCATTGATGGCGGTTTTAATAGTTAATCAATCTGGACCATTGATGGTGGTTTTAAAAGTAATCAATTTGGACCGTTGGTGGTGGTTTTAAAAGTAAATCAATTTGGACCGTCGGTTGTGGTTTTAATAGTAATCAATCTGGACCGTCCGTTCTAATAGTGAATCAATCTGGACCGTTCGTGAATTATTTACTATTTGGTCCATTCTCCTATAAATAGAAGCTTAATTCTTCTTTCATCTCACCAATTCACTGAGATTCATAAGAGACAATATAGAGAGAGAAACTATAGAGAGCAAGAAGAAGAGTATTATGCTACTTCACTTTTGTAGTATCTAGCTTTCTACTAAGGTAAGGGATATTATTTGTTGTATTTGTAAGGGATATTTTTTCTTTCATATTCATAAGGAATACTATTTTTTAGTATTCATCATTTAATATGTTAGAATAACCTATCTACGTGGATTACGTACCGTATGACGGGTGAAAATCAATTTGCAGTTTCGTATGTTAGTTCTTCTCATATTCTTAAATCTAAACTTACTATGGTAAGTATTGCTTCTATAATCCTTGAAATTTATGGAATATCCTTGAGTGTTGCGCTTCATCCAGTATCGTTCAATTGGAATATTCATCTGAACTTTCTTATTAAATATTAATATTTTCACCCGGGGTACTATTCATGGGTTAACATTCACCCGGTTAATATTCACTATAATATTATTCACTCGGGTATTCAGGACACTTTTCATGTTGGGATACTATTCACGGGTTACTATTCACCCGGTTACTATTCACTATAATATTATTTACTCAAGTATTTGGGGTACTTTTTATGTCGGGTTACTATTCATGAAGTACTATTCATGGGATACTATTCACCTGAAAAATTGATTTCTTTTCTGTCCAAAATATTTTTGATACATGGATATTATTCTTGAATTTTACTCCACAAAGCAGTATCTTGTTGACAATTTTGACATTATTAAATACTGGATACATTAAATTATGAATCTTTAAAATTTATCCTTTGATTTCATTTAATTAAATGCTTATATCATTGTCATCATCCTCATACTTATATTGTGATGAAAGTTATCTTTGGCTTACGTGCATAGATGGACTGTTGGTTGATATGATTATGACCAGGGATTATTTGGTATAATCATGATCATTGATGATTACATGAATATCCTTGGCTCGTAGTGCAGGGATGATTCGATGATGTGGTTTATTTATTAAGCTGAGTCTCAGCGATAAAGTTGATGAAAACCTATTTAAATCATAGAAGATAGTAGATATCATGCTCTACTTGACTCTTCTAATGGATTGCTTATTTCGCTGCAGTTAAACTTGTTGTCGATTATATTCTATCAATTTAACATTGTTGAAGGCTAATAATAACTTATTCTGCTTTATCTTAGTCATAATATTTCTTACTGGGCTAGTTGAGCTCACCCTTTTACTTCTATTGTTCTCTTCAGGAAATGAGAATGTAGCCGGAACTAGTCGGGGAATGGAGTGATGGCCCGAGATGGTGTTATAGTAGTACTCACTATTCTATAAAATAGTGTGACAATAAATATAATGAGGACTCACTTTGAGTTTGGATATTGTCTAGAAGACAATATTCATGTAAAAACTCTCAGCTCATTCTGTATAATTAAGTTTTTATTTGTATTCAGTACCATGTATTTGGCGACCCAAGATGGGTGATGTATATCTATTTTGGGGGTATCACACCGAGCGCGGGCGCGCTGCCTCTAGGTCTGGGCACGGGCGTGCTGGATTCAAAGGTAACCATGGCGCGGCTGCGCCAATTGTCAGTCAGACCCAATGATGAACTGTTAACAACATAGCTTGGAGAATGCTAACTTAACATATTTTAATGATTGTAAAAAGACCTAAGACATGCTATAAGACATAATAACATACAGTAATAACAATGTTGAAACTAAAGATTATGAATTAGTAAGTTGTGAAAGTTCGTAACGTGATGTCATGAGAATTTGTGTTGATATACAATCACCATGTCGGGTACTGTTATATAATTAGAAGTGCAGATTTATGGTACATGAATGATTAAAATATTCAGGTCTTAAGCTAGAGACTATAGACTTGACTAAAATGAGAAGTGAACCCATGAAGTTAATGTTAATATAACTAATTGGAATCGTGATTCTAATGGGATATGTAGGGTATTTGGAGAATGTTTGTAGTAATTGTGTAGCTTACACACGAGGCAAATTTCCTAACTTCATTCTCTTTATAATGAATGCAAGTTTCATAACTAAGTTACCTTTTGTTGTCAAACAAGTTTTTTAACCATTATTTATCAATATGAAAGTTCCTAAATCCTATATTAAAGTTGAGCAAGCTTATTGATTCCATCTTGTTTATGATACTGCAAGCTCTTGTATTCTAATTCATTACATCGAGCGAGTTTGACATTCCTAACTCTTGTTGTTGCTATTCAAAGCATAAACTATTTACATTCATTGTCTTGAATGGGTTTTCTAACTCTTTTGGATGTAATACTTTGTTTATACCATGTCTACTCAATTGTACATTGTCATTGTTCAATCTTATATTATTGTGTTGAACCTTCGAATAACAAATAAACTTTTATTGGTTGGACTAATCCATAATTGATGAGTGTTCTAAAATTTTAGAACCATTGATAAGCTAGTTCCAAACTAAACTTTCTTTAGTGCGGAAAATCCTAAAGTCAAACTGAGATGAACAACCCTAACGTAGGGGATTATGTACGCGTTAGCGTTTAGATGTTTGTGCACAATACATGGTACAAAGGGTTGATCCCCCTAAGTACAAAAGTAAAAGTCTATATAGTCCAATTACTATTAAAGATTGAAGTAGAAATACTTAATAACCTCGGGACATAGTTCATGATCTTAAAGACCCTCATATATAAACCTCAAACTTATTTACTAGTTTTGTTACGAAGAAAAAGTTCTTATTTAATCAGTATTCATTGCTTACTCTTATGTTACTACTATTATGACTCTTTATATCAGTGAGAAATTGTTTGCTCACTCTTGCATTTAACATTGCAGCTAAAGTTGAGAAATTTGATAAGCCGTCTTCTAGCAAAGGCAAGGGCAAGATGTCTAAATGATGAAGACCTGATTGATTTTATTTAGTAGAATTATGTTATGAGACTTATGTTATTATGTGATGTATTCCGCAGACTTATATAATAATTAAAGGTTAGATTACCTGGGAATGTTTTAAGTTGATGTAACACTTTAATGGGGAAGATATTTATTTAAATTATTTAAGTTATGTCTTTATCCTTATTTATGGGTAGTTAGATGAAATTTTTTTGGAAAATAAGCACCAAATCCTATGGGAATGAAGTACCCGGATTTGAGGATGTCATAGTGACCTTGTTTAACTCTCTATAATCGAGGCAAAGTCACATCGACCCATCCTTTTACTTGACAAACAACATTGGTGCTCCCCACGATGATACGCTCGGCTGACTATATTTCTTGTCTAACAGTTCTTGCAATTACACCATTTATTCTTTCATCTCCACCGGAGCTGTACGGTATAGGGCCTTCGATATTGGGGCAGTTCCCAACACTAAATCGATCACAAATTCTACTTCCCTATCTGGCAGAAGTCCTGGAAAGTCATCTGGGAATACGTCTCTAAAGTCTCTAATGACAGGTATCTCCTCTAATTTTGGACGCTCCTTTTGAGTATCAACTATGTAGGCTAAATACCCTACACAACCGTGTCTCAACAACTTCCTGGATTGCATCATCGTTAGACAACTCGTTTATCTAGACGAGTTGTTGCCATAAAATACAACCTTTGATGGGGTCATAAGGTTTACACACTTCCTTTGACAATCAATTATCGCCCCATAATTGAATAGCCAATCCATTCCCAAAATAATGTTAAATTGCCCAAATTTAATCGGGATTAGATCTACCATCATCTCGTGGCCCTTAATATCCACCCTACAGTTCTTGTGTACAAACCTTAAATGAATTACTTTTCTATTCACAACCTCTATGTTCAAAAGGTATTCTAATTCCTCTTTAGGCAAATTCAAGTTCTTAGAAAAATCTTCAGAAATAAATAAATAAGTAGCTCCCGAATCAAATAATACTTAAGTATTAACATTATTGATCGGAATGATACCTGACACCGCATCTCGGGACTGTATAGTATCTTGCACGATCATGTTGAAAGTTCTTGCGGTGGGTCGATTTGGCAGCATAGGTCTATTGATAGCCAGAGTGCTACCACCGCTGCTTCCTTTACTTCCACCCGCTCCTGCTCCTCCTGCTGCTTTCTTGGGGAAATCCCTTGACAGATGATCTCTTGATCCACAAGTAAAACAAGCCCCCTTTTTAGGGTTAGGGCAATTTGGCGTTGTGTGGCCTTCTTTACCACAATTGTAGCAAACCCTATTCCCTTTCATACATACCCCCAGGTGATTCTATCTGTGACGCCCCCAAAATAGGTATACATCACCCATCTTGAGTCGCCAAATATATGGTACATAAATCAAATACAGACTTAATTATACAACTATCGTGTAAAATACGACAAAACTTAGCTGAGTGTTTAAACACGAATACTGCCTTCTAGACAATATCTACACTCAATGGAGTCCTCATTAAAATTATTATCACACTATTTTATAAAAATAGTGAGGATTACTATAGCTTCATCTCGGACCATCACTCCATTCCCCGACTCGTCCCAGCTATATTCTAATTTCCTGAAGAGAACAGTGAAAGAAAAGGGTGAGCTCAACTAGCCCAGTAAGAAATATTATGACTAAGATAATGCAGAATAAATTATCATTAGTCTTCAACAGTGTTAAACTGATAAAATATAATAAACATCAAGTTTAACTGTAGTGGAATAAGCAATCCATTAGAAGAGTAAAGTAGAACATAATGTCTACTATCTCCTCTAGATTAAAAGTTCATCTTTAATATTTCATTCCTGTAATACTCATCAATAGTTCTTTCTTATACCCAAGATAAAAAGAACCCTCATCACCTATGTTCACCTGAACCACCAAAGATTATAGTTAAATTCATAATTCATATTTATAATCATGTAAATCAACAGTTTCTCCTTGCCACAAAGGCTTAATAGAACGTTTACTCAATATCTTTACATTTAAGGCTAAAGATATTCAAATGTAATAACAATGATCATACTAATCAGTTGTCTACCTTTGCACTACGGGCCAAAGATATTCAACTATAAAACCAATGGTCATAATCATACCAATCAATTGTCAGTCAGTGCACTACGGCCAAAGACATTCAACTGTTAACTAATGGTCATGATCCTGCCAATCACATCATCGAATTATCCATGCACTACGGGCCAAGGATATTCGTTATTATCACCAATGGTTATGATCATGTCGTACACATGTCCATCTTTGCATGTAAGCCAAAGATATACAACTATAAAACCAATAATCAACAGTCCATCTTTGCACGTAAGCCAACGATGTACAACTATAAAACCAATAATCAACGGTCCATCTATGTACGTATGCCAAAAATATACAACTATAAAACCAATAATCAACAGTCCATTTATGCACGTAAGCCAAAGTAACTTTCATCACAATATAAGCATGAGGATGATGACAATGATATAAGAATTAATCAAATGAAGTCAAGGATAAATATTAAAGACTTTAAATTTATCCAGAGTTTAAAAATATCCAAATTGTCAACATGATACTGCTTTGTGGAGTAAAATTCAAGAATAATATTCATGTACAAAGATATTTTGGACAGAAAAGAAATATATTTTTTGGGAGAATAGTACCATGTGAATAGTACTTCGGGAATAATATCTTGTGAATAGTACCCCGACATGAAAAGTGTCCCAAATATCGTAAAAAATACTAGAGTGAATAGTAACCGGGTAAATAGTAACCCATGAATAGTAACTCATGAATATTACTCTGGCACGAAAAGTGCTCCGAATACACGACTGAATAATACTAGAGTTAATAGTAACTGGGTGAATAGTAATACATGAATAGTAACTCATAAATAATACTCCGACACGAAAGTGCCCTGAATACCTGAGTGAATAATACTAGAGTGAATAGTAATCCTAACACAAAAAGGTAGAAATTCCACAATAAAATTCGTATCAATATTCCGGCATAATGCTATTTAAAGAAATAATATCATTTACGAAGAAATAATACCCCTTACGACTGTTGAACGAAAATAATATTCCTACGAATATTAAACGAAGATGATATTCCTTACAAATATTGAACGAATATAATATTAATACGAATACGAAAAATAACATCTCTTCAGAATATGAAATAAATAATACCCCTTACCTCAAAAGAAGACTGGATACTTGTGAGACTCGAGATTTTATTAATAAAGATTTAATTTTCTCAAAATATTTTTTTAATATTATGGTGTGGATTTGAGATAGTGTTATAGTTGTGGGTATTATTTATAAATATTGAAAAGTATGCAAGTTGTTGTATAATATTCGATTGGTCGGGGAATATTCTTTTTATCGGGGAATATCCGTACAACGGTACAATCATTGGTGGACCCCACAACAGAATTATTATCGGATTGAGAAAATGACAAAAATATTTTTATGAAAATAACGGTGGAAGTTGTACCGTTAACTGTTGAAACACTCAGTGTTAAAAGGACAGTAATTCGCATGGTTGCCTAGTAGCACATAGTATTGATTATTGATACTTACGTGAGAAGTCACTCAATTTTGTTTTATTAGAATTATTAATGTAATAAAACATAAAAGCTTTTCATATAAAACAGAATACTTTTATAAAGTTATTCGTTTTCTTAGACTATAAATAGAATATATAATATTCTATTATGCATAGTATTTTGCATAGTAATATTTTTTATATAAAACAGAATACTTTTATAAAGTTATTTGTTTTATTAGACAATAATTAGAATATATTATATTTTATTATGCATAGTGTCTGCATAGTGTTTTGCATAGTAAAATCTTTTTATATAAAACATAATACTTTTATAAAGTTATTCGTTTTATTAGATTATAAATAGAAAATATTATATTTTATTTAAAAGATTTTGCTTTAAATATGGACCGTCCGATTAAAAGTAAATCAATCTGGACCGTTCATAAATTAGTTACTATGCAATCCGTTCTTCTATAAATAGAAGCTCATTCCTTCATTATTTCTTACGAATTCACTGGAACTCTAGAGAGAGAAACTATAGAGAGAGTTCTTCTTCTATAATATTGAGTGTATTTCTTTAGAGTTTAAGAAAGGTTTGAGCTTAGTACAAGTTTTCTTCGAGTATATCCTCGCCCTACTAGTCAGAATACTCTTCTTTCAAAGGTAAAGAATATTATTTGTTGTACTCGTAGGGGATATTATTTGTTGTACTGGTAGGGGATATTATTTGTTGTACTCGTAGAGGATATTATTTGTTATACTCGTAGGGGATATTATTTGTTGTACTCGTAAGGGGTATTATTTCTTTTGTATTTATGAAGAGAACTTCTATTATTCCATTCTTTATTATTCTGTTGGAATAACCTGTATACGCGGGTTACCCTATACTTGGTGAAATTCTTCTGTTATTCCATTCTTTATCATTATGTTGGAATAACATGTTTATGCGAAATACCGCATACATGGTGAAATTCTTCTGTTATTCCATTCTTTATTATTCTGTAGGAATATCTTACCGATGCGTATTACGCCTGACCTGGTTCCATTATTTATTATTCTATTGGAATATCCTGTCTATACGTTTACGCATGACCTGGTTCCATTATTTATTATTATGTTAGAACATCTTGTCTATGCTTTATGCATGACCTCGTTCCGTTATTTATTATTCAGTTGGAATAACCTGTCAGTGCGGTCTATCGCATGACTGGTGATTACTTTTGTTATTCCATTCTTTATTATACCCAGTTGGTTAAAGTTTTGACTTCTATACTCCATGAAATTAGTGGAATATCCTTGCTATTTGCGCTTCATCCAGTATCTTTTCATGAAAATATTCTTTTGAGCATTCTTGAATTTTAGTCCACAAAGAAGTATCATGTTGACAATTTGGACATGATTGGTTCATGGATAAATTAATTCTTGAACTTGTTTTATTGAATTCTTATATCATTGTCATCATCCTCATGTTTATATTATGTTGAAAGTCATTTATGGCCTATAGTGCATAGATGGACTTGGTATGATTATGACCAGGGTTTATTCGGTATAATCATGACCATAATGTTACAAATGATGTGGAAAAAGTCCTCATTAGCCTGTAGTTCATTAATGGACAGTTTTTGGTATGATTATGGCTATGGAATCTCTTCTAGCAAGGGTGCAAAGATGAATTGTTTTATGGCATGATCAGTATCGTTAATGAAAAAACGATTTTCTTTGGCCCGTAGTGCATGAATAATTCGTGGTCGTGATACTAAAGAATAACATTGGCCTGTAGTGCAAGGAAGATTTGATGATGTTGATTATTTATTAAGTTGAGTCTCGGCAATAAAAGTAATGAAAAATCTTTTAAATCATAGAAGATAGTAGATTTTATTCTCTACTTGACACTTCTAATGGATTGCTTGTTCTGCTGCAGTTAAACTTGATGTTTGTTATATTTTATCAATTTAACACCGTTGAAGGCTAATGATAATTTATTCTGCATTATCTTAGTCATAATATTTCTTACTAGGATAGTTGAGCTCACCCTTTTGCTTTCATTGTTCTCCTCAGAAAATGAGAACGTAACAGGGACTAGTCGGGGAATAGAGTGATGGTCCTAGATGGTGCATTAGTAGTCCTAACTATTCAGTGAAATAGTCTGATAATAAATGTAATGTGGACCGCATTGAGTTTGTATATTATCTAGATGAAAATATTTGTATTAAAACTCACAGCATATGTTTAGTCGTATTTTACACGACTGTTGTATAATTAAGTTATATTTGAATTTTTCACCATGTATTTGGCGACTCAAGATGGTTGATGTAAACCTATTTTGGGGGCGTCACAATACTGGAATAGTGAGGTAGCAGACTTCTCTTCTTCTTTCTCTTTATAATTTCTCTCTATAATAATTACTCTATAGCTTTAGTGAATTGGTGAGAAATGAAGGAAGAATGAGCTTCTATTTATAGGAAAATATAGTTTCGATAATTGCACATTTTGGAGCTCAAAATATTGCAGTATAATACCTCCCTCTTTTCCTTCATTTTTAATTTAGTCCTGTAAGTATTATCAAACTTGCACCACCTCCCCTAATAGTAAATCATGTGTCTCAATAGTTCTAAACATGTGAAAAAAATAATTATAGTAAAGTACCTTAATCTATACCTCTATTTTTAACTTAGTCATGCAAGTATTATCAATCTTGCACCAACTCCCCTAATAGTAAATGAATGTGAATCAATAGTACACACATGTGAACAAATAGTTATAATCATGTGAATCAATAGCAATTAATTACTCATTTATCCGGTTAATTACCGATTGGTCAATATAACCTCCAAACGTCAATTATTATCGAAATAAATGTCAATTTTCACTAACACTAATAATTCCAACACAATGGAACTATCAATTTCATTTTTAATAAACACGAACTTATTCATCATTAATATTATAATTCACAATATTTAACAACCAGGTCGTTCCCAGGAAAAGTGGGTTTTCCAATAAGGATTTCTCCATATTGGCGCGCAATTAGATGACCAAAACTCTCCTTGACAGAACTTCTAGACATTGTCAATATTGCAAATAATAATATGAATAACTTTGTTTTCTCAATTATTGATTTAATAATATAACATATTATACAGATGATACTGTGATAATAATTAAATCAATAATATGAGAGATATGATGCAACAATTACTGTAGCAGTAATTGAGTATAACTGAGTGATTTCTTACGTAAACATCAATAATCAATATCGTGTGCTACTATGCAACCACGCGTATTACTGTACTTTTACTACCTGGTTGTTCAACAGTTTTAACGGTAAATTTTCGCCGTTATTTTTATAAAAAGATAATTCTGTCATTTTTTAACTATGACAATACTTCCGTTGTGGGGTCCACAAATTATTGTGTCGTCGTACGGATATTCCCTGACAAAAAGAATATTCCCTGACCAAACGAATATTTTATAACAACTTGCATACTTTGCAAAATTTATAAAATTTACCCACAACTATAACATTATATCAAATCCACACCATAATATTTAAAAAAAAATATTTAGAGAAATTTAAATCTTTATTTATAAAATTTGGGGTCTCACAATCTCCCCTCCTTGTGAAATTTCGCCCTCGAAATTTACGTACGTACCTAGTATGCCGAAGAGATGAGGATACCTTGACTTTATTTCAGATTCTAACTCTTGAGGTATAACCTTTGAGTGTTGAATATGATCCTTCTTATCCAAGATTTTAATATGTATCTCCTCATACGTTAAATCTTTTGCTATATCGTCTTGTTCTAATTCAATAATGTGGTTTGGGTCGTCTACGTATTTACGTAATATCGATACGAAAAAAATATTATGAATATGAGACATACTTAGCGGTAAGGTGAGTCTATAGGCCGCAATTCCTACTTTATCGAGGATTTCAAATAGGCCAACTAAATTTAGGGTTGAGATCGACTCTTACTTCTAGAATAACGCCCTCTTGAACCTTCTTCCTCGTATTCATCAGCTCCGGGTGTGTAGCTTAAGAGGCTTTATCTTTATCGATTTAAAGTCAATTCAAATTGTATATTTGTTATCTTCACGTGGGTCCTAGAGTCTTTACCTCTATATTCATCATTTGTAAGTTATACGAAATGGGTTTTTTTGTTAACAACATCACACTAGTAAACGCATACGATCTTCTACTCAATGCGTCAGCTACCACGTTCGCTCTTCCACGATGATATTGAATGGTATAATCATAATCTTAAACAGCTCGAGCCAATGTCTTTGGCGCATTATACGTTCGTTTTGGGTGAAGAAAATATTTGAGGGTTTAAGAAATTGGGTTTTGTACTGGGGTCAATACAAAATTTGATTTCACGCTCTGGGTAGGCTAGGAAGTCTTCAAGAATTCGTCAGGTAATTTATTAACAATAGAAATATCATTCAAAACTGTGACTTTCATCCAAGACTTGGATAGCACATGTAATGAAGGTTTCTCCTAATGGAGTTTCAACCGATAAGTCAAAGTCTAATTTCTCTGGAGTCAAATTTAAACGTTGAGTGCAAGTAAGAGAAAAAAAAATGGGTAGAACTGGTATCTAATAAGGTATAGACTTCACAAGAATTTATAATTAAATAAGCCGTGATAACTTCATTCGGGTTACTAGCTTTTTTAGAAGTCACGAAAAAAATGCTCTCACTGAAACCACCGACTTTATTTTGTCTGTTTCCGCCTTTGGTGTTACCATCCCAGCTGAACTTGACTTTGGTGCACGACAAAATCGGGCTAGGTGACCTTCTTTTCCATAAGTGTAACATGCTTTGGACTGCATCATGCAGTTTGGACTGATATGTCCCTCCCCTCTAAATTTGAAGCATACGACCGACGGTCGTTCTCCTTCCTCAACAACAGATGATGGTGCTGACGTCTTTCCATCATTATTGAATCTCCTCTTCTTGAAATTTCCACCTCTATTATCTTGGCCATGATTAGCACTCAAGTGGTTACCATTCTTGGCATGATAATTTCCCCTATGACGTTATAATTGTTCCGATGGACGTTGCCACTGGTATGATTATTATCATGTTGTTGCTCTTTACCTTTTGGTTATGCTGACTCATTATCGTGCTCCAATAACTGAGCTCTATTCACAACATCTGAATATAAACAAAATTTGTGAGAAATGAGATATTGATGTATATCGGGTTTCAAACCTCTTAGAAACATTCATTCCTCATTATCGGCCAAATGGGATGTAAACCAGGATAACTCCGCAAATTTTGCCTCGTATTACGACACTGTCATATTTTTTGCTCTAACTTGATAAACTCCACCTCCTTCATGTGACGAATACTTTTGGGAAAATAGTTGTCGTTGAACAGCTCTTAGAACTTCTCCCAAGATATCTTGAGTGCGTCATGCTGGGTACGTTTTATAGATTCCCACCAGTAATCTGCCTTTTCTCACAACATAAAGGTGGCAAAGGGAACCTTTTTCTCCTTGGAGCATCTCAAGACATCAAATATCTTGGTCATCTGCTTTAACCACGTCTCCACCTTAAGTGGTTCTGGATTTACCAAAAACTCCGGTGGTCCCAGCTCCTTAAACTGCTTAGCAGTGACCGACCGTGGGTTGCCATTATTTCCACCTATATTTTGAATAGGAGTCTTGTAAGACCACGAATTTTATGAAATAAAAGTATTCAATTTTTCTTATAATTACTATTCAGTAAATGGTTAAAGTGATAAAAAGTTAAAGTTAAGGGTGATATATGAAATTTTTTAAAAAATACGCAAGTGGTTATAAAATATTCATTGTTTTCGGGGAATATTCGTACGACGGCGCAGCCATTTGTGGGCCCCATAACAGAATAACTGTCGGATGAAGAAAAAGACAAATTAAAGTTTTTATAAATAACGACGTAGTGGTTACCGTTAACACTGTTGGAATACCCGGTGGGTAAAGTAAAGTAATACACGTTCTTGCACAGTAAAGTAAAGTATTATTGTTCAGTATTTTATTTTATTGATTCAATAATTGCTGCGTTGATATTTTATATTATTGTTGTTAAAGTAAAGTATTTTCCATTATCAGATTAATAGTTCATATTATTTTAATAATATTACTAGATAACATTATTGGCAATGTCTAGAAAGTTCTGTCTAACGAGAGGTTTGGTCACCTTATTGCGCGCCAGTAAGGAGAAATCTTTATTGGAAAGTCCCCTCTTTCCTGGGAACTGTCTGATTGTCAATATTGTGATTCTGTAATATTATTTGTGAATAATTAAATTATTGATTTATATGATGAAGAAAATATTCATTTTATTTGGATATAGATGGAGAAAATTTTTAAAGTGACAATTGTTGAAAATCGATATTTTATCTTTTCTAATAAAATAATATTTTATTATATTATTATAATACAATAATGATGATATTTTTACAATGAATGTGGGATATATGTGTATATGAGGAGGAAGAGTATTTTTGTTGCAAAAGTTGTTTAAAACATGTTAAACATGTTGGTGGACCCATTTTTGACTGAAATTTGATTATAGCCTGTAAAATCGTCCGTTTATGGATTTCGGTCATTTTTGTTTGGAATTTGGAAAACTTTCTTCTACAAAGTTGTAGAGAATTGAATTTCCTATAAGAAGTCACGATATTCAAATATTCTGATAAAAGGGCTATTTATTATGAATTATTGAAGTTCTGAAGTTCCGAAATAATTGATTTTTGGAAGTTTTAATTAATTATTTTAAGAAAATTTTTTTAACAAGTTGGTTGCACATGTTAATTGTTGAAATTTGATGTCTTGGGTGTGCGTAGGAAATTTATTAAATAATAATAATATTTTATTAAATTTTCTGCTTTCGTGTTCTAAACATTTTCCTATAAATAGGGTTCTTAGGTTAGAATTGAAAATCACACCAGAAAGTAAAGATTTCTCTCTCTTTCTCTCTCTATAATATCGAGCGTATTTTGTGAGTATTTTAGTATTTCGAGTATTGCTATACGATGCAAGTTCTTTTAGCACTATATCCAGTATTCCAGTCAGAAGTACTATTATTTCTGAGGTAATGGAGATTATTTTCTTCATAAATGATATTATTTCTTCAATATCATTATGCCGAAATATTGGTTTGAACTTTTTATCAAATTTGAAACTTTTTCATGTCAGGGTTACTATTCATGAGTTACTATTTACGAGTGACTATTCATAAGTTACTATTTACGAGTTACTATTCACGAGTACTATTCACGAAGCATGATGATGTTTTTTGTGAAATTTTTATCTTTTAGTGTCGGAGTTAATATTCACGTATACGGCACTATTCACGAATACGACACTATTCACCGAAAAATGAAATTTTCTTCTTTTTGTCCAAAATATCTATTTTGGATACTAGCTTTGTTTGTATCCATGTTTTGATTATTCTTGAATTTTGCTCCACTATGATTATTTATGAGGTATTTTTGGACATGGAATAGTTGAAATACGAATCCTTAATATTTATTCTTTTGTTTCACTGGATTCGTTTTCTTTAAAATAATTTTCATCATCCTCAGTCCTAAATGATGATATAACTGAATATCTTTGGCCGTAGTACAAAGATGAATAGGTGTTTAGATGAACATGACCGACTGATTAATATCTTTGGCCGTAGTGCAAAGATGAACATGTATTTAGATGAACATGACCAACTGATGAATATCTTTGGCCTGTAGTGCAAAGATGACTTGTTGATGAATATCTTTGGCCTGTAGTGCAAAGATGACTTGTTGATGAATATCTTTGACCCGTAGTGCAAAGATGAATTTATTAGTAGGATTATAAACATAAATTATGATTTGGTATAACCATAATCTTTGATGTTTCAGGTGATGAAAATTATATTTGTCCTGGATGAGAAAAGGAATTTAGAACTACAATTACGATTATGAGTTATACACGTGATTGTGGACATGAATGGTTGATTGATGTTACAGGGATAAAACATTATTGGTAGACTTTTAACATGGGGAAGATAATAGATTTTATGGTCTATTTGACTCTTCTAATGGATTGCTCGTTCCGCTGCAACTATGGTTGAAAAGTTTTATTATCTACCAAATATTCTAAATCTCTGATTTATTACTGTTGAAAGCTATTGATATTCTTTACTGAGCTAGTTGTGCTCACCCTTTTGCTTCACAATTCCTTTTAGGTAATTAAAGTGTAGCTGGGTCAATTGGGGGATAATAAGGGAATAGAACGGTGGTCTATAGATGTTGAGGGTGAGGTAAATTTAACTTGGAAGGGTGTTTTACCACTATAATACAAGATGTCTAATGACATACAACCTCGTGTCATCATAAGACAGGGTTGTGCTCATTCACTTGCTGAGTATATTTACAAGCATTACCTATATAATCTTGGTGTTTGTTTGGAGTTTAATTCCCAATTAGAGATAGTGGAGATAATAATATGGCAAGAGAAGACTCACCATTGTGAAGAATATGATAGTAATCTTCTCATTTTTCTTTGGGGTCTATTGGGTCAACCAAGGATAATTATGTGGGCATATGATATCTATAATAACCTAGACGCATGGCCTCCCATGTACGAAGGTTTCCCTGAGCACTTCCCAAAGGTTTTAATTTCTAAAACAATTTTTGACTGTACCTTTATGTAAGGTGTCATGGTGACGTGCTATCCAAGTTGGTGTCCAGAGTCACAGTTGGTATATTTTAGTATCAAAACTCACAACATATGTGTTGTTGTATTTTGCACGACAATTGTTGTAATAAAGTTGTAATTGTTTCCTGTACCATGTATTTGGCGACTCAGAATGGGTTGGATGGAATGGACCTATTTTGGGGGCGTTACAAGTCTCTCTTACCTGATGTTACATGAATTGCATAAAGCCTCTGAACATCCCATCGTTCATCATTTGATCGGCGTTGTTGTTTACCTGAGGATTATTGTCTTAATGTTGCACATTATCCTGGGTATTGATCATTGTTGACTCAACGATCTCATGTGCTTCATTCCTGATCTCAACATTTTCAGATGTCATTTTCAAACACTGTCACAAAACAAGAGTTAATTAACATATCACATATTATCCATATACTCTGACAGACCAATTAAATACCAAATAAACATTGGTAGGTCATACTAGCGAAAGAATTCCCCGTCTCTCCCCTCCTAGTTCTCGTCTCACATCTCAGCCAAGGATCATATCCCTAAACTTTGTTACCAACTGTGACGCCCCCAAAATAAGTATACATCACCCATCTTGAGTCGCCAAATACATGGTACATAAATCAAATACAGACTTAATTATACAACTGCCGTGCAAAATACGACAAAACATTGCTGAGAGTTTAAACACGAATATTGCCTTATAGATAATATCTACACTTAATGGAGTCCTCATTAAAATTATTATCACACTATTTTATAAAAATAGTGAGGATTACTATAGCCACCATCTCGAACCATCACTCCATTCCCTGACTCATTCCAGCTATATTCTCATTTCTTGAATAGAACAGTGAAAGAAAAGAGTGAGCTCAACTAGCCCAGTAAAAATATTAGGACTAAGATAATGCAGAATAAATTATCCTTAGTCTTCAACAGTGTTAAACTAATAAAATACAATAAATATCAAGTTTAACTGCAACGGAATAAGCAATCCATTAAAAGAGTCAAGTAGAACATAATGTCTACTATCTCCTCTAGATTAAAAGTCCATCTTTAATATTCCATTCCTATAATACTCATCAACAGTTCTTTGTTATACCCAAGATAAAAAGAGCTCTCATCACCTGTGTTCACCTGAACCACCAAAGATTATAGTTAATTCCATAATTCATATTTATAATCATTTAAATCAACAGTTTCTCCTTGCCACAAAGGCTTAATAGAACGTTTACTCAATATCTTTACCCTTAAGGCAAAAGATATTCAAATGTAAAAACAATGATCATACCAATCAGTTGTCTACCTTTGCACTACGGGCCAAAGATATTCAAATATAAAACCAATGGTCATAATCATACCAATCAATTGTCAGTCAGTGCGCTACGGCCAAAGACATTCAACTATTAACTAATGGTCATGATCCTGCCGATCACATCATCGAATTATCCATGCACTACGGGCCAAGGATATGCGTTATTATCAACAGTGGTTATGATCTTGTCATACACATGTCCATCTTTGCACGTAAGCCAAAGATATACAACTATAAAACTAATAATCAACAGTCCATCTTTGCACGTAAGCCAAAGATATACAACTGTAAAACCAATAATCAACGGTCCATCTATGTACGTATGCCAAAAATATACAAATATAAAACCAATAATAAACAGTCCATCTATGCACGTAAGCCAAAGATGACTTTCATCACAATATAAGCATGAGAATGATGACAATGATATAAGAATTAATCAAATGAAATCAAGGATAAATATTAAAGACTTTAAATTTATCCAGAGTTTAAATATATCCAAATTGTCAACATGATACTGCTTTGTGGAGTAAAATTCAAGAAAAATATTCATGTACAAAAATAATTTGGACAGAAAAGAAATATATTTTTTGGGTGAATAGTACCTTGTGAATAGTATTTCGGGAATAGTACCTTGTGAATAGTACCTCAACATGAAAAGTGTCTCAAATACCCGAGTGAATTAGAGTGAATAGTATCCGGGTAAATAGTAACCCGTGAATAGTAACTCGTGAATAGTACTCCGGAACGAAAAGTGCCCCCAATACCCGAGTGAATAATAGTAGAGTGAATAGTAACTGGGTGAATAGTATTCCATGAATAGTAACTCGTGAATAGTACTCCAGAACGAAAATTGCCCCGAATAACCGAGTGAATAATACTAGAGTGAATATTAACCTCGATACAAAAAGGTAGAAATTCCACAATAAAATTCGTACCAATATTCCAGAATAATGATATTGAAAGAAATAATATCATTTACGAAGAAATAATACCCCTTACGACTGTTGAACGAAAATAATATTCCTACGAATAATGAACGAAGATGATATTCCTTACGAATATTGAGCGAATATGATATTCCTTACGAATATTGAACGAATATAATATTCATACAAATACGAAAAATAACACATCTTCATAATATGAAATAAATAATACCCCTTACCTCAAAAGAAGACTGGATACTAGAATAGTGAGGTAGAAAACTTCTCTTCTTCTTTCTCTCTTTAATAATTGCTCTATAGCTTTAGTGAATTGGTGAGAAATGAAGGAAGAATGAGCTTATTTATAGAAAAATATAGTTTCGATAATTGCACGTTTTGGGGCTCAAAATATTACAGTATAATACTTTCCTCTTTTCCTTCATTTTTAATTTAGTCTTGCAAGTATTATCAAATTTGCACCACCTCCCCTAATAGTAAAAAATGTGAATTAATAGTAAATCATTTGACTCAATAGTTCTAAACATGTGAAAAAAATAATTACAGTATAGTACCTACATCTATACCTTAATTTTTAACTTAGTCATGCAATTATTATCAATCTTGCACCAACTCTCCTAATAGTAAATGAATGTGAATCAATAGTACACACATTTGAATAAATAATTATAATTATGTGAATCAATAGCAATTAATTGCTCATTTATCCGGTTAATTACCCGATTGGTCAATATAATATCCAGACATCAATTATTATCGAAATAAATGTAAATTTTAACTAACACTAATAATTCCAACACAATAGAACTATTAATTTCATCTTTAATCAAAACGAACTTATTCATCATTAATATTATAATTCAAAATATTTAACAACAAGGTTGTTCCCAGGAAAGAGGGGGTTTCCGATAAGAATTTCTCCTTACTGGCGCGTAATTAGGTGACCAAATGTGACGCCCCCAAAACAGGTATACATGACCCATCGTGGGTCTCTAGATACAAGGTACTGAATATAAATACAACTTAATTATAGAATAGTCGTGCAAAATATGACAAAATGTAAGCTGTGAGTTTTAATACAAATATTGTCATCTAGACAATATCCACACTCAATGGAGTCATCATTACATTTATTATCACAGTATTTCATAGAATAGTGAGGACTACTAATGCATCATATAAGACCATCACTCTATTCCCCGACTAGTCTCAGCTACGTTCTCATTTCCTGAACAGAACAATGAAAGATATGGTGAGCTCAACTAGCCCAATAAGAAAAATTATGACTAAGATAATGCAGAATAAATTATCATTAGCCTTCAACAATGTTAAATTGATAGAATATAATAGACAACAAGTTTAACTGCAGCGGATCAAGAAATCCATTAGAAGAATCAAGTAAGGTATAAAATCTACTATTTTCTATAATTTAAAAAGTTTTTCATCAACTTTATCGTTGTGACGCCCCCAAATTCGGGTTACCTAACCCTCGAGTTTGGTGCTCACGATCCATAATATAATAACATTTAACTACCCATTCATTAATGAATATAAACTTACATAAAGTTAATGAATAGGTTAACAACATTATTCCAGGTCATCTAACCTTAACATTACAAATTTACCATTTAGATATACAAAAAGGGTTTACAAAACATCATAGTAAACATGCTTAACATAAAACTACTCCAGCACTATGCCTTTTCCTTTGTTTTGCTTAGCCCCGCTGGCCTCATCATTCCTAGCTGAAATATTTTATTTAGCATGGGTGAGCAACAAGTTTGCCCCGCAATTTAAGATATAAAATAAATGATATATATATCATGAATAAAAGAGTCTAGCTTGTATAGAACTTCAGCAACAATCAAACGATTTCGAGATAGCGGAATAATAATTCAATCTCAATAATAAAACTTTCTACTATTTCATACTGACTTATCTGATATGAAAGAGTATAATTCTTTCAAAGATTCAATAATATTCAATTGAATAAAAGGAATTAACAATACTGCAACGATCTTTAATAAAGTGGGATACACCCAGATTTCATGCTGAGTGATCATAGAGGATCATGAACTAATAGAGGAATCATTTAGTTATTAAAACTAAATTACCACAAGAACATAAATTAGTTATAAAAACTAAACTGTGACGCCCCCAAAATTAGGTATACATCACCCATCTTGAGTCACCAGATACATGGTACAGAATTCAAATACAACTTAATAATACAACTGTCGTGTACAATACGACAAAATATAAACTGTGAGTTTGAATACAAATATTGTCTACTAGAGAATATAAAAATCAAAAGGAGTCCTCATTACAATTATTATCACACTATTTCACAAAATAGTGAGGACTACTAATGCACCATCTAGGACCATCACTCTAATCCCCGACTAGTCCCAGCTATGTTCTCATTTCCTAAAGAGAACAGTGAAAGAAAGGGTGAGCTCAACTAGCCCAGTAAGAAATATTATGACTAAGATAATGCAGAATAATTTATCGATAGCCTTCAACAGTGTTATACTGATAAAATATAATAACTACCAAGTTTAACTGCAGCGAAACAAGCAATCCATTAGAAGAGTCAAGTAGGGAATAAAATCTACTATCTTATATGATTTAAAAGATTTTTCATCACTTTTATCGTTGGGACTCAGCTTAATAAATAATCCACATCATCGAATCACCCCTGCACTACGGCAAAGGATATTCTTTAGTATCACGACCACTAATTATCCATGCACTACAGCTAAAGATAATAATGTTTTCATCAACAGTCCTGATCATGCCATAAAACAATTTATCTTTGCATTACGGCCAAAGAGAATCCATAGCCATAATCATACCAAAAACTGTCCATCAATGCACTACGGGCCAATGAGGACTTTTTCCACATCATTTGTAACATTACGGTTATGATTATACCGAATAATTCCTGGTCATAATCATACCAAGTCCATCTATGCACTATAGGTCAGAGATGACTTTCAACAAAATATAAACATGAGGATGATGACAATGATATAAGAATTTAATAAAAATAAGTTCAAGAATTAATTTATCCAGGAACCAACAACGTCCAAATTGTCAACATTATATTACTTTGTAGAGTAAAATTCAAGAATGCTCAGAAAAATATTTCCATGAAAAGATATTGGATGAAACGTAAATATCAAGGATATTCCACTAATTTCATGGAGTATAAAAGTCAAAACTTTAACCAACAGAGTATAATAAAATATATGAAACTGCAAATGGATCTTCACCCGCCATGCGGTAATTCCACGTTAACAGATCATTTCCACAATTTAATAAGGAATGAATACAAAGGATCATTCACCATGCATGTGGTAATCCACATAGACAGGTTATTCCAACACAATAATAAAGAATGGAATAACAGAAGGATTCACCATGTGTGTGATAGACTCTACAGACAGGTTATTCCCAACAGAATAATAAATAATAGAACCAGGTCCGACGTAAACACTCAGACATGATATTCCGACGGAATAATAAATAATGGAACCAGGTCCGGCGTAAATGCACAGACATGATTTTCTAACAGAATAATAAATAATGGAACCAGGTCTGGCGTAAACGCACAGACATGATATTCTGACAGAATAATAAAGAACAGAATATTAGATGAATTTTACCATGTATGCGGTACTTCGTATAAACAGGTTATTCCAACAGAATAATAAGAATGGAATAACAGAAGTTCTCTTCATGAATAAGAAAGAAGGAATACCCCTTACGAGTACAACAAATAATATCCCTTACCTTTAGAAGAAGAGTACTGGATATATGAGTAGTGAAGTAGCAGAATACTTTTCTTCTTTCTCTCTATAGTGTTCCAGTAAATTCGTAAAAAACAATGAAGGAATGAACTTCTATTTATAGAAAAATGGACTGCATAGTAACTAACTCATGAACGGTCCAGATTGATTTACTTTAATCTGATGGTCCATATTTAAATCAAAATATTTTAAATAAAATATAATATATTCTATTTATAATCTAATAAAACGAATAACTTTATAAAAGATTTTACTATGCAAAAACTATGCATGCACTATACAAACACTATGTATAATAAAATATAATATATTCTAATTATTGTCTAATAAAATAGATAACTTTATAAAAGTATTCTCTTTTATATAAAAGGATTTTACTATGCAAAACACTATGCAAGCATAATGCAACACTATGCATAATAAAATTTAATATATTCTATTTATAGAATAACTTTATAAAAGTATTCTATTTTATATAAAAAAAAAATTTGTATTATTACATTAATAATACCAATAAAAAAACTGAATGACTTATCACGTAATCATTAATAATCAATACCGTGTGTTACTATGCAACCACGCGTATTACTGTACTTTTACTACCGAGTAGTTCAACAGTATTAACGATAAAACTTCCGCCATTATTTTCATAAAAATATTTCTGTCGTTTTCTTAATCAAACAATAATTCCTTTGTGGGCTCCACCAATGATTGTGCCGTTGAACGAATATTTCCTGATAAAACAAATATTCCCCGACCAATCGAATATAATATGACAACTTGCATACTTTGCAAAATTTATAAATACTACCCACAACTATAACATTATATCAATTCCACACCATAATAAAAAAAATATTTCGAGAAAATTAAATCTTTATTCATAAAATCTGAGGTTTTACAATCTCCCCTCCTTATGGAATTTTGCCCTCGAAATTTATGTACGTACTTGGTATGCTGTACAGGTGAGGATACCTTAACTTCACTTCAAATTCTAACTCTTGAGGTATAACCTTTGAGCGTCGAATATGATCCTTCTTATCCAAGATGTTGACACGTGTCTCCTCATACGTTAAATCTTCTGCTATCTCGTCCGGTTCTAAATTAATAATGTGGTTCGGGTCATCCACATATTTATGTAACATCGATACTTTAAAAATGTTATGAACACGCGACATACTTGGCGGTAAAACGAGTCTATAAGCCATAGTTCTTACTCGATCGAAACTTTTAAATGAGCCAATTAAATCGAGGGTTGAGATTTTCTCTCTTCGTCGATTCTTGCTTCTAGAATAACTCCCTCTTGAACCTTCTTCTTCACATTCATCAACTCTGAGTATGTAGCTTGAGCGAATTTAACTTTATCGATTAAAGTCGATTCTAGTCGTATATTTGTTATCTTCACTTCGGTTCCTAGAGTCTTTAACTCTATCTTTATCATTTGTAAGTCGTACGAAATGGGCCTTTGTGTTAACAACATTGCACTCGTAAACGCATATGATGTTCTACTCAACGTGTCAGCTACCACGTTCGCTTTCCCACGATGTTATTGAATAGAATGATCATAATCTTCAACATCTTGAGCCAACGTCTTTGGCGCATGTTACGTTCGTTTTAGTTGAAGAAATATTTAACGGTTTTAGAAATGGGTTTTGTACTGGGGTCAATACAAAATTCGATTTCATGCTCTAGGGGTAGGCTAAGAAGTCTTCAAGAATACGTCAGGAAATTTATTAACAACAGAAATATCATTCAAAACTGTAACTCTAGTCCAAGACTTGGATAACACGTCACATTGATACCTATTAACTTGTCACCGTTATTCACAACGTCCCCTACGGAAAGTTCGGCTTCGGTGCATTCCACACAAGGAAGTCAACAACGAAAGGATCGGGGCTCTTTACTTATGGATTGATATGACAATGATTGACTTTAATGGTTTGGTTGCTTGAATTCGCATAACAGGTGTGTTAGGAGTATGAAAGCTAACAACCTTACAAAAAGTATGATGAGTAGTTAACCAATCGATTCCTAAAATCACATCAAAGGCAAGTATTTTGAAAGAGACAGGATCAACACGTAACGTGAAAGTGTTGATTTGAACAAGATTTATATATAGTGGAGGTAACAAAGGTTTCTCCCAACTGAGTTTAAAGAGATATATCAAAGTCTAACTTCTCCGGAGTTAACTTCAAACATTGAACACAACTAGGTGAAATAAAAGAGTAAGTAGAACCGGTATCTAACACGGTATAGACTTCACAAGATTTTATGACTAACATACCCGTGATAATTTTATTCAGGTTCCTTGTCACGAAAAAAAAATGTTCTCTCTTAAACTACCAGTTTTAGCTTGTCTGGGACATCCTTTGGCATCACTATCCCAGCTGGACTTGACTTCACCATACGACAAAATCGAGCTAGGTGACCTTCTCTTCCGTAATTAAAACACGTTTTGGATTGTTGCGTATAGTTTGGACAGATGTGTCCCTCCTGTCCTCATTCGAAACTTACGACCTGTGGTCGTTCTTCTTCCTTTGAAACGAGTGTTGGTGCCGACGTTTTTACGTCATTGTTGAACCTTCTTTTCTTGAAATGTCCATTCTTATTATTTTGGCCATGATTACCACCGAAGTGGTTACCATTTCTGGCATGTTGATTCCTTCAATGCTTATTGTCACCTCTTTGATGACTGTTATCACCGGTATTATCATTTTACTGGCTACTCTCTTTTGGTTTGATTGAATCATTATCGCACTCCACTAACTAAGCCCTATTTACAACATCTGACTACAAACACAATTTATGAGAAATAAGATATTGATGTATCTCTGGCTTCAAACCTCTTAAAAACATCCGTGTCATTATGTCTTCATTATCAACCAAGTGGGACGCAAATTGGGACAACTTAGCAAACTTGGCTTCGTACTGCGACACGGTCATGTTGTTTTGCTCCAACTTTATAAATTCCACCTCCTTCATGTGATGAATGCTTTCGGGAAAGTACTTGTCATCGAACAGCTCTTGGAACTTCTCCCAAGACATCTTGAGTGCGTCAGGCTGGGAACGTTTTACAGATTCCCACCAGTGATCTGCCTTTTCACGCAACATAAAGGTGGCAAAGGGAACCTTTTGCTTCTTGGAGCATCCCAAGACATCAAATATCTTGGTGATCTATTTTAACCACGTCTCCACCTTAAGTGGTTTTGGCTTTCCCAAAAACTCTGGTGGTTCCTGTGAGAACCCAGAATTTCACATAATTCAAAATTTTTGAATAATTTTTTTTTCTTAAAAGAGAAAGTACTTGAATCATATAAGTGTATATGATAATTAAGCTAGACAGTTAATTTATTAACTAAGAAGTATACTTAATCATTTTCAAGGAGGAGTAAAGAAAAGTTATGTAAGAAATTAACATAACTTAAATGTAAGCCTTGATTACTAAATTAAAAGGATTTACAATCCTTAAGTAATTGATTATTGATATGAGTATGTATGTGTTTATAACTTATTATGTCAAGTTGGGATAATAAGTTAATAAACTAGGAGAAATATGTTATGACATATTTGAATTATATACGTGATTGAGTAAATATGTATTATATAATGTGTGTGCATTTATTTTGTAAAGAGATGAAGAACAAAGTAATGTAACCTAATGCATATATTTGGTATGATAATTAAATAACCTAATGGGTTAGAATTTAAGAGAATGATAGTATTTAAAAAGATATATTAATCCTTAGAGATTTATTTTATACGTCTCTATTAATTAATTTTATAACCTAAGAATAGCAAGTCTAATTGAGTTATCAAATTAAAGATATATGAGTAAGAAATTAACTTACTAATGTGTGTAAGGAAACCCTAATTAAATAATGGGGAATGGATAAAAATTAAAAAGTATAAACTATGTTGAATTGCAAGCCCAAAGAATTAGAATTTCTAGCCTAAATAATAAATTGATTGGCCCAACTCTTAGCCCAATTGGGAGGGGACCTTTTGGACCATTAAGTAAGCTAAATGGAGCTTAAAAGATAATAAAAAGGGGCCCAAGAAGGCAATCATGACCGAAAATTACATAGAGGAGAGAAAGGGGGAGGCATGTAATCATTACATTACTTTAGTAGGTGAACTAACTTGCTAGGTGTCAATCCTTGGTCTCATTCTTATATTTTTCATCCAACCCACAAGTTAAACCAAGAATGCAAGCAAGCTTATAATGATAAGGAGAGAGAGGAAGAGTGAGACATTGGATGATGATTATAGATACACTAAAAATATCTATACAAAATTACTAACATCAAATTTCCTTTCTCTTTCATCTTTTCTATTTCCTTAACTTACTATTCAAAACAAACAAGATATATAGAGAGAGAGAGAGTGCAAGAGAGACTTTGGGCAAGAGAGAAGAAGAGAAAGAGGGAGAGTTTTGTAAATTTTCAAGTTCTGTAATTTAGGTATTAGAAAGAAGAAGAAGAGGAATTAAGAGAAGGTATAAGAAATCACTACTTTTATAATTTAATTCTCTTTGTGATGATTTTAGTTTTGATTTTTGTAAAACTATGATCTTGAGGCTTAAAACCTTAGATCTTTGTGTTTAATTTTTTTTTATATTTAGATCCAACTCTTTTATGGATCAAAAGTTGAATCTAAACTAAGAAATATTAGTTAGGTTTTTCTAAAGTTTGAAAATCAAATTTTTCTTAGCTTTTGTTGTGTTTGATCTTATGATTGTTGATTATTTGGTGAATTAAACCATGGATCATGTTAGATCCATGAGTATATGAGTTATTTTAAATATTATGTTGAGTTATGTTGATTTTATGTGAAAATATAGAAGTTTTCTTAAGAGACACCAAATGTTGAAAAATAGATTTTTCGAGAAAACCAAGTATGATATGGAAATGACCATATCTCTCATTCTACCTTGAATTTTTGATTGTGGTCAATTTTCTGGAGTTAGATATATGAGTCTTCTAAAATATCCAAGTGGAACCACTTAAAAAGGATTTGTATATTTTCGTGTGGAATGATTTTAGTAAAGGATGAAAAATAAGAAAATGCTTAAAAAGCTGCTGCCAAGAAATGGGAAGGGTTGTTTCAGCCACTTAATTAATGAGATAAAATCTGGCCTTTTGGGGGATGAAAATATATTGGATAAAGTAGGTTGTGTCCAGAAATGAACTCATTCCGAATTAAAATGAGCGAGTTATGACTATTTCAATTTTTGTGTTTTCACGACTAAAATTGCTATAACCAGAGTTGTATAAGTTGGATGGTCTTCAAATTTAAAGTGTAAGCTCACGTTAACATGTGTACGATCCCGCCAAGAGCTGGGAATTTCTGGAGTTAAGTATGAGGTAGCTAATTTCTTAAGGAATTTACTAGAAATTGATTTTTAAAAAATACTTAAGGGAGTCAAAAAATTCTAGAAAAATACTTTTGTGTATGGAATATATATATATGATTGGCCAAAAGATTATAAAAATAATAAGCTGATTTCATATTTTTTGTGAATAGTATATTTCAGCTTCCCGAAATGAACATTTCAGGTTGCTGAAAAGGGAAACCAAAATGTCAAAAGAGATGTCAGTTTTGTTTTAGCTAGCTGAAATAGAAACTGAAAAGATATATTAAGTCTACTGAGTTCATAAATAGTTTGTCAAGTTATATTACGAACTTATAAATGAACGAGTAAGTGTTAAGTCTAAGATAATATAGTGTACTGACTAATGATAGGTTGTGATTTCATGTTAAATTGCTATGAGTAAGATATGTGATGCTAATTAAGAGATCGGTCTTATCAATGATAGGTCTTACAAAAGAAGTTAAATTAAATCGCGTAGCAGTAGTAAACGAATCAGGCAACTTTCTTAACTCAACTTGAGTAACTATTTTTCAAGCATGGTAGTGAATAATTATTGATAGTTATTCACATCTATAATGATTATTGTAATTCGCACGTAGTGCAATTGATTCTTATTCTATTATTTGAACTATTTATAAATCATGTCTCAGCTAATTGTTTTGGCAAGACTAATATTTGTTAAAGCATGAAATGTTCTATTTATTATGAACTGAATTGTTATTGGAAGATCTATGCCATTGGTTTCGGCTAGATTAATATTGTTATCAATTATTGAAATTATAGTATTTCTTTGAAAGTAATCCAAACCATATTGTTGAGGTACGGACTCGTGATGTAAGACTGAGATGAATAAATTTTAATGTCGTAAATCGACCTATGCGCTATTATTGAGTATTATGCATAATATATGATACAAAGGAGTTGGCCGCTCCAGGTACTTGCAGAAGAGTATAGTTTAGTTTTTATAACTAATTTATATTCTTGCGGTAATTTAGTTTTAATAACTAAATGATTCCTCTAGTAGTTCATGATCCTTTTGTGATCACTCAGCATGAAATCTGGGTATATCCTACTTTATTGAATATTGTTGCAGTATTGTTAATTCTTATTATTCAATCGAATATTATTGAATCTTTGAAAGAATTTTACTCTTTCATCTTTGATATGTTATTCAGTATGAAATGGGAGAAAGTTTTAGTATTGAGATTGAATTATTATTCAGCTACTTCGAAATCTTTTGATTATTGTTGAAGTTCTAAAGAAGCTAGACTCTTCTATTCATGATATATATCATTTGTTGTATATTTTAACTTGTTGGGAAAACTCGTTGCTCACTCTTGCTTAAATAAAATATTTCAGTTAATGCCGATGTAGCAGAAGGTTCTAATAGGGACAAAGGCAAAGGCAAGGCTCAGGAGTAGTTAGTGTCAACTTTTAATGGTTATGTTTTATTATGTAATTAATTATGTAAACCTTTTGATTATATAAGGGTATGTAAGTTATGTCAAGGTTAGTTAACCTGTGATATTGTTATAAGTTGTATTAAGGAATATTCTGAATGATGTTTTTCATTAATGAATGAGTAGTTAGATGTGATATATTTGATGGATCGTGAGCACCAAACTCGAAGTTAGGGAACCCGGATTTGGGGGCGTCACAAGTTGGTATCAAAGCTGTAGGTTATAAACCTTAGGTGGGGAGAAAAGCCTTAGGAATATAACCATAAACAGGATAGAGAAAACTCGTTTAGAGTTCTAAGTGATGGATTAGGAAAATTCATCAATAGTAAGATATGGGGACACTAAGTGTTTATGGATTATGTTTGATAGTGATGTACTAATGAAGTTATTAAAAAATTGGTGATAGGATGTCAGGAGATGATAAGTTGGTTACGGAAGTGTTAGCAGCTGCACCAATGCCTTTAGCCGAGGTGCCAGCTTAGAGTGAGTCAGTTGAGGAAGTTTTAAGAGACGAACCTGTAGTAAATCTAGCTAGCGATCATGAAGAGTACCCCGAGATGGAGCTGGATGAAGAGGAAGAAGTATATTCCAAAGAAACTAAGGTTAAGCTAGAAATAAAGATCAAAGATGGGGAAGAAGGAAAAGTAGCAATCGAAGAAGGTCAAGCATCTGCGAAAGTTCAAGATTTAAGGATTAAAGTACTTCTCCTGGAGGAATTATTGAAGACAGAAAGAGCATTACGCGAGAAGACAGAAGAATGAAATAATCTGAAGGCACAAGTCGATAGAATGAGGGCTAAGTGTAATGTATCATCTAAATATGTAATTAAAGAAAAGGAGAGTAATAAAAGGAAAAAGAACAACGGCACTGACAACAACTTAGAGAATTCGCATTCAAAGAAGAAACAAACATGTGGCAAGTGTGGAAAGAAGCATTCGGGGGAATGTATGTGGGGTAAGAATGTGTGTTACAATTGTGGTAAAGAAGGACATCTATCACCAAATTGTACTAAACCAAAGAAAGGAGGATGTTTTGCATGTGGTGGAACGGGTCATAGGGTTAAAACTTGTCCTAAAAAGAAGACGTGTGGAGGAAGTGGACGGAAGAAAGATTAAGTGTTAGGAGTATAATCTTTTGGAGTATAATATTTGCTTTGGTATGAATATCAAGATAATTTTTTTTATGTCTCAAATTTTTGTGTAAAGTTGTAGTAATGAATCCCGACTTTTGTCACACAGGGATAGTAATCGTTTGTAGTAGTTTGCGTTATGTACTGAAAAGTACTATGTACTATTTGCATGAATATAAATGCAATGATATGAATATATGTTTGAATAAGTAATTAAATTTTGAGAATTAAATTATTAAGATGATTATCTGAAGAATTTGATAATTCAGTAGGCTGGATTAAATAATCCAGGAAGTTGAAATTGGTTTAAGTTTAAAATTTTGACTACTATTAATAAGATGTTGCATAAAGACAAAGTATTAGTGTAAGTCTTTATTTCATTAGATAATGCCGCCAAGACGACAAAATCGTAACCAAAGGGAGGAACGGTCTGTGAATAATGAAGGAGATCAAGCTGATCCAATGTAGAACTTCACAGACTTGCTAGCTCAAGCTATGCAAACTAGAGCCCCATCAGCAAGAAATCGACCAGCTAATCGATTAGCTAAATTTAAAGACTTTAAAGTCATAGGATCGCCGAAATTCAAGGGAACCATTGACCCTATAGAAGCCCAGACATGGGTAAATGAGATGGAGAAAGCTTTTTTTATTTCTAGAGTAGTGGAGGAGCAAAAGAAAGATTTTGCTACCTATTTGATGAAGGGTGAGGTGAATTACTGGTGGGAGACAAACAAAGCTAGAGCAGGTACAACATTAGTAACTTGGACAAGGTTTAAGGAGTTATTTTTAGAAAATTATTTCTCAGAAAGTATGCAAGCAAGAATGGAAGTAAAATTTTTGGAATTCAAGTAGGAGAATATGTCGGTTGCAGAATACGCCGCCAAATTCAACGAACTAGCGAGATTTGCTCCACATCAGGTGGACACTGAGGTAAGAAAGGCACGAAGGTTTGAAAATGGACTGAAGCCAGGGATATATAGCAAAGTAACTGTGTTGCAGATTAAGACATTTTCGGCCCTGTTAGAAAAAGCAATCATCGCCGAAGGAGGAAGGGAAGCTGTGTCAAGGTATCATCAAGAGAAGAAGAAAAAGACGAATGAAGGAGGTAGCAGTGGAGGAAGTAACTTTAATAAGCGTAAGTGGAAGGACAATACTGAATTTGGAGACAAGTCAAAAGAAAATAGGAAGAAAGGTGAGGCATGTGCAAATTGCGGTAAAAAGCTTCAGGGAGTATGTTTGAATGGAAAAGGAGTGTGTTTTAACTGTGGACAAGAGCGACACATCTCTCCAAATTGTCCAAGTCCAAAGAAGATACCAGGTTGTTTTTCATGTGGATCGCTGGAACATCAAATTCGTAACTGTCTAAAGAAGAATGCAGAAAGAGGAAGCAACAATAGAGGAAATAGCAGTAGAACACTGGCAATCAAAGGACCTGCTCAGCCGGAAAGACCGAAAGCGCGCTCGTTCAACATGACATTACAAAATGCAGTAGCTGCCCGGGAGGTGGTGACAGGTAATGATTTAGTTAAATAAATGAAATACGGGAGAAATATTGGGTAGATATAGATGTGAATGGTTTTCTTTTATAGATTCCAAGTCACAAATTAGTATATGAAGCAAAAATTAATATTGTGTTGATATAAATGAATTGATGATACAACTTTAAAGAACATTAGAGAGTAAGAAACCGCTGATTCCGAGGACGAAATCCTTATAAGGAGGGGAGAATGTGAGAACCCAGAATTTCACATAATTCAAAATTTTTGAATAATTTTTTTTCTTAAAAGAGAAAGTACTTGAATCATATAAGTTTATATGATAATTAAGCTAGATAGATAATTTATTAACTAAGAAGTATACTTAATCATTTTCAAGGAGGAGTAAAGAAAAGTTATGTAAGAAATTAACATAGCTTGAATGTTAGCCTTGATTACTAAATTAAAAGGATTTACAATCCTTAAGTAATTGATTATTGATATGAGTATGTATGTGTTTATAACTTATTAAGTTAAGTTGGGATAATAAGTTAATAAACTAGGAGAAATATGTTATGACATATGTGAATTATATACGTGATTGAGTAAATATGTATTATGTAATGTGCGTGCATTTATTTTGTAAAGAGGTGAAGAATAAAGTTATGTAACCTAATGCATATATTAGGTATGATAATTAAATAACCTAATGGGTTATAATTTAAGAGAATGATAGTATTTAAAAAGATATACTAATCCTTAGAGATTTATTTTATACGTCTCCATTAATAAATTTTATAACCTAAGAATTGCAACTCTAATCGAGTTATGAAATTAAAGATATATGAATAAGAAATTAACTTTCTAATGTGTGTAAGGGAACCCTAATTAAAAAATAGGGAATGGATAAAAATTAAAAAGTATAAACTATGTTGAATTGCAAGCCCAAAGAATTAGAATTTCTAGCCTAAATAATTAATTGATTGGCCCAATTCTTAGCCCAATTGCGAGGTGACCTTTTGGACCATTAAGTAAGCTAAATGGAGCTTAAAAGATAATAAAAAGGGGCCCAAGAAGGCCATCATGGCCGAAAATTACATAGAGGAGAGAAAGGGGGAGGCATGTAATCATTACATTACTTTAGTAGGTGAACTAACTTGCTAGGTGTCAAGCCTTGGTCTCATTCTTATTTTTTTCATCCAACCCACAAGTTAAACCAAGAGTGCAAGCAAGCTTATAATGATAAGGAGAGAGAGGAAGAGTGAGATATTGGATGATGATTATAGATACACTAAAAATATCTAAACAAAATTACTAACATCAAATTTCCTTTCTCTTTCATCTTTTATATTTCCTTAACTTAGTAATCAAAACAAACAAGATATAGAGAGAAAGAGTGCAAGAGAGAATTCGGGCAAGAGAGAAGAGGAGAGAGAGGGAGAGTTTTGTAAGTTTCCAAATTCCATAATCTAGGTATTAGAAAGAAGAAGAAGAGGAATTAAGAGAAGGTATAAGAAATTCCTACTTTTATAGTTTAATTCTCTTTGTGATGATTTGAGTTTTGATTTTTGTAAAACTATGATCTTGAGGCTTAAAACCTTATATCTTGATGTTTAAAAGTGTTTTATATTTAGATCCAACTATTTTATGGATCAAAAGTTGAATCTAAACTAAGAAATATGAGTTAGGTTTTTCAAAAGTTTGAAAATCAAATTTTTCTTAGCTTTTGTTGTGTTTGATCTTATGATTGTTGATTATTTGGTGAATTAAACCATGGATCATGTTAGATCCATGAGTATATGAGTTATTTTAAATATTATGTTGAGATATGTTGATTTTATGTGAAAATATAGAAGTTTTCTTAAAAGACACCAAATGTTGAAAAATATATTTTTCGAGAAAACCAAGTATGATATGGAAATGACCATATCTCTCATTCTACCTTGAATTTTTGATTGTGGTCAATTTCTGAAGTTAGATATATAAGTCTTCTAAAATATCCAAGTGGAACCACCTAAAAAGGATTTGTATATTTTCGTGTGAAATGATTTTAGTAAAGGATGAAAAATAAGAAAATCCTTAAAAAGCTGCTGCCAAGAAATGGGAAGGGCTGTTTCGGCCACTTAATTAATGAGATAAAATACGACCTTTTGGGGATGAAAATGTATGGGATAAAGTAGGTTATGTCCAAAAATGATCTCGTTCCGACTTAAAATGAGCGAGATATGACTATTTCAATTTTTGTGTTTTCCCGACGGAAATTGCTATAACCGGAGTTGTATAACTTCGATGGTCTTGAAATTTAAACTGTAAGCTCATGTTAACATGTGTAAGATCCCGCCAAGAGTTGGGAATTTCTGGAGTTAAGTAAGAGGTAGCTAATTTCTTAAGGAATTTACTAGAAATTAATTTTTGAAAATTACTTAAGGGAGTCGAAAAATTCCATAAAAATACTTTTGTGTATGGAATATATGTATATAAGATTGGCTAAAAGATTAAAAAAAATAATAAGCTGATTTCATATTTTCGTGAATAGTGTATTTCAGCTTCCCGAAATGAACATCTCAGGTTGCTGAAAAGGGAAACCAAAATGTCAGAAGAGATGTCAGTTTTGTTTTAGCTTCTGAAATAGAAACTGAAATGGTATATTAAGTCTACTGAGTTCTTAAATAGTTTGTCAAGTTATATTACGAACTTATAAATGAACGAGTAAGTGTTAAGTTTAAGATAGTATTGTGTACTCACTAATGATAGGTTATGTGATTTCATGTTAAATTGCTATGAGTAAGATATGTGATGCTAATTAAGAGATCGATCTTATCAATGATAGGTCTTACAAAAGAAGTTAACTTAAATCGCGTAGCAGTATTAAACGAATCAGGCAAGTTTCCTAACTCAACTTGAGTAACTATTTTTCAAGCATGGTAGTGAATAATTATTAATAGTTATTCACATCTATAATGATTATTGTAATTCGCACGTAGTGCAATCGATTCTTGTTCTATTATTTGAACTATTTATAAATCATGTCTCAGCTAATTGTTTTGGCAAGACTAATATTTGTTAAAGCATGAAATGTTCTATTTATTATGAACTGAATTGTTATTGGAAGATCTATGCCATTGGTTTCGGCTAGATTAGTATTGTTATTAATTATTGAAATCATAGTATTTCTTTAAAAGTAATCCAAACCATATTTTTGTGGTACGAATTCGTGATGTAAGACTGAGATGAACAAATTTTAATGTCGTAAATCAACCTGTGAGCTATTTTTGAGTATTATGCATAATATAGGGTACAAAGGAGTTGGCCGCTTCAGGTACTTGCAGAAGAGTATAGTTTAGTTTTTATAACTAATTTATATTCTTGCGGTAATTTAGTTTTAATAACGATTCCTCTAGTAGTTCATGATCCTTTTGTGATCACTCAGCATGAAATCTGGGTATATCCCACTTTATTGAATATTGTTGCAGTATTGTTAATTCTTATTATTCAATCGAATATTATTGAATCTTTGAAAGAATTTTACTCTTTCATCTTTGATATGTTATTCAGTATGAAATGGGAGAAAGTTTTAGTATTGAGATTGAATTATTATTCAGCTACTTCGAAATCTTTTGATTATTGTTGAAGTTCTAAAGATGTTAGACTCTTCTATTCATGATATATATCATTTGTTGTATATTTTAACTTTTTGGACAAACTCCTTGTTCACTTTTGCTTAAATAAAATATTTCAGTTAATGCCGATGTAGCAGAAGGTTCTAATAGGGACAAAGGCAAAGGCAAGGCTCGGGAGTAGTTAGTGTCAACTTTTAATGGTTATGTTTTATTATGTAATTAATTATGTAAACCTTTTGATTATATAAGGGTATGTAAGTTATGTCAAGGTTAGTTAACCTGGGATATTGTTATAAGTTGTATTAAGGAATATTCTGAATAATGTTTTTCATTAATGAATGAGTAGTTAGATGTGATATATTTGATCAATTGTGAGCACCAAACCCGATGTTAGGGAACCCAAATTTGGGGGCGTCACAGTCCCAGCTCCTTGAATTGCTTTGTGGTGACCAACCGTGGGTTGCCATTGTTTTCTCCTGGATTTTGAACAGGAGCCGTCTTCGCCTGATGTTTAATGAATTATAAAAAACTCATAAGCGCACTGTCGTTCGTCAATTGATCAGTGTTGTTATTTACAGGAGGATTATCGCCATCCTGTTGCACATTGTCCTCATTATTGATCTGTGGAGAATTAACAGTCTCATATGCTCCATTGCTTATCTCAACATTTTCAGATGCCATTTTCAAATAATGCCACAAAACAAGGGTTAATTAACATATCACATATTATCCTTATACTCTGACCAACCAATTAAATATCAAATAAACTTAGGTAGGTAATACCAGCGAAGGAATTCCCCGTCTCTCCCCTCCTAGTTCTAGTCTCACATCTTAGCCAGGGATCATATCCCTAAGCTTTGATACCAACTGTGACGCCCCCAAAATTAGGTATACATCACTCATCTTGGGTCATCAGATACATGGTACAGAATTCAAATACAACTTATTAATACAACTGTCGTGTACAACACGACAAAACATAAAATTTGAGTTTGAATACAAATATTGTCTACTAGAAAGTATACAAACTCAAAAGGAGTCCTCATTATAATTATTATCACACTATTTCACAGAATAGTGATGACTACTAGTGCACCATCTAAGACCATCACTCTGTTCCTCGACTAGTCCAAACTATGTTCTCATTTCCTGAAGTGAACAGTGAAAGAAAGGGTGAGCTCAACTAGCCCAGTAAGAAATATTATGACTAAGATAATGCAGAATAATTTATCATTAGCCTTCAACAGTGTTAAACTGAAAAATATAATAACTATCAAGTTTAACTCTAGCGGAACAAGCAATCCATTAGAGGAGTCAAGTAGGGAATAAAATCTACTATCTTCTATGATTTAAAAGGTTTTTCATCACTTTTATCGCTGGGACTCAGCTTAATAAATAATCCACATCATCGAATCACCCCTGCACTATGGAAAATGATATTCTTTAGTATCATGACCACGAATTATCCATGCACTACCGGCCAATGAGGACTTTTTCCACATCATTTCTAACATTACGGTTATGATTATACCGAATAATCCCTGGTCATAATCATACCATGTCCATCTATGCACTACAGGCCACAGATGACTTTTACCAAAATATAAACATGAGGGCGATGAAAATGATATAAGAATTCAATAAAATAAGTTCAAGAAATTAATTTATCCAGGAACCAACAACGTCCAAATTGTCAACATTATACTGCTTTGTAGAGAAAAATTCAAGAATGCTCAGAAGAATATTTCCATGAAAAGATACTAGATGAAGCTCAAATATCAAGGATATTCCACTAATTTCATGGAGTATAGAAGTCAAAACTTTAACCAATGGAGTATAATAGAATATATAAAACTGCAAATAGATCTTCACCCGCCATGCGGTAATTCCATGTTAACAGGTCATTTCCACAATTTAATAAGGAATGAATACAAAAGATCATTCACCATACATATGGTAATCCACATAGACATGTTATTCCTATAGAATAATAAAGAATGGAATAACAAAAGGATTCACCATGCGTGCGATAGACTACACAGACATGTTATTCCCAACAGAATAATAAATAATCGAACTAGGTCCAGCGTAAAGGCTCAGACAGGATATTCCGATAGAATAATAAATAATGGAACCAGGTCCGGCGTAAACGTACAGATGGGATATTCCGACAGAATAATAAATAATGGAACCAGGTCCGGCGTAAACGCACAAACATGATATTTCAACAGAATAATAAAGAACGGAATATTAGAAGAATTTCACCATGTATGCGGTTCTTCGCATAAACAGGTTATTCCAACAGAATAGTAAGAATGGAATAACAGAAGTTCTCTTCATGAATAAGAAAGAAAGAATACCCCTTACGAGTACAACAAATAATATCCCCTACCTTTAGAAGAAGAGTACTGGATATATGAGTAGTGAAGTAGCAGAATACTTTTCTTCTTTCTATCTCTAGAGTTTCAGTAAATTCGTAAGAAATAATGAAGGAATGAGCTTCTATTTATAGAAAAATAGACTGCATAGTAACTAACTCATGAACGGTCTAGATTGATTTACTTTAATCTGACAGTCCATATTTAAAGCAAAATCTTTTAAATAAAATATAATATATTCTATTTATAATCTAATAAAATGAATAACTTTATAAAAGATTTTATTATGCAAGCACTATGCAGGCACTATGCAAACACTATGCATAATAAAATATAATATATTCTAATTATTGTTTAATAAAATATATAACTTTATAAAAGTATTCTGTTTTATTTAAAAAGATTTTACTATACAAAATACTATGCAGGCACTATGCAAGCACTATGCAACACTATGGATAATAAAATATAATATATTCTATTTATAGAATAACATTATAAAAGTATTCTGTTTTATATAAAAAGATTTTTTGTATTATTACATTAATAATACCAATAAAACAAAACTGAGTAACTTATCACGTAAGCATTAATAATCAATATGGTGTGCTACTATACAACCATGGGTATTACTGTACTTTTACTACCGAGTAGTTCAACAATATTAACGGTTAAACTTCCGCCGTTATATTTATAAAATTATATTTGTCATTTTCTCAATCAGACAATAATTCTGTTGTGGGGTCCACCAATGATTGTACCGTTGCACGAATATTCCCTGATAAAATAAATATTTCTCGACCAATCGAATATAATATGACAACTTGCATACTTTGCAAAATTTATAAACACTAAACACAACTATAACATTATATCAAATCCACACCATAATAAAAAAAAATATTTCGAGAAAATTAAATATTTATTCATAAAATCTAGGGTCTCACATAAACTATACTCTTCTGCAAGTACCTGGAGTGGCCAACTCGTTTGTACCCTATATTATGCATGATACTCAATAATATCGCATAGGTCGATTAACGATATTAAAATTTGTTAATCTCAGTCTTACTCAATGAGTCCATACCACAACAATATGGTTTGGATTACTTTCAAAGAAACACTATGATTTCAATATTTAATAACAATACTAATCTAGCCAAAATCGATAGCATAGATCTTCCCATAACAATTATGTTCATAATATTTCATGCTTTAACAAATATTAGTCTCGCCAAAATAATTAGCTAAGACAGGATTTATAAATAGTTCAAATAATAGAACATTATTCAATTTCACTACGTATGAATTACAACAATCATTATAGATGTGAATAACAATCAATAATTATTCACTGCCATGCTTGAAAAAAAGTAACTCAAGTTGAATTAGGAAACTTGCCTTTCGCGTTGATTACTGCTACACAATATAATTAACTACATTCGTAAGACCTATAATCAATAATGTTGGTCTCACAATTAGTACAATATTTCATAACACACAACACTGTAATTTACAGTCAATCTTTCTCCTAGGCACATTACCACATAGCCACATTAGTGTTTATAACCTATATAAACACTTAACAAGTCTAACTACTTCAATCTGGTTGGACTTCGGTCCATTTTCGTTGTTTAGGTCACCCTATTCGACAATTAACACAGTTATTGTAAATTAAACTTGGTCTCTAAGCTTCAATATTATTTTTGATAAATTAAATATCATTTATAATATTTTTTGGAAGCTTTTAATAATTTATAAACAATTATTATAATTTATAATAATTTTTCCAACAATTAAATCATTTTTAAATGATTTAATTATCAAATAATCTTATCATTATTAATATTTATTAATATAAAAATATTAATAACATACTTCTCAAAATATTAAAGTTATTATTAATAACTTAAAATATTTTAAATCATTAATATTCTACTTTAATAATTTTTAAAATAATTAAAATCATTTTTAAATCGTCACCATTAATATATAAATATTAATTAAATTATTATCAAAATATTAAAAGTCATTAATTATAACTTAAAATATTTTCAAAACATTTTTTTTCTCATTTTTAAATAATTTTTAAATCAATAAAACCATTTTTAATTTATTTATTTAATATAATAATTAAATAAATCTAATATCATTAATATTAATTTATTAATGAGAATTCTCCAAAAATATTGAAAATTATATTTTATAATTTAAAATATTTTCTAACACTTTATTCTTATTTAAAATAATTTTAAATCAATAAAATCATTTTTATCTTATTTATTTAATTTAATAATAAAATAAATCTACTATCATTAATATTAAATTATTAAAGAAAATGCTCTAAAAATATTAAAAGTTATATTTTATAACTCAAAATATTTTTAAATACATTATTCTTATTTAAAATGATTTTTCATAATATTAAATCAATTTTCTCAAATTTATTTAATATACTAATTAAATAAATTAAATATCATTTTTATTCAAATAATTATAATTATTAAATAAAAATATCCCAAATAATTAAAAGTTATTTTTCAGAATTTAAAATGATTTTTAAAATCATTTTTAGTAATTTTTAGAATTTATTTCTATTTTTAAATAATTTCCGGAATATTCAAAAAATTAAATAAATAAAGCCGTCGCTATAGCCCTTTAGCGACACTTAGCTGTCGTCTTATGTGTTCTTGGCGCCAAGAACACTGACAGTCGGCCAAGCAAGGGTTAACGTTTGACCGTTCATAGCTTTTAATCTAATGCGTTTCTGGGCTTTCTTTTGCATCTAATTTGTAGTAAATATGTAGTACTACAAGTTAGAATCATCACCCGAGTCAATTAATCACATATCACGAAGATCTAAGCTCACAAAAGTACTGTCAGACCAAGTTCTGGGTTTTCAGGGCAACCCATAAACCCAGCAACTTCGAGGGTCTACCTTTGGGCTTAATTATTTCTATGTTCTGGTCTTCCAAGTAGTTATGTTATGGTCCAAATATGTAGTACTAGTGTTAAGGTACATTTACATCACAACAGAGCAGTTAAACCACATCTAAATCTCCAGACACGATCTAGTCAAACTATGTCGAAACGGTTGTTCATAGAGTTTCTGGGATTTACAGAAACAGCACTTCGTGCTCGATTGGTCAGAATTTACCACTCCCTACACTTTCTCTGTTGATTCTATAAATGATCTAAAACCATGGATCGATAGTACACATACCAGACTATAACCTAGATACAAACATAGAATCAAAATAGCATAACACCAGTTAGATCTGGCCTTCCAAAATGTTGTCAGACACTATTTCTTACTTTCTGGGTTACCCAGAATATTTCAACCCGTCAAGCTCGGTCAACGGTGTTTGACCATGAATAAAATGATATCTAGACATCAAATGACTATACCACTACTTGCAGATGAAAGACCTCATACCAGACTACCAATAAAAAATATAAAACAAGAAAAATCAAAAACAGACACGGATCTGTGGCTCCTGACATTAGCTTGTCAGACCACAAATTGTGTTCTTGACAGTTTTGGAAAAACACAATTTTAAAGCATTTTGATGCTTTTGATCTATGTTATATCAACATAGATCATCATTAAACATCATCTAGTAAAGATCTAAACACATAAACACGAAAATTATCTAAGCATACAAGATCAAAATGTGAACTAGGGTTTATACCTTATATTTTCTAATTCTTGATCTATGCTCTCCAATCTGTTTTTGGGTGTTCTAGTAAATGATTATATGACTGAAAGACTTGCAAAATTCGGAGGGTTAGAGAAAAAAAGAGATGTTGGGAGCTAGAAATAAAATGAGACAAGTACATACACTTTCTCTCTCTTAGATCTCTTAAATAATGTGTTATGTTGCTAGATATGATCTTGCTGTCAATTGTAGGTTATTTTACTGAGCTTTTTGTGTCACCAAGTCAAATGGTTAGGTCACCCACTAAAGGTCAAGTTAACTAAATAAAAAAAAATCCAAAAAGGGCATTTTGGTCTTTAGCAAAATAAATTTAATGGTATTCTTGTCAATTGCACAAACCCTTAGGATTTAAGCCTTAAGTTTTAACCCTTAGGGTTTAACCCTTAGGTTTTAAAATATTCAATTCTAGAATTTTCTAATTAGGGTTTAAAAATATAAAATTAAGAATTTAGAAAATGTAATTATGGTTTTAAATAGAAATTAATATTTTTAAAGTATAATTAGGGTTTCCTAATTATATTATCACATACTAATCACTTTAGGCTTGCTAATTAGGATTAGGGTTTCCTAATTAAGGTTTAGGATATTTCGAATTTAAAATTAGGGTTTTAAATATTAGAAAAATAAAAATTCCAAATTACAATTAGGTTTGTAAAATAGAAATTAAAATAACTAAAATATAATTAGGGTTTTCTAATCATATTTTAAGTTTAATAAACGTCTTATACTTGCCCATTAGGATTAGGGTTTCCTAATTTAGGGTTTAGGAATCCCAGCTTTCGATTAGGGTTTTTAACTGATCGTTAGGGTTTCTAATCCTGAGATTAGGATTTCTAATCTCTTATTAGAGTTTATAAATTTTTAAACCTTCTCCGATCAATCATTGATCATAAATTCTATACAGTACGAACACATACATATTAATATAAATATTTTAATTATATTTTCTACCGAATCACGTTCCAAAAATTAGGGTTAGGATTTCTATTCTCCGTTAAGCACAACTCTACTAAAAAATTATTAGTCAATACACAAATTGACCTTCTCGAGAGTCGTATCACAGAAACTTATCACCAAATTAATAATCAATATTAATATTAAAAAATAAAAAATTATTCGTAAATTTTGGATTGTTCGAAATCCTGGGTTGTCACAATCGCTGAGACTCAGCTTAATAAATAAAATCGAATCATCCCTGCTCCACTGCCAAGGATATTCATGTAATCATCAATGGTCATGACTATACCAAAAAATCCCTGGTCATAATCATACCAACAACTGTCCACCAATGAACTACAGGCCAATGAGGACTTTAACCTCATCATTCGTCACATTACGGTAATGATTATACCGAATAATCCTTGGTCATAATCATACCAAGTCCATATATGCACGTAAGCCAAAGATGACTTTCATCATAATATAAGCATGAGGATGATGACAATTAATGACATAATAATTCAATAAAACAAGTTCAAGAATAAATTCTAAAGATTTATAAATTAATTTATCCAGGAACCAATAACGTACAAATTGTCAACATGATACTTCTTTGTAGAGTAAAATTCAAGAATGCTCATAAGAATATTTCTATTAAAAGATACTTGATGAAGCGCAAATATCAAGGATATTCCACTAATTTCATGGAGTATAGAAGCCAAAGCTTTAACCAACTGAGTATAATAGAATATATGAAACTACAAATGGATTTTTGCCCACCATGCGGTAATCCACGTAGACAGATCATTTCCATTATTTAATAAGGAATGAATACGAAGGATCATTCACCATGCATGTGGTAATCTACATAGACAGGTTATTCCAACAAAATAATTAAAGAATGGAATAACAGAAGGATTCACCATGCATGCGATAGACTGCACAAAAAGGTTATTCCCAACAAAATAATAAATAATGGAACCAGGTTAAGCATAAACGCACAGATAGGATATTCCGACAGAATAATAAATAATGGAACCAGGTCCGGCATAAACGCACAGACAGTATATTCTGACAGAATAATAAATAATGGAACCAAGTTCGTCATAAACGCACAGATAGGGTATTCTGACAGAATAATAAAGAACGGAATATTAGAAGAATTTAACCATGTATGTGGTACTTCGCATAAACAGGTTATTCCAATAGAATAATAAGAATGGAATAACAACAAAATTCACCAGGCATGCGATAGACCACACAGACAGGTTATTCCAATAAAATAATAAAGAATGGAATAATAGAAGAATTTCACCATGTATGCAGTACTTCGCATAAACATGTTATTCCAACATAATAATAAAGAATGGAATAACATAAGTTCTCTTCATGAATACGAAAGAATTAATACCCCTTACGAGTACAACAAATAATATCCATTACCTTAGAAGAAACTGGATACTGGAGTAGTGAAGTAGCAGAATACTTTTTTTCTCTCTCTCTATAGTTTCTCTCTCTAGAGTTTCAGTGAATTCGTAAGAAATAATGAAGGAATGAGCTTCTATTTATAGGAGAATGGACTGAATACTAACTAATTCATGAACGGTCTAGATTGATTTACTTTTAAACGAACGGTCCGTATTGATTTACTATTAAAACAAAAAGCAACGGTCCATACTGATTTACTATTAAAACTTTAAACCAGCGATCCATATTGATTTACTATTATAACTTCAACCAACTGTCTGAAAAATTATCACATCTCCTCATGGAATAATATTGTACCCAAAAATGATTTGAATAGAAAAGAAATATATTTTTCAGGTGAATAGTACCTCATGAATAGTACTTCGGGAATAGTACCCCGTGAATAGTACCCCGATATGAAAAGTGTCTCAAATACCTGAGTGAACAATACTATAATGAATAGTAACCGGGTGAATAGTAACCTGTGAATAGTACTCCGACACGAAAAGTGTCCCAAATACCCGATTGGTCAATATAACCTCCAGACATCAATTATTATCGAAATAAATGTCAATTTCTAGTAACACTAATAATCCCAACACAATGGAACTATCAAAATCATCTTTAATCAACGTGAACTTATTCATCAATAATATTATAACTCATAATATTTAACAATCAGGTCGTTCCTAGAAAAGAGGGGGCTTTCTGATAAGGATTTTTCCTTATTGGTGCGCAATTAGGTGACCAAACCTCTCCTTGACAGAACTTCTAGACATTGTCAATATTGAAAATAATAATATGAATAACTTTGTCATCTCAATTATTGATTTAATAATATAACATATTATACAGATGATACTGTGACAATAATTGAATCAATAATATGAGAGATATGATGCAACAATTACTGTAGCAGTAATTGAGTATAACCGAGTGACTTCTTACGTAAACATCAATAATCAATACCGTGTGCTACTATGCAACCACGCGTATTACTGTACTTTTACTACCGAGTAGTTCAACAGTTTTAATGGTAACACTTTCGTCGATATTTTTATAAAAATATTTTTATCGTTTTCTCAATCCGATAATAATTCCTTTGTGGGATCCACCAATGATTGTTCCTTCATACAGATATTCCCTAACAAAAAAAATATTCCCCGACTAATCGAATATTATACAACAACTTGTATACTTTGCAAAATTTATAAATATTACCCACAACTATAACATTATATCAAATCCACACCATAATATTTTAAAAAATATTTCGAGAAATTTAAATCTTTATTCATAAAATTTGGGGTCTCACACCAGATCTCTCCTTGACAGAACTTCTAGACATTGTCACTATTGCAATTAATAATACGAATAATGTTGTCGTCTTAATTATTGATTTAATAATATAACATATTATACAGATGATATTGTGACAATAATTGAATCAATAATATGATAGATATGATGCATCAATTACTGTACCAATAATTGAGTATAACTGAGTGACTTCCTATGTAAGCATCAATAATCATTATCGTGTGCTACTATGCAACCACGCGTATTACTGTACTTTTACTACCGGGTAGTTCAACAGTTTTAACGGTAACACTTTCGCCATTATTTTTATAAAAAAATAATTCTGTTATTTTCTAACTACGACAATACTACTGTTGTGGGGTCCACCAATGATTGTTTTTTCGTACAGAAATTCCTTGAAAAAAAGAATATTCACCGACCAAACTAATATTTTATAACAACTTGCATACTTTGAAAACTTTTTAAATATCACCCACAACTATAACATTATATCAAATCCACACCATAATATTTTAAAAAAAATATTTCGAGAAATTTAAATCTTTATTCATAAAATTTGGGGTCTCACACTGTCCATAGGTAGGACAAGCCTACACCTTCTTCTTTTGACTTCCTTGCTCATTTTCTGTAGACACACTATTATTCCACTTCATCTTCTGATTATGACTACCACTACTATTGCTGCCACTAACTTTGTTGTTCTCACCTTCATTCCTCTTTTTCTTATATTCTTGATTATACCTGGTCAACGCATCGCTTCCACCTTATGCTATTATTGCCTTCTCCATAACTCCCACAAAGGTGTTCAATTGAAACATTGACACTTTGTTGTACAACCAATGCTTCAATCCTTGTTCAAATCTCCTAGCTTTCCTCTCATTGAATTTCGTAGCATATTCTGGCATGTTTCCTTTCTTCAACTCCAAAAACTGAATCTCTATCTGGTTCTAAGAGTTCATTTGGAAATACATCTCAAAGAACAACTCTTTAAACCTATCCCATGCGATCACACCCTGACCTCCTCTAACCTTGTTTGCCTACCACTAGTAGCTGGCCTCTGACTTCAGCATAAGCATTGCAAAGGTGGTCTATTGGTCATCATTGACCCTTGCAACATCAAAAACCTTCTCGATTTCCATAATCCAGGTTTGAGCTTCGACCGGATTCATGGATCCCCAAAATTCTGGCAGTCCTAATGCCTTAAAATCCTTGAACGGGGTAGCTTGAGCTTGCGACTAATTTTCAATTACTCCAGTTAACAGATTTACTAACTGGTACACAGGATTAGCATTGGCATTATTGTTGTTATTGTTGTTGTTAATGTTCGTGGATCCTTCCTGAGCTTGTTGATGTGTTAGGCGTCTTCTTGGCTGCATTTTTTGTTTAAGATATACGCTTATTAGATCATTACTCAATCTCGTAAGTATTTAAGACTTAACTTAAGCATTTTAAAATTATCACCTAACACATAACATCTTGAATAAACATTAATATTCTATTCATTAATAACTTTTAAAACATAGAGAGATAACATCACTGCTATTTACATCAACTATCCCGAGATAATGAATCTTAAGGATTAAATCATCATATTCCATTACTTATATTCATACTGGAATTTACATCATTAACTAACATAGATATTCGCATAACTCATATTATTTCTATCACGACCTACTAAGACGTCGAACAGCTTCTCTGCGCTATTCTTCCATGATACGAAACATCGTCCTACGATCTAGCATGTACAAAGGCAAGTCCTCAAACTGGACTAGATAGTACATAACTCATTCATGAGCTTTGTTCATCGTAGTGTGGAATTCACAATCCATCTCGCTCTTCTTGACTTTTTTTTCACGCACCTCTTCCTCAGCTACATCTACTCGTTGGGAAGCCACCTCGTAAGCATCTTCAACTTTAGCTCTCTTGGTAGACTCCTCTCTCAGATCATCCTTCAGCTTTGGAACCTCTGCCATCAGTTACTCATTGTCACCCTCTAAGTGAACTAATTTCCACTCCACATTTCCAAGACGTACATAAAGACCCTGGATTTCCTCATTTTTTCTAAACTATACTGGTCTTATATTCATCTGCCAACCCCTCCAATTCTCTAACTCCATCCTGAAGCTTAATGTTATGGTCACACACCTCGTCATACAACTGAGCTGTATTAGAGTCCGGTGGGAACTCATCTTCCTCCTCTTCTTCCTCAGGGTCCTACTCCGGATCAGTCTCAGGCTCATGCTCTTGACCCATAATAGTGATCAATGGAGATGGCTCTCTCTGTACCAACTACTCCCGGACAACATGAATGTCTCGGGGCTCCTCCACTCTAAGTACTCGGGGTTCCTCCTCCACAACCCGACTAGATCCTACAACTTCAGACATCCTGACAATAAAGTTTTAAGTTTTAGTTACTAATCGATACTCGCGAAAACATAAGTTTATCACATATATAAGCACATAAAGTCTTTTATTATCTTCAATGAATTAAAGAATTCATTTCTTAGAACTCGATAAGAGTTTATTATCACTATGTTCTCGATCTCCTATAACACTTACCTAAGGTTTTTCCCCCACCTAAGGTTCGTAACATACTGCTCTGATACAAACCTGTGACACCCCCAAATCTAGGTACTCGAATTTCCCACAGATTTGGTGTTCACTCATTAAAATAAATAGCATCTAACTACCCATAAATAAATAAACTCATAAATAAAATAGAAATCTTCCCAATAAAGGGTTACAATAGCTTAAACAATTCAATCCCAAGTTATCTAACATTAATACATCAATGTAGAAATTTTATAAACAAATAAGTCTTAAATATAACATCATAAGTTTTAACAATGTCATTCTCAAATAACAAATAAGTCTTCATCATTTGCTTGCTTTGCCCATTGTCATTACTCTAGGATGGCTCGTCAACTATTTCAACCTTAGCTGTAATGTATTATGCAAGAGTGAGCAACAATTTCCCAAAAGTTTAACAATAACAATAATAATAAATGCGAATAAATAATGGATACTGACCAAAAGAAAGCTCTTCTTTTGAATCAAGATTAAAACAGGAATCAAAAAGTACATATGAGGGTAACAAGACCATGAACTATGTCCTAGGTTACCATGTATTTCTACTTTAAACCTTTAACAGTTGTAAGACTATATGGACCTTATTTTTCATACCTAGGGGGATCAACCCTTAGTACCATATATGTGCACAAAATCTTAACGCTATCGCGTAATATAATCCCCTGTAGTAGGGTTGTTCATCTCAGTTTTGACATTAGAGTCTGCAGCAAAGAAAGTTTGGTTTGGATCGATCTTAAGGGTAATTTAGATTTAAATAATCATCAACTAAGTATTAGTTGAATCAATAAGGATTCACTATCTATTCAAGGTTTCAATACAATAATGTAATCGATATTCAAAACAAAAATTGAATCTCAGCTCTATACAATTGAATGAACATTGTATAACAAAAGTAATACTTCAAATGGTTAGAACATTTCATTTGGAATTATGAACTTGAACAGTTAAGCTTTGAACAGTTCGACATAAGAATATGAAGCTTGCTCAATAATAGCAAAGTTCAAGATCTTGATCAATGAGTCATGGAACTTGCGTAATTATAATCATGATAGATTAAGGAAAACCGACATAATCGTTATCAAGATAGATTAAGGAACTTTCTCAAATAAAGTTTAGGGATTAGAAAACTTACCTCGTGCATAGATTACACGATTACTATTCACGTTCCTCAATTTAATCCTAAATACCATTTACATTCATAATACCAGTTAATTATAATGTAACTGACATCATAAGTACACGCTCTTTTGTCTAAACTCTTATTATGATTATATTAATCACATCAAAACATTAGTTTTCACTCATTATTAGACTTTACGAATGACAAGTTAACTATGTGTTCGATATATCAATTAAACACATAAGAACATCATTGACATGTTAAGAATCTGTTTTAACATCACATTGTAAGCTTTATACATTTTCATATTCATTATATTGGGTTTAAATTACATTTTCTGGACTTAAACAAATAAATAAAATTTTCTGGGCAATTCTGTTAACCGACACTATAGCACGCCCCAATACTCAGGAACCGGCGCTGCAGCAAGGCCCTTGCACTGCAGCTCTGCTGTTAATCCTATGGCTAGGTGCTGCATCGCTATTTACACTAGAGACCGATGCTGCAGCGTTCAGACAAGCTTGTTAAGCGGTGCTGCAGCGCTGCTTAGCAGTTTCTATTTTTGTAGTTCGCGAAGAACATATAATAGTGCCAATTTAGGTCAAAATTTCACATAAACAATGAAATCAATTTCACCCATATGTTCTAAACTTAATAGAAACATTCTATAACATTCTGAACATGTTTTTAACCACTTATGTCACATAAACAACAAGATTTAAAGCCATAATTTTGATGTTTTTGTGAAAAACTCTTTTTGTTCTGACAAGTATACTTTTCGGTATATTTGTTCTGACAAGTTGCTTTGTCGTGCTTACACTGACAAAACGCTTTGTCATTGTAAGACCCCAACTTTAATAAATAAAGATGAATTTTCTATAAATATCATTTCTGAATATTATGGAATGAATTTGATATAATGTTATAGTTGTGGGTAATATTTATAAATTTTGCAAAATACGCAATTTGTTATATAATATTCGATTAGTGGGGGAATATTCGTTTTAACATGGAATATTCGTACAACGGCACAATCATTGGTGGACCACACAACGGAATTATTATCGGATTGAGAAAATGACAAAAATACTCTATGAAAATAACGGCAGAAGTTTTACCGTTAACTGTTGAAACACCCGGTGTTAAAAGTACAGTAATACGCGTAGTTGCACAATAGCACACTGTATTGATTATTGATGCTTACGTGAGAAGTCACTCAGTTTTGTTCAATTATTTCTACAGTAATTGCTGCATAATATCTCATGTTATTTGATTCAATTATTTTCAATATTTTATATATTATTAAATCAATGATTGAGATGTCAAAGTTATTAATATTATTATTAACAATATTAACGATGTCTAGAAGTTCTGTCAAGGAGAGGTTTGGTCACCTAATTGCGCGCCAATAGGGAGAAATCCTTATTGGAAAGCCCCCTTTTTCCTGGGAACGACCTAGTCGATTAATATTGTGAATTATAATAATGATAATAAATGTTGTTAAAAATATTGAGAGGAATTTTTTTTATGAAGTAATTGTTATAAATTTTGTTTTTTTTTGGACCCCCACTTATCCATTTTTTTAAAAACAGTACTTAGAGAAAGTTAATTCAGTTTCATTTTATTTCTTATATATATATATATATATATATATATATATATATATATATATATATATATAAATAAGAAAAGTGATGATGGGAATGGTGGGTGGGGGAGTGTGTGCGTGTGTGGCAGGGAGTATAATTGTTAGTGAATTATATATATAATAAGTGTCTGAATGTTGACAATTTAGACGTTATTAGTTCATGGATAAATTAATTCTTGAACTTTTTTTTATTGAATTCGTATATCATTGTTATCATCCTCATGTTTATATTATGTTGAAAGTCATTTGTGGCCTGTAGTGCATAGATGGACTTGGTATTATTATGACCAGAGATTATTTGGTATAATCATGACCGTAACGTTACAAATGATGTGGTAAAAGTCCTCATTGGCCGTAGTGCATCGATGGACAGTTGTTGGCATGATCATGACCATTGATGAATACATGAATATCCTTGGCCCGTAGTGCATGGATAATTTGTTGTCGTGATACTATTGAATATTCTTGGCCGTAGTGCAGGGATGATATGAATTATTTATTAAGTTGAGTCTCAACGATAAAAGTGATGAAAAACTTTTTAAATCATAGAAGATAGTAGATTTTATTCTCTACTTGACTCTTCTAATGGATTGTTTTTTCCAATGCAGTTAAACTTGATATTTATTATATTTTATCAGTTTAACACTGTTGAAGGCTAATGATAAATTATTCTGCATTATCTTAGTCATAATATTTCTTACTGGGCTAGTTGAGCTCACCCTTTTTCTTTCATTGTTCTCTTTAGGAAATGAGAACGTAGCAGGGACTAGTCGGGGAACAGAGTAATGGTCCTAGATGGTGCATTAGTAGTCCTCACTATTCTGTAAAATAGTGTAATAATAAATGTAATGAGGACCCCATTGAGTTTGTATATTATTTAGATGACAATATTTGTATTAAAACTCACAACATATGTTTAGTCGTATTTTACACTACTGATGTATAATTAAATTTGTATTTAAATTCTGTACCATGTATTTGGCGACTCAAGATGGGTGATGTATACCGATTTTGGGGGCGTCATAGTTGGTATCAAAGCTTAGGGATATGATGTGACAACCCGATATTTTCTATATAAATAAATAAGAAATTTTGTGTATAATTTTTTTTTATATATTAAGGATGAGGATTTGTACAAGATATTGTGTATATGTATTTATGTGGTAAATATAAAATATATTTATTACATGAAAATTTGTAAAAGATTTTATTTAGAATCATGGTTTATTATCAATTATAATTTTATAATAATTAATTCCATATTGGAAAGGTTTTTATCAATTATTTTCTATGAAAATAAAATTTACTATTATTTAAATAATCTATGAAATTATTTTAGAATATTTATAACAATTATTTTATTAAATGAAGTTTATTCAGTTAATTAAGTTATTTATGAAAGGTAAATCGGATATAGAATCCAAACCCTAATTTTGAGTTTTTATCAGGAAATAAGAATAATAATATTATATTATTATTTATTAGTATTATAGATGTGTATGACTATGTGAGCAAGGTTAATGTGTGAAACTATTTTATTATATTACGACAAACCCTAATAGAATTTTTACCAACCCTAATCTTGGTCTTGGATAACGAATAATAATAACATTATGAATTGCATGTACAAGAGCTGATAATAATTGATCAATTGTGTTATAGTATTCGAAAACCCTAGTTTCACTGTATAAGATTTAATACTGTTATATATCTGTGTTAGATAATATAAATTTATGTGTTACTTTAAAGTGTATTAAATTAGAAAACCTCAATTATAATTGTATTTTCTAATTATTAAAAAACTCTAATTGTGTTTTTAGAAATCCTAGTTAATTGATTTGATAAACCCTAAATTGCTAAGATTAGCTAGATTAAATATACTAGTGTTATTAAACCCTAATACTTTGTCCAAATCATTTTTGTTCCATAAAAATTAATAAAAAATAGAAAAAAATAGTTTGAATTATTAAAAATACAAAATAAATTATAAAAAATTATTTTAAATTCTAAAAATTAGTTTTTAATTATTTTAAATATATTTCATAAATATTTAATATTTTTGGAATATTAAAAGTATTTAATCTATTTAATTATAATATTAAATAAATTATTTTTAATATTTGAAAAATCATTAAAAATTAAATTATGGTATGAGGAAATAATTTAAGTTATTTTTGATAACTTTTAATATTATTTGATAATTTTCATTAATAAATTAATATTAATGATAATTAAGTTATTTACTAAATGAAGTAAATAAATAAATAAAAAATGATTTTATTATTTTAAAAATCATTTTAAATAATAATAAGATATTTAAGAATATTTTAAGTTATAAAATATAACTTTTAATATTTAAAGGTTAATTTCATTAATTAATGATTAATAATGATATTAAAGTTATTTAATAATTATATTAAATAATTTGGTTTAAAAATGATTTTTATATTATTTTAAATGAAAATAAAGTGTTTAAAGATATTTTAAGTTATAAGATGTAACTTTTAATATTTAAAGGATAAATCTCATTAATAATTTAATATTAATGATATAATAATGATATTAAATTTATTTAATTATTATATTAAATAAATAGTTTTAAAAATGGTTTTATTTATCTAAAAATCATTTAAAAATGATATAAGTGAATTAAAAATATTTTAAGTTGTAATTCATAACTTTTAATATTTGGATAATGATAAATTAATATTTTAATAGAATTGTTTGACATTTAAATCATTTAATAATGATTCTGATATTTCAAAAATTATGATAAATGGTAATAATTGTGTTAAAATTATTATGAGGTCATGAAAAATAGTGTGACTGTTGTTTAAGTTATCTATTTAAATATTTCGATATAGAATAGAGTCTTAGACTCGATTATTATCTTATAAGGCTGTCGATACGTCGACATGTTTCAGAAATTGATCTGAACTTAGATAGGATTGACTTGTAAATTGTTTAATTGTGATATAATGGTCGTTAAGTTATGTGACAACGTGATTAGGAATGTGCTGACTGCTATAAGCAGTATTATGTGTTATGATACAATGTTCTAATCGAATGATTGATTTGCTTAATGATAGGTTGTGATAAAAAGGATAGAATTAAGTTAAGAATTTGTAGCAGCGCATCAGGCAAGTACCCTACCTTTGCATTTTCTTTATGCATTGGATATATGTAAGAATGTTTCAAATTTATATTATATACGCCTATTGATTATCAACATGTTAGTATATGATATTTCATATATGTATTCTGTTCGTTAATTTCTATAAATGATTATACAAGTGTCCCCACTTGGATAATCATAGTATTTAATCGCATGTTGATGCTTCTTTAATATATATATATATTGAATTATAAACTATTGTTGGATAATGTAAAACCTTTAGCTTGGAATCCTGACAAATATGAACATCCCTTACCAGGGAAAATTTTTATGCGCCTAAGGCGGATCATGTAAATGGTAACACCATTTTTGTAATGTAGTATTGATCAATGCAGGGCACAACGGGCTGATCACCCCCGTGTTCGTAAGTTATGACGGTTTACAGATGAATTTTCTGTTTAACCTTTTCAAAAATGAAAATAATGTTCATACTATGTCATATAAAACCTTTGTATAGTCTGTACGTAGTTTCAAAAATTTGAAAAAGTTATGTAGTTATTGTTGATATAGATTACTTCACAACTGTTGTCTTGTTGTAGAAGAATAGTATATAGAAAATATTTAAATGATTTCAGTTCATATATATATATATATATTGTTAATACTTGCTGGGCACTCAAATGCTCATCCTTGCTAATTTAAATGTTTTCAGTTAAGAGCGAACAACCTGAAGGTTCTGTTAAAAACAAAGGGAAAGGGAAGATAGCTGGTTGACTGAAGTTCTTATTATTTGTAATATTTAAGACTATGAAGACTATGATATATATATATATATATATATATATATATATATATATATATATATATATTTATATATGTTATGACATGTAATGAATGTTTAAAGGTTACGTACCTGGGAGAAAGACTCTGATATATTTATAAATTTAAGTTTAAGTTTTATATTATTGTTATTATTATTAGTAGTATTCCGCTCATAGAAATGGTATCGTGAAGTACCGAGTTCGGGTTTCAAGTATCCGGGTTCGGGGACTTTACAGGATGGTATCAGAGCTGTAGGTTATAAACATTAGGAATGTGAAGCCTAGGATTATAACCTTAGTAGAAAACTTTTATAGAATGTGTTAGTTAGGGGAGGGTTAATGAGATTCAACAAGTATTATAGTACTGAATAAAATATCTTTTCATTTTATCAATGAATATATTTTATTGTGGTACTAATGTTGTTGTTGATTATTTATTGTGATCGTAGGATGGCTGACGAGGGTTCAAATAGTTACTCGGTGAACCAAGAGTCAAGGGACTCTAGTAGTGAGTCCATGGAGCTTGAAATGATAGGGGAATTGTTGGCTAGAAATGTTGAGCTAGAAAACAGGGTTGAGCATGTGGAGGCAAAGAACCAGACCCTTCAGATTTTAGAGCAACAGTATAGGGACGCCGCTTATCAAGCACAGGCAGAGATAGCTGAGTTACAAAGAAGGTTGAAGCAGAAAGAGCTACAGATAGGACAGATGAAAGTTGAGATGGAGGCGAAAGATGCAAAAATAGATACCTTGGAGAAATTTTTAGATAATGCCTTTAGGAAGTTTGACACTAAGTGGATGGAGCTGTCCTCTAGTAGTGAGAGCAAGCGTTGATTTGTATTCATGTTAGATATAAGTCCCACTTTTGTGTTTCTATTAGGGACTGTTTAGTTGTTGTAAATCCTTATGCCTTGTTGAATGCATGGGATGGTAGTAGACCCCAATCTATAGTTTAGTAAAGGGTATGTGGTCGTGAATCCTCACTTTTGTCCATTAGAGGATAGTTGGTGGTAGGCAACTTATGTCCTAAGCGTTCATAGAAGTATGTAATATGTTTAGTCGGTCTGTATTTAAACCATGGTATATGGATATATAAATGGCTCATATAGAGTTTATAAAGAAATAAAAGATAACATAAATAAAACTATTACTTGTTGCATGTATATACTAATCAGGATAATTTATGTGTGTAGATGTCTGGAGAAAAAGGTTTGCTATATGCCTATAACATGAAGAAGGATCAAACCCATATACCAGAGCTAATATCGCAGCCAATAGCTGAAATAGGAACTCACAATGAAACCAACTCGGATGAGGTGGTTATCGTGGAAAATGTAGCACCAGATCCAGAAATGGTAGAGCTGACAGATAGTGATTCAGATCCAAAAATTGAAGTCGGACAAGCATCAATGGAAGTACAGAATTTGAGGAACCAGATTTCTTCTCTGGAAAAGTTGTGGGAAATAGAGAAGCTGCTGAATAGCCAGTTACGTCAGGTATTAATAGAAACGATGGAAGGGCAGGATAAACTAAAAATTCAAATTGATCAGATGGGGGCTTCAAGCAACACTTCGTGTACAGCTCCAAGAGATAAGGGAAAGAGAAAAATAGAAGACCATAACGTAGGAAGATCTAGTAAGAAGAAGTGGAAAAGAATATGTTATCTATGCGGCTATGAGGGACATACTACTCAGTATTGTCCTAATTATGAACGGGGAACATGTTTTGTTTGTGGAAGGAAAGATCATCAGGCAAAGAGTTGTCCAAGAAAAAGAGCTTATTAACTAGATATTATAGATTCTATTGTGAAGGCTTGTTTAATGTAATATGTGTGTTTAATATGTCTGTGTTATGTAATATTTTAAAACTTTTGTGTTAGTAAGGTTGTAAATCCTGATTCCTGTAATCACCAAGGGATGAATGATGTTTTAAGCAGTTATGCTATGCTATGTAAATTATCTATTAAAGTAATATGAATCTAAGTTTGAGTTATGTTTAAAAAGTATAAACTCGTATGATAAAGTGTAGAATATAAGTTAATTTATGGTTTTTACTTAATCAGAAAATGCCGCCAAGACGTCAAACTCGAAACCAAAGGGCAGAAGGATCTGTCAACAACGTTGAGGGACAACAACCAGTAGACCCGATACAGCATTTTGCAAATATAATAGCTCAGACCATGCAACAAGGAATACCAGCAGCAGGGAATCAACCGGGTAATCACTTAGCAAATTTCAAAGATTTTAAAGCTGTAGGACCACCAGAATTTAAAGGTACAACTGATCCTGTAGAAGCTAGAACCTGGATTAAAAAAATTGAGAAGGCGTTTGTAATAGCTAGAGTAGATGAGGGGCAGAAGACGGTTTTTGCCACTTATATGATGAAGGGTGAGGCGAACTTCTGGTGGGAAGCGAATCAGACGAGAGTGGGAGAGGGTGTAGTGGCTTGGCAAAGGTTTAAAACCTTATTTTTCGAGAATTACTTTTCTTCTAGTATGCAGGCTAGGATGGAGGTAAAATTTTTAGAGTTGAAACAAGGAGATATGTCAGTTGCGGATTACGCCGCTAAATTTAATGAATTAGCTAGATTTGCTCCGCATCAAGTTGATACGGAGGCTAGGAAGGCGAGAAGATTCGAGTTAGGATTGAAACCCTGGATCTATAACAAAGTGGCAGTGTTGCAGATTCCAACATTTGTAGAACTTATGGAAAAGGCGATAATTGCTGAGGAAGGGAGTGAGATCATGAGTCTCTATAACAAGGAGAGGAAGAACAAAAGCAAGGTTGAGGCAGCTGGGAAGGGGAAAATTAATAGTGCTAGTAAGGGAGGAAACGAAAAGAGAAAGGTGAACTATTTAGAAAACGTACAGGTGAAACAAGAGGGTGTGAAAAAGCAGGCAGTTCAATGTAAAACTTGTGGGAAGAACCATTCAGGTGTGTGTTTGAAGGGGAAACCTGTGTGTTTCAAATGCGGGCAGGAGGGCCACATCTCTCCTAATTGCCCAAATCCTAGAAAATATAGTGGCTGTTTTGTTTGCGGTTCAATGGAACACAAGGTGAAGGAATGTCCGAAGAAGAGGGAAGAAACTGGTAGTGTGCATACTGGCAGGGGTAGTGGAACGTTAGCAATCACAGGACCAACAACATCCAGCAAGCCAACAAAGTCAACATCAAGGGTCTTCAACATGACAGTTCAAGACACGGTGGCAGCTGGCAATGCAGTTCCAGGTAATATTCAAATAACTTTTATTTGCGTAATTAGAATCTTTCTATTTATAGTAAATTGTTTTATAAAGAAATTTTGAGGGAAGAATTTGAGTTCTTTTAGGAATCAAATTTCCGTTTAATCAGAAAGACAAGCTTTTTGTGATTAGTTAAAGATCAGTTCGATCAAAGTTGATCGAGATCTATTTGCAAAGATGGTGTATGCTATGAACCTAGTTATGTATAGGTTTTAAAGCGGTGATTCCGGGGACGGAATCCTTATAAGGGAGGGTGAATGTGACAACCCGATATTTTCTATATAAATAGATAAGAAATTTTGTGTATAATTTTTTTTATATATATTAAGGATGAGGATTTGTACAAGATATTGTGTCTATGTATTTATGTGGTAAATATAAAATATATTTATTACATGAAAAATTGTAAATGATTTTATTTAGAATCATGGTTTATTATCAATTATAATTTTATAATAATTAATTCCATATTGGAAAGGTTTTTATCAATTATTTTCTATGAAAATAAAATTTACTATTATTTAAATAATCTATGAAATTATTTTAGAATATTTATAACAATTATTTTATTAAATGAAGTTTATTCAGTTAATTAAGTTATTTATGAAAGGTAAATCAGATATAGAATCCAAACCCTAATTTCGGGTTTTTATCAGGAAATAAGAATAATAATATTATATTATTATTTATTAGTATTATAGATGTGTATGACTATGTGAGCAAGGTTAATGTGTGAAACTATTTTATTATATTACGACAAACCCTAATAGAATTTTTACCAACCCTAATCTTGGTCTTGGATAACGAATAATAATAACATTATGAATTGCATGTACGAGAGCTGATAATAATTGATCAATTGTGTTATAGTATTCGAAAACCCTAGTTTCACTGTATAAGATTTAATACTGTTATATATCTGTGTTAGATGATATAAATTTATGTGTTACTTTAAAGTGTATTAAATTAGAAAACCTCAATTATAATTGTATTTTCTAATTATTAAAAAACCCTAATTGTGTTTTTAGAAATCCTAGTTAATTGATTTGATAAACCCTAAATTGCTAAGATTAGCTAGATTAAATATACTAGTGTTATTAAACCCTAATACATTGTCCAAATCATTTTTGTTCCATAAAAATTAATAAAAAATAGAAAAAATAGTTTTAATTATTAAAAATACAAAATAAATTATAAAAAATTATTTTAAATTCTGAAAATTAGTTTTTAATTATTTTAAATATATTTCATAAATATTTAATATTTTTGGAATATTAAAGGTATTTAATTTATTTAATTATAATATTAAATAAATTATTTTTAATATTTCAAAAATCATTTAAAATTATATTATGGTATGAGAAAATAATTTAAGTTATTTTTGATAACTTTTAATATTATTTGATAATTTTCATTAATAAATTAATATTAATGATAATTAAGTTATTTACTAAATGAAGTAAATAAATAAATAAAAAAATGATTTTATTATTTTAAAAATCATTTTAAATAATAATAAGATATTTAAGAATATTTTAAGTTATAAAATATAACTTTTAATATTTAAAGGTTAATTTCATTAATTAATGATTAATAATGATATTAAAGTTATTTAATAATTATATTAAATAATTTGGTTTAAAAATGATTTTTATATTATTTTAAATGAAAATAAAGTGTTTAAAGATATTTTAAGTTATAAGATGTAACTTTTAATATTTAAAGGATAAATTTCATTAATAATTTAATATTAATGATATAATAATGAAATTAAATTTATTTAATTATTATATTAAAAAAATAGTTTTAAAAATGGTTTTATTTATCTAAAAATCATTTAAAAAGGATATAAGTGAATTAAAAATATTTTAAGTTGTAATTCATAACTTTTAATATTTGGATAATGATAAATTAATATTTTAATAGAATTGTTTGACATTTAAATCCTTTAATAATGATTCTGATATTTCAAAAATTATGATAAATGGTAATAATTGTGTTAAAATTATTATGAGGTCATGAAAAATAGTGTGACTGTTGTTTAAGTTATCTATTTAAATATTTCGATATAGAATAGAGTCTTAGACTCGATTATTATCTTATAAGGCTGTCGATACGTCGACATGTTTCAGAAATTGATCTGAACTTAGATATGATTGACTTGTAAATTGTTTAATTGTGATATAATGGTCGTTAAGTTATGTGACAACGTGATTAGGAATGTGCTGACTGCTATAAGCAGTATTATGTGTTATGATACAATATTCTAATCGAATGATTGATTTGCTTAATGATAGGTTGTGATAAAAAGGGTAGAATTAAGTTAAGAATTTGTAGCAGCGCATCAGGTAAGTACCCTACCTTTGCATTTTCTTTATGCATTGGATATATGTAAGAATGTTTCAAATTTATATTATATACGCTTATTGATTATCAACATGTTAGTATATGATAATTCATATATGTATTCTGTTCGTTAATTTCTATAAATGATTATACAAGTGTCCCCACTTGGATAATCATAGTATTTAATCGCATGTTGATGCTTCTTTAATATATATATATGTTGAATTATAAACTATTGTTGGATAATGTAAAACCTTTGGCTTGGAACCCTGACAAATATGAACATCCCTTACCAGGGAAAATTTTTATGCGCCTAAGGCGGATCATGTAAATGGTAACACCATTTTTGTAATGTAGTATTGATCAATGCAGGGCATAACGGGCTGATCACCCCCGTGTTCGTAAGTTATGACGGTTTACAGATGAATTTTCTGTTTAACCTTTTCAAAAATGAAAATAATGTTCATACTATGTCATATAAAACCTTTGTATAGTCTGTTCGTAGTTTCAAAAATTTGAAATAGTTATGTAGTTATTGTTGATATAGATTTCTTCACAACTGTTGTCTTGTTGTAGAATAATAGTATATAGAAATTATTTAAATGATTTCAGTTCATATATATATATTGTTAATACTTGCTGGGCACTCAAATGCTCATCCTTGCTAATTTAAATGTTTTCAGTTAAGAGCGAACAACCTGAAGGTTCTGTCAAAAACAAAGGGAAAGGGAAGATAGCTGGTTGACTGAAGTTCTTATTATTTGTAATATTTAAGACTATGAAGACTATGATATATATATTTATATATGTTATGACATGTAATGAATGTTTAAAGGATACGTACCTGGGGGAAAGACTCTGATATATTTATAAATTTAAGTTTAAGTTTTATATTATTGTTATTATTAGTAGTAGTATTTTGCTCATAGAAATGGTATTGTGAAGTACCGAGTTCGGGTTTTAAGTATCCGGGTTCGGGGACTTTACATATGATCCCTAGCTAAGATGTGAGACTAGGACAAGGAGGGGAGAGACGGGGAATTCCTTCGCTTGTATGACATACCTAAATTTATTTGGTATTTAATTGGTTGGTCAGAGTATAGAGATAATATGTTATATGTCAGCTAACCCTTGTTTTGTGGCAGTATCTGAAAATGACATCCAAGAATGTTGAGAATAGCAATGGAGCACAAGAGACCGTTGAGTCTCCACATATCAATAATCAGGATAATGTGCATCAGGAAGGAGACAATCCTCATGCAAACAACAACACTTACCAAATGATGAATGATGGAATGTTCAGAGGCTTTTTGCAATTCATTGAACATCAGGCGAGACCCCAGATTTTATGAATAAATATTTAATTTTCTCGAAATATTTTTGAAAATTAAGGTGTGGATTTGATATAATGTTATAGTTGTGGGTAATATTTATAAATGTTGTAAAGTACGCAAGTTGTTATAAAATATTCGTTTGGTCGGGGAATTTTCTTTTCGTCGGGGAATATTCGTACGACGGAACAATTATTGGTGGACCCCACAACGGAATAATTGTCGGATTGAGAAAACGACAAAAATACTTTATGAAAATAACGGCGGAGGTGTTACCGTTAAAACTGTTGAACTACTCGGTAGTAAAAGTACAGTAATACGCGTGGTTGCATAGTAGCACACGGTATTGATTATTGATTCTTACATGAGAAGTCACTCAGCTATATTCAATTATTGCTACAGTAATTACTGCATCATATCTCTTATATTATTGATTCAATTATTGTCACAGTATCATCTGTATAATATGTTATATTATTTAAACAATAATTGAGACGACAAGTTATAATGATTAATAATTGTTGAAAGATTTATTATGTGTTGATTAAAAAATAAAATGATTTCTGGTAATTTTTATTCAATCCTTGATGTATATAAAGAGTCTATTATGAGACGTTGGTGATAAGTTTAATTATTTATGGGGGGCCATATGTCGTCATCTAAGAGTCTCTTTCGTAAATAGTAATTACCTTCGTAAATAGTAATTACCTTCGTAAATAGTAATTACCTTCGTAAATAGTAATTACCTTTGTAAATAGTAATTACCTTCGTCAATAGTAGTTGTCCCTTCAATATTACCAAGAGTTAACTGCCTCTTCGGTGTTCCAAGGGTTAATTACCCCTTCATAAATAGTAGTTGTCTCTTCAATATTACCAAGAGTCATTTTGACCCTTCGTTAAGACCAAGAGCCACCCTCAATTTTTCTATAAATAGAAAGCTCATTCCTTCATTATTTCTTACGAATTCACTGAAACTCTAGAGAGAAAGAAGAAAAGTATTCAGTTACTTCACTTTTCCAATATTAAGTTCTTCTAAGGTAGGGAATATTATTTGTTGTATTCGTAAGGGGTGTTATTCTTTCTTATTCATGAAGAGAACTTCTGTTATTCCATTTCTTATTATTCTGTTGGAATAACCTGTATACGCGGTCTACCCTATACTTGGTGACATTCTTCTATTATTCTGTCTTTATTATTTTGTCAGAATATCCTGTCTGTGCTATACGCCGGACCTGGTTCCATTTTTATTATTCCGTCTTTATTATTCTATCGGAATATCCTGTCTGTGCTATACGCCGGACCTGGTTCCATCATTTACTATTCCGCATTTATTATTCTGTTGGAACATCCTGTCGGTGTGAATTTCACCTGACCTGGTTCCGTTATTATTATTCTGCGGGAATAACTTGTTTGTACGGTCTCTATCGCATGTATGGTGATATCTTTTGTTATTGTATTCGGTATTACTCAGTTGGATAAAACTTTGACTTCTATACTTCATGAAATTAGTGGAATATCCTTGATATTTGCGCTTCATCCAGTATCTTTTTATGGAAATATTCTTCTGAGCATTCTTGAATTTTACACCACAAAACAGTATCGTGTTGACAATTTGGACGTTAATAATTCCTGGATAAAATAATTCTTGAACTTGTTTTATTGAATTCTTATATCATTGTCATCATCCTCATGTTTATGTTATGTTGAAAGTCATCTGTGGCCTTTAGTGCATAGATGGACTTGGTATGATTATGACCAGGGATTGTTCGGTGTAATCATGACCGTAATGTTACAAATGATGTGTTAAAAGTTCTCATTGGCCCGTAGTGCATTGATGGACAGTTGTTGGCATGATCATGACCATTAATGAATACACAAGTATTCTTGGCCGTAGTGCATGAATAATTGTGGTCGTGATACTAAAGAATATCTTTGGCCGTAGTGCAGGAGTGATTCGATGATGTGGAATATTTATTAAGCTGAGTCTCAGCTATAACAGTGATGAAAAACCTTTTAAATCATAAAAGATAGTAGTTTTTATTTTCTACTTGACTCTTTTAATGGATTGCTGGTTCCGCTGTAGTTAAACTTGATGTTTATTGTATTTTATCAGTTTAACACTGTTGAAGGCTAATGATAATTTATTCTGCATTATCTTAGTCATAATATTTCTTACTGGGCTAGTTGAGCTCACCCTTTCTTTCACTGTTCTCTTCAGGAAATGAGAATATAGCTGGGACGAGTCGGGGAACGGAGTAATGGTCCAGAGAATAGTATTAGTAGTGCTCACTATTCTGTTAAATAGTGTGACAATAATTGTATTGAGGACTCCTTTTGAGTTTGTATGATCTCTAGTAGACAATAATTGTATTCAAACTCACAGTTATATTTTATCGTATTGTACACGACAGTGGTATTAGTAAGTTGTATTTGAATTCTGTACCATGTATCTGACGACTCAATATGGGTGATGTATACCTAATTTTGGGGGCGTCACAGTTGGTATCAAAGCTTAGGGATATGATCCCTGGCTAAGATGTGAGAATAGTACTAGGAGGGGAGAGACGGAGAATTCCTTCGCTAGTATGACCTACCTAAGTTTATGTGCTATTTATTGGTCGGTCAGAATATAGGGATAATATGTTATATGTCAAGTAACCTTTTATTTTGTGGCAGTATCTGAAAATGACATCTGAGAATGTTGAGAATAGCAATGGAGGACAGGCGATCGTTGATTCACCACATATCAATAATCAGGATAATGTGCATCAGGAAGGCGACAATCCTCATGCAAACAACAACACTGACCAAATGATGAATGATCAAATGTTCAGAGGTTTTATGCAATTCATGCAACAGCAGGCAAGAGCGACTCTTGTCCAAAACGTAGATGGAAACACGGGAAACTCTCGGGCGGTCACCGCTAAACAGTTCAAGGAGCTGGGACCACCGGAGTTTAAGGGAGTGCCAAAACCACTTATGGCGAAAACATGGATAAAGCAGATCACCAAGATATTTGATGTCTTGGGATGCTCTGAGGAACAAAAGGTTGCCTTTGCCGCCTTTATATTGCGCGGAGAGTCAGATTACTGGTGGGAATCGGTAAAACGTACTCAACCTGCTGTACTGAAGATATCTTGGGAGAAGTTCCATGAGCTGTTCAACGACAAATACTTTCCCAAAAGTATTCGCCACATGAAGGAGGTGGAATTTATCAAGTTGGAACAAAACAATATGACCGTGTCGCAATACGAGGCAAAATTTGCGGAGTTATCCCGATTTAAGTCCCACTTGGTGGATAATGAAGAGAGAATGGCGCGAATGTTTTTAAGAGGTTTAAAGCCGGAGATACGTCAACATCTTATTTCTCATAAATTGTGTTTATATTCAGATGTTATAAATAGGGCTCAGTTAGTGGAGCGCGATAACGAGTCAACGCAATGAAAAGAGAGCAGCCGACAAAATGATAATACTAGCGAGAGCAGTCATCGAAGCGGTGACAAAAAGCGTGAAGGGAATCAACAGGCCAAAAATGGTAACCACTTCAGTGGTAATCAGGGCCAAAAAAATAAGAATGGATATTTCAAGAAGAGAAGATTCAACAATGATAGAAAGACGTCAGCACTAGCACCTGTCGTTAAAGAAGGAGAACGACCACCTATCATATGTTTCAAATGCGGAGGGGAGGGACACATCAGTCCAAATTGTGTGATGTCGTCCAAAGCATGCTATAATTGTGGAAGAGAAGGTCACCTAGCCCGATTTTGTCATTCACCGAAGACAAGTTCAGCTAGGATGGAGGCACCAAAGGATGTCCCTGGTAAGCCAAAGCCGGTAGTTTAAGAGAGAGCGTTTTTTTTCCGTGACGAGGAACCTGGATAAAATTATCACGGGTATGTTAGTCATAAACTCTTGCGAAATCTATACCATGTTAGATACCGATTCTACTCACTCTTTTATTTCACCTAGTTGTGTTCAATGTTTGAAGTTAACTCCGAGAAATTTTCGTTACCTCCACTATTTATAAATCTTGTTTGATTCAAATTGACACTTTCACGTTACCTGTCAATCTTATCTCTTTGAAAATACTTGCCTTTGATGCGATTTTAGAAATTGATTGGTTAACTACTCATCATGCTTTTCGTAAGGTTGTTAGCTTTCATATTCCTAACAAATCTGTTATGCGAATTCAACCAACCAAACCACTAAAGTCAATCATTGTCATTTCAAGCCATAAATAAAGAGCCCCAGTCCTTTCATTGTTGACTTCCTTATGTGGAATGCACCGAAGACAGACTTTCCGTAGGAGACGTCGTGAATGACGATGACAAGTTGATAGGTATCAATGTGAAGTGTTATCCAAGTCTTGGATGAGAGTCACACTTTTGAATGATATTTCCATTGTTAATAAATTTCCTTACGTATTATTAAAGACTTCTTAGCCTACCCTGGAGCGTGAAATCGAATTTTGTATTGACCCCAGTACAAAACCCATTTCTTAAACCCTCAAATATTTTCTTCACCTAAAACGAACGTAAAATGTGCCAAAGATGTTGGCTCGAGCTGTTGAAGATTACGATCATATCATTTAATATTATCGTGGGAAAGCGAACATGGTAGCTGACGTGTGCGTAGAAGATCATATGCGTTTACAAGTGCGAATATATGAACTCACGTGAAGATAACGAATATACAAGTAGAATCGACTTTAATCGATAAAGTTAAAGCCGCTCAACCTACACACTCGGAGCTGAAGAATGTGAAGAATTAAGAAGGTTCAAGAGGGCGTTATTCTAGAAGCAAGAATTGACGAATAGAGGAAGTCTAAACGCTTAATTTTATTGGCCCATTTGAAATCCTTGATCAAGTAGGAATTGTGGCTTATAGACTCATTTTACCGCCAAGTATGTTGCGTGTTCAGAACATTTTTTTCGTATCGATGTTACATAAATATGTGGACAACTCGAACCATATTATTAATTTAAAACCGGACGAGATAGCAGAAGATTTAACGTATGAGGAGATACGTGTTAACATCTTTGATAAGAAGGATCATATTCGACGCTCAAAGGTTATACCTCAAGAGTTAGAAATTGAAGTGAAGTCAAGTTATCCTCACCTGTTCGGCATACCAGGTACGTACGTAAATTTCGAGGGCGAAATTTCATAAGGAGGGGAGATTGTGAGACCCCAGATTTTATGAATAAATATTTAATTTTCTCAAAATATTTTTGAAAATTAAGGTGTGGATTTGATATAATGTTATAGTTGTGGGTAATATTTATAAATATTGCAAAGTACGCAAGTTGTTATAAAATATTCGTTTGGTCGGGGAATATTCTTTTTGTCGGGGAATATTCGTACGACGGAACAATTATTGGTGGACCCCACAACGGAATTATTGTCGGATTGAGAAAACGACAAAAATACTTTATGAAAATAATGGCGGAGGTGTTACCGTTAAAACTGTTGAACTACTCGGTAGTAAAAGTATAGTAATACGCATGGTTGCATAGTAGCACACGGTATTGATTATTGATGCTTACGTGAGAAGTCACTCAGCTATATTCAATTATTGCTACAGTAATTGTTGCATCGTATCTCTTATATTATTGATTCAATTATTGTCACAGTATCATTTGTATAATATGTTATATTATTTAAGCAATAATTGAGATGACAAGTTATACTGATTAATAATTGTTGAAAGATTTATTATGTGTTGATTAAAAAATAAAATGATTTCTGGTAATTTTTATTCAATCCTTGATGTATATAAAGAGTCTATTATGAGACGTTGGTGATAAGTTTAATTATTTATGGGGGGCCATATGTCGTCATCTAAGAGTCTCTTTCGTAAATAGTAATTACCTTCGTAAATAATAATTACCTTCGTAAATAGTAATTACCTTCATAAATAGTAATTACTTTCGTAAATAGTAATTACCTTTGTAAATAGTAATTACCTTCATAAATAGTAATTACCTTCATAAATAGTAATTACCTTCGTCAATAGTAGTTGTCCCTTCAATATTACCAAGAGTTAACTGCCTCTTCGGTGTTCCAAGGGTTAATTACCCCTTCATAAATAGTAGTTGTCTCTTCAATATTACCAAGAGTCATTTTGACCCTTCGTTAAGATCAAGAGCCACCCTCAATTTTTCTATAAATAGAAAGCTCATTCCTTCATTATTTCTTACGAATTCACTGAAACTCTAGAGAGAAAGAAGAAAAGTATTATGTTACTTCACTTTTCCAATATTCAGTTCTTCTAAGGTAGGGAATATTATTTGTTGTAATCGTAAGGGGTGTTATTCTTTCTTATTCATGAAGAGAACTTCTGTTATTCCATTTCTTATTATTCTGTTGGAATAACCTGTATACGCGGTCTACCCTATACTTGGTGACATTCTTCTATTATTATGTCTTTATTATTCTGTCGGAATATCCTGTATGTTCTATACGCCGGACCTGGTTCCATTTTTATTATTCCGTCTTTATTATTCTGTCGGAATATCCTGTCTGTGCTATACGCCGGACCTGGTTCCATCATTTACTATTCCGCATTTATTATTCTGTTGGAACATCCTGTCGGTGTGAATTTCACCTGACCTGGTTCCGTTATTATTATTCTGCGGGAATAACCTATTTGTGCGGTCTCTATCGCATGCATGGTGATATCTTTTGTTATTGTATTCGATATTACTCAGTTGGATAAAACTTTGACTTCTATACTCCATGAAATTAGTGGAATATCCTTGATATTTGCGCTTCATCCAGTATCTTTTCATGGAAATATTCTTCTGAGCATTCTTGAATTTTACACCACAAAACAGTATCGTGTTGACAATTTGGACGTTAATAATTCCTGTTTAAAATAATTCTTGAACTTGTTTTATTGAATTCTTATATCATTGTCATCATCCTCATGTTTATGTTATGTTGAAAGTCATCTGTGGCCTTTAGTGCATAGATGGACTTGGTATGATTATGACCAGGGATTGTTCGGTGTAATCATGAACGTAATGTTACAAATGATGTGGTAAAAGTTCTCATTTGCCCGTAGTGCATTGATGGACAGTTGTTGGCATGATCATGACCATTAATGAATACACAAGTATTCTTGGCCGTAGTGCATGAATAATTGTGGTCGTGATACTAAAGAATATCCTTGGCCGTAGTGCAGGGGTGATTCGATGATGTGGAATATTTATTAAGCTGAGTCTCAGCTATAACAGTGATGAAAAACCTTTTAAATCATAAAAGATAGTAGTTTTTATTTTCTACTTGACTCTTTTAATGGATTGCTGGTTCCGCTGCAGTTAAACTTGATGTTTATTGTATTTTATCAGTTTAACACTGTTGAAGGCTAATGATAATTTATTCTGCATTATCTTAGTCATAATATTTCTTATTGGGCTAGTTGAGCTCACCCTTTCTTTCACTGTTCTCTTCAGGAAATGAGAATATAGCTGGGACGAGTCGGGGAACGGAGTAATGGTCCAGAGAATAGTATTAGTAGTCCTCACTATTCTGTTAAATAGTGTGACAATAATTGTATTGAGGACTCCTTTTGAGTTTGTATGATCTCTAGTAGACAATAATTGTATTCAAACTCACAGTTATATTTTGTCGTATTGTACACGACAGTGGTATTAGTAAGTTGTATTTGAATTCTGTATCATGTATCTGGCGACTCAAGATGGGTGATGTATACCTAATTTTGGGGGCGTCAAAGGAAACTCTCGGACGGTCACCGCTAAATAGTTCAAGGAGCTAGGACCACCGAAGTTTATTGGAGAGCCAAAACCACTTAAGGCGGAAGCATGGATAAAGCGGATCACCAAGATATTTGATGTTTTGGGATTCTCTGAGGAGTAAAAGGTTCCCTTTGCCACCTTTATGTTGCGAGGAGAGGCAAATTACTGGTGGGAATCGGTAAAGCATACTCAACCTGCCGCACTAAAGATGTCTTGGGAGAAGTTCCAAGAACTATTCAACGACATGTACTTTCCCAAAAGTATTCATCACATAAAAGAGGTAGAGTTCATCAAGTTAGAGTAGAACAATATGACCGTGTCACAGTACGAGGCTAAGTTTGCTGAGTTATCCCGGTTTGCGTCTCATTTGGTTGATAATGAGGAGAGAATGATGTGAATGTTTTTAAGAGGTTTGAAACCAGAGATACGTCAATATCTTATTTCTCATAAACTATGTTTGTATTCAGATGTTGTAAATATGGCTCAGTTATTGGAGTGCGATAACGAGTCAATGCAACAAAGAGAAAGTAGCCGGCAGAATGAAAATACCAGTGGTAACAGTCATTGAAGCGGTGACAACAAACGTGAAGGGAATCAGCATGCCAGAAATGGTAACCACTTCGATGGTAATCATGGCCAAGACAATAAGAATGGACATTTCAAGAAGAGGATATTCAACAATGATGGAAAGACGTCAGCATCAACACCCGTGGTTAAGGAAGGAGAACGACCACCTATCATATGCTTCAAATGCGGAGGGGAGGGACATATCAGTCCAAACTGTGTGATGCCATCCAAAGCGTGTTATAATTGTGGAAGAGATGGTAACCTAGCACAATTTTTTCGTGCACCGAAGACAAGTCCAGTTGGAATGGTGACACAAAATACTGTCCCAGACAAGTCAAAACTAGTAGTTCAAGGGAGAGCGTTGTAACCTCCCAGAAAGCAAGGAATCCGAATGAGGTTATCATGGATAAGCTTATCATAAACTCTAACTAAGTCTATACCTTATTTGATACCAGTTCTACCCATTCTTTTGATTCTCCTACTTGCGCTCAACGATTAAATTTAACTCCGGAGAAATTAAACTTTTGACTTTTCTGTGGAAACTCGATTGGGAGAAACCTTCATTACATCCACTATTTATAAGTCTTGTTTGTTTCAAATCGGTACCGTCACATTACCCGTCGATCTTATTTCATTAAAAATACTTGCATTTGATGTGATTTTAGGGATTGATTAGTTAACTTCTCATCATGCAAAAATTGATTATTTTCGTAAGGTTATTAGCTTTCATATTTCTAACCAACCTATTATGCGAATTCAAGCAACTAAACCATTAAAATCAATCACTGTCATTTCAAGCCATAAAGCTATTCGTTTATTGAAAATGGATGTTAAGCTTTCTTAGCTCATATTACGAATCTAAACAAAAATACGTCAGTTTTGAATGATATTTCTGTTGTTAATAATTTTCCTGGCGTATTCCCCAAAGAACTTCCTAGCCTACCCCTAGAGGGTGAAATTGAATTTTGTATCGACCTTGAACTCGATACAAAACCAATTTCCAAAGCCCCATATAGAATGGCTCCTATTAAACTTCAGGAGTTAAAGACCCAACTGCAGGAATTGTTAGACATTGGTTTTATTCGTCCTAGTACTTCTCCTTGGGGTGCTTCTATTCTATTCGTGAAGAACAAAGATGGGAGTATGCGACTTTGTATTGATTATCGGGAGTTGAATCATGTCACCATCAAAAATAGGTACCCATTGCCACGTATTGATGACCTGTTCGACCAGTTGCAAGGCGCCAAATTCCTTTTAAAGATCAATCTTCTTTCTGGATATCATCAGTTGAAGGTTAAAATTGAGGATATTCTAAAGACTGCCTTCAGAACTCGGTACGGACACTATAAATTTTTAGTCATGTCTTTTGGATTGACTAATGCTCCTGATGCCTTCATGAATATGATGAACCGAGTATTCAAGGAATATTTGGATCACTTTGTGGTCGTCTTTATTGATGACTTCCTCATATATTCCAAAAGCCGTGAAGATCATGAGCAACACTTGAGGCTGATACTCCAAAAGCTTCGTGAAAATAAGTTTTATGCCAAGTTGAAGAAATACGAGTTTTGGCTTAAAGAAGTTGCATTCCTTGGGCACGCAGTATCAAGTCATGGAATATCTGTTGACCCAGCAAAGATTGAAGCTATTCAAAGCTGGGAGTAACCTAAATTAGTGACTGAAGTACGTAGCTTTCTCGGTTTAGTTGGTTATTATCGGAGATTCATGGAAGGATTTTCTCAAATCGCTACTCCATTAACTCAGCTGACTCAGAAAGATACAAAGTTCGGTTGGAGCAAAGAATGTGAGAAGAGTTTTCAAGAACTCAAGAGAAGACTCATTTCAGCACATGTTCTGACAATACCATCTGGCTCGGAGGGAATTGTCATCTACAGTGATGTTTCGGGCAAAGGGTTAGGATGTGTTCTCATGCAACATGGGAAAATCATAGCCTATGCCTCAAGACAACTCAAAGAATATGAGAGGAATTATCCCAATCATGATCTAGAGTTGGCAGCTGTTGTCTTTGCACTTAAAATTTGGAGGCATTAGTTGTATGGAGAGAAAGTTGAGATCTTTACGGATCATAAAAGCCTTAAATATTTCTTCACTCAAAAGGAACTCAACAAGCGACAATGATGTTGGCTTGAACGATTGATTGATTATGATCATACCATTCAATATCATCCTAGAAAAGCGAACGTGGTAGCTGATGCATTGAGTAGAAGATCATATGTAAGTACGAGTGCAATATTATCAACACAAAGGCCCATTTTGTGTGACTTGCAAGGGATGGAGATAGAGTTAAAGACTCCAGGTACCCATGTGATGATGGCAAATATACGAGTAGAATTGACTTTAATCGATAAAGTTAAAGCTGCTCAAGCTATAGACCTGGAGCTGATGCATATAAGGAAGAAAGTGCAAGAAGGTGCTATGCTGGAAGCAAGAATCAATGAAGAAGGAATACTTTGAGTCAATTCCAGACTTTGTGTTCCTAATGACCCTGATTTAAAGTATAAAATCATGATGGAGGCTCAAAACACACCGTTTATAATCCATCCTGGGAGTACCAAAATGTATCATGATCTTCGACATACATTTTGGTGGGGCAATATGAAGAGATAGATAGCGTTGTTTATCTCAAGGTGTCTAACGTGTCAACGAGTCAAGGTAGAACATCAAGTACCAAAAGGTCCATTGTAACCACTTGAAATTCCAAAATAGAAGTGGGAGCACATTACCATGGATTTTGTTACCGGTCTTCTCAAGATTTCTCAAGGTATAAATGTGATTTGGGTCATTGTTGATAGGTTGACCAAGTTTGCTCATTTCTTATCGATACGAGAAATTTATACACTTGAACGTCTTCCTCTTATGTACATAAACAAGATTGTAAGATTGTATGGTATGCCAGTATCTATAGTTTCTGATCGAGACCCAAGATTCACTTCAAGATTTTTGGTTAGTTTGCAAAAAGCTATGGGCACGGATTTATGATTTAGCTCGACATATCATCCTTAGACGGACGGGCAGTCAAAGAGGACAATTTAAACTCTTGAAGATCTATTAAGACTCTGTGTCCTTGACTTCAAGGGAAGTTGGGACAAGTTATTACCATTGGTGGAGTTTTCCTATAACAATAGTTATCAAGCAAGTATTGGCATAGCTCCATTTGAAGCGTTGTATGGAAGAAATTGTCGTTCTCCAGTATGCTGGGATGAGGTGGGTGAAGCAACGTTGTTGGGACCTTAGTTGGTACGTATGACTACGGAAAAGATTCAAACGACTCGACAACGTATAAACACCTCACAAGATCGACAATAGAGTTATGTTGATCTTCATCGAAAGGACGTGGAATTCAATATAGGAGATCATGTGTTGTTACGTGTTGCTCCATGGAACGGAGTTACGAGATTTGGAAAGAGAGGAAAGCTCAATCCTCGATTCATCGGCCCATTTTTAATCCTCGATTGAGTAGGAACTGTGGCCTATAGACTCGCTTTACCGCCAAGTATGTCTCATGTTCATAATGTTTTTCACATATCTATGTTACGTAAATATATGAAAGACCCGCATCACATTATTGAGTTAGAACCGGACGAAATAGCGGAAGATTTAACGTATGAAGAGGTTCCTATTCAAATCTTAAATAAGAAGGAACATATTCTACGCTCCAAGGTTATACCTCAAGTCAAAGTTTTATGGAGAAACCACGATGTTGAGGAAATGACCTGCGAGTTAGAATCTGAAATGAAATCAAGGTATCCTTACCTCTTCGACATACCAGGTACGTATCCTAATTTCGAGGGCAAAATTTCATAAGAAGGGGAGGTTGTAAGACCCTAACTTTTATAAATAAAGATGAATTTTCTATAAATATCATTTTTGAATATTATGGAATGAATTTGATATAATGTTATAGTTGTGGGTAATATTTATAAATTTTTTAAAGAACGCAAGTTGTTATATAATATTCGATTGATCGGGGAATATTTTTTTTAACAGGGAATATTGGTACAACGGCACAATCATTGGTTGACCCCACAACGGAATTATAATCGGATTGAGAAAATGACAAAAATACTTTATGAAAATAACGGAGGAAGTTTTACTGTTAACTGTTGAAACACCCGGTGTTAAAATTACAGTAATACGCATAGTTGCACAGTAGCACACGGTATTGATTATTGATGCTTACGTGAGAAGTCACTCAGTTTTGTTCAATTATTGCTACAATAATTACTGCATAATATCTCACGTTATTTGATTCAATTATTGTCAATATTTTTTATATTATTAAATCAATAATTGAGACGACAAATTTATTAATATTATTATTTACAATATTAACGATGTCTAGAAGTTCTGTCAAGGAGAGGTTTGGTCACCTAATTGCACGTCAATAGGGAGAAGTCCTTATTGGAAAGCCCCCTCTTTCCTGGGAACGACCTGGTCGATTAATATTATGAATTATAATAATGATGATAAATGTTGTTAAAAACATTGAGAGGAATTTTTTTTATGAAGTAATTGTTATAAATTTTACTTATTATTTGGACCCCCACTTACCCAATTTTTTTTAAAACAGTCGGAGAAATTTATCTCAGTTTCATTTTATTTCTTATATATATATGTGTATTATATATATATATATATATATATATATATATATATATATATATATATATATATATATATATATATATAAGAATCGTGATGATGGGAATAGTGGGTGGGGGAGTGTGTGCGTGTGTGGGAGGTAGTATAATTGTTAGTATATTATATATATAATAAGTGTCTGCATTTGTGTTTGAAAAGGATGTTAGTGGAGGAAATTGGTGGACGAATTTGTAAGCCTTTGCCGTATGGCAAAAGTTATAAATATATTTATATTTTACAAGTTTGGTTTTATTAGAATATTTTATTAATACTGTAAAGTAAATCAATCTGGACCGTTAATGAATTAGTTACTATTCAGTCCATTCTTCTATAAATAGAAGCTCATTCCTTCTTTATTTCTTACGAATATACTGAAACTCTAGAGAGAGAAACTATAGAGAGAAAGAAGAAAAGTGTTCTGCTACTTCACTACTCCTATATCCAGTACTCTTCTTTCTAAAGTAAGGGGTATTATTTCTTTTGTATTCATGAAGGGAACTTCTGTTTTTCCATTCGTTATTATTCTATTGGAATAACCTATATACGCGGGCTACTCTATACTTGGTGACATTCTTCTGTTATGCCATTTTTATTATTCTGTTGGAACATCATGTATGTGCGTTACATATGACCAGGTTCTATTATTTATCATTATGTTGGAACATCATGTATGTGCTTTACGCATGACCTAGTTCCGTTATTTATTATTCTTTTAGAATATCATGTCTGTGCGTTTACGCATGACCTGGTTCCATTATTTATTATTCTATTAGAATAACCTGTTTGTACGGTCTATCGCATGCTTGGTGATTTCTTTTGTTATTTCATTCTTTATTATACTCAGTTGGTTAAAGTTTTGACTTCTATACTCCATGAAATTAGTGGAATATCCTTGATATTTGCGCTTCATCCAGTATCTTTTCATGGAAATATTCTTCTGAGCATTCTTGAATTTTACTCTACAAAAAAGTATCATATTGACAATTTGGACATTATTAGTTCCTCGATAAATTAATTCTTGAACTTGTTTTATTGAATTCGTATATCATTGTCATCTTCCTCATGTTTATATTATGTTGAAAGTCATCTGTGGCCTGTAGTGCATAGATGGACTTGCTATGATTATGAGTAGGGATTATTCAGTATAATCATGACCGTAACATTACAAATGATATGGTAAAAGTCCTCATTGGCCGTAGTGCATTGATGGATAGTTGTTGGCATGATCATGACCATTGATGAATACACGAATATCCTTGGCCCGTAGTGCATGGATAATTTGTGGTCGTGATACTATATAATATCCTTGGTCGTAGTGCAGGGATGATGTGGATTATTTATTAAGCTGAGTCTCAGCGAGAAAAGTGATGAAAAACCTTTTAAATCATAGAAGATAGTGGATTTTATTCTCTACTGGACTCTTCAAATGGATTGCTTGTTCCGCTACACTTAAACTTGATATTTATTATATTTTATCAGTTTAACAATGTTGAAGGCTAACGATAAATTATTCTACATTATCTTAGTCATAATATTTCTTACTGGGCTAGTTGATCTCTCCCTTTTGCTTTCATTTTTCTCTTCAAGAAATGAGAATGTAGCATGGACTAGTCGGGGAACAAAGTGATGGTCCTAGATGGTGCATTAGCAGTCCTCACTATTATGTGAAATAGTGTAATAATAAATGTAATGAGTACCCCAGTGAGTTTGTATATTGTCTAGATGACAATATTTATATTAAAACTCACAGCATATGTTTAGTTGTATTTTACACGACTGTTGTATAATTATGTTTGTATTTGAATTCTGTACCATGTATTTGGCGAATCAAGAAGGCTGATGTACACTGATTTTGGGGGCATCACTGTCGTGCTTATTAGGATTAGTTAGAAATCTAGGTTAGCAACCCTAGATTAACAAACCCTAACCCTAATCAACAAAACCCCAACCCTAATTAGCTAATTTAATCCTAATTAGATTATCTTAACACCTAATCATGGTTAGTAAACTTCAATTAGGTACTAATAAACATCATATTACAATCTTAATCATTAAAAACAAAACCCTAATTAAGATTAGTGAGGATTAGGGCAAAATTTGGAACACCCCCAAATCTGGGTACTTCATTTCCACCGAATTTGGTGTTCACTATCAAAATAATTACATCTAACTACCCATGATAAAGGATAAAATATTAAATAACTTAAACAATAATCTTTCCCATTAAAGAGTTACAACATTTCATAATCAATCTCAGGTTATCTAACCTTAAATTATTACATCAGTTTGCGGAATACATTATAAAATAAAGCAAGTCTTATAACATCATGCATTAAAATAAACTTTCAATAACTTTTCAACACTTTGACATCTTGGCCTTTCCTTTGCTAGTAGATGGCTGATCGACTCTTTTAGCTTTAGCTGCGGTGTTAATTACAAAAGTGAGAAAACAATTGCACACTGATATAAAGAGTAGTAGTAATAACAACATGAGAATGAACAACGAATACTGAATAATAATGAACTTGTTCTATGAATCAAAAATAGAAAAAAAGTTTGAACTTTAATATCTGAGGGTCTTAAGACCACGAACTATGTCTTCGGTATTTAGGTATTATTACCTCAACCTTAACAGTAATTTAGACCATACAAACTCTTCTTAACGTACTTAGGGGGATCAGCCCTTTGTACCTTGTATAGTGCACAAACATCTAAACGTTACACCTACAAAATCCCCTATGTTAGGGTTGTTCATCTCAGTTTGAATTTAGAATTTCTGCACTAAAGAAAGTTTAGTTTGGAACTAGCTTATCAGTGTTTCTAGAATTTTAGAACACTATTCAATTTCCATCAATAAAGGTTTAATACAATAATATATAACTGAACAAGGTTATCAAACTCAAAGATCAGATATCAACAATATATAATTGAATAACATGATATACATGCAAAGTACTAAAAAGAATTAGAACAATCTCACTTGAGTCAATGTATTAGAACAATATATGCTTTGAATAATAATTAGGAAAATGAAACTGCTCAATGTAACAAATTAGGTTACAAGAGCTTGCACAAACATATGCAAGATAGATTAGGCTTGCTCAACTCTACAAAGAATTTTAGGAACTTGTACAATAATAATATAGGAATGGGATTTGCATTAAATATTAAAAGAATGAAGTTACTAAGCTTGCTAAATGTAAAGAGTTAAGGTTTAGAAACTTGCACAATTATGAAAGTAGAGTTAGAAAACTTGCCTTGTTTGTAAGCTACACAAATGCAATATTCGTCAATTAACCTACATATACCATTTGAATCGCAATAACAATTAGTTGTATTAATATTAGCTTTATGGGATTAACCCATCATTTAGGTCATAACCTTACTTAACATTTTAGAGTTACTAACCACATGATCCGTTTCTGTTTTAACCTTTTTATTACACATTTTACACACTAACATAATCATTAAGCCAAGTTATAATGAATGTCCAAAGTCTGCAGAAGTAGCAGACTTCACTGTCTGTGACTGACTACTGGTGCGGCCGCGCCAGTTTATACTGGTTTACCGCGCGGCAGCTGCGCGCCCGAGCCAAGGTGCCGCGCGGCCGCGCTACGCACAGATTCCTGTTTTGTAGAACATGGTTACTGTAAGACCCAAACTTTTATGAATAAAGATTAATTTTCTATAAATATCATTTTTGAATATTATGGAATGAATTTGATATAATGTTATAGTTGTTGGTAATATTTATATATTTTGTTAAGTACGCAAGTTGTTATACGATGTAGTAGGAAGGTGCTATGCCGGAAGCAAGAATCGATGAATAAGGAATACTTCGAGTCAACTCCAGACATTATATTCCTAACCACCCTGATTTAAAGTATAAAATCATAATGGAGGCGCACAACACACCGTTTACAATCCATCCTAGGTGTACCAAAATGTATCATGATATTCGTCATACATTTTGGTGGAGAAATATGAAGAGAGAGATAACGCTGTTTATCTTAAGGTGTCTAACTTGTCAATGAGTTAAAGCGGAGCATCAAGTACGAAAAGTTCCATTACAACCACTTATAATTCCAGAATGGAAATGGGAGCACATTACCAGGGATTTCGTTATCGGGCTTCCTAAGGTTTCTCAAGGTATAGATGCGATTTGGGTCATTGTTGATAGATTGACCAAGTCTACTCATTTCTTACCGATACGAAAAACTTATACACTTGAACGTCTTGCTCGTATGTACATAAACGAGATTGTAAGACTGCATGGTATGCCAGTATTCATAGTTTCTGATCGAGACCCAAGATTCACTTCACAATTTTGGGTTAGTTTACAGAAAGTTATAGGCATAGATTTACGATTTAGCTCGGCATATCATCCTCAGAAGGACGGGCAGTCGGAGAGGACTATTCAAACTCTTGAAGATTTATTAAGACTCTGTGTCCTTGACATCAAGGGAAGTTGGGATAACTTCTTACCATTGGTAAAGTTTTCCTACAACAACAGTTATCAACCAAGTATTGGCATGGATCCATTTGAAGCGTTGTATGGAATAAAGTGTCGTTCTCCAGTATGCTGGGATGAGGTGAATGAAGCAACGTTATTGGGACCGGAGTTGGTACATATAACTACGGAAAAGATTCAAACGATCCGACAATGTATAAAAACCTCACAAGATCGACATAAGAGTTATGTTGATCTTCATCGAAAGGACGTGGAATTTGATATAGGAGATCATGTGTTGTTACGTGTTGGTCCATGGAAAGGAGTTACAAGATTTGGAAAGAGAAGAAAGCTCAATCCTCGATTCATCGGCCCATTTTTAATCCTCGATCGAGTAGGAACTGTGGCCTATAGACTCGCTTTACCGCCAAGTATGTCTCGTGTTCAAAATGTTTTTCAAATATTCATGTTACGTAAATATGTGGAAGACTCGGACCACATTATTGAGTTAGAACCGGACTAATAGCGGAAGATTTGACGTATGAAGAGGTTCCTATTCAAATCTTGGATAAGAAGGAACATATTCTACGCTCCAAGGTTATACCTCAAGTCAAAGTTTTGTGGAGAAACCACGATGTTGAGGAAATGATGTGACACCCCGAAATCCGATACTTCTATTTCCACAGGATTTGATGTTCACTGTACAAACATCATCCATCTATTTACCCATAAATAAATGCAAACCATGCAATAGATAGAAATAATAATAAATCTCCCCTTATGAGGTTACATCAACTACGTAATAAATAAATCCCAAGTTACTCTAACCTTAAATCATCTGTGCGGAAATATAAACAAATAAGTCTTATTAACATCAATTTTAATTACATCACATAAATTATTAGTCTTCATTAATTGCTAAGCTTGCCCTTGCCTTTACTAGTGGAAGGTTCGTCTGCTCTTTCGTTCTTAACTGCAATGTCATTATTACGCAAAAGTGAGCATGATTGCCCACAAGTATAACAATATAATAATGAAATAATAACATGCAAATAAATCAAAGACTTCTGAAATAAAAGCTCAACTTTTGAATCAAGAATGAATAGCAAGAATCAAAAGATTTCTAAGGGTCATAGGACCTTGAACTATGTCCTAGGTTACCAAGGGTTATACTTGAAACCTTTACCAGTCATAAGACTATGGACTCTTCTTCTCGTACTTAGGGGGATCAACCGTTAGTACCATACTGTGCACAATATCTTAACGCTAACGCATAAGTAAATCCCTTTTGCAGGGTTGTTCATCTAAGTTTGACATTTGAGTCTGCACCATAAGAAGTAGTTTGGTTTGGATAATTCAATAAGGGTTCTGAAATTTAGAACGTTCATCAACTATAGACTAGTCGAATCAATAAGGTTCACTAGTCTAACAAGGTTCAACAATAATGATATTCAAATTGAATAATAATCTCAAGAAGTATACAATAGAACACATATTGTATAACAAATTCATACTTTGAAAGGATAATCAATCTTTAATATAACAATTTGAACTTGAATAATAGTAATGAGAATTTACTCAAGGTAAATAATAAACTTGAATAATGATAACAAGTAGGGGTATGAAACTTGCCTCGTGCGTATATTACAATTTAACTTAACTCGTTCTTTGATTTAAATCCTACATATCAATTATGTTCACAATACTAGTCAATAATAACGTACTAAACATCATAAGTTTACTCTTTGTCTAACTCGAATTCATGACTATACTTAGTCAGTTACTACACTTATAGTCAAAAATTAATACTTCACGAACAATAAGTTAACCATGCATTCAATCAATTAATTCACACGTAATTATGTTATGGACGTGTTAAGAATTTATTTTAACACCTCATTATATGTCTAACAAGTTTTTATATTCATTATACTAAGTTCCTATCATATTTCTATACTTGGATACTTAAAAAAACATTTTTTGGACATTCTGCTCAGTGGCGCTGCGGCGCCACTGTTGTACTGGGTCTTGGCGCTGCGGCGCAGTGGCACTGCGGCGCGGGTATTGTATTTGGAGTTGGCGCCGCGACGCGACACTCCAATTTTTGATTTCCAGTTCGCGATGAACACATAATCAGGCGAAATAAACATTATATGGTCATTAAATTCACCAAATTAAACATACCCACATGCTAGAATTCATACATAATCATTACCCAATACTTATAGAGTGATTTTAACCCATTAAAACATATAATTACATAATTAAAATATGCAAATTGTACTGTTCTTGATGTTCTTGAAGGTTTTTGAATAAAAACATAGAATTTAATACTACGGATTAGTTATAAGACTAAATCCAACCATTCAAGTTTCGTTTTATTCATTTTAGCTTGAATAATCACATATAAGTGGAAATTTTGTAGAAAAATTTATTGTTGACATATTAAAGTTACGTATAAGGCCCATATGACCATAACCCAAACTCTGAAATTTTTAAGCAATCATATACGATGTAGTAAAATGTCAAACTGATGATAGGGAACCATCTAATACATAGAGAAACACATTAAAACAACATCTTAACACATATATATACATAATCCATCCTCCTTCCAATTTACAAAGGCTTTACAGTAAACTAGAAAGCTATTTTTATAAAACTTAAACAACGTAACTTTAAAATTTGGGAAGGAGAAGATTACCCAGATTGTAGAATATAGATTAGTAGGCTTAGATGCTTTTCAATTCCTCACTCTCAATCTCCTTCAAAATTAACTCTGTGAAATTCTTAACCTTTCTCTCTGTTTATTTCCAGACTTGGCCAATAATGAAAAGGTAAGGAAAAAGGGAATACGTATAATAATTAAGCACTGACGCGTATGTTGGAGGTCGGTTACCTAACATGGGTAACTCCTCCCAACCTCCCTTAGTGCCATGTTTGGCTAGCCTTAAAGGCTTATAACTATTTAATTTAATAAAACTTTTATAATATAGTTTGAAAATGTCACACCCTTTATAGAATAATCAAATATCTAGTTTAATTTATTTAAAATAAAATATAATAATTTTTCATTAATTCACATAGTCACATAATTAATCGTCTCATTCATTAATAATGTTAAATTATTAAATCTCTAATTAATTATTAAATTAATTAAAATACCAATATACTTATTAAATATTTCTTTTAATACAATAAGCTCACATAATCACATACTTCGATAATAAAAAAATTTCACATTAATTTAATAAATATAACACATATAATTAAATTAATCTACCACAATTTCATCAATTAATTATTTAGTCTAATAATTAATTCATCGATAAATATTTATTTAATCTAATAAATATTAAAATTAATTACAAAATCTCAGTTGTCACATCTTTCCCCTCTTAAAAGGATTCTGTCCCCAGAATCACGACTCAATAACTTCGACCTATTACATTCTCCCCCATTACAAAGATTCTGTCCCCAGAATCGCATACACATAAGTTAAGTAAATAAATGAGGGTAATTCTTCATCATATTCCTTTTGAGTTCCCACGTAGCTTCTTTAGTGTTGTGGTTCCTCCAAATTACCTTAACAGAAGGTAATACTTTATTTATGAAAACTTTTTCTTTTCTGTCGACAATTTGAACGGGAATTTCTTCATAAGATAAGTCTTTTTCAAAATGTAGGGGTTCATATTCAATTACATGCTTGTAATCTGTTTTGTAGGGTCTTAACACAGAAACATGGAAGACGTTGTGGACATTTTCGAGTGTTGGAGGTAAAGCTACTTCGTACGAGACTTCTCCGATTCTTCGAAGTACTTCAAATGGTCAAATGAATCTTGGGCTTAATTTCCATTTCTTTTCGAACCTGATCATCCCTTTCCAGGGAGAGACCTTCAAGAAAACATAACTACCTGATTCAAATTCGATATTTTTACGATGTGGATCAGCGTATTTCTTCTGTCTATCTTGAGCTGCTACCAGTCTTGCTCGGATCACTTTGACTATTTCAGCTGTCTATTGTACTAATTCTGGGCCAAGCAATTGTCTTTTGCCGACTTCATCCCAATAAAGTGGAGTTCTGCAATTTCTATCGTATAACGCTTCGTAAGACGGCATGCCTATACTAGCGTGGTAACTATTGTTATAGTCGAACTCTACTAACGGTAGGTGATCGTCCCAATTTCCTTTAAAGTCCATTACACAGGCTCTTAGCATATCTTCTAATGTCTGAATCGTTCTCTCACTCTATCCGTCTGTTTGAGGGTGGTATGTTGTACTCATTCGCAATTGCATTCCCATCCACTGCTGTAGATGTTTCCAGAAATTCGATGTGAAGCGCGGATCCCTATCGGAAACAATTTACAGCAGCACTCCGTGCCTCAAAATAATGTCATTTACGTATAACCTTGCCAACTGATCTAAGTTGAATATGATTTTGATCGGAAGGAAGTTTGCGGATTTTGTCAGTCGGTCAACGATAACCCGTACTGCGTCGTAGCGTTTCTGAGTCGTCGGAAAGCCAACCACGAAGTCCATTGTAATATGTTCCCATTTCCATTCTAGGATCTCCAACGGTTGTAGCAATCCACTCGGTCTCTGATGTTCTACTTTCACTTTCTGACAGGTCAAACACTTGGAAACACATTCTGCAATATCAAGTTTCAAATTCGGTCACCAGAAATGTTGTCGAAGATCTTGATACATCTTGGTAATACCAGGTTGAATCGAATATCGTGAACTATGAGCCTCACTCAAAATGTCTTCCTTAATCTCTGTGACTGGTGGTACCCAAATTCTACTCTCGAATCTCAGTATTCCTTCCTTATCCAGCTTGAATCTTGGTTCAGTTCCTTCAGATATCCTTTTTTTCACCTTTTTGCATTCATCGTCCTGAAGTTGAGCCTCTTTAACTTTATCTAGTAGGGTTGTATCAGATTGCATCTGAAATAGCTTCTCATCAATCTCCATAGGATACTTCACTTCCAACTCCAGTTTCTCCATTTCAACATTTAGCTACTCTTGAGTAGTCAACATCATCAATTTCTCACGAACCTTTCCACTTAAGGCATCGACAACCACATTTGCTTTACCCGGATGGTATAAAATCTCACAGTCGTAATCCTTAATTAATTCCAACCATCTTCTTTGATGCATATTTAAATCCTTATGCGTGAAAATATATTTCAGACTCTTGTGGTCCGTATATATTTCACACTTCTCCCAGTAGAGATAGTGCCTCCAAATTTTCAAAGCAAAAACAACTGCAGCTAACTCCAAGTCATGGGTCAGATATCCCTTTTCGTAATCCTTCAATTATCGTGATTCATACACAATGACTTTGCCGTTTTGCATCAGTACACAGCTAAGTCCTTTATGCGATGCATCACTATAAACAACAAAATTTCATGTATCGTCCGGAAGAGATAACACAGGTGTCATACTCAACCTCTTCTTCAATTCTTGAAAACTTTCCTCACACTTATCCGTCCAAACAAATTTCATAGCTTTTCGAGTTAAATTCGTTAGTGGAGTTATGACCTTGGAAAAGTCTTGTATGAACCTTCTATAATATCCTGCCAATCCAAGAAAGCTTCGTACTTCCGACGACGTCTTTGGCTGATCCCAGTTAATCATGGCTTCGACTTTGGATAGATCTACCAAAATTCCATTTTTATCGATCACTTGACCAATAAATTATACACGCTCGTTCCAAAATTCACATTTCGAAAACTTAGCATACAACTTCTCCCTTCTCAATACCTCCAACGTTAATCTCAAATGCTCTTCGTGTTCTTCCTTGGTTTTCGAATAAACCAAAATGTCATCTATAAATACCACTACGAACTTGTTCAAAAATAGCTTAAACACATCATTCATTAGTCCCATAAATGCTGCAGGAGCATTCGTAAGACCAAACAACATTACTAAAATTCGTAGTGACCTCTTCATACGTTATGAACACGAGACATACTTGGGTGGTAAAGCATGTTTATACACTACAGTCCCTACTCGATCGAGGATTAAAAATGGCATAATGAATCGAGGATTGAGCTTTCCTCTCTTTCCAAACCTCGTAACTCCTTTCCATGGAGCAACACGTAACAACACATGATATCCTATATCGAATTCCACGTCCTTTCGATGAAGATCAACATAACTCTTTTATCGATCTTGTGAGGTTTTTATACGTTGTGGAATAATTTGAATCTTTTCCGTAGTCATACGTACCAACTCTGGTACCAACAACGTTACTTCACCCACCTCATCCCATCATATTGGAGAACGACACTTTCTTCCATACAACACCTTGAATGGAGTCATACCAATACTTGGTTTATAACTGTTGTTGTAGGAAAACTCCACCAATGGTAAGAACTTGTCCCAACTTCCCTTGAAATCAAGGACACAGAGTCTTAATAGATCTTCAAGAGTTTGAATAGTCCTCTCCAATTGTCTGTCCGTCTAAGGATGAAATGCTGAGCTAAATCGTAAATTTATGCCAATAGCTTTTTGCAACTAACCCAAAATCGCGAAGTGAATCTTGGGTCTTGATCAGAAACTATGGATATTGGCATACCATGCACTCTTACTACCTCGTTTATGTACATATGAGCAAGACGTTCAAGTGTATAAGTTTCTCGTATTGGTAAGAAATGAGCAGACTTGGTCAATCTATCAACAATGACCCAAATCGCATCTATGCCTTGAGAAACTTTGGGAAGACCAGTAACGAAATCCATGGTAATGTGCTCCCACTTCCATTCTGGAATTTCAAGTGGTTGCAATGGACCTTTTGGTACCTGATGCTCCGCCTTGACTTGTTGACACGTTAAACACCTTGAGATAAACAGTGCTATCTCTCTCTTCATATTGCCCCACCAAAATATATGTCGAAGATCATGATATATTTTGGTACTCCCAGGATGGATTGCAAACGGTGTGTTGTGCGCCTCCATCATGATTTTATACTTTAAATCAGGGTCGTTAGGAACACAAAGTCTGGATTTGACTCGAAGTATTCCTTCATCGATTCTTGCTTTTAACATCGCACCTTCTTGAACTTTTTTCCTCATACGCATCAGTTCTGGATTTGTAATTTGAGCAGCTTTAATTTTATCAATTAAAGTCGGTTCTACTCGTATATTTGCCATCATCACGTAGGTCCTTGGAGTCTTTATCTCTATCTCCATCCTTTGCAAGTCATACAAAATGGGCCTTTGTATTGACAATATTATACTCGTACCCACATATGATCTTCTACTCAATGCGTCAGCTACCACGTTCGCTTTTCCAGGATGGTATTGGATGGTATGATCATAATCTTTCAACAGTTCAAGCCAACATCGTTGTCATATGTTGAGTTCCTTTTGAGTGAAGAAATATTTGAGGCTTTTATGATCCGTAAAGATCTCCACTTTCTCCGCATACAAGTAATGCCTCCAAATTATAAGTGCGAAGACAACAGTTGCTAACTCTAGGTCATGAGTAGGATAATTCCTCTCATATTCTCTGAGTTGTCGTGAGGCATAGGCTATGACTTTCACATTTGCATGAGAACACATCTTAACCCTTTGCTTGAAGCATCACTGTAGATGACAAATCCCTCCAAACCAGATGGTATTGTCAGAACAGGTGCTGAAATGAGTCTCCTCTTGAGTTCTTGAAAACTCTTCTCACATTCCTCGCTCCAACCGAGCATTGTATCTTTCTGAGTCAGCTGAGTTAGTGGAGTAGCGATTCGAGAAAACTCTTCTACGAATCTCTGATAAAAACCAGCTAAGCCGAGAAAGCTACGTACTTCGGTCACTGATTTAGATTGCTCCCAGCTTTGAATAGCTTCAATCTTTGCTGGGTCAGCAGATATTCCATGACTTGATACCACGTGCCCAAGGAATGCTACTTCCTCAAGCCAGAACTCACATTTCTTCAACATGGCATAAAGCTTGTATTCACGAAGCTTTTGGAGTATCAGCCTCAAGTGTTCCTCATGATCTTCAAGAATTTTGGAATATATGAGGATGTCATCAATAAAAACGACCACAAAATGATCTAAATATTCCTTGAATAATCGGTTCATCATATCCATAAAGGCAGCAGGAGCATTAGTCAATCCAAAGGACATGACTAGGAATTCATTATGCCCGTACCGAGTTCTGAAAGCCGTCTTTGGAATATCATCGGTTCTAATCTTCAATTGGTGATATCCGAAACGAAGATCAATCTTTGAAAAGAATTTGGCTCCTTGCAACTGGTCAAACAGGTCATCAATACGTGGCAATGAGTACCTATTTTTGATGGTGACATGATTCAACTCCCAATAATCAATACAAAGTCGCATACTCCCATCTTTCTTCTTCACGAATAGAACAGGAGCACCCTAAGGAGAAGTACTAGGACGAATAAAGCCAATGTCTAACAATTCCTGCAGTTGAGTCTTTAACTCCTGAATTTCAATATGAGTCATTCGATATGGGGCTTTTGAAATTGGTTTTGTACCGGGTTCAAGGTCGATACAAAATTCAATTTCACGCTCTGGGGGTAGGCCATGAAGTTCTTCAGGGAATACATCAGGAAATTCATTAGCAATAGAAATATTATTCAAAAACTGACGTATTCTTGTTTAGATCTGTGACATGAGCTAAGAAAGCTTGACATCCGTTTTTTAATAAATGAATAGCTTTATGGCTTGAGATGACAATGATTGATTTTAATGGTTTGGTTGCTTGAATTTGCATAATAGGTCAATTAGGAATATGAAAGCTAACAACCTTACGAAAATAATCAATTTTTTCATGATGAGTAGTTAACCAATGATTCCCTAGAATTACATCAAATGCAAGTATTTTTAATGCAATAAGATCGACAGGTAATGTGTGGGTACCAACTTGAACCAAACAAGACTTATAAACCGTGGATGTAATGAAGGTTTCTCCCAACGGAGTTTCTATAGATAAGTTAAAGTCTAATTTCTCCGGAATCAAATTTAATCGTTGAGCGCAAGTAGGAGAAATGAAAGAATGGGTAGAACCGGTATCAAATAAAGTATAGACTTCGCTTGAGTTTATGATAGGCTTACCCGTGATGACCTCATTCGGGTTCCTTGCTCTTTGGGAGGTCACAACAAACGCTCTTCCTTGTACTACCAGCTTTGACTTTTTTCTGGGACAGTCTTTGGTGCCTCCATCCTAGCTGAATTTGTCTTCGGTGAATGACAAAATTGGGCTAAGTGACATTCTCTTCCATAATTATAACATGCTTTGGACGGCATCGCGCAATTTGGACTGATGTGTCCCTCCCCTCCGCATTTGAAGCATATGATAGGTGGTCTTTCTCCTTCCTTAACAACTGGTGCTGGTGCTGACGTCTTTCCATCATTGTTGAATCTTCTTTTCTTAAAATGTCCATTCTTATTTTTTTGGCTCTGATTACCACCGAAGTGGTTACCATTTCTGGCCTGTTGATTCCCTCCACTCATGTTGTCACCACTTCGATGACTGCTCTCACTGGTATTATCATTGATGAGTAGGTTTTATACCTATGAATCTGGTATTATTAAACTTAATTATTGTTATATTTAATTGTTTTTTAGGATCTTTTTATGTGTTTTGTGTTTATTTGTTGTAGGTTGGAGCTGGAGGGACGAATTGGTCATTTCGGAGAAGAAAAAGGTCAAAAATCATGAAAATTAAAGCTGATTGGCATTTCTGTAAATAGGAGATCATGGCCAAGTGCCTAGGCGCTTGGAATTGCACTATGATGAGCGCCTAGGCGCTTATGTGCGTAGAGAGTTGAGTTTTGCAGCTGTCAAGTGGGTTTTTGAAGCCAAATAGGAGTCTGAATGAGGGCTGAGACCAATACAAGTAGGAGAGGACTCTAGAAAAGCAGGGAGGAACGAAATTTGACAGTGAATCAATCAATTCTTCAAGAGATTTGCAGAGAGAACAAATAAGAAAAGCACGAAGGAGAATTGCAAAGGCTGAAGATCTAAGAGAGAGTATTGGAGCAAATTCAGAGTTTCTTCTTCTCTTCTCTAGTTTTATCTTTTGTAACTATCTGGGATGTTTGAATTTTTTATCTGGATTATGTTTTTCTTCATTATTAGCATGAACTAAACTTTAATTAAGATTGCAACGGAACTTGGTATGTAGTTTAAATTGCAAGCTTCCCAATGATTGAAAGTTGGTTTTTATTGAATTGTTTATTATATCTTATGCTTATTGATTAATTGCCTGATCAACAATTACTGTGATAATCTATATAAAATTGGAAGATGGAGTATAGATTGAGATCTGGATATAATAACATCTGTTCATATAATCTGAATAGGGTTAATATGATTAGCATGTAGGATAGGAATATACCTATGTGTCTTTTGTATCCATTGAAAGAATTTGTGCGTAAACCCTAACTAACTTGATTCACATAGGAATATAGTGAGTTGATTAATTGGGGTGTTCCTTGTAATTCTGCATCTTAAAGATTGGATTTAGGAGGATTTGTTCATGTGTCTTTGGAAGAAGAGCATGAATATTTATAGAGCATTCTTGGATAACAATTCATATTAATTGATTTATTTTAAATGGGAAGTAAGTTAGTTTAAATGAAATACCAAGGGAAGTTGTAATCTTAATCTGTTAAATCTGCAGTTTTTCTTGTGAAATTTTAATTTTAATTATTAGTTTGTTAAGTTTAATTTTCAAATCATAAACAAAATTTTCTTAGTTTAAAATAGGATTAATTGCATTAGAATTCATAATTGATAAATATTAGTCTATTTCCTCGTGGGAACGATATCCTTGCTTGCTGAATATTACAATTGAACGCGTATACTTGCGTAGTAAAGTGCTATTAAAAAATTAGGCAACAAGTTTTTGGCGCCGTTGCCGGGGAAATTAGTTTAATATTTTGTTATTATTGATTTTTATAGCGTTAATCTTAATTTAAACTTTTTCTATTCTGTTCCATTCAGGTGCTTTTGACTAGTTTATGCAAACGCGATCGAAGAAGCCAGATTTATTGCCTCACGAGGACGACATCGAGAAAAGATTTCAGCGGTTGCGTAAGTGGGTTAAGGAAACCAAAGAAGCATTTGATAAGGAAGATACTATGGCTGAAGAAGAGCAAAAAGCACTGCGGGATTATGCTACACCGCGGGTTACTGAAATTCAGTCGAGTATTACGAGACCTGCCATTACTGCTACAAGTTTTGAGATAAAACCGGGGACAATACAGATGATTCAAAATTCATGCCAGTTTGGAGGGTTACCAAACGATGATCCGAACGATCACATAGTCAGCTTTATAGAAATTTGCGATACTTTCAAGTATAATAATGTGTCAGAGGATGCAATAAGGCTAAGGCTATTTCCATTTACCCTCAGAGATAAGGCTAAGAGTTGGCTCCATTCACTACCACCAGGCTCGATCACTACATGGAATGATTTAGCCCAGAAATTTCTTGCAAAGTTTTTCCCACCTGCAAAAACAGCAAAGTTGCGGAACGATATCTTCTCTTTCGTTCAGCACGATTCAGAATCACTATATGAAGCCTGGGAGAGATTCAAGGATTCATTGCGAAAATGTCCACACCATGGAATTCCTAAATGGCTTCAGGTGCAAACTTTTTATATTGGTTTATTCAGCACAGTGAGATCGAGTATAGATACTGCAGCAGGAGGAGCTATTATGGCCAAGAATTGTGATGAGGGGTATGAGTTCCTTGAAACCATGGCAGCTAATAATTATCAATGGCCAACAGCAAGAACAACTCCGCCAAGGACAGTCGGAGTGTATGAAGTGGATGCGATGACAGCATTGTCAGCTCAAATGACAGCTCAGATTTCTGCTCTTACAAAGAAGATAGATTCACTTGGGGTACAACCAGTTCAGAAAATGGAAACGATATGTGAAATAAGTGCGGGTAACCACTCAAGTGATCAATGTGCAATAAATCCTGAATCAGTCCATTTTGTTTCCAATTATAACAGGCAGCAGGGCAGTTATGCAAACAACTACAATTCAGGAGTGAGAAACCACCCGAATTTTTCTTGGAGTAATAATCAGTCACAAGCTCAAGCTCCAAGGCAAACATATCCACCTGGATTTCAGCCACAGCAACAAACTCAACAACTTGATAAGTTTTCACAAATGGAAGAATTGATGGCAAGATTTGCAACTCAGTTGGAAACCACAACGAAAACCCAATCAGCTGCAATAAAGAATCTTGAGAATCAAATGGGGTAAATGGCTAATGCTTTGAATACTAGAATTCCAGGTTCTTTACCTAGTGATACGGAGAAAAATCCAAGGAATGATGGAAATGAGCACTGTAAGGCAGTTACACTCAGAAGCGGGAAGGAGTTGACTATAGATTTGGACGGACACAAGAAAGTAATTTCTGCTGAGGATGGTGAACAAGAGAGTGGAGATTCGGAAAGTAAATCTGAGGAAAAAGTTGTGACAAAACAACAAGAAGAAAAGCAAACAACAGTTGTACCACCTGTGCCGTTTCCTCAAAGATTTTAAAAGCAGAAATTAAATCGACAATTTTCAAAAATTTTAGAAGTGTTCAAAAAGCTGCAAATCAACATTCCATTCGCAGATGCTTTAGAACAAATGCCTAGTTATGCAAAATTTATGAAAGATATTTTAGCAAGAAAGAGGAAACTAGGGGAGTTCGAAACTGTAGCATTGACAGAAGAATGTAGCGCAATTCTACAAAGAAAGTTACCACCGAAGTTGAAGGATCCGGGCAGCTTTACAATACCGTGCACGATTGGGCCCCAGTTCTTTAACAGATGTTTGTGTGATTTGGGGGCAAGTATTAACTTGATGCCACTTTCGATCTACACTCAGTTGGGATTACCAGCCCCAAAGTCAACAAATATCTCTCTACAGCTCGCGGATAGATTAGTGACATACCCTAGGGGCATTGTGGAAGACATATTAGTAAAGGTGGACAAATTCATATTTCCAGCTGATTTCATTGTGTTGGACTACGAAGAGGATAAAGACATACCCATTATCCTTGGATGACCGTTTTTAGCCACTGGAAGGACATTAATTGATGTACAAAAGGGAGAGTTAACAATGAGAGTTCAAGATGAAGAAGTAACTTTTAATGTTTTCAAGGCTATGAAATTTCCGAAGGAAGAAGAAGAGTGCTTAAGAGTTGATCTTATTGAAGAAGCAACTGAAGAGGTATTTGGTGAATCTGTGATTGCAAACCCTCTTGAAACCGCATTGGTTAGTGAAAAATTATTTGATGATTCAATGGTGATAGAATGGGTCCAAATGCTAGATTCAACTCCAAAGTTCACACGATGTCCACAAAAATTTGAACCTCTGGATAATCGGGGAAAGCTAGATGAAAAGGTGACATCATCCGTAGAAGAACCGCTTACCTTGGAACTTAAGCCATTGCCTAACCACCTCCGGTACACTTACCTTGGTTCTTCTTCTTCCTTTCCAGTCATTATTTCTGCATCACTTGATAAGGTTCAAGAAGAAAAGCTACTAAGGGTACTTCGACAATATAAGACTGCTCTTGGATGGACTATTGCAGATATCAAGGGGATAAGCCCATCAATTTGTATGCATAAGATTTTGTTGGAAGACGAAGCGAAACCGACTATTGAACAACAACGAAGACTCAATCCCATCATGAAGGAAGTTGTTAAAAAGGAAATCATTAAATGGTTGGATGCTGGAATTATCTACCCTATCTCAGATAGCTCATGGGTAAGTCCGGTTCAATGCGTGCCAAAGAAAGGGGGAATGACAGTAGTTGCGAACGAGCAGAATGAATTGATCCCAACGCGAACAGTTACTGGTTGGCGAGTGTGTATGGATTACAGGAAGTTGAATAAGGCCACTCGTAAAGACCATTTTCCTCTACCATTCATAGATCAAATGTTGGACAGGCTTGCAGGGCACGAGTATTATTGCCTCTTGGATGGATATTCGGGCTATAACCAAATTGCCATTGCACCCGAGGATCAGGAGAAAACAACATTCACATGCCCATATGGCACCTTTGCTTTTCGCAGAATGTCTTTTGGGTTATGTAATGCGCCAGCGACATTTCAACGGTGTATGATGGCTATTTTTTCAGATATGGTTGAACAAAATCTTGAGGTATTTATGGACGATTTTTCAGTTTTTGGGGATTCGTTTGATTATTGTTTGGAAAATCTCACACTCGTGCCGAAACGCTGCATGGAAACGAATTTGGTTTTGAACTGGGAGAAATGTCATTTTATGGTGCAAGAAGGGATAATCTTGGGTCACCGAGTATCATCAAAAGGAATTGAGGTTGATAGAGCAAAAATCGAAACCATTGAGAACCTGCCACCACCAATTTCTGTAAAGGGTATTCGAAGTTTCTTGGGACACGCTGGTTTCTATAGACGATTTATAAAAGACTTCTCCAAAATCACAAAACCACTGTGCAATCTTTTGGAGAAGGATGTCTCATTCAACTTTGATCAAGCATGCCTAGAAGCGTTTGAGGTGTTAAAGAATAAACTTGTTACCGCTCCTGTAATCATAGCACCAGATTGGACTATACCGTTCGAATTAATGTGTGATGCTAGCGACTATGCGATTGGTGCAGTTCTTGGCCAACGAAAGGATAAAATTTTTCATGCTATATACTATGCTAGTAAAACATTGACAGATGCTCAACTGAATTATACCACTACCGAGAAGGAGCTATTAGCAGTTATTTATGCATTTGATAAATTTCGCTCATATTTGATTGGGACAAAGGTAATTGTGTTTACGGATCATTCGGCAATTAAGTACTTAATAGCAAAGAAAGACGCGAAGCCGAGATTAATTAGATGCGTATTATTGCTACAAGAGTTTGACTTGGAGATCCGGGACCGAAAAGGAACAGAAAATCAGGTTGCTGATCATTTATCACGGTTAGAGAATTCAGAACTAAAGAAAAATGACACAACAGTGATCAACGAATTTTTTCCGGATGAACAGCTATTTGCGGTAAGGATGGATACACCATGGTATGCAGATTATGTAAATTTCATTGTCAGTAAGCTGTTTCCGCCTGATTTGACAAGCCAGCAGAAGAAGAAATTTCTCCGTGACGTGAAACAGTATTTATGGGATGAGCCATTCTTATTTAAACAATGTGGCGATCAAGTAATAAGAAGGTGCATCCCGGAAGTTGAAATGGAGAGTATTCTACACCAATGTCATGCATCTGACTATGGTGGACATTTTGGGGGAGAAAGAACGGCAGCTAAAGTGCTTCAATGTGGATTTTTCTGGCCAACACTCTTCAAAGATGCCCGTGTGTTTTCATTAAAATGTGACAGATGCCAAAGAGTTGGTAATATATCAAAGCGACACGAGATGCCACTTAATATGATCCTGGAAGTCGAATTGTTTGATGTTTGGGGAATTGACTTCATGGGACCATTTCCACCATCTTTCTGTAATTCCTATATACTTCTAGCGGTGGACTACGTTTCGAAGTGGGTAGAAGCTATAGCATCACCTACCAATGACGCGAAGGTTGTGATTAAGTTCATTCGGAAGAACATTTTCTCTAGATTCGGCACTCCTCGCGCAATCATTAGTGATGAAGGAACACATTTCTGTAATAAGCAGTTTTCAGCTATCCTTGCTAAATATGGAGTCACTCATAAGATAGCTACTGCTTACCATCCACAGACAAGTGGTCAAGCCGAGGTATCTAACCGAGAAGTGAAACGAATCCTCGAGAAGATAGTGAATCCTAGTCGGAAAGATTGGTCTAACAAGTTGGACGATGCTCTATGGGCATACCGTACAGCTTACAAAACTCCGATAGGGATGTCTCCGTATAGGTTAGTTTATGGGAAGGCATGCCATCTTCCAGTTGAACTCGAACACAGTGCTTATTGGGCAATTCGGAAGTTGAACCTTGATATATCTGCTGCGGGAGAGAAGCGCCTCTTACAATTGAATCAAATGGATGAGTTCAGACTCCAATCGTATGAGAATGCGAAGTTATATAAAGAAAAAATTAAGAGGTGGCATGATGAGAAAATTCTGGAAAGAAAGTTTGAAGCAGGTCAAACAGTGTTATTATACAATTCAAGGCTTAAACTGTTTCCTGGAAAGTTGAAATCTCGATGGTCTGGGCCATTTATAATCTCAAAAGTCTATCCTCATGGAGCTGTAGAAGTGGAAGACCCGTATTCAAAACGTAATTTTAAAGTCAACGGTCAAAGATTGAAGCACTACTATGGGGGTTGCTTTGATCGTGAAAAGACATCGGTCAACCTTGCCGATTAGAACAGAGGAGAAAGTCGGGCTGAAGACTATAAACCAAGCGCTAACTGGGAGGCAACCCAGGAAGTTTTATTGTTATTCGCTATTTTTACTCTTATTAATTTACTTTACCATTAGTTTATTTAGTGGTTAAACTTTGCTAGTTAAGGATTTGTTGCATACCTTGTTCTCTAACAGAGATTCAATTGATTGCAGGAAAGGAAAACACGTACAAGTTTAAGATTGGGGATATTTGACGAGGTTTGGGACAAAAGTTACATGGATCGACGTTTGGAGTGGCTAGATTCGCGTTTTCGGGTTGCCATTTACAAAGAAGTCACTTCAGAGCCAATTTTACCACAGCTCCGGATATTATTTCGTGAAACTTCAAGAATGAAAGTTGTAGATCTACTTCTCCTCTTTCCAGAACATCTTGAATCATCTAAATCGGAGTTCGGACGAAGAAGTTATGGCTATTTTCCCAAAAGACGTCAGAGCAGAGAATGTTGGAAAAGCCCCAAGCGCCTAGGCGCTCCACTTCAAGCCATTCCAACCGCCTAGGCGCTTCAAGTCAGTAGCTACAAACCATGCCAAGCTCCTAGGCGCTCCCTCTCAAGTCATTTCAAGCGCCTAGGCGCTCAAAGTCAGAATGTGTTGTCCAAACCAAGCGCCTAGGCGCCCAAACAGTGCACACACCAAGCGCCTAGGCGCTCCACTCGCCCAATAGTTTCTGCAAGCAAGCGCCTAGGCGCTCCAATAGTACACACACCAAGCGCCTAGGCGCTCCAATGTAAAAAAAAAAATTCTTAAGCCCCAATTCGGGAAACTCCTCTCCCATTCCAACTCAAAACCTCTCTTACTCTCCTACTCCATATCTAACCCTCCACAACTCAAAACCCTCATCTAATCTAGCCTAAACAACTAATCTTTCTCTTCCAAATCCAAATCAAACACTAAATCCCTACCCAAACCAAAGCAACTAAGTTCCATATTATCATCCTTCTTCACCAATTCGGGATTCCACTTGCATTCAAGCCACATCTACTTGAAGTAAGGGTTCAAGGCTCAAATTGCTCATCCAACTTTGATTGAACATCAAGATTTGGCTATACCCAAGTAAGTACACAAGATTTTATTGCAAATTCTTTGGATTCACTTGGATAATAGTTAGGTTAGTACTTTGAAGTTAGTTTCTATCATTGTGTTGGCTCAATTGGGTGTGGGTACTCTTAATTGTTGCTTGAATTACCTTGGATGTATAGTGTGTTTAGTAATTGCAACAATTGGTGAAATTTAAGTTTGGGGGAGTGCATACTAATAGTGTTCCAAATTTGTGCACACAAAGTGTTTGATAAATTGTCACAACAAAGATTTTGGCTCTCCTAAGTTTTTGAGTATCATTTGGGTTAGCAAGAAGTTAGTACATAAGACTATGGCTAGTAAGAGACAAAGAGGAGAGACTTCGGGCACGTCGCAAAAGTATGACAAAAAGAGATTTACAAGTGCTAAAGCATCCGACAGATATTACAATGTACTTTCTAACAAAGCACTAATTCCCGAGCGTGGACTATTGCCCGATATAGAAGATGGGGAATTATTACAGATGATTGGGAGTAGAAGATGGGTGAACTTCACAGCTCAACCGGATGCATCTGTTGTTAAGATTGTTAAGGAATTCTACGCAAATGCAATAGATCATATTGGTAACGTAATTTGGGTTCGAGGTAAATCTGTGGAGGTCAGTTTTGGGTCAATAAATGCTTATTATGGTTTGAACACGATACCCAACAATGGATACATGCAATATCTACAACACGAGCTAGACTACAGTGAGATTATTCAAGCCTTGTGTGTGCCTGGAACGACATGGAAATTAACAGATCAACATGAAGCTGTGTTGTTCCCCACATCCAAACTAAGCAATTATGGGAAGGCATGGCATGCATTTATTTGTGCCAAGATGATGCCATGTAGGCATATGAGTGATGTTGTAAATCAAAGGGCAGCCCTGCTTTTCTGCATTGCATCAGGAAAAATTATAGATGTGGGCCAAGTTATTCATGATTCCATTGACAAAGCAATTCGAGGAGGGACCTCAGGTGGACTACCACACCCATCTTTGATCACAGGACTATGCCAACAAGCTGGGGTGAAATGGGATGTCGAGGAAGCTACACAGCCTCCTTTAGCCGCAATTGACCACTCGCTTATTAAGAAGTACAAGGTATGGAGTGGGGGGATACCACACCCGAGAGGGTTAGGATTCATTATTGCTCCTCCCGAGCCTGTAGCCGAGCCTAGTCACCAAGTCCACGAGAATCCTCCTGCAGCTGGAAGTTCAGAGCAACCTCCTAATTTTTATGAAGACATCCGTCGCGATTTGAGAAATCAAACCAGAAGAATCGACATGGTTGCCACTCGAGTTCAGGAAGGTTTTGACCGAATGGAAAGAAATCAAGATAGTTTAGCTCAGCGGCAAACGGAGGTATATCAGAATTTAATTCCGCATTCCTTGAGATGTTTGCCCGCATGAATCCAGGTGCCGCTCCCTACCAATTCCCACCATTGTCCGCATACCCCCCAGATGAAGAAGAAGATGAGGAAGAAGCGTCTGACGAGGAATAAAGCTTCTATCTTTCAGGGAAGTCCTCCGTGCTTAATTTATTAAATTTTATTTGTTATATACAATGAGGACATTGCATAATTTAAGTTTGGGGGTGTAGGTTTCCAGCTCCAGTTCATGCATGTAGTATTTATCTAGTTGCATTCATGTAGTTCATTTTCATATAAAAAAAAAAAAAAAAAAATATTTCTCAAGCATTTGCATGTTTCCAGCTGTTAAATAGTTTAAGTCTGTCTTGGTCAGTGATGAGATTGGAATTGAGTAGACAAGTATAGTATTGTCTGTTAAGACTTTGACGTGATTTCTTGTCATGATTTGAATCTTTACCTGTTTGAAACTGATATAATAAGGATAGCACAGTAAAGAAAACTATGTTGACTGATTGAGTTTAAATTGACACATAATGGACTTCTAGAAGATAATGCTAGTCTGAATGAATGAAAGACATGAATAGGCGAAGATGACTGAAGATTAGATAAAAACTTAAGTTTGGGGGAAAAATTTGGGATATATAAGCTTAAAAAAAAAAATTGATGAAAAAAAAAAATTATACTCTGGCTAGTTTTGTTTCGGGGCCTTTGTTACTTGAGAAAGTACGCCCGAAGGGGTATCTTAAAACCTAGCGCCCTAAGGTCTTATATGGTCTGGGAGTCGTTGGTCGAAAGCTCGCTAAGGGGTAGCACTGTTAGCCTAATGGAATGAGACATTGCACAGTCATGGTTAAAAATATATATATATATGTATATATATGAAAAAAAAAACAAAAACAATAAAACGGGAAAAGAGCAAAAAGCCCCCTTAAAGAAAAAAAAAAGCATAAGTATCCCGGATTGGACTCTTAAATTTTGGTGGATATTTGTCTTTAGTTGGTTTTAGCTTGTTCGTGAATTTTATGAGTTTACACTGTATGATTCCTTTAAAGAGATTTATTATGTGTTGTATTTAGCATCATATCAGTTAGCACGGATGTTAAGCACACACACACTATATCAATAATAATAGGTTAAGATTTGATGATTGACGATGAAATTACAAATCTGTTTTGATATGATGTACTATCATGTTTATTGTGATTTCTCTGAGGCTTGATGAATAGATTTTGTTCTGTTTGACTGCTGGAATGTAGGCATTTAGATAGCTGCATTTGCATTGCATATTTAGCTATTGCATTGTGCTGTGTTGCTTGGGGACAAGCAATTGGTTAAGTTTGGGGGTATTTGATGAGTAGGTTTTATACCTATGAATCTGGTATTATTAAACTTAATTATTGTTATATTTAATTGTTTTTTAGGATCTTTTTATGTGTTTTGTGTTTATTTGTTGTAGGTTGGAGCTGGAGGGACGAATTGGTCATTTCGGAGAAGAAAAAGGTCAAAAATCATGAAAATTAAAGCTGAGTGGCATTTCTGTAAATAGGAGATCATGGCCAAGCGCCTAGGCGCTTGGAATTGCACTATGATGAGCGCCTAGGCGCTTATGTGCGTAGAGAGTTGAGTTTTGCAGCTGTCAAGTGAGTTTTTGAAGCCAAATAGGAGTCTGAATGAGGGCTGAGACCAATACAAGTAGGAGAGGACTCTAGAAAAGCAGGGAGGAACGAAATTTGACAGTGAATCAATCAATTCTTCAAGAGATTTGCAGAGAGAACAAATAAGAAAAGCACGAAGGAGAATTGCAAAGGCTGAAGATCTAAGAGAGAGTATTGGAGCAAATTCAGAGTTTCTTCTTCTCTTCTCTAGTTTTATCTTTTGTAACTATCTGGGATGTTTGAATTTTTTATCTGGATTATGTTTTTCTTCATTATTAGCATGAACTAAACTTTAATTAAGATTGCAACGGAACTTGGTATGTAGTTTAAATTGCAAGCTTCCCATTGATTGAAAGTTGGTTTTTATTGAATTGTTTATTATATCTTATGCTTATTGATTAATTGCCTGATCAACAATTACTGTGATAATCTATATAAAATTGGAAGATGGAGTATAGATTGAGATCTGGATATAATAACATCTGTTCATATAATCTGAATAGGGTTAATATGATTAGCATGTAGGATAGGAATATACCTATGTGTCTTTTGTATCCATTGAAAGAATTTGTGCGTAAACCCTAACTAACTTGATTCACATAGGAATATAGTGAGTTGATTAATTGGGGTGTTCCTTGTAATTCTGCATCTTAAAGATTGGATTTAGGAGGATTTGTTCATGTGTCTTTGGAAGAAGAGCATGAATATTTATAGAACATTCTTGGATAACAATTCATATTAATTGATTTATTTTAAATGGGAAGTAAGTTAGTTTAAATGAAATACCAAGGGAAGTTGTAATCTTAATCTGTTAAATCTGCAGTTTTTCTTGTGAAATTTTAATTTTAATTATTAGTTTGTTAAGTTTAATTTTCAAATCATAAACAAAATTTTCTTAGTTTAAAATAGGATTAATTGCATTAGAATTCGTAATTGATAAATATTAGTCTGTTTCCTCGTGGGAACGATATCCTTGCTTGCTGAATATTACAATTGAACGCGTATACTTGCGTGGTAAAGTGCTATTAAAAAATTAGGAAACAATCATTTTGTCGGCTGCTCTCTTTTGGTTGCGTTGACTCGTTATCGCGCTCCACTAACTGAGCCCTATTTACAACATCTGAATACAAATACAGTTAATGAGAAATAAGATGTTGACGTATTTCCGGCTTCAAACCTCTTAAAAACATTCGCGCCATTCTCTCTTCACTATCCACCAAATGGGACGCAAACCGGGATAACTTCGTAAATTTTACCTCGTATTGCGACGCGGTCATATTGTTTTTCTCCAATTTGATAAACTCCACCTCCTTCATGTGACGAATACTTTCGGGAAAGTATTTATCGTTGAACAACTCTTGGAACTTCTCCCAAGACATCTTTAGCACGGTAGGTTGAGTACGTTTTACCGATTCCCGCCAGTAATCTGCCTCTCCACGCAATATAAAGGCGGCAAAGGGAACCTTTTGCTCCTCGGAGCATCCTAAGACATCAAATATCTTGGTGATCTTCTTTATCCATGCTTCTACCATAAGTGGTTTTTGCTCTCCCTTAAACTCCGGTGGTCCCAGCTCCTTAAACTGTTGAGCAGTGACCGCCCGAGAGTTTCCAGTGTTTCTACCTACACTTTGCATAGGAGCCGCTCTCGCCTGCTGTTGCATGAATTGCATAAAGCCTCTGAACAATCCATCATTCAGCATTTGGTCAGTGTTGTTGTTTGTATGAGGATTGTCACCTTCCTGATGCACATTCTCCTGATTATTGATATATGAAGACTTAACGGTCTCTTGTGCTCCATTGCTATTCTCAACATTTTCGGATGTCATTTTCAGATACTACCACAAAACAAAGGTTAATTGAAATGTAACATAATATCTCTAAACTCTGACCAACCAATTTAAATACAAAATAAATTTAAGTAAGTCATACTAGCGAAGGAATTACCCGTCTCTCCCCTCCTAGTTCTAGTCTCACATCTTAGCCAGGGATCATATCCCTAAGCTTTGATACCAACTGTGATGCCCCCGAAATTAGGTATACATCACCCATCTTGGGTCGCCAGATACATGGTACATAATTCAAATACATCTGTCATGTTCAATACGACAAAACATAAACTGTGAGTTTGAATAAAAATATTATCTACTAGAGATTATACAAACTCAAAAGGATACCTCATTACAATTATTATCACACTATTTCACAGAATAGTGAGGACTACTAATGTTATCCTCTAGACCATCACTCCATTCCCCGACTCGTCCCCGCTATATTCTCATTTCCTGAAGAGAACAATTAAAGAAAGGGTGAGCTCAACTAGCTCAGTAAGAAATATTAGGACTAAGATAATGCAGAATAAATTATCATTAGTCTCCAACAATGTTAAACTGATAAAATATAATAGACATCAAGTTTAACTGCAGCAGATTAAGAAATCCATTAAAAGAGTCAAATATAGAATACAATCTACGATCTTTTATGATTTAAAAAGTTATTCATCACTTTTATCACTGAGACTCAGCTTAATAAATAATCCACATCATCCCTGCACTACGACGAAGGATATTCATTAGGGCCACGACCACAAATTCCATGCACTACGGGCCAAGGATATTTATGTATTCATCAATGGTCATGATCATGGCAAAAACTGTCTATCAATGCATTACGGGCTAATGAGGACTTTTACCATATCATTTGTAACATTACGATCATGATTACACCGAATAATCACTGGTCATAATCATACCAAGTCCATCCATGCTTTACAAGCCATAGATGACTTTCAAAAAAATATAAACATGAGGATGATGACAATGATATAAAAATTCAATAATATAAATTCAAGAATTAAGTTATTCGGGAACAAATAACATCCAAATTGTCAACATGATACTGCTTTGTAAAGTAAAATTCAAGATTTCTCAGAAGAATATTTCCATGAAAAATACTGGATGAAGCGCAAATATCAAGGATATTCCACTAATTTCATGGACTATGGAAGTCAAAATTTTAACCAACTAAGAATAATAAGGAATGAAATAACAACAGAAATCACCATGCATGCGGTACTTCGCATAGGCAGGTTATTCCAACAGAATAATAATAATGGAACCATGTCAGGTGAAAATCACACCGACGGGATGTTCCAACAGAATAATAAAGATAGAATAATAAAAACAGAACTAGGTCCGGCATATAGTACAGATAGGATGTTCCAACGGAATAATAAAGACAGAATAATAGAAACGGAACCAGGTCTAGTGTATAGCACAGACATGATGTTCCAACGAAATAATAAAGACATAATTATAAAAGAATGTCACCACGTATAGGGTATTCCGCGTATACAGGTTATTCTAATAGAATAATAAAGAAATGGAATAACAGAAGTTCTCTTCTCAAATACAAAAGAATAATATCCCTTACCGTAAAAGAACTGGATGTAAGAGTAGGGAAGTAGCAGTATAATTTTCTATAGCTTTTCTATAATTTCTCTCTCTGGAGTTTCAGTGAATTCGTAAGAAAATAATGAAGGAATGAGCTTCTATTTATAGAAAAATGGAATGCATAGTAACTAACTTATGAACGGTCCAGATCGATTTACTTTAATCTGACGGTCCATATTTAAAGCAAAATCTTTTGAATAAAATATAATATATGATATATAATATATCCATAATAATACTCCTTCTGTCCATTTTTTCAACTTATATATATATATATATAATCATAATAATACACCTTCCATCCATTTTTTTCAACTTATATATATATATATAATAATCATAATAATACACCTTCCATCCACCCACAATTATAGTAATACTTCCACTCAAAACCTTATTCCCCCACTAAAACCCATTACCTTACACACGCTCCTACACATACGTAAATACACACAAAAGTTATTATTCTTCCAACATGTGGGCCTCCACCATTATAAAATAATTTTCTACCGATTATTTTGAAAAATGGGTAAAATAGGGATCCATAAAATAAGCAGACTTCATAAAAATCACCTTAATAATTTTAAAAACATTTATCACCTTTATTACAATTCATAATATTAATCGACCAGGTCGTTCCCAGGAAAGTAGGACTTTCCAATAAGGATTTCTCCCTATTGGCGCGCAATTAGGTGACCAAACCTCTCCTTGACAGAACTTCTAGACATCGTTAATATTAAAAATAATAATATTAATAACTTTGTCATCTCAATTATTGATTTTAACAATATATAAAATATCGACAATAATTGAATCAAATAACTTGAGATATTATGCAACAATTACTATAGCAATAATTGAAAAAAACCGAATGACTTCTCACGTAAGCATCAATAATCAATACCGTGTGCTACTATGCAACCACACATATTACTTTACTTTTACTACCGAGTAGTTCAACAGTATCAATGGTAAAACTTCCGTCGTTATTTTAATAAAATATTTTTGTCGTTTTCTCAATCCGACAATAATTCTGTTGTGGGGTCCACCAATGATTGCTCCGTTGTACGAATATTCCCCGACCAATCAAATATAATATAACAACTTGCATACTTTTTAAAATTTATAAATACTACCCACAACTATAACATTATATCAAATTTATTGCATAATATTCAAAAATGATAATTATAGAAAATTCATTTTTATTCAAAAAAGTTGGGGTCTTACAACTAGTATGATCATGACCATTGAATTTACAATGGAATATTTTTAGCTTAAGTGCAAGGTGAATTGATCAACATGGTTATAATTATGGTTTATATAAATTATGAAATGATTATGTATTTCTTTGAGATATGAATATCTTTGGCCTGTAGTGCAAAGATGACCTGTTGTTGAATATCTTTGGCCTGTAGTGCAAAGATGAACTGTTGATTAATATCTTTGGCCCATAGTGCAAAGATGAATTTATAAGTATGATTATGAACAAGAACTGTGATTTTGTATAACCATGATCTTTGATGTTTCAGGTAAAGACATGTGATGAAAATTATCTTCGTCCTGGATGCGAAGAGAAATTTAGAATCACAATTATGATTATGAGTTATTCATATGATTGTGGACCAGAACTGTTGATTGATGTTACAAGGATAAAACATTGTTGGTGGATTTTTAATTTGGAGAAGATAATAGACTTTATTGTGAGACCCCAAATTTTATGAAATAAAAGTATTCAATTTTTCTATTTTGGTAAATAGTTAAATTGACAAAAGTTTAAAGTTAAGGGTAATATTTATAAATTTTTGCAAAGTATGCAAGTTGTTATATAATATTAGATTGGTCGGAGAATATTCTTTTTATCGGGGAATATCCGTACGACGGCACAATCATTGGTGGATCCCACAACGAAAGTACTGTCGTAGTTAAAAAACGACAAAGATATTTTATGAAAATAACGGCGGAGGTTTTACCGTTTATAATGTTGAACTACCCGATAGTAAAAGTACAGTAATACGCGTGGTTGCATAGTAGCACACAGTATTGATTATTGATACTTACGTTATAAGTCACTCAGTTATACTGCATTATTGCTATAGTAATTGCTGCATCATATCTCTCATATTATTGATTCAATTATTGCCACAGTATTATGTGCATATTATGTTATTTTATTAAATCAATAATTAAGACGACAATTTTATTCATATTATTAAATTGCAATATTTACAATGTCTAGAAGTTCTGTCAAGGAGAGGTTTGGTCACCTAATTGCGCGCCAATAAGGAAAAATCCTTATTGGAAAGCCCCTCTTTCCTGGGAATGACCTGGTTATTAAATATTGTGAGTTAGAATATTAATAATGAATAAGTTCGTGTTGATTAAAGATGAATTTGATAGTTCAATTGTGTTGAAATTATTTGTGTTAGTGAGAATCGAAAATTATTTCGATAATAATTGATGTCTGGAGGTTATATTGTTCAATCTGGTATTCGGGGCACTTTTTGTGTCAGAGTTACTATTCACAAGTTATTATTCATGAGTTACTATTCATGAGTAACTATTCACGAGTTACTATTCATGAGTTACTATTCACGAGTTACTATTAACGAGTTATTATTCACCTAATTACTATTCACTCTAGTATTGTACATTCGGGTATTTGGGTACAATATTATTCCATGAGAAGATGTGCTAATTTTTCAGACCGTAGGTTGAAATTATAATAGTAAATCAATATGGATCGTTGATTTAAAGTCTTAATAGTATCTTATCCCTTCAATATTACCAAAAGTTATTTTCCTCTTCGGTGTTCCAAGGGTTAATTTCCCCTTTCATAAATAGTAGTTATCCCTTCAATATTACCAAGAGTTATTTGCCTCTTTGGTGTTCCAATGGTTAATTACCCCTTTGCAAATAGTAGTTGTCTCTTCAATATTACCATGAGTCATTTTGACCCTTCGTTAAGACCAAGAGCCACTCTCAGTTTTTCTATAAATAGAAGCTCATTCCTTCATTATTTCTTACGAATTCACTGAAACTCTAGAGAGAGAAACTATAGAGAGAAAGAAGAAAAGTATTCTGCTACTTCACTTTTCCAATATCCAGTTTCTTCTAAGGTAGTGAATATTATTTGTTGTACTCGTAAGGGGTATTATTTCTTCTATATTCATGAAGAGAACTTCTGTTATTCCATTATTTATTATTCTGTTAGAATAACCTGTATACGCGGGATACCCTATACATGGTGACATTCTTCTAATATTCCATTCTTTATTATTCTATCGGAATATCCTGTCCATGCGTTTACGCCGGACCTGGTTCCATTATTTATTATTCTATCACAATATCCTGTCTGTGCGTTTACGCCGGACCTGGTTCCATTATTTATTATCCTGTCGGAATATCCTGTCTGTGCATTTTACGCCGGACCTGGTTCCATTATTTATTATTCTGTTGGAATATCCTGTCTGTGCATTTTACGCATGCATGGTGTTTTCTTTTGTTATTCTATTCTTTATTATACTCAGTTGGTTAAAACTTTGACTTCTATACCCATGAAATTAGTGGAATATCTTTGATATTTGCGCTTCATCCAGTATCTTTTCATGGAATTATTCTTCTGAGCATTCTTGATTTTTACTCTACAAAGCAATATCATGTTGACAATTTGAACGTTATCAGTTCCTGGATAAATTAATTCTTGAACTTGTTTTATTGAATTCTAATATCATTGTCATCATCCTCATGTTTATATTATGTTGAAAGTCATCTGTGGCCTGTAGTGCATAGATGGACTTGGTATGATTATGACCAGGAATTATTCGGTGTAATTATGGCCGTAATGTTACGAATGATGTGGAAAAAGTCCTCATTGGCCCGTAGTGCATTCATGGACAGTTTTTGGTATGATTATGGCTATGGATTCTCTTTAGCCGTAGTGTAAAGATGAATTATTTTATGGCATGATCAGGACCGTTGATGAAAACACGATTATCTTTGGCCGTAGTGCATGGATAATTCGTGGTCGTGATACTAAAGAATATCCTTGCCCGTAGTGCATGGATGATTCGATGATGTGGATTAATTATTGATCTGAGTCCCAACGATGAAATATTAACTTATGGATGTGATAATGATGAATATCCTTGGCCGTAGTGTAGGGATAATTCATGGATGTGATACTAACGAATATCCTTGGCCGTAGTGCATGGATGATTCGATGATGTGGATTAATTATTGAACAGAGTCTCAGCAATGCAATATTAATTCATGGATGTGATAATAATGAATATCTTTGGCCGTAGTGCAAAGATGAATTAATGATTACGAGTAGGAATTATTATTTGGTATAACCATGATTTTTGATATTTTAGGTGAAGACATGTGATGAAAATTATCTTCGTCCTGGGTGCGAAGAGGAATTTAGAATCACAGTTGTGATTATGAGTTATTCAAATGATCGTGGACGGGAATTGTTGATAATGAAGAAGGAATACTTCGAGTCAACTCCAGACTTTGTGTTCCTAATGACCCTGATTTAAAGTATAAAATCATGATGGAGGCTTAAAACACACCGTTTGCAATCCATTCTGGGAGTACGAAAATGTATCATAATCTTAGACATAAATTTTGGTGGGGCAATATGAAGAGAGAGATAGCACTGTTTATCTCAAGGTGTCTAACGTGCCAACGAGTCAAGGTAGAGCATCAAGTACCAAAAGGTCCATTGTAACCACTTAAAATTACAAAATGGAAGTGGGAGCACATTACCATGGATTTTGTTACCGGTCTTCTCAAGATTTCTTAAGGCATAAATGTGATTTGGGTCATTGTTGATAGATTGATCAAGTTTGCTCATTTCTTATCGATACGAGAAATTTATACACTTGAACGTCTTGCTCGTATGTACATAAACGAGATTGTAAGATTGTATTGTATGACAGTATCCATAGTTTCTGATCGAGACCCAAGATTCACTTCAAGATTTTGGGTTAGTTTGCAAAAAGCTATGGGCACGAATTTACGATTTAGCTCGGCATATCATCCTCAGACGGATGGGCAGTCAGAGAGGACGATTTAAACTCTTGAAGATCTATTAAGACTCTGTTTCCTTGACTTCAAGGGAAGTTGGGATAAGTTATTACCATTGGTGGATTTTTCCTACAACAACATTTATCAAACAAGTATTGACATGGCTCCATTTGAAGCATTGTATAGAAGAAAGTATCGTTCTCTAGTATGCTGGGATGAGGTGGGTGAAGCAACGTTGTTAGGACCTTAGTTGGTATGTATGACTACGGAAAAGATTTAAATGATCCGACAACGTATAAAAACCTTACAAGATCGACAAAAGAGTTATGTTAATCTTCATCGAAAGAACGTGGAATTCGATATAGGAGATCATGTGTTGTTACGTGTTGTTTCATGGAACGGAGTTACGAGATTTGGAAAGAGAGGAAAGCTCAATCCTCGATTCATCAGCCCATTTTTAATCCTCGATTGAGTAGGAACTGTGGCCTATAGACTCGCTTTACAGCCAAGTATGTCTCGTGTTCATAACGTTTTTCACATATCAATGTTACGTAAATATATGAAAGACCTGCACCACATTATTGTGTTAGAACCGGACGAAATAGCGGAAGATTTAACGTATGAAGAGGTTCCTGTTCAAATCTTAAATAAGAAGGAATAAATTCTACGCTCCAAGGTTATACCTCAAGTTAAAGTTTTGTGGAGAAACCACGATGTTGAGGAAATGACCTGGGAGTTAGAATCTGAAATGAAATCAAGGTATCCTTACCTCTTCGACATACCAGGTACGTACCCTAATTTCGAGGGCAAAATTTCATAAGAAGGGGAGGTTGTAAGACCCTAACTTTTATAAATAAAGATGAATTTTCTATAAATATCATTTTTGAATATTATGGAATGAATTTGATATAATGTTATTGTTGTGGGTAATATTTATAAATTTTTTAAAGAACACAAGTTGTTATATAATATTCGATTGATCGGGGAATATTTTTTTTAACAGGGAATATTCGTACAACGACACAATTATTGGTGGACCCCACAACGGAATTATTATCAGATTGAGAAAATGACAAAAATATTTTATGAAAATAACGGCGGATGTTTTACCGTTAACTGTTGAAACACCCGGTGTTAAAAGTACAGTAATACGCATAGTTGCACAGTAGCACACGGTATTGATTATTGATGCTTACGTGAGAAGTCACTCAGTTTTGTTCAATTATTGCTACAATAATTACTGCATAATATCTCACGTTATTTGATTCAATTATTGTCAATATTTTTTATATTATTAAATCAATAATTGAGATGACAAATTTATTAATATTATTATTTGCATTATTAACGATGTCTAGAAGTTCTGTCAATGAGAGGTTTGGTCACCTAATTACACGTCAATAGGGAGAAGTCCTTATTGGAAAGCCCCCTCTTTCCTGGGAACGACCTGGTTGATTAATATTGTGAATTATAATAATGATGATAAATGTTGTTAAAAACATTGAGATTATGAAGTAATTGTTATAATTTTTGCTTATTATTTGGACCCCCACTTACCCATTTTTTTTAAAACAGTTGGAGAAAGTTATCTCAGTTTCATTTTATTTCTTATATATATATATATATATATATATATATATATGTATTATATATATATATATATATATAAGAATCGTGATGATGTGAATGGTGGGTGGGGGAGTGTGTGCGTGTGTGGGAGGGAGTATAATTGTTAGTATATTATATATATAATAAGTGTCTGCATTTGTGTTTGAAAAGGATGTTAGTGGAGGAAATTAGTGGACGAATTTGTAAGCCTTTGCCGTAAGGCAAAAGTTATAAATATATTTATATTTTATAAGTTTTGTTTTATTAGAATATTTTATTAATACTGTAAAGTAAATCAATCTGGACCGTTCATGAATTAGTTAATATTCAGTCTATTCTTCTATAAATAGAAGCTCATTCCTTCATTATTTCTTACGAATTTACTGAAACTCTAGAGAGAGAAACTATAGAGAGAAAGAAGAAAAGTGTTCTGCTACTTCACTACTCCTATATCCAGTACTCTTCTTTCTAAAGTAAGGGGTATTATTTCTTTTGTATTCATGAAGAGAACTTATGTTATTCCATTTCTTATTATTCTGTTGGAATAACCTATATACGCGGGCTACTCTATACTTGGTGAAATTCTTCTGTTATTCCATTTTTATTATTCTGTTGGAACATCCTGTCTGCGCGTTACGCATGACCTGGTTCCATTATTTATCATTCTGTTGGAACATCCTGTATGTGCTTTACGCATGACCTAGTTCCGTTATTTATTATTCTGTTAGAATATCATGTATGTGAGTTTACGCATGACCTGGTTCCATTATTTATTATTCTATTGGAATAACCTGTTTATGCGGTCTATCGCATGCTTGGTGATTTCTTTTGTTATTCCATTCTTTATTATACTCAGTTGGTTAAAGTTTTGACTTCTATACTCCATGAAATTAGTGGAATATCCTTGATATTTGCGCTTCATCCAGTATCTTTTCATGGAAATATTCTTCTGACCATTCTTGAATTTTACTCTACAAAAAAGTATCATATTGACAATTTTGACGTTATTAGTTCCTCGATAAATTAATTCTTGAACTTGTTTTATTAAATTCGTATATCACTGTCATCATCCTCATGTTTATATTATGTTGAAAGTCATATGTGGTCTGTAGTGCATAGATTGACTTGCTATGATTATGAGTAGGGATTATTCGGTATAATCATGACCGTAACATTGCAAATGATATGGTAAAAGTCCTCATTGGCCGTAGTGCATTGATGAACAGTTGTTGGCATGATCATGACCATTGATGAATACACGAATATCCTTGTCCCGTAGTGCATGGATAATTTGTGGTCGCGATACTATATAATATCCTTGGTCGTAGTGCAGGGATGATGTGGATTATTTATTAAGCTGAGTCTCAGCGATAAAAGTGATGAAAAACCTTTTAAATCATAGAAGATAGTGAATTTTATTCTCTACTTGACTCTTCTAATGGATTGCTTGTTCCGCTACACTTAAACTTGATATTTATTATATTTTATCAGTTTAACAATGTTGAAGGCTAACGATAAATTATTCTACATTATCATAGTCATAATATTTCTTACTGGGCTAGTTGAGTTCACCCTTTTGCTTTCATTTTTCTCTTCAGGAAATGAGAATGTAGCATGGACTAGTCGGGGAACAGAGTGATGGTCCTAGATGGTGCATTAGTAGTCCTCACTATTATGTGAAATAGTGTAATAATAAATGTAATGAGTACCCCAGTGAGTTTGTATATTGTCTAGATGATAATATTTGTATTAAAACTTACAGCATATGTTTAGTCGTATTTTAACGACTGTTGTATAATTATGTTTGTATTTGAATTCTGTACCATGTATTTGGCGACTCAAGATGGGTGATGTACACCGATTTTGGGGGCATCACTGTCGTGCTTATTAGGATTAGTTAGAAATCTAGGTTAGCAACCCTAGATTAACAAACCCTAACCCTAATTAGCAAAACCCTAACCCTAATTTATAAATCTAACCCTAATTAGCTAATTTAATCCTAATTAGATTATCTTAACACCTAATCATGGTTAGTAAACTTCAATTAGGTACTAATAAACATCATATTACAATCGTAATCATTAAAAACAAAATCCTAATCAAGATTAGTGAGGATTAGGACAAAATTTGGAACACCCCCAAATTCGGGTACTTCATTTCCACCGAATTTGGTGTTCACTATCAAAATAATTACATCTAACTACCCATGATAAAGGATAAAACATTAAATAACTTAAACAATAATCTTTCCCATTAAAGGGTTACAACATTTCATATTCAATCTCATGTCATCTAACCTTAAATTATTACATCAGTTTGCGAAATACATTATAAAATAAAGCAAGTCTTATAACATCATGCATTTAAATAAACTTTCAATAACTTTTCAACACTTTGACATCTTGGCCTTTCCTTTTCTAATAGATGGCTCATCGACTCTTTCAGCTTTAGCTGTGGTGTTAATTGCAAGAGTGAGAAAACAATTGCACACTGATATAAAGAGTAGTAGTAATAACAACATGAGAATGAACAACGAATACTGAACAATAATGAACTTGTTCTATGAATCAAAAATAGAAAACAAGTTCGAACTTTAATATCTGAGGGTCTTAAGACCACGAACTATGTCTTCGGTATTTAGGTATTATTACCTCAACCTTAACAGTCATTTAGACAATACAAACTCTTCTTAACGTACTTAGGGGATCAACCCTTTGTACCATGTATTGTGCACAAACATCTAAACGTTACACCTACAAAATCCCCTATGTTAGGGTTGTTCGTCTCAGTTTGAATTTAGAATTTCTGCACTAAAGAAAGTTTAGTTTGGAACTAGCTTCTCAGTGTTTCTAGAATTTTAGAACACTATTCAATTTCCATCAATAAAGGTTTAATACAATAACATATAACTGAACAAGGTTATCAAAGTCAAAGATCAGATATCAACAATATATAATTGAATAACATGATATACATGTAAAGTACTAAAAAGAATTAGAACAATCTCACTTGAGTCAATGTATTAGAACAATATATGTTTTGAATAATAATTAGGAAAATGAAACTGCTCAATGTAACAAATTAGGTTACAAGAGCTTGCACAAACATATGCAAGATAGATTAGGCTTGCTCAACTCTACACAGAATTTTAGGAACTTGTACAATAATAATATAGGAATGGGAACTTGCATTAAATATTAAAAGAATGAAGTTACTAAGCTTGCTAAATGTAAAGAGTTAAGGTATAGAAACTTGCACAATTATGAAAGTAGAGTTAGAGAACTTGCCTTGTTTGTAAGCTACACAAATGAAATATTCGTCAATTACCCTACATATACCATTCGAATCGCAACAACAATTAGTTGTATTAATATTAGCTTTAAGGGATTAACCCATCATTTAGGTCATAACCTTACTTAACATTTTAGAGTTACTAACCACATGATCCGTTTCTGTTTTAACCTTGTTATTACACATTTGACACACTAACATAATCATTAAGCCAAGTTATAATGAATGTCCAAAGTCTACAGAAGTAGGAGACTTCACTGTCTGCTTCTAACTACTAGTGCGGCAGCTGCGCGCCCGAGCCAAGGGGCTGCGCGGCCGTGCTACGCACAGATTCCTGTTTTGCATAACATTGTTACTGTAAGACCCAAACTTTTATGAATAAAGATGAATTTTCTATAAATATCATTTTTGAATATTATGGAATGAATTTGATATAATGTTATAGTTGTTGGTAATATTTATAAATTTTGCAAAGTACGCAAGTTGTTATACGATGTAGTAGGAATGTGTTATGCCGGAAGCAAGAATCGATGAATAAGGAATACTTCGAGTCAACTTCAGACTTTGTATTCCTAACCACCCTGATTTAAAGTATAAAATCATGATGGAGGCGCAGAACACACCGTTTGCAATCCATCCTAGGTGTACCAATATGTATCATGATATTCGTCATACATTTTGGTGGAGCAATATGGATTGAGGGATAACGTTGTTTATCTCAAGGTGTCTAACTTGTCAATGAGTTAAAGCGGAGCATCAAGTACGAAAAGGTCCATTGCAACCCCTTGAAATTCGAGAATGGAAATGGGAGCACATTACCATGGATTTCGTTATCGATCTTCCTATGGTTTCTCAAGGTATAGATGCGATTTGGGTCATTGTTGATAGATTTACCAAGTCTGCTCATTTCTTACCGATACGAGAAACTTATACACTTGAATGTCTTGCTCGTATGAACATAAACGAGATTGTAAGACTACATGGTATGCCATTATTCATAGTTTCTGATCGAGACCCAATATTCACTTCCCAATTTTGGGTTAGTTTACAGAAAGCTATGGGCATAGATTTACGATTTAGCTTGGCATATCATCCTAAGACGGACGGGCAGTCGGAGAGGACTATTCAAACTCTTGAAGATTTATTAAGACTCTGTGTCCTTGACTTCAAGGGAAGTTGGGATAAGTTCTTACCATTGGTAGAGTTTTCCTACAACAACAGTTATCCACCAAGTATTGGCATGGCTCCATTTGAAGCATTGTATGGAATAAAGTGTCGTTCTCTAGTATGCTGGGATGAGGTGGATGAAGCAACGTTGTTGGGACCGGAGTTGGTACATTTGACTATGGAAAAGATTCAAACGATCCGACAATGTATAAAAACCTCACAAGATCGACAAAAGAGTTATGCTGATCTTCATCGAAAGGACGTGGAATTCGATATAGGAGATCATGTGTTGTTACGTGTTGCTCCATGGAAGGAGTTACGAGATTTGGAAAGAGAGGAGCTCAATCCTCGATTCATCGGCCCATTTTTAATCCTCGATCGAGTAGGAACTGTGGCCTATAGACTCGCTTTACAGCCAAGTATGTCTCGTGTTCAAAACATTTTTCAAATATCCATGTTACGTAAATATGTGGAAGACCCGGACCACATTATTGAGTTAGAACCGGACTAAATAGCGGAAGATTTGACGTATAAAGAGGTTCCTGTTCAAATATTGGATAAGATGGAACATATTCTACGCTCTAAGGTTATACCTCAAGTTTTTATATTCATTATACTAAGTTCTTATCACATTTCTATACTTAGATACTTAAAAAAACATTTTCTGGACATTTTGCTCAGTGGCGCTGCGGCGCCACTGTTGTACTGGGTCTTGGCGCTGCGGCGCAGTGGCACTGCGGCGCGGGGATTGTACTTGGAGTAGGCGCCGCGGCGCGACACTCCAATTTTTGATTTCCAGTTCGCGATGAACATATAATCAGGCGAAATAAACACTATATGGTCATTAAATTTACCAAAATAAACATACCCAAATGCTAGAATTCATACATAATCATTACCCAACACTTATAGAGTGATTTTAACCCATTAAAACATATAATTACAGAATTAAAATATGCAAATTGTACTGTTCTTGATGTTCTTGAAGGTTTTTGAATAAAAACATAGAATTTAATACTACAGATTCGTTATAAGTCTAAATCCAACCATTCAAGTTTCGTTTTGTTCGTTTTAGCATGAATAATCACATATAAGTGGAAATTTTGTAGAAAAATTTATGGTTAACATATTAAAGTTACGTATAAGGGCCATATGGCCATAACCCAAACTCTGAATTTTTGAAGCAATCATATACGATGTAGTAAAATGTCAAACTAATGATAGGGAACCATCTAATACATAGAGAGACAAATTAAAACAACATCTTAACACATATATATACATAATCCATACTCCTTCCAATTTACAAAGGCTTTACAGTAAACTAGAAAGCCATTTTTATAAAACTTAAACAACGTAACTTTAAAATTTGGGAAGGAGAAGATTACCCAGATTATAGAATATAGATTAGTAGGCTTATATGCTTTTCAATTCCTCACTCTCAATCTCCTTCAAAATTAACTCTGTAAAATTCTCAACCTTTCTCTCTGTTTATTTCCCGACTTGGCCAATAATGAAAAGGTAAGGAAAAAGGGAATACGTATAATAAATAAGCACTGACGCGCATGTTGGAGGTCAGTTACCTAACATGGGTAACAGCTCCCAACCTCCTTTAGTGCCATGTTTGGCTAGCCTTAAAGGCTTATAACTATTTAATTTAATAAAACTTTTATAATATAGTTTGAAAATGTCACACCCTTTATAGAATAATCAAATATCTAGTTTAATTTATTTAAAATAAAATATAATAATTTTTCATTAATTCACATAGTCACATAATTAAACGTCTCATTCATTAATAATGTTAAATTATTAAATCTCTAATTAATTATTAAATTAATTAAAATACCAATATGCTTATTAAATATTTCTTTTAATATAATAAACTCACATAATCACATACTTCGATAATAAAAATTTTCCACATTAATTTAATAAATATAACACATATAATTAAATTAATCTACCACAATTTCATCAATTAATTATTTAGTCTAATAATTAAATCATCGATAAATATTTATTTAATCTAATAAATATTAAAATTAATTACAAAATCTCAGTTGTCACATCTTTCCCCTCTTAAAAGAATTTTGTCCCCGGAATCACGACTCAATAACTTCGACCTATTACATTCTCCCCCCTTACAAAGATTCTGTCCCCAGAATCGCATACACATAAGTTAAGTAAATAAATGAGGGTAATTCTTCATCATATTCCTTTCGAGTTCCAACGTAGCTTTTTCAGTGTTGTGGTTCCTCCAAATTACCTTAACAGAAGGTAATACTTTATTTCTGAGAACTTTTTCTTTTCTGTTGACAATTTGAATAGGAATTTCTTCGTAAGATAAGTCTTTTTCAAAATGTAGGGGTTCATATTCAATTACATGCTTGTAATCGGCTTTGTAGGGTCGTAACACATAAACATGGAAGACGTTGGGGACATTTTCGAGTGCTGGAGGTAAAGCTACCTCGTACGCGACTTCTCCGATTCTTCGAAGTACTTCAAATGGTCCAATAAATCTTGGGCTTAATTTCCATTTCTTTTCGAACCTGATCTTCCCTTTCCAAGGAGAGACTTTCAAGAAAACATAACTACCTGATTCAAATTTGATATTTTTACGATGTGGATCAGCGTATTTCTTCTGTCTATCTTGAGCCGCTACAAGTCGTGCTCGGATCACTTTGACTATTTCAGCTGTCTGTTGTACCAATTTTGGGCCAAGCAATTGTCTTTCGCCGACTTCATCCTAATAAAGTGGAGTTCTGCACTTTCTGTCGTATAACGCTTCGTAAGGCGGCATGCCTATACTAGTGTGGTAACTGTTGTTATAGTCGAACTCTACTAACGGTAGCTGATCGTCCCAATTTCTTTTAAAGTCCATTACATAGGCTCTTAGCATATCTTCTAATGTCTGAATCGTTCTCTCACTCTATCCGTCTGTTTAAGGGTGTTATGTTGTACTCATTCGCAATTGCATTCCCATCCATTCCTGTATATGTTTCCAAAAATTTGATGTGAAGCGCAGATCCCTATCGGAAACAATTTACACCGGCACTTCGTGCCTCGAAACAATCTCTTTTATGTATAACCTTGCCAACTGATCTAATTTGAATCTGATTTTGATCGGAAGGAAGTGTGCGGATTTTGTCAGTCGGTCAACGATAACCCGTACTGCGTCGTAGCCTTTCTGAGTTGTCGGAAGGCCAACCACGAAGTCTATTTTAATATGTTCCCATTTCCATTCTAGGATCTCCAACGGTTATAGCAATCCACTCGGTCTCTGATGTTCTACTTTCACTTTCTGACAGGTCAAACACTTGGCAACACATTCTGCAATATCAAGTTTCAAATTCGGCCACCAAAAATGTTGTCGAAGATCTTGATACATCTTGGTACTACCAGGGTGAATCGAATATCGTGAACTATGAGCCTCACTCAAAATGTCTTCCTTAATCTTTGTGACTGGTGGTACCCAAATTCTACTCTCGAATCTCAGTATTCCTTCCTTATCCAGCTTGAATCTTGGTTCAGTTCCTTCAGATATCTTCTTTTTCACCTTTTTACATTCATCATCCTGAAGTTGAGCCTCTTTAACTTTATCTAGTAGGGTTGTACCAGATTGCATCTGAAATAGCTTCTCATCAATCTCCATAGGATACTTCACTTCCAACTCCAGTTTCTCCATTTCTACATTTAGCTACTCCTGAGCAGTTAACATCATCAATTTCTCACGAACCTTTCTACTTAAGGCATCGACAACCACATTTGCTTTACCCGGATGGTATAAAATCTTACAGTCGTAATCCTTAATTAAGTCCAACCATCTTCTTTGATGCATATTCAAATCCTTATGCGTGAAAATATATTTCAGACTCTTGTGGTCCGTATATATTTCACACTTCTCCTAGTAGAGATAGTGCCTCCAAATTTTCAAAGCAATAACAACTGCAGCTAACTCCAAGTCGTGGGTCGGATATCCCTTTTTGTAATCCTTCAATTATTGTGATTCATAAACAATTACTTTGCCGTTTTGCATCAGTATACAGCTAAGTCATTTATGCGACTCATCACTATAAACAACAAAATTTCTTGTATCGTCCGGAAGAGATAACACATGTGTCGTACTCAACCTCTTCTTCAATTCTTGAAAACTTTTCTCACACTTATCCGTCCAAACAAATTTCACAGCTTTTCAAATTAAATTCATTAGCGAAGTTATGATCTTGGAAAAGTCTTGTATGAACCTTCTATAATATCCTGCCAATCAAAGAAAGCTTCGTACTTCTGACAACGTCCTTGGCTGATCCCAGTTAATCACGGCTTCGACTTTGGATGGATCTACCGAAATTCCATTTTTATCGATCACTTGACCAAGAAATTATACACGCTCGATCCAAAATTCACATTTCGAAAACTTAGCATACAACTTCTCCCTTCTCAATACCTCCAAAGTTAATCTCAAATGCTCTGCGTGTTCTTCCTTGGTTTTTGAATAAACCAAAATGTCATCTATAAATACAACTACGAACTTTTCCAAAAATAGCTTAAACACACCATTCATTAGTCCCATAAATGTTGCAGGAGCATTCGTAAGACCCAACGACATTACTAAAAATTTGTAGTGACCATATCGTGTCCTGAACTCTGTCTTCGGTACGTCCTCTGGCCTCACCTTCAGTTGATGATAATCGCTTCTCAAGTCTATCTTGGAAAAATATCTTGCTCCTTTCAATTGATCATATAGGTCGTCGATCCTCGATAATGGATATCTGTTCTTAATCGTGACCTTATTCAGTTCTCTGTACTCAATGCAGAACCACATCGATCCGTCCTTCTTTTTCACAAACAACACTGGCGCTCCCCACGACAATACGCTCAGTTGAATATACTTCTTGTTCAATAATTCTTATGTCTGTACCATTAGTTCTTTCATCTCTACTGGTGCCATTCGGTATGGTGCCTTCGATATTGGAGTGGTTCCAGGCACCAAATCGATCACGAAATCTACATCTCTATATGGTGGAAGTCCTGGAAAATCATCTGGAAATACGTCGACGAAGTCCCTCACAATCGGTATTTCTTCCACCTTTGGATTCTCTTTTCGACTGTCGACTATGTAAGTTAAGTATCCTACACAGCCTTATCTTAAAAACTTCCTGGCCTGCATCATCGTCAGACAACTCTCTTGTCTAGGCAACTTGCTACCATAAAACACAACCTTTGACGGAGTCATAAGGTTAATACGCTTCTTTTGGCAATCAATTACAGCCCCGTAATTGAATAACCAGTCCATTCCCAATATGACGTCAAATTCCCCAAGTCGAATAGGGATAAGATCTACATTCATGATATTACCCTTAATATCCACTCTACAGTTCTTATGTACGTACTTAACAGGGATTATTTCTCTATTCGCAATTTCTATGTTCATGGGGTAATCCAATTCATCCTTAGGCAAATCTAAATTCTTAGCAAAGTCATCGGATATAAAGGAACAAGTAGCACCCAAATAAAATAAAACATAAGCATTAATTTTATTGATAGGAATGATACCTGACATGACATCACGAGACTGAACTGCATCCTGCACTGTCATGTTGAAAGTCCTAGCAGTCGGTCGATTTGTTACGGTTGGTCCGATGATAGTTAAGGCATTTCCACTGGTGTTTCCCCGGTTTCCTCCTGATCATGACCCTCTCGATCCCTTCTTAGGACAGTCTCTTGCCAAATGATCCTTTGAAACACAGGTAAAGAATGCACCCTTCTTTGTATTAGGACAGTTAGGTGCTATGTTGCCTTCCTGACCACAATTGTAGCACACTCTTTTTCCCTTCATATAAACTCCCAGATGAGCTTTCCCGCAGATCGGGCATGCTTCGATTCTCTTCTTCTAACCTCCTTGCTGATTCCCCGATGATGAGTTGTCATTCCACCTCTTCTTCTGATTAAAATTACCACCTCCTGTGCCACTTCCACTAGTCTTGCTATTTCCTTCACTTTCAGTCTTCTTCTTCTTCTGATCTTGATTGTACTTGGTCACCGCATCGCTTCCACCTTAAGCGAGGATAGCCTTTTCCAATACTCTGACAAATGTGTTTATCTAAAACATTGATACTTTACTATATACCTAGGGCTTTAGTCCTTGTTCGAATCTTCTGGCTTTTCTCTCGTCCGTGTGTACTTGATACGGGGCGAACCTCGCTAACTGTGACAACCCGATATTTTCTATATAAATAAATAAGAAATTTTGCGTATAATTATTTTTTATATTTTAAGGATGAGGATTTGTTCAAGATTATGTGTATATGTATTTATGTGGTAAATAAAAATATATTTATTACATGAATATTTACAAGTAAATTTATTTTAGAAATATTGATTATTATAAAGTATATTCTTATAATAATTATTTTTAAGATAGAAATGTTTTTATTAATTATTTACCATGAATATATAATCATATATTATTTAAATAATATATGAAGAGATTTTTAGAATAATTATAATAATTATTTTATTATATAAATTTTAGTACAGATTATTAAATTAATTATTTTACCTTAATTATTAAGGTTAAATAGAAATGATAAATCAGATATGGAATCCAAACCCTAATTTTGGATTATTGTCAAGGTATAAGAATAATAATATAATATTAATTATATTTTGATTTTTTAGTGTTATGAATACGGACTGTATTTCTGTATTGATAATGGTTGGTCAATTATGGTGTATTATGACCAAACCATAGTAATTGTTAAACCCTAATTAATTTTTAGAAAACCTAATTAATATTTCTAAAATACAAATGTTTGAGAATGAGAAACCCTAATTTGAAATTAGAGTTTGAGAATGTTGGTGATTGTATTAATGTACTTAATTAACAAGTATTATAATTATAATTATTAATTTTAGAAACCCTAAATTGTTAAACCCTAATTACTAAACTAGAACCCTAATTTAGTAATTGGAAACCCTAATTATAATTTGGTAACCCTAATTACCAAAAGAATAAACCCTAATTGCTAAATTAGCAAAGTTAATTATAATTAGAGATATAAAACACTAATGTTCTTGTATAGTGTAATTAGAAAAATAATCATAATTATGAAACCCTAATTTAGAAAAAAAAATTAGAAACTAAAATTTATTTAATTTTTATTTAATTTTATTATTTTTGTACAAACCCTAATTGCTAAATCCTATTCATATTTTGTGCTAAACCTTAGGGTTAAACCCTAAGGGTTTGCATGATTACACTTTTGCCCTTAAATTTCCAAGCAAAAAGACCATTTTACCCTCTTGAATTATTGAGTTTTGACAAGTGTGGGAGTTGTTTACCAACTCATACCTAATCTACCAACTCCATGTGACTTACAATCTCAGCAACCAGCAACATATCTCAGCATTCATGCATCCAACACATTATATATATAGATTTAAGGATAGAGAAAGTGGGTTGTTTACTAAAAATTGCACAAACACCTAACCAAGACTTCCTCTCACAAATACCCACGAAAATTGTAAGTTTTATAGTCCCAAAACACAGCCCCATGTTCACCATAAACAAATCAGAAACACAAAATCAAGAATTGGACATCAAAGGTATAAACCCTAGCCCAAAAATCTGTCGAATTTTCTGTTGTTAAAATTTATGTTTGATGTGTTAAACATGTTAGTTATAATATATAGTGATGATCTGGGTTGCTAGATGATAGATCCATAACATCTAGAAGCTCAGATTTGAAGATCGATGAAATCTGGAAATTTTGTTCTTGAGGTCTGACAGCCTAATGTCAGTCCCTTTTAATCTTTGGTCGTTTATGATTTGTGTTGTTTTTAAGTTGTTATATGTAGTCTGTAATGTGCTCTTTAAGATGCAAAAAGAATCAGAGTCATTGAATGTCTAGATTGCTAGATATGGTCGGTAAAAACCCGTTGACCGGGCATGACCGGTCAAAATCTGGGCAACGAAGAACAGCAAGAACAGCCTCTGACAATGTTTTGTGAGCTTTATATATCTGACAGGTTTTTTTGATGTTTTGTTGTTGTTGTTTGGTTAATTTTTTAGTTGGGTAGGTGGACTATAGATCCATCTGTTAAGATCTTTAATATCGTAAACGTATGAAGTTTAATTAATGGTCAAACTTACATGTTTGATCACAGTTAGCATTTCTGGGAAAATTCCCAGAAATTTTTAGGCGAAGCCGACTGACATGGTTTGACCGGATCCTTTCTGCTCATAGTATTGTTGTTATGATTATGTTTTGTGATATATTTGTAGTGTTACATGTGGGCTAGAACTTAGAAGTCATATATCAAAAAAAAAGTGCACTGATTGCAAGTTGTGGAAGCCCAAAAGTGGATGGATGAACTGTTCTTCATTTCTGGGTAACCCAGAAAATGAAGAACAGGTCTGACAGTCACTTTGCCTGCTTAGATCTAGTTGGTTTTATGTTTTGTTTTATCGTTTTGTTTGTTTTGACATGTAGTCTTACACTTTTTCTACAAGATCGGACTTTTGTATTTTCCAAAAACACAATACACTAAGATTTAATCATGGTCAAAGTAGTGCACTCGGTAACTGGTGATGAATTTCTGGGTTGCATGAAGAACATGAAGAACACCTATAGCAACGGTTCTGTCGCTATAGGTATTCTTTAGCGACAGATAGTAATTTATTTTCCGGAAATTAATAATTAAATAGAAAAAAATAGTTTTTAATTATTAAAAATACAAAATAAATTATTAAAAAATTATTTTAAATTCTGAAAATTAGTTTTTAATTATTTTAAATATATTTCATAAATATTTAATATTTTTGGAATATCAAAAGTATTTAATTTATTTAATTATAATATTAAATAAATTATTTAAAAATGATTTTAATATTTGAAAAATCATTTAAAATTATATTATGATATAAGAAAATATTTTAGATTATTTTTAATAACTTTTAATATTATTTGGTAATTTTCATTAATAAATTAATATTAATGATAATTAAGTTATTTATTAAATAAATTGAATAAATGAATTAAAAATGATTTTATTATATTAAAAATTATTTTCAATAATGATAAGGTATTTAAAAATATTTTAAGTTATAAAATATAACTTTTAATATTTAAAGGATAATTTCATTAATAATTTAATATTAATGATATTTATTTAATGATTAATGATATTAAATTTATTTAATAATTATATTAAATAAATTGTTTAAAAATGGTTTTATTTATTTAAAAATCATTTAAAAGTGATATAAATAAATTAAAAATATTTTTAAGTTATAATTAATGACTTTTAATATTTGGATAAATAGTTCATTATTATTTAAATATTAATGATAATTATTTAATAATGATTTTAGATGTTTAAAAATCAATTAAGTGTAATATAAATGTTTTAAAAATATTTTGAGTTATTATACATAACTTTAATATTTTGGAAATGGTTTCATTAATAGTTTAATATTAATTAAATATTAATGATAATAGAATTGTTTGACATTTAAATCATTTAATAATGATACTGATATTTCAAAAATTATTCTAAATGGTAATAATTATTATAAGGTCATGAAAAATAATACGATTGTTGTTTAAGTTATCTATTTGGATATTGAGATACAGAATAGAGTCTCAGACTCGATAATTATCTGTTATGGTTGTCGATACGCAAACATGTTTTAGAAATTAATCTGAACTTAGATATGTTGATTTGTTAACTATTTATTTGTGATTCAATGGTTGTTAAAGTTGAGTGACAATGAGATTTAGGAATGAGTTGATGTTAGTTTGTGAAGCCGTGATTGTTGAACATATATGATAAGGTGATTAGGTTATGTGCTGACTGCGAAATGCAGTACTATGTGTTATATTATATTGTTCTAATCGAACGAATGATTGGATTAATGATAGGTTGTGATAGAAAAGGGTAGAACTAAGTTGAGAATTATAAGCAGCACATCAGTCAAGTATCCTACCTTTGCATTTTCTTTATGCAATGGACAAGTGTAAGAATGTTTCAGAATTATATTATTACTGTACAGATTGTTAAACCTATATTATATACGCCCATTGATTATCAACATGTTAGTATATGATAATTCAGATATATATTCTGTTCGTTAATTTCTAGAAATGATTATACAAGTGTCCCCACTTGGATAATCATTGTATTTAATCACATGTTGATACACCTTTGATATACATATATTTTGAATTATATATTATTGTTGAATAAGATAAGACCTTTTTATGAAAACCCGACAGGTATGAACATCCCGATAATGGGAAAATTTTTATGCGCCCAAGGCGAACATAGTGAACGATAACTTCGTTCTTGTACATGTAGTATTGATCAATACAGGGTACAACGGGGCTGATCACCCTCCGTGCCCGTAAGTCTTGACGGTTTACAGATGAATTTCTGTTCAAACCTTTTCGAAAATGAAAACAATGTTCATAATATGTCACAGAAACCCATGTATAGACAATACACAGTTTCAAAAATTTGAAAGAGGGTTGTTATGTTATTGTTATTGGTATAAATTACTTCACAACTATTGACCGATTGTAGAAGAATATTATAAAGAAAACATTTAAATTCTTTCAACTTACATATATATAAATACTTGCTGGAAACTCAAATGCTCATCCTTACTTAATTTAAATGTTTTCAGCTAAGTGTGAAGAACTGGAAAGTTCACCCAAGACCAAGTGAAAAGGAAAGCAAACAGGACATGTTATTGGTATCATTTGTAATATATAGACTGTATTAAGTTAATGATATGTATTATATATCATGTAAAGAATGTAGTAAAGGTTGCGTACTTGGGATTAGACTCTGATAAATGTAAATTTAAGTTTAAGTTTTATATTATTGTTATTATTACTAGTATTATTCCGCTCATAAAAATGGTATCGTGAAGTACCGAGTTCAGGTTTCAAGTATCCGGGTTCGGGGACATTACACTAACTCGTTGAATCTAGCTGCGTAATCAGATACACTCATATTTCCCTGCTACAATTCAAGAAATTGAACCTTCATCTGGTTCTGCGAGCTGGTTGGGAAATACATCTCGAAAAATATCTCTTTAAATCTCTCCCAAGTAATTACACCTTCACCTCCTCGAACTTTGTTTGCTTGCCACCAATAGCTAGCTTCAGACTTCAGCATAAACATTGCAAAAGTGTTATTCTGGTCTTCTCTAACCCTAGCGACGTCGAAAACCTTCTCAATTTCCATACCCATGTTTGAGCCTCAATCGGGTTCATGGAACCTTTAAATTCTAGCGGTCCCACCGCCTTGAAATCCTAAAATGTAGTATTTGGTGGAGCTTGAGGTTGATTATTCATTACTCCAGCTAGCAAGTTAACCAATTGCTAAACAGGATTATCATTGGGGTTATTGTTGTTATTCATAGACTCTTCCTGAGCTGGTTGACGTTATTGTCTTCTTCTTGGCGGCATAATTCTGTTGAGAATATTCGCTTATTAGGTCTTTATTCAATTCTTCAAACATTTAAGGCTTAGCTAGAACATTTTAACATAATTCACTTAACACATCAATTTAAATTAACTTTGACATTTCATTCAATTCAAAAGTTTTAACATCATAAGATAGCATCACTGCTATTTACATCTACTATCCCGAGATAAAGAATCTACAGGATTTAAAACATCAAAAAATTCCTTTATTCATAACAACATCGGAATTTACATCTAATACCAAATAAGTTTATCACATAATTAAACAAATTCTATCACTGTCTGTCAAGGCACTGAGTAGCCTTGCTACGCTCCTCTTCCATGATGCGAGACATCGTCCTGAGATCCAGCATGTACGATGGAAATCCTTCGAACTGGATCGGGTACCTCAAAACTCGATCCTGGGCATCATCCATTGCATGATTAAGTGTAGAGTATGTCTCTCCAAGCTTTGCCTTCTTTGCACGAACATCCTCTTCCGCAAGATCAGCATAACGTGACTCTCTCACCCAGCCTTCCTCTGCTATGGTCAGCCTTTAAGAGCTTACCTTCAGTTCCTTCTTCAACTTTTCTATCTCTGTGGTCTTAACTTTGGTTTGACCCTTCTCATGGACCAAATCCCATTCTACATTTCCCAGTCGTGAGTGAAGAGTCAAAATCTCCCTCTCCTTCTGCTCGAGAGTAATCTGCTGAATAATCGCCCGCTCAGTCAAATCCTGCACCTCATCTCGTAACTCCACGTTACGGTCGTATAATGTGTCGTACTGTGGGTACTCAGGGTTCCTCCTCCCCAGTTCGACTAGTTCCTCCAACAACCGACATCCTGACAACAAATTTTTAAGTTTTAGTTACTAATCCGTGCTAGCGGACACATAGATTAACAAATAAGCACATAAAGTCTTTTATTATCTTCAATGAATTACAGAAATTCATTTCCTAGAACTCGATAAGAGTTTTCCATCACTATTTTCTTCCTATAAGGCTACTACCTAAGCTTGTTCCCCTACCTAAGGTTCATAACCTACAGCTTTGATACCAACCTGTGACACCCCCAAATCCGGTACTTCCATTTCCACAGGATTTGGTGTTCACTGTACAAACACCATCCATCTATTTACCCATAAATAAATGCAAACCATGTAATATATAGAAATAATAATAAATCTCCCCTTATGGGGTTACATCAACTACATAATAAATAAATCCTAGGTTACTCTAACCTTAAATCATCTGTGCGGAAATATAAACAAATAAGTCTTACTAACATCAATTCTAATTACATCACATAAATAATCAGTCTTCATTACTTTATAAGCTTGCCCTTGCCTTTACTAGTGGAAGGTTTGTCTGCTCTTTCGTTCTTAACTACAATGTTATTATTACGCAAGAGTAAGCATGATTGCCCACAAGTATAACAATATAATAATGAAATAATATCATGCGAATAAATCAAAGTCTTCTGAAATAAAAGCTCAAATTTTGAATCTAGAATGAATAACAAGAATCAAAAGATTTCTGAGGGTCATAAGACCTTGAACTATGTCCTAGGTTATCAAGGGTTATACTTGAAACCTTTAACATTCATAAGACTATGGACTCTTCTTCTCGTACTTAGGGGGATCAGCCCTTAGTACCATACTGTGCACAATATCTAACGCATAAGTAAATCCCTTTGCATGGTTGTTCATCTCAGTTTCACATTCGAGTCCGCACCAAAGGAAGTTTGGTTTGGATAATTCAATAAGGGTTCTAAAATTTAGTACGTTCATCAACTATGGACTAGTCGAATCAATAAGGTTCACTAGTCTAACAAGGTTCAATAATAATGATATTCAAATTGAATAATAATCTCAAGAAGCATACAATAAAACAAATATTGTATAAAAAATTCATACTTTGAAAGGATAATCAATCTTTAATATAACTATTAGAACTTGAATAATAGTAATGAGAATTTACTCAAGGTAAATAATAAACTCGAACAATGATAACAAGTAGGGGTAGGAAACTTGCCTCGTTCATAGATTATAATTTAACTAAACTCGTTCTTTGATTTAAATCCTACATATCAATTATGTTCACAATACCAGTCAATAATAACGTACTAAACATCATAAGTTTACTCTTTCTCTAACTCGAATTCATGACTGTACTTAGTCATTTACTACACTTATTGTCAAAAATTAAGACTTAATGAACAATAAGTTAACCATGCATTCAATCAATTAATTCACCCGTAATTGTGTTATGGACGTGTTAAGAATTTATTTTAACACGTCATTATATGTCTAACAAGTTTTTATATTCATTAGAATAAGTTACTATCACATTTCTATACTTGAATACTTAAAAAAACATTTTCTGGACATTTTGCCCAGTGGCGCTGCGGCGCCACTATTGTACTGGGTTTTTGTGACGTTTCCAAAATAGGTATACAACACCCATTCTGAGTCGCCAAATACATAGTACATAAAGCAAACTACAACTTCAATAATACAAATGTCGTGTGAAATACGACAATACATACTGTGAGTTTAAATACAAATATTGTCTTCTAGACAATATCCACACGCAAATAAGTCCTCATTATAATTATTCAAACACTATTTTATAGAAATAGTGAGGACTGCTAAAACATCTTCCTAGAACCATCACTCCATACCCTGACTCGATCCTGCTATGTTCTCACCTCCTGAGAAGAAAAATGGAACAAAAAGGAAAAGAGTGAGCTCAACTAGCCCAGTAAAGAATATTATGACTAAGATAATATACAACAATTTATCGTTAGTCTTCAACAAGGAAACATCTGATAAAATATAACAGACAACAAGTTTTAGATCAACAAATGCAGCGAAAACAACAATCCATTAGATGAGTCACGTAGAGAACAAATTCTACTATCTTCTAAGATTTAAAAGTTCATCATCAATATTTCATCCCCGTAACAACAATCAATATACATCTTTAATCATCTTTGCACTACAAGACAAAGATATTCATTTGTATCACCAGTTAGTCATGTTCATCTCAACATCTGTTCATCTTTGCACTACGGGCCAAAGAGATTCATCAGTTTAATCATTTATTTTTGCACTACAGGCCAAAGATATTAATCAAGTATCACCATTAAGGACTGAGGATGATGAAAAACATTTTTAAGAATGAATCCAGTGAGATAGAAGGACAAATTTTAGGGATATGTACAACAGTTTGTCCAAGATTAATAATACTTCAAAACAACTGATTTTGAAGCAGAACTAAAAAATAACGATCAAAACATGGATACAATCAAAGATAGTAGCCAAAATAGATATTTTGCACAAAAAGAAGAAATTTCATTTTTCGATGAATAGTCTCATATTCGTGAATAGTGTCGTATACGTAAATAGTGTCGTATACGTGAATAGTAACTCCGACACCAAAAGATAGAAATTTCACAAAAAATATCATCACGCTTCGTTAATAGTACTCATGAATAGGAGTGTGAATAGTAACTCATGAATAGTAACTCATGAATAGTAACCCCGGCATGAAAATGTTTTAAATATGATAAAAAGTTCAGAACAATATTTTGGCATAATGATATTGAAGAAGATAATATCATTTAAGAAGAAAATAACATCCCTTACCTCAAAATAACCGTACTTCTGACTGAATTTTAGTATAGTGCTGACAGAAACTCGCACCGTATAGCAACACTCAAAGTATACTCACAAGAATATGCTCGATAATATAGAGAGAGAAAGAGAGAAAACTTTGTTTCTGGTATGATTTTCAATTCTAACTTAGCCCTCTATTTATAGGAAAATGCTAGAACGCCAAAGGAGACTAAATTAATAAAATATTAATTTATTTATATAATTTTCCTTAGCCCACTATTTTGACCAAAGAAATCAGCCACAACACATGTTAAAGATGCCCACCAACCTTTGAAAAATGTTTTACTTGAAAATAAAAATTAAAACTTCTAAAATCAATTATTTCGGAACTCTAGAACTTCAATAATTCACAATAAATAGCTCTTTTATCAGAAAATTCATATCTCGCGACTTTTTATAGGAATTTCAATTCTCTACAACTTTAGAGAAGAAAATTTTTCCAAATTCCAAACATAAATTATCTGAAATCCACAAACGGACGATTTTACAGTCTATAATCAATTTTCGGTCAAGAATTGTGTCCACCGACACACAAAACATGTGTTAAACATTTAATGCCACAAAAATACTCTTCCTCCTCATATACTCATATATCCAACATTCATTGTAAAAATATCACCGTTAATATATTATTAAAATAATATATTTAAATGAATTATTTTATCAGAAAAAGATAAAATATTAATTTTCAACAATTGTCACATTAAAAATTTTCTCCATCTATATCCACATAAAATGAATATTTTTTTATCATAATAATCAATAATTAATTATTTAAAAATAATATTACAGAATCACAGTACTGACAACCAGGCCGTTCCCAGGAAAGAGGGGGCTTTCCAATAAGGATTTCTCCTTACTGGCGCGCAATTAGGTGACCAAACCTCTCCTTAGACAAGAACTTTCTAGACATTGCCAATAATGTTATCTGATAATATTATTCAAATAATATGAATTATTGATCTGATAATGGAAAATATTGTGCATTGACAATTATTGAAATAATAATAATATAAATATAAACGCAATAATTATTGAATCAATAAAATAAAATAATAAACAGTAATTACTGTAACAATTATTGAGTAGTGTCTTCTTACGTAAGAATCAATAATTGGTGCAATACCGTGTGCTACTGTGCAACAACGCGTATTACTGTATTTTAACCACTGGGTATTCCAACAGTATTAACGGTAACAACTGCGCCATTATTTATAAACAACTTATTCTTGTCGTTTTCTTCCTTCAATCGCTTTCCGTTATGGGACCCACACAAGGATGCGCCGTCGTACGAATATTCCCCTACAATACGAATATTTCTCCGTAGTCAAGTTTAAATGTTGAGCACAAGCAGGAGAGATAAAAGAATGGGTAGAACCGGTATCTAGTAAGGTATAAACTTTGCAAGAATTCAAGATTAGCTTACCCGTGATCACGTCGTTCGGGTTCCTCACGTTTTGGCCAGTCACGACAAACGCTCTTCCAGGAACCGTTGATTTCGACTTATCCGGAACAGCCCTTGGAATCACCACTCCCGCTGGACTGGGTTTCGCTATAGTACTATCTCGAGCGATGTGGCCTTCATTTCCACAGTTGTAACATACCTTGGATTGTTGTGGACTGTTTGGGCTGATATGTCCCTCCTTTTCGCATTTGTAACATCTAACTGGCGATCGTTCTCTTCCCCTAGAATTTGTTGGTGCTGGTGCTGCAGCTGATGTCTTCTCGTCGTTGTTGAATCTCCTCTTTTTGAAATTTCCACTTGACTCACCTCTCCTATTATCATGTCCATGATTACCACCTGAGTGGTTACTGCCTTTGTCCGTATTCTTTCCTCCTCGCTGGTTATCATCGTTCTGATGACTGCTGTCACCGATATGACCCTGGTTGTGGTCCCTCGGTTGAGTATACTCACTATCTCGCTCTAATAACTGAGCCCTGTTTACAACATCTGAAAACAAATAAAATTTATGAGATATAAGGTATTGACGAATCTCAGGTTTTAGACCTCTTAAAAACATATGTGTCATACGTTCCTCATTGTCCACCAAATGAGGTGCAAACCTGGATAACTCTACGAACTTCGCCTCGTACTGAGACACCGTCATGTTGTTCTGTTCAAGTCTAGTAAACTCTACCTCTTTCATATGACGAATACTTTCAGGAAAGTACTTGTCATTGAAAAGTTTCTGAAATCTTTCCCAAGACATGTTGAGTGCAGCTGGCTGGGTATGCTTCACAGATTCCCACCAGTAATCTGCTTCACCACGAAACATAAAGGTGGCGAATGGAACCTTCTGTTCCTCCGTGCACCCCAAGACATCGAATATCTTGGTAATTTTCTTGACCCACGTTTCTGCCTTGATCGGATCCGGCTTTCATGGAAATCTGGTGGTCCCAACTCCTTGAACTGCTTAGCTGAGACAGACCGCTCGTTGCCATCATTTCCACCCGTATTTTGCACACGAGTCTCCCTCGTCTGATTTTGTATGAACTGCAAAAAGTTCCTAAACATTCCATCATTTATTGTTTGCTCGGTAACGTTGTTTACAGGAGGAGTATTGCCTTCCTGTTGCACGTTCTCCTAGTTTGTGACTAAAGGTTGTTCCACCGTCTCATAAGCTCCATTGTTAACGTTCTCAGCAACCATTCTTAAATACTGCCATAAAACAAGGGTTAATTAAACAAATTAACGTATCACATAATATCCCTATATTATGACCGACCAACAAATAAGCTTAGGTAGGACACACTAGCGAATGATTTACTCATCTATCCCCTCCTAGTTCTATTCCCCGATCTCCACCAGAGACCATATCCCTAAGCTCTGATACCAATTGTGACGCCCCCAAAATAGGTATACAACACCCATTCTGAGTCACCAAATACATGGTACATAAAGCAAACTACAACTTCAATAATACAAATGTCGTGTGAAATACGACAATACATACTGTGAGTTTAAATACAAATATTGTCTTCTAGACAATATCCACATGCAAATAAGTCCTCATTATAATTATTCAAACACTATTTTATAGAAATAGTGAGGACTACTGAAACATCTTCCTATTACCATCACTCCATATCCTGACTCGATCCTGCTATGTTCTCTCCTACTGAGAAGAAAAATGGAACAAAAAGGAAAAGAGTGAGCTCAACTAGCCCAGTAAAGAATATTATGACTAAGATAATATACAACAAATTATCGTTAGTCTTCAACAGGGAAACATCTGATAAAATATAATAGACAACAAGTTTTAGATCAACAAATACAGCGAAAACAGCAATCTATTAGAAGAGTCACGTAGAGAACGAATTCTACTGTCTTCTAAGATTTAAAAGTATATCATCAATATTTCATCCCCGTAACAACAATCAATATACATCTTTAATCATCTTTGCACTACAAGACAAAGATATTCATTTGTATCACCAGTTGGTCATGTTCATCTCAACATCTGTTCATCTTTGCACTACGGGCCAAAGAGAGTCATCAGTTTAATCATTTATCTTTGCACTACAGGCCAAAGATATTCATCAAGTATCACTATTAAGGACTAAGGATGATGAAAAACATTTTTAAGAACGAATCCAGTGAGATAGAAGGACAAATTTTAGGGATTCGTACAACAATTTGTCAAAGATCAATTATACTTCATAACAACTGATTTTGAAGCAGAACTCAAAAATAACGATCAAAACATGGATGCAATCAAAGATAGTAGCCAAAATAGATATAATGGACAAAAAGAAGAAATTTCATTTTTCGATGAATTGTGTCGTATTCGTGAATAGTGTCGTATACGTGAATAGTGCCGTATACGTGAATAGTAACTCTGACACCAAAAGATAGAAATTTCACAAAAAACATCATCACGCTTCGTTAATAATACTCATGAATAGTAACTCATGAATAGTAACTCGTGAATAGTAACTTATGAATAGTAACTCATGAATAGTAACCCCAACATGAAAAAGTTTCAAATTTGATAAAAAGTTCAGAACAATATTTCAGCATAATGATATTGAAGAAGATAATATCATTTAAGAAGAAAATAACATCCCTTCAAAATAACCGTACTTCTGACTGAATTTCGGTATAGTGCTGACAGAAACTCGCACCGTATAGCAATACTCAAAGTATACTCACAAGAATATGCTCGATAATATAGAGAGAGAAAGAGAGAAAACTTTGTTTCTGGTGTGATTTTCAATTCTACCTTAGCCCTCTATTTATAGGAAAATGCTAGAACGCCAAAGGAGACTAAATTAATAAAATATTAATTTATTAATATAATTTTCCTTAGCCCACCATTTTGACCAAAGAAATCAGCCACAACACATGTTAAAGATGCCCACCAACCTTTGAAAAACGTTTTTCTTGAAAATAATAATTAAAACTTCCAAAATTAATTATTTCGGAACTCCGAAACTTCAATAATTCACAATAAATAGCTCTTTTATCAGAAAATTCAAATCTCACTACTTTCTATAGGAATTTCAATTATCTACAACTTTGCAGAAGAAAATTTTTCCAAATTCCAAATAGAAATTATCCGAAATCCATAAACGGACAATTTTACAGTCTATAATCAATTTTCGGTCAAGAATTGTGTCCACCGACACACAAAACATGTGTTAAACATTTAATGCCACAAAAATACTCTTCCTCCTCATATACTCATATATCCCACATTCATTGTAAAAATATCACCGTTAATATATCATTAAAATAATATATTTAAATGAATTATTTTATCAGAAAAAGATAAAATATTAATTTTCAACAATTGTCACATTAAAAATTTTCTCCATCTATATCCACATAAAATGAATATTTTTTTTCTCATAATAATCAATAATTAATTATTTAAAAATAATATTACAGAATCACAGTACTGACAATCAGGTTGTTCCCAGGAAAGAGGGGGCTTTCCAATAGAGATTTCTCCTTACTGGCGCGCAATTAGGTGACCAAACCTCTCCTTAGACAGAACTTTCTAGACATTGCCAATAATGTTATCTGATAATATTATTCAAATAATATGAATTATTGATATGATAATAGAAAATACTGTGCAGTGAGAATTATTGAAACAATAATAATATAAATATCAACGCAGCAATTATTGAATCAATAAAATAAAATAATGAACAGTAATTATTGTAACAATTATTGAGTAGTACCTTCATACGTAAGAATCAATAATTGGTGCAATGTCGTGTGCTACTGTGCAACGACGCGTATTACTGTGTTTTAACCACTGGGTATTCCAACAGTATTAACGGTAACAACTGCGCCGTTATTTATAAGCAACTTATTCTTGTCGTTTTCTTCCTCCAATCGCTTTCCTTTATGGGGCCCACACAAGGATGCGCCTTCGTACGAATATTCTCCGACAGTACGAATATTCCACGACCAAACAAATATTCCCCGACAATAATGAATATTTTATAACCATTTGCTTATTTTGAAATATTTATGAATTTTACCCATAACTAACCACATTAATCAAATTAACCCTTACTATATCAAAATAATAAATAGAAGAAATTTAATTTCATAAAAAAAAAATTGGGGTCTTACTATCTTGGTGCTGCAGCGTAGGTCTCTGGCGCTGCGGCGCAGTGGCACTAAGAACAATGCAATCTTGTACTTAAAGTTGGCGCCGCGGCGCGACACTCCAGTTTTTGATTTCTAGTTCGCGAAGAACACAGTTTCAGGCGAAATAAACCCTATATGGTAATTAAATTCACCAAATAAACATACCCACATGCTAGAATTCATACATAATCATTACCCAACACTTATAGAGTGATTTTAACCCATTAAAACATATAATTATAGAATTAAAATATGCAAATTGCATTGTTATTGATGTTCTTGAAGGTTTTTGAACAAAAACATAAAATTTAATACTACAAATTCGTTTTAAGACCAAATCCAACCATTCAAGTTTTGTTTTGTTCGTTTTAGCATGCATAATCACATATAAGTCGAAATTTTGTAGAAAAATTTATGGTTGACATATTAAAGTTACGTATAAGGGCCATATGTCCATAACCTAAACTCTAAAATTTTGAAGCAATCATATACGATGTAGTAAAATGTCAAACTGATGATAAGGAACCATCTAATACATAGAGAAACACATTAAAATAACATCTTAACACATATATATACATAATCCATACTCCTTCCAATTTACAGAGGCTTTACAGTAAACTTGAAAGCCATTTTTATAAAACTTAAACAACGTAACTTTAAAATTTGGGAAGGAGAAGATTGCCTAGATTGTAGAATATAGATTAGTAGGCTTAAATGCTTTTCAATTCCTCACTCTCAATCTCCTTCAAAATTAACTCTGTGAAATTCTCAACCTTTCTCTCTGTTTCTTTCCAGACTTGGCCAATAATGAAAAGGAAAGGAAAAAGGGAATACGTATAATAAATAAGCACTGACGTGCATGATGGAGGTCAGTTATCTAACATGGATAACTGCTCCCAACCTCCCTTAGTGCCATGTTTGGCTAGCCTTAAAGGCTTATAACAATTTAATTTAATAAAACTTTTATAATATAGTTTGAAAATGTCACACCCTTTATAGAATAATCAAATATCTAGTTTCATTTATTTAAAATAAAATAAAATAATTTTTCATTAATTCACATAGTCACATAATTAAATTTCTCATTCATTAATAATGTTAAATTATTAAATCTCTAATTAATTATTAAATTAATTAAAATACCAATAGGCTTATTAAATATTTCTTTTAATACAATAAGTTCACCTAATCACATACTTCGATAATAAAAATTTTCCACATTAATTTAATAAATATAACACATATAATTAAATTAATCTACCACAATTTCATCAATTAATTATTTAGTCTAATAATTAATTTATCGATAAATATTTATTCAATCCAATAAATATTAAAATTAATTACAAAATCTCGGTTGTCATTAATGACTTGGGAGTTAGAATCTGAAATGAAATCAAGGTATGCTTACCTCTTCGACATACCAGGTACGTACCCTAATTTCGAGGGCGAAATTTCATAAGAAGGGGAGGTTCTAAGACTCCAACTTTTATGAATAAAGATGAATTTTCTATAAATATCATTTTTGAATTATATGGAATGAATTTGATATAATGTAATAATTGTGGGTAATATTTATAAATTTTGCAAAGTACGCAAGTTGTTATATAATATTCGATTCGCCAAGGAATATTCATTTTAATAGGGAATATTCGTACAATGGCACAATCATTTGTGGACCCCACAAAAAAATAATTGTCGGATTGAGAAAACGACAACAATACTTTATGAAAATAACGGCGGAAGTTTTACCGTTAACTGTTGAAACACCCGGCGATAAAGTTACAGTAATACGTGTAGTTGCACAGTATCACACGGTATTGATTATTGATGTTTACGTGAGAAGTCACTCAGTTTTGTTCAATTATTGTTACAGTAATTGCTGCATAGTATCTCACGTTATTTGATTCAATTATTGTCAATATTTTATAATCAATAATTGAGATGACAAAGTTATTAATATTATTATTTGTAATATTAACGATGTCTAGAAGTTCTATCAAGGAGAGGTTTGGTCACCTAATTGCGCACCAATGGGGAGAAATCATTATTGGAAAGCCCCCTCTTTCTTGGGAACGACCTGATAAATTAATGTTGTGAATTATAATAATGATGATGAGTTTTGTTTTATTAGTATTACTAATGTAATAAAATAGAAAATCTTTTTATATAAAACAGAATACTTTTATAAAATTATTCATTTTATTAGACTAATAGTAAAATCTTTTTATATAAAACAAAATACTTTTATAAAGTTATGTGTTTTTATTAGACAATAATTAGAATATATTTTATTTTATTATGCATAGTATTTGCATAGTGCCTGCATAGTATTTACATAGTAAAATCTTTTTATATAAAATAGAATACTTTTATAAAGTTATTCATTTTATTAGATTATAAATAGAATATACTATATTTTATTATAAACCAATCTGGACCGTCCGTTTAAAGTAAAACAATCTAGACCGTTTATGAATTAGTTACTATGTAGTCCATTCTTCTATAAATAGAAGCTCATTCCTTCATTATTTCTTACGAATTCACTGAAACTCTAGAGAGAATTTTTTTTCTATAATCTTGAGCATATTTCTTTAGAGTTTAAGAAAGCTTTGAGCATAGTGCAAGTTTTCTTTGCGTATATCCTCGCCCTACCAGTCAAAATACTCATCTTTTACGGTAAGGGATATTATTTGTTGTACTCGTTAGGGGTATTCCTTCTTTCTTATTGGTGAAATTCTTTTGTTATTCCATTATTTATTACTCTGTTGGAATAACCTGTATACGCGGGATACCCTATACTTGGTGAAATTCTTCTGTTATTCCATTATTTATTATTCTGTTGGAACATCCTGTATGTGCGTTTACGCATGACCTAGTTCCGTTGTTTATTATTCTGTTGGAATATCCTGTCTGTGCATTTACGCATGACCTGGTTCCATTATTTATTCTGTCAGAATATCATGTTGGTGCGTTTACGCATGACCTGGTTCTATTATTTATTATTCTGTTGGAATATCATGTATGTGCATTTACACATGACATGGTTCCATTATTTATTATTCTGTTGGAATAACCTGTCTGTGCGGTTTATCCCATGCATGGTGATTTCTTTTGTAATTCCATTCTTTAGTATACTCAGTTGGTTAAAGTTTTGACTTCTATACTCCATGACCAGGGATTATTCGGTGTAATCATGACCATAATGTTACAAATGATATGGAAAAAGTCCTCATTGACCCGCAGTGAATTGATGGACAGTTGTTGGCATGATCATAACCATTGATGAATACACGAATATCCTTGGTTGTGGTGCGTGGATAATTTGTGGTTGTGATACTAATGAATATCCGTGGCCGTAGTGCAGGGATGATGTGGATTATTTATTAAGCTGAGTCTCAGCGATAAAAGTCATGAAAAACCTTTTAAATCATAGAAGATAGTAGATTTTATTCTCTACTTGACTCTTCTAATGGATTGCTTGTTCTGTTGCAGTTAAACTTGATGTTTGTTATATTTTATCAGTTTAACACTGTTGAAGGCTAATGACAATTTATTCTACATTATCTTAGTCATAATAATTTTTACTGGGGTAGTTGAGCTCACCCTTTTGCTTTCATTGTTTTCTTCAGGAAATGAGAACGTAGCAGGGACTAGTCGGGGAACAAAATGATGGTCCAAATAATAGCATTAGTAGTCCTCGCTATTCTATGAAATAGTGTGATAATAAATATAATGAGGACCCCATTGAGTTTGAATATTGTCTAGATGACAATATTTGTATTAAAACTCACAGCATATGTTTAGTCGTATTTTACACGACTGTTGTATAATTAAGTTGTATTTAAATTTTGTACCATGTATTTGGCGACTCAGAATAGGTGATGTATATCGATTTTGGGGGTAAGCCAACTAACATGAATTTCACCCACCAAACGGTGATAATAACACGTACAAATGGTATAGAACTATCACAAACATGTTTCCTCTCATATATATCAATATAGAATAATTTAACAACAACTAAAACTAGTTTAATTTCTCAGAATTTCATATTTTCATATAGAACTCTATTTTTGAACTTCTTCACAGAAATCATCACCGACATCACAATTTTTCACCAAATCACTTCGTTCAAACTACGTTATCTTTTTTTCTTAATGGACTAGCATAAACAAGCTTCAATTTGCAGTTTAACATATGAATTAATCATCAAAATTGATACTTACACAAGCCATATGACAAGATATACACTGTCATACTTTTCTTCCTTTTAAAACTGTAATTAGCATACGAATTCTTGTTTAAACATAGCTCTAATCATTATAAACACATAAACTCATAATTACCAATTATATACATCAACAATTCAATAATTTTAATTCACAGAACATGAGGTTTGTATGCCGTAAAACCCATATATGCATATATATATATATATATATATATATATATATATATATATATATATATATAATTTTTTTTAAGACCCCAAATTATTAATAAATGAAATTTAATTTCCTCTATTTATTATTTTGAAATAGTAAGGGTTAATTGGATTAATGTATGGGTAAAATGCGCAAATATTTTTAAATAAGCACGTGGTTATAAAATATTCATTATTGTCGAGGAATATTCGTTTGGTCATGGAATATTCTTGCTGTCAGGTAATATTCGTACGACGGCGCAGTCTTTTGTGGGCCCCATAACGGAAAGCGATTGGATAGAGAAACGAAAAGTATAAGTTGTTTATAAATAACGACGTAATGGTTACCGTTAACACTGTTGGAATACCCGGTGGTTAAAACACAGTAATACGCGTTGTTGCATAGTAGCACACGGTATTGCACCAATTATTGATTCTTACGTAAGAAGGCACTACTCAATAATTGTTACAGTAGTTACTGTTCAGTATTTTATTTTATTGATTCAATAATTGCTGCGTTGATATTTTATATTACTGTTGTTTCAATAATTGTCACTATACAGTACTTTCCATTATCGAAGCAATAATTCATATTATCTGAATAATATTATTAGAAAATATTATTGGCAATGTCTAGAAAGTTCTGTCTAAGGAGAGGTTTGGTCAACTAATTGCGCGCCAGTAAGGAGAAATCCTTATTGGAAAGTCCCCTCTTTCCTTGGAATGACCCGGTTGCCAGTACTGTGATTCTGTAATGTTATTTGTGAATAATTAATTATTGATTTATATGATGAGAAAAATATTACTTTTATGTGGTTATAGATGGAGAAAATTTTTAAAGTGACAATTGTTAAAAAATTGATATTTTATCTTTTCTGATAAAATAATATTTTATTATATTATTATAATATAATAACGATGATATTTTTACAATGAATGTGGGATATATGAGTATATGAGGAGGAAGATTATTTTTGTTGCAAAAGTTGTTTAAAACATGTTAAACATGTCTGTGGGCACATTTCTTGACTGAAATTTGATTATAGCTTGTAAAATCTCCGTTTATGGATTTCGGTCAATTTCTGTTTGGAATTTGGAAAAACTTCTTCTGCAAAGTTGTTGAGAATTTAATTTCCTATAAAAAGTCACGAGATTCGAATTTTCTGATAAAGGGTTATTTATTATGAATTATTGAAGTTACAAAGTTCTGAAATAATTAAATTTTGGAAGTTTTAAATATTTTTGTTTAGAAAAACATTTTTTTCATTATGGTGGGCTATTTTGGTGGCTGAAATCAGATTCAAATGTGTGAGTATGAATAAGTTTTGAAAATATTATTAATTTATTAAATTTTCTGCTTTGGTGTTCTAAGCATTTTCCTATAAATAGGGTGCTTAGGTTAGAATTGAAAATCACACAAGAAACTACAGATTTCTCTCTCTTTCTCTCTCGATATATTGAGCGTATTCTTGTTAGTATTTTAGTACTTTGAGTATATTGCTATACGGTGCAAGTTCTTTCATCACTATATCCAGTATACCAGTCAGAAGTATTATCCTTTTTAGGTAAGGGATGTTATTTTATTCAAAAATGATATTATTTCTTCAATATCATTATGCCGAAATATTGGTTGGAATTTTTTATCAAATTTGGAACTTTTTCATGTCGGGATTACTATTCATGAGTTACTATTCACGAGTTACTATTCACGAAGCATGATAATTTTTTTGTGAAATTTCTATCTTTTAGTGTCGGAGTTACTATTCACGTATACGACACTATTCACGAATACGACACTATTCACAGAAAAATAAAAAAAAATTCTGTGTCCAAGATCGTCTGTTATGATTCCTATCTTGGATTAGATCTATGTTTTGATCATTCTTGAATTTTACTCCACTCTGATTATTTATGAAGTATTTTCGAACTTGAGTTATTTAAAGTATGAATCCTTAATACTTGTTCTTTTGTTTCACTGGATTCGTTTTCTTTAAAATATTTTTCATAATCCTCAGTCCTAAATGATGATATTACTGAATATCTTTGGCATGTAGTGCAAAGATTAATGATTTTCTGATGAATATCTTTGGCCTGTAGTGCAAAGATGAACAGGTGTTTAGATGAACATGACCAACTGATGATTATTTTTGGCTTGTAGTGCAAAGATGAATATTTAATTCCAGATATATATTGATTGATGTTACAGGGATAAAATATCGACGATGAACTTTTAAATTCATAAATAGAAGATAGTAGTTTGCATTCTCTACTTAACTCTTCTAATGAATTATTATTTCCGCTGCGAATATTGATTTAAAACTTGTTGTCTATTGTATTATATTAGATTTTTCCCTGTTGAAGACTAACGATAATTTGATTTATATTATCTTAGTCATAATATTCTTTACTGGGCAAGCTGAGCTCACCCTTTTCCTTGTTGTTTCATTTTTCTTCTCATGAGGCGAGAATGTAGCGAGTACTAGTCGGGGTGTGGAATGATGGTTCTAGAAGTCGTTTTAGTAGTCCTCACCATTTTTGTAAAATAATGTATCAATAATTGTACTGAGGACTTATTTGAGTGTGGATATTGTCTAGATGACAATATTTGTATTCAAACTCACAGTTTTAATATTGTATTAATAAAGTTGTAGTTGTTTTCTGTACCATGTATTTTGACGACTCAGAATGGGTGTTGTATACCTATTTTGGGGGCGTCACACACATATATAATAATATCAAGATGTTAAGAAATACCTTCAAAAAGCTTATAATCCTTGCTAACCTACTGAATTTGCATTGGAAAAACTCAAGAATTTCTTCAAAATTATCTCAAGCTCTATCAAGTTTCTCTTTGTATTTCTCTTAGGCTTAGCAACTAGAAGGCGTAAACCAAACTAATAATCAAGCCAAACTGATAAACCAATAATAATACGTGCATAATTATAATAGCAGTTACATAATGAAAAGATGTCAGTTGAATAAACCAAAGGTCGCAATACCCTGTTTGGCTAACCACACAATTCCAATACCAAATTAATTTTATATTATTATATTATATAGTTTTATGTCACACCACTAAATTAATTTAATTAACTCATACTTATAATTATAATAATTATAATTCCCATTGTAATATACTTAATAAATCTTTACATATCTAATTTAATTAATAAATTAGATTAAAACAACATTTTATTTAATTTAATTATTTTCTTAAATATTAAATAATTAATTTAATTTAATTATTTCCTTAAATTAAATCCTTTAATAAAATTATCATTATTCAATTTAATTAGCATTAATCAATTTAGTTACTAAATTAATTTACCAAAAATATCAATTATTTATTTTCATCAATAAATAAATTATTTAAAATATTTATTTAATTCAATAAATATTTAAATTAAACTACAGATTTCTCAATCGTTACAAAATTAAGCTACTAAACTAATCTAACTAGCTCACAAGTAGGTTAGGAGTCACCAAATGTAACGCCCAAGAAAATCGAATTTTTAGGAAAATTAAAATTTTATTTAATTATGAGGATTAAATGAATTTAATTGATTATTTATGGGAGCAAGCTAATTGAAGGTTGTTCTATGACCTAAACATATCAGAATGTCGTAGTATTTTGGCTACGTGGTAGAATTAAAGTGTTTGAATTTCCAAGACGAAAATAAAAGTTTTCTGAGAAAATTTTCGAAAAATACTATTCACGCATTTCTGCTCAGGAATTATTTTTGAACTACCGAGAAATACGTAACGATAGAATATCAAGGTGAGATGGAATATCCAATAATATTTCAGTTATGAAAAACGTAATATTTCGCCTGTAGACTACATTTGAGAATGTTAGGAAAATCAAGCGTTAAAAAATTAATGTAATGATTGTATAATACGTAGGTATTGTACGAGGTAGAGAATACGAGTATGATACGAGGTATTCTACGAGTATGTATGAATGATAGTATATCGTATATGATGAATAAGTATACGAGTTAGAATACGAGGATTATACGTAAGTTATATGTTATGAGGCTTTAAGCCAAATGCAATGGATTTGTAGGATTGCGTAGGAAATTGTATTGTCCAATGAGAATTATTATAAGGCCCAAATGTAGGAAATGGTTAAGTCCAAAGTAAATTAAGGAACAAGCCCAAATGTTTATTTAATTAAAAGCCCAATGTATAAATTAAGTTAGATTAACTAATTAAGCTAAAGCTAAAAGTAAGAACTAAGGGGTTATAGGTTGGTTTAAACCCATGGTTTAAACCATGGGTGATCCAAAGTGATAAACAAGTAACTTAATGCGTAAGTGTTGTGATGGGAAAGCAAAGGATAGAAGTTGTGATGAACAAGTTAACATAATGGCTAAGATAAGTGGTGAGCAAATGACATGGTGGCTAAGTAGATGTGGTGGCCAAGTTAACTTAATTATGAAGTAATGAATAGTATAGAGGTGGAGGTGGCTTATTGACCATTATGCGCTCACTTAGGATTTCCTATAAATAAGAAGCTTACTAGCTCATTTGTTCCTTGTTCAAAACACTAACAACTTATTGGTTAGATAGAATAAGTGAGAATAAGCTAGAAAGTTAGACCTTTCATTATTCAAATAAGCAAGAATCAAGAAGAAGATTAAGGCTTAGCAAGTTATCATCAAAGGGTAAGCCATCTTGAACCATGATTCTCTTTCTCTTCCATTGTTAGAGAAGTGGGTGGTGGTAGAACATGTATGCTAAGAAGGGGTTGGAATTTTAAATTAAATGGATTAAGTCTTAATAAGCCTTATAAGTCATGAATAAACTATTTGTAATCATTTAACCTATGAACTTACAATGAACGTATATGAACTTGTAACATGTTTGCACAAATGAAGTTAGTATGTTAACAAGAAGCAAGAATAATGGTTAGAAGTTATAAACTATTCTAAGTCATGAGAAATGGAAACATAAGTAATTTGTACTTTTATAAGTTATATATTCATAAAGAACAAGTAATGACTTATCATGATTATAAATTAATGAAATAAGTATGTTAAGATGTTAGTATAACGGAATGAATCCATGTGAAACGATGAACAAATCTTAAGTAACGAATTTTTGCCGGAATTCACACGATTGGATGATAATCGTCGAATTCGTGAAATTCTCGGAATCGAAGTCGAATTTTGATATTTATCTTGGAAACATTGGTTTTCAATGGAGACAAGTCTTATTTTTCATTATAGAGTTGCAGACTCGAAAATGGTCGGATTCTGACTTAGAACAAAGAAACCAGTGTTAAACATTCACGAACGTTTATCGTTTTCATTAAAAATAGATTAATAAGTAAAATTTTAGCAAATGAAGTCGAATAGATAAAATTCTTGCTTGAACATGTAGAGTATGTAATTTGTGAACCGTAGGCTCTTGAACGAGACAATTCGGTCTTATAACGAAGAAGTTACGAGTCCGGGAATCTCACAAGTATGAAAATCTGTCAAAACTTTCTGTGGCTCAGAGTCCGCGCTGTGACACCCCCAAAATTAGGTATACATCACCAATTCTGAGTCGCCAGATACATGGTACAAAATTTAAATACAACTTAATTTATACAACTGTTGAGCTGTCGTATAGAATACGACCACAGTTAACTGTGAGTTTTAATACAAATGTATGTAACTCTCATGGTGCCTCGACCACAACCTTACAATGATACTTTACATAAAAGTATAGTCAAAGACTGTTTTCGAAACTAAAATATTTGGAAAGTTCTCAAAGAAACCTTCATACATGGGAGGCCATGCGTCTAGGTTATAATAGATATCATATATCCACGGAATTATCCTTAGTTGACCCAATACACCCCAAAGAAAAACGAGAAGATTTGTATCATCTTCTTTCCAATGATGAGTCTTCTCTTGACATATAACTATCTCCATTGTCTCCAAGTGAATATTACATTTTAAATCAACTCTAAGATCATATGGGTAGTGCCCGTAGATATACTCAGCAAGTGGATGCACACAACCCTGTCTTATGATAACACGAGGTTGTATGTCATTAGACAACTTGTATGATAGTGGCAAAACACCCTTTCAAAGTTGGGTTCACCTCACCCTATTTGATTCACCAAATATAACTACTAAATATTTTATAGAATATAACACACTTTTCTATACTGTTTAAGGATAACCTCCACAGCTAGAGACCACTGTTTTATTCCCTTGTTATCCCCGCTCGACCCGGCAACACTCTTACGGCAACACTCTTATTACCTTAAAGGAATTGTGAAGCAGAAAGGGTTAGCACAACTAGCCCAGTAATAAATATCATGACTAAAGATAATTAAATTATCAATAGCTTTCATCAATAATAAATCAGAGATTTAGAACATATGGTTGATGATAATACTTTTTAACCATAGTTGTAGCGGAACGAGTAATCCATTAGAAGAGTCAAATAGACCATAAGGTCTATTATCTTCTCTATGTTAAAAGTCCACCAATAATGTTTTATCCATGTAAAATAAATCGACAGTTCCTGTCCACAATCATATAAATAACTCATAATCATAATTATGGTTCTAAATTCTTCTTCGCAAATAGGATGAAGTAATTCTCATCACCTATCTTCACCATAACTCTTAATCTATACATCCAAAATTATCCATTTTTGGACACAATTTAGAAAACTCATTAAATTATCATTTCAATTTTTTCCAGAATTTTTGAGGGTCAGAAAAATTACGAATCTGCCCTTGGTAGAAACCCCTTTTTAATGAAAATACTATTCGTATGAATACGTAAGATCATTCACTATGCATGTGGTAATCCACATAGACAGGTTATTCCAACAGAATAATAAAGAATGGAATAACAGAAGGATTCACCATACGTGCGATAGACTGCACCGATAGGTTATTCCCAACAGAATTATAAATAATGGAATCAGGTCCGGCGTAAACGTAGAGACAGGATATTCTGACAGAATAATAAATAATGGAACCAGGTCTGGCGTAATCGCACAGATAGGATATTCTGACAGAATGATAAATAATGGAACCAGGTCCGGCATAAACGCACAAACATGATATTCCGACATGATACTAAAGAACAAAATATTAGAAGAATTTCACTATGTATGCGGTACTTCGCATAAATAGGTTATTCCAATATAATAATAAAGAATGGAATAACAGAAGAATTTCACCAAGTATAAGGTAGTCCGCATATACAGGTTATTCCAACAGAATAATAAATAATAATAAAATTCGTTACGAGTACGACAATTATATCCCCTACCTTAGAAAGAAGAGTACTGGATATAGAAGTAGTGAAGTAACAGAACACTTTTCTTCTTTCTCTCTACAGTTTCTCTATCTAGAGTATAAGTGAATTCGTAAGAAATAATGAAGGAATGAGCTTCTATTTATAGAAAAATGGACTGCATAGTAACTAACTCGTGAACGATCCAGATTGATTTATTTTAATCTGAAGGTCCATATTTAAAGTAAAATCTTTTAAATAAAATATAATATATTATATTTATAATCTAATAAAACGAATAACTTTATAAAAGATTTTACTATGCAAACACTATACATGCACTATGCAAAATAAAATATAATATATTCTAATTATTGTCTAATAAAATAGATAACTTTATAAAAGTATTCTATTTTATATAAACAGATTTTACTATGCAAAACACTATGCTCAATAGAATATAATATATTATATTTATAGAATAACTTTACAAAAGTATTCTGTTTTATTACATTAATAATACCAATAAAACAAAACTGAGTGACTTATCACAAAAGCATCAATAATCAACATCGTGCTATTTACCAAAATAGAAAAAAAAATGAATACTTTTATTTCATAAAATTCGGGGTCTCACACGTGCCGCGACGCGACTCCAAGCCAAAAGTCCGGCGCCGCAGCGCCAAAGTGGCCATAGTCCCCTGCAAACACGCGTCGAAGCGCGACAAGTAACAAAGGGACTCGCGCCGTAACGCCGAGTCCTATTTTTGGGCACTAATGTGTGACGCCGTAGCTCGGTACCACGAATAATAGTCGGCGCCGCAGCGCCAGCCTTATATCTTAGACAATAAGGAATGTTTACAGGTTGAACATGGATGGTAATTGATGAACACTTAATCAAGGATCTTAATGAAACATTGTTAAGACATAATTAAACCTTAAGTAATAAACTAAAGGTTGAAGATAAGTCGAATGTGAACATAAATGGTATGCAATAAATGTACTTAACTTAGGACGATCGAGTTTAGAATAATAACGTAAAGACATTAATAAACCATGAGGAAAGATGTTTGATGAATGGGTATTATACCCATGAATTGGATATATTTGGACCTAAATTATTACATTCTTAAGTTATTTAGTAGCATTTTTATTGTGTTTATATCTTGTTTTGCAGATTTGGAAGCTGGAGGGGGCAATTATGGGAAATTCAAGCAAATAATGGCACTTTGGTAATTATGGAGAAGTCCAGCGCCGAGGCGCTGGAAACTATACTATCTACAGCGCCGGGGCGCTAAGCCTCGGCTGGCGTTGACTGGATTAGCGCGTTTGACTTCTGGTTGGACTTAATTTGGTTATTGGGAGCAAAAATAAAACCTAATTGGAGAAGGATTGTGGGGGATATATAAAAAGAAACTAAGTGCTGAAAGAAGGGGATCTTTTTGGACTATTATTATTGGGAGGATTCAGCAAGTTCTCCATTGAGGGCTACACAAGATTGCTTGGAGATTAAGGATTGGCTACAGAGTTTATTATTTTTCTCCTTATTTTTACTTTGTAATTCTTTAAGGATTATTTGTCAACAATTCATGGTTTTTATTTCCGTGATGAACTAATTCTTTCGTTAAGATTTCAATTGAACCTTTTATGACTATAAATTAGTTATTCATTCATTCTAATTATTTATGTTGAAGTGAATTGTTTATCATGTTTTGACTTTATTGCTTAATTATTTGGCCAATAATTACCTTGTTATTCTAGAAGGAGTTGGAAAAGGAATTCTAGAATTAGAACTTGACATGATAACATGTGACTTAGTTATTTGCACGGTAAATAATTAGGTTTGTGAATTGAATGGAAATATCTGTTCACCGCATGTAACACATAGGGAATTGGAATTGGAAAGAGTTTAACTCAATTGTTTTGCATAGGAATATAGCAAGATTAATCTGGATTAAATAGAAGTCAATTGATCACTTGGAAAAGGGCGTTTGGCATTTGAGAATTCTTGTTAACAATTCAGTAGACATAGTAATTGGAATGAGTAGGTAACTGATTTATGGTTCATAATTGGGGATATTGAAGTCTTAATCTTTATCTATCAGAAATTATTCATTCAAGTATTAGTTTATTTATTCGTTTATTTTAGGTTAAAATCTTTTCGTGTTTAATTTTGTGTTAATAATTCCGAAATTCATAATTTATTCTTGTTCGAATAAAATTGAGTTGATATAGTATTAGTAGTTGGGATTTATTAATTAGAATTCTCTGTGGGAACGATACTCAACTTATCATTTTATTACTTGTTGACCACGTATACTTGCGTGTTGTGCGTAACTAGATTTTACTCAACAATGTTTAACTCAAACCCAGTTGTATTAATGAAATATTTTCAATTAAGTTATATAAGAGAAAGAAGTTAGTAAGAATGATATAAAAGAACGACGGTAAGCCGGAACCAATAATAACAAATCTAATACATAATTAGATTGAGAAGAAGGGTAAGAATTTTTAGGAACTATGTATTTTCATTCATGACCTAATATGGTATGTTGTGTGATTATATGTTTTAGAGACCGTAAAGACTCAAAAGGAAAAGTACTTATACTGTAGCAGACGCTGAAGGCAAGTTTTTCTAAACGCTTGTCTAACGTTCGTGTTAGCCAGGTTTTCAAATGATTCAAGTTATAAGATGCATGTATGGTTTTAAAGAAAGAGTCGATACCAGTTTTAACCCGGCTAGACTAATCTTGATAGAGTGATTGATTTATTTACAAGTCTTTCAATATAGAATTACTAACGCTATCCTATGCCAATTGTTTGGTACGGATACAAGGTAAGCCTAAATATGAATAAACAAATGTATTTTTCATCGAGTATTCGATGGGCACGTGAGGTTGCCACAACTTAAACGTACACACATTTAATGGATGTAGTGTTGATCAACATAGAGTACTATAGGCTCATCACCTAGAAGTGCTCTTAAGATATGTCGGACTTACGGACTTCGTGCCGGGTTATCCTTTTCAAATAAATTATGAAACACTCATGGTCTTGGACCAGAATTGGTGTTTTACTGAATATTGTAATGATAAAACGTTTTGAAGGAAAATAAATGCTATTTTAAGTTATTGATAGTACTTCGTAATGATTATCCAGTTACTGAAGATATATGATTCCTATGTTTCCAGCATGCTTTTAAAATGAAATTGTTGTACTTTCTGAGCTTGTTATGCTCACTCCTGCTTGAACCATATGAATGCAGCTTAAACCGAATTACCCGAATGATTCGAAAAGGATAAAGTGAAGGCTAAAGCGAACTTGTAGTTTACCTATGTAATAGTATAGGTTTGTAATGATAATATTTGATATTATGACATGAACAAATGTTATGGTTATAAAGAACCTGAGGAATGGTAGTATTATTTTGGAATATATATATAAGACATATTCGTTCTTTTGAGGCATTTCAATTAAATGTTTGTTTGAACTGTAGCACCATGGAGTACCATATGTTGGGTTGGAAGAGTCCCGAATGTTAGGGTGTCACAGGTTGGTATCAAAGCATTAGGTTAAAAAACTTAAGGGGGGAAGAACCATAGGCTAATAACCTCGTTAAGGAAGAGACGACCGAAGAAAGTAAACTTGAGCTTTACTTAAGACGAATGAGTTAATAACGTATTGAGGAAACTCAGTACCGAAAGATTTAAAAGATGGAGAGTAGCCCTAAATAAATTAAATGTGATTTGTGCTTATAATATTGTGTATTATGTACTAATAAACATGTTATGTATTATTGTAGGATGTCGATCGATAACTTGATGTATCGGGATATACATGCGGTGAACGAAGAAACTGTGAACCGAATAGAGCCTGTACCTATGCCAGTGGCGGAGGTACCATTAGTGATTCTAGAGGAGTTTGAGACAGAGGAGTATTTTTCTGAGGAAGACTACTCCGAGGGAGATGTAGCCTGGACATCATACTTGGATATGATAAGCGATGTGGAGGAAGGAATAGAGGTAACATCGGTTACTACTGTGGTGCCTACACAAGAGTCATCACCTCCAGATGCAATGAGATCATTGTATCTGGCAGAACTTGATAAGAATGTGCAACTGAGTGCAGTTGTGCAGAATCAGAATGAAGAGATTAGTTCTCTTTATGTAGCAAAGGAGTCTACAGAAGCAGATTTTGAGTCAAAGCATAATGAGAAAGTGCTCATGAGAAAAAAGGCTAGGGATTTTAAGAAGGAGGTCGATGAGCTTCGTAGGGAACTGGGGGAGAAGGACCAGAAGATAGTACGGGTGTCTTACATCCATGAGAGCGCTCATAAGGATTTCAAGCTGAAAGTTGCGTGTTATTTCTTTGAGTCAGGACAAACTCGACACACTATTAGTCCGGATACCGTAGCGATGATTGGAAATGAGAAATATGAGGACACTGTTATGCATTATTAGAAGTCTAAAGTTATTAATATGTGTGTAGTGACATAATACCCTCTTTTGTATAAAAGGGTAGTCTTTTTATAAATCCCAACTTTTGTGAAGTTCAATTGCGGGATACAGATGTAATAGCTTTTGGCTATGGAGAACAAATTGTAAATAGTTTCAAACTATGAAGCAGTATATGAATATAATGAATTTTTCATTTAATATGATTTGTTATGGTATGAGTTGGTAAACAAATAATAACGAAGTAAGTAAATAGATAATAATGAAATTTTAGCGAAGATGAAGACAACGTAATCCGGAAGCGGGCTCACATAATGATAATGAAGGGGGTCTGAACAACCCTATGTAAGAGTTCGTTAATCTATTAACGACTGTATTTAACCAAACCGGAGGTAGAGTACCGTGGAACTTAGAGTAGCCAGAACGACTACCTTTAAAGAGTTTAAAAGTGTAGGTTTGCCGGAGTTCAAAGGAACGACGGACCCAATAGAGGCCCATACAGGGGTTAAAAGAAATAGAGAAGGCATTTGTTATTACAAGCGTAGGTGAAGCGCGAAAGACTTCTTTTGTGACTTACATGATGAAAGGGGAGAATCCAACTTTTGGTGGGAGGCTCACCAAGGTGAGGATAGAACATATATGGTAGCATGAGAACGATTCAAGAAGGTTTTCTTCGAGAATTATTTCCCTACAAGCATGTAAGGGAGGATGGAGATTAAGTTCTTAGAACTTAAACTAGGGGACATAATATTTACCCAGTACACGGCCACATTCAATGAATTGGCAAGGTTTGCTCCACGCTAAGTGAACACTGAGGAGATGAAAGCTCACAGGTTTGAGCAGGGCTTGATAACCCTTGCTCTATAGTAGAATTGCAGTGTTCCAAAGGGTTTCCTATGAGACCATTCTGGAGAAGGTTATTATAGCAGAAGGTGGTAGTGGCGTTGACTCTGTAGTAGCCCCGAATCCGCCTCGGACTCGGTTCACTATTTCTATCACTGATTGCGGAAGATATAAACATAAATTATTTATACAATACATTACACACTATTACCCAAGGTCGAGTAACCTTAACTTAATACACATTTCCTAAAATATCTATACACAACAAAATTTATCACAATACGCTATTACAAACTAGCTGCCCATTTTATCCCAAGCGGAACTTGGCTTTAACCTTTTTCCTGTGCCCGAACACGTTCGCTTTATCTGCAATATTTTATCATGATATAGCAAGGGTGAGCATGAAAGTTGCTTAGCAAGTTTATATATAATAACATAACAATATATCATGATTGAAGAGTATGAATAATTGGTTGGCTATAATTCAACAATATGATTGTGAACTAGCAGGAACAAAATTTTGACTGAACAAGTATTTTACATGAACAAACATTTCTGAACCAACTGGTATTGAAGGTGATCAGCCTTTCATACCTGACTTATACATGCAAGATGTACAGAGTACAATTTTCATGGCAATCAGCAATGATTAACCATAAGCTGGAATAAACTACTCTTATTAGAGTTAAGTATGAGAAAACTTGCCTAAACCGTTGATTACCGCACGCAATTAATAACGCTTTACACCGAAGACCTAATATTAATAATATAGATCTCCAATATTAGAATAATATCATCACAGTATAATACTGTTATATATATACACACATAATAACCTAAACACATTACCACATAACCCTATCAGTCTTTACAGCACATACGACTTAGTATCAGGTCAAACTATTTCAGTCTGACTTGAAACCGACATAATTCTATCATCCCGATGGTCTAGTCGGACAAAAAACGAGTTTAAGTTCAATTAAACTCTGTCTAACCACTTAACCATTCTCACGGATAATTTCTAATCAGACAAAAATATTTTTTCTAGGCTCGTAATAATTTTCGGATAATTATTACCATTTATTAACATTTTTCAATCCTTAAAACTGTATTTAATTGAATTAAATACTACAAAATTCCTTAACAATTAATATAAAATATTAATTAAAATCATTACATAATATTATAATATAATTATAATATATCAAAGTATTTTTAATACCTTAAAATCATAATTATATGATTTTTAAACTCTTAAATCCATTATCCGATAATTAATATTAATATTAAAATATTAATATTTTCATGCCAAAATATCAAAAGTTACATTTTATAACTTCAAATATTTTTATATCACTTAAATCATTTTTATATAATTTATAAAGCATTAATTCCATTTTTCCTTAATTTATTTATTTTATCTATTAAATAAACTAATTTTCATTAATATTGATTAATTAATGAAAGTCATCCCAAAATATTAAAAGTCTTCAAAAATAACTTAAAAATATTTTCTTTTATCATAATATTATTTTTCATGATTTTTCATGAATTAAAAAACTATTTTTAAATAATTTATTTAATATTGTAATTAAATAAATAAATACCATTTATATTCCAAAAATACCAAATATTTTTGAAATAAACTCAAAATAGTTAAAAACTATTTTTCAGACTTTAAAATAATTTTTCATAATTTATTTTGTATTTTTAATAATTAAAAACCATTTTATTCTAATTTTAAATTAATTTTTGGAAAAATAATAAATAAACCGTCGCTAAAGGGTCTTTAGGAGACAGAAGTGTCGCTAAATGTGTTCTTCAGGTGTTCTTGAGCATTCATGTCAGACGCGAGGGTAGGTGGTTTGACCAGATTTTAATCTATGTTCTGATCGATTTTTGGGCCTGTGATTGATTTCATGTTGTAGTATTTATGTAATACTACAATCACCAACTTATTTCATGGCCAAACAATATCATATCCGAGAGATCTAAGTCTCCAAAGTTACTGACAACGTTGTTCTTCATTTTCTGGGTTTTCCAGAAAATGAAGAACAGATAAGGGTGCTACTTTAGATCCTTGTATCTTTCATTATAGGCTTTGTTTCTGTGATCTAAAGGTTCTATCTTGTAGAACATATGTCAGTGTACATTTCTATTACATCAGATCAACATATCAACATCAAAACAGTAAGATCTAAACCGGTCAAACAAGGGGTCAGCAACTGTTCTTGGTGAATTCTGGGTTTTCCAGAAATTCATCCGGACAGTTGGTCAAAGCTACTTTGACCGTGATTTTCGTCCACTCCAGTTATGATCTAAAGGATCTGATGACTTTAACATGTAGTATAAATACCAGACAACAACATAACAACAAAATCTTAGCCAAATCAACAAGATACAGCAAGATCTAGACGTTCAATCATGCTGTCAGACCACTGAAAATTTTCTGGGTTACCCAGAATTTAACTTTTTGTGAACGTTCAACGGTCTTTGACCGCTTATACCTTGAAATATATACATGATCTAGCTCTGTTTTCAGTTCCAGATTATAGACAAAATGACATACTACAAGTATAAACTCTTATATAACAAAAATAATTAACAAACAATGATCTATGAGCCCTGACATATGGTTGTCAGGCCATATTTTTCAACATTTCCAGATTTCATAAATTGCTAGATTCGAGCATCTAGATGTTATGGATCCATGATCCATCAACCCAGAACATTAAAAGACACCCTATTACACAACTTTAACCAACATATAACATTAAACAACATAAGATCAAAGTATTTAAAAATTTAGGGTTTATACCTCTTTTGAGCTTTGATCTTTAATCTGGGGTTCCTGATTTGTTATGGAAGTAGTAGGGACTTGATTGGGGACTGATTTACTATCATATTTCGTGGTTCTAGAGAGAGAGAGGCTTGGTTGGTTGTTTGAGAGAAAATTGACCAAGTTAGTGTACTTTATCTCTCTTTAATCAATATAAATGACAACATGTTGCCAAGATCTGCATTAATTCGGCTAGAAAGGCTGAGATAGCTGCCATATTTGTCAAATGCTATGTCTAGGGTTGGTCACCAACTTTCATAGGGCAATTCTTGCAAGCTAAGTTAAATTACACAACAAAGGGCACTTTGGTCATTTCCATGCTATTTTAATTCTAAAATTGGTATTTTACCAAACCCTTAGGGTTTAGGGTTTGGAGTTTAACCCTTTAGGGTTTAGGTCTCCAATTTAATAGAATCTGAAACTAGGGTTTTCAGATCTGGCATTAGGGTTTTCAAATTTGGAATTAGGGTTTTGTAATCAATTTGTTAAGCTTAACCCTAATTAATCTTTTTATTATTTACACTTATGCCATTAAGTTCCCAATTTAGGGTTTCATGCACCGAATTAGGGTTTCGGATTTCCGGAACTGAAACTAGAGTTTCCAGAACCGATTTCTAGGGTTTCTTATTAGACGTTAGGGTTTTCTAACTGAACGCTGTCGTTCTTAAAATATACTTAGGGTTTATCACATATATAATTTATCTGATCAACCCATGACCCTTAACCACATTATGAACACATCATTAACCATAAACACAGAACATAATCACATAAATTATTAATCCTGAATAATTCACCAATATCCTTTGCAGAATTTTGAAATCCTCAAAATTCAATCCCAATAACATTAAACGCATACACTTATTTTCTGTCTAGGTCTAATATTTGACCTTAAATCAATCATTTAAGATTTTATTAAATTGCCCAAATTTTCGGGTTGTCACATTCACCCCTCCTTATATGAATTTCGTCCCCGAAATTCACCTTACACCTTACACCGTGCACCTTACACCATTCACACATAAACCATTCACACACATTATTACTTGTTACCTAATACACCTCTAACCAGAGTAAAAGTTTTGAAATTGTACTGAGGAGTCATTTAGACTATTTGTCTGTCATTTTCGCATAGGTTTTATGGAAATTCATTCGCAAACCGTCATTACTTACGGACACAAAGGGTGATCAGCCCGATATGCCCTGTACTGATCAGGTACTGTGGGTCGAAACAATTTGTTCCTCTTTTCCGCCTTGGGCGCATAAACTTTTACCTCAGTCTTTTTGGATTCCGCACCAAAACAATTTGGTTCGGGAAATTCTTTCAATGAACACTTGGAGTTTTTATAACTTTAGTCTAGCTGAATCAAATAGCATAGACTCATATCAATAATTCAATTTAATCGAATTTTTTAGGTGTAGCCAAACCCCGTTGGCAAATTAAAATTTTTTGAAAACATTTTCGAGAATGACGTCACGATGCCGCACTGTATTAACAGTCCGTTTGAGGATGCCGTCATTGTATGACTTTGTCATAACACATCATACAATAGTGGAACAGCGACTTCAGGTCAAGTTCACAATAAGTATTCCTGTATTTACAACTCCATCACATTTTTATCATCTCTGCACCAGGTTACATGGTACATGAGTGATAATTGAAAACAATTTTTGATATTTCAAATCATTTGCGTCTAGCCGAAATAAGTAGCATAGACTGTACTTTAAACCGTTTCAAAAATGGTTACGAGTCTACATTTTTTTTAAAAGGCACATAGTGCGTATTTAGCTTGATGTCACAAATTTCGAAGTTTAGCATAGCTGGGAGTTTAGAGAAACCTAAGTCTCCACTAATGATCATTTGCTTAATAATCTATCTGTTCCTATAATCCTTAACACTCCATTCACACGCAACTATACCCAATTCATAAAACCACACTTATGATTTCATAACCTGGCCACAATTATATGAGTTTACAAACTTACCCTGACCTTTTAGCGACCGTTCGCTGAGGGGCTCATAAACATTTCATATAACTATGCGTCAAGAATGTCACATAATTATGAGTTCTAAGAACTCGTACTTAATCCTATATTCTCTACCTATGACCTATTTATCTATATATAATAACTAGCGTGACACAACATTTCAACTATTACCAATGCCACCAACTAAGTAGTTTTTACACCAAGTACAATTCCCCTCCCATACAAGGAATCATACAACTCTGTTGCTGGCACGAGTCCTTATTGAAATCCCCACCTAACCTTAACCCCCTTTTTCAATACGAATTCAATTCGTATTCATAATCCATAACTCATTTATGAGTTTTCATTTTCATAGTACCATTTCATAGTACAACTTTCACACAGCATCTTGCTGTAAACTTTTCAATCCTTAGATTGATTCATTTCCCCTATCATAACCTTTATCAGATCACGGGGTGATCTTATCGTATATATTACGATTCAATTCCATGCACTATGATGGTTTTGTTTTACGATCTCCTATCCCTGCACTTTCAGTCTTTTAGACTCGATCTATTCACCATTACTGTTCAACTTTATTATCAGAGTTAGGGAACTCTGTGCTTTACACTCACCGAGATTCTTCTTTAAATCTTACCGACACACTAACTCGATTTGAGTTAGTACTTAATCCTAATCACTGCGGTTATTGGTCTCAGGTATTACTACCTAAGCTTCATAACCAACAGCTCTGATACCAAATGTAGTAGCCCCGAATCCGCCTTGGACTCGGTTCACTATTTCTATCACTGATTGCGGAAGATATAAACATAAATTGTTTATACAATACATTACACACTATTACCCAAGGTCGAGTAACCTTAACTTAATACACATTTCTTAAAATATCTATACACAACAAAATTTATCACAATACGCTAATACAAACTAGCTGCCCATTTTATCCCAAGAGGAACTTGGTTTTAACCTTTTTCCTGTGCCCGAACACGTTCGCTTTATCTGCAATATTTTATCATGATATAGCAAGGGTGAGCATGAAAGTTGCCCAGCAAGTTTATATATAATAACATAACAATATATCATGATTGAAAAGTATGAATAATTGGTTGGCTATAATTCAACAATATGATTGTGAACTAGCAGGAACAAAATTTTGACTGAACAAGTATTTTACATGAACAATAATTTCTGAACCAACTGGTATTGAAGGTGATCAGCCTTTCATACCTGACTTATACATGCAAGATGTACAGAGTTCAATTTTCATGGCAATCAGCAATGATTAACCATAAGCTGGAATAAACTACTCTTATTAGAGTTAAGTATGAGAAAACATGCCTGAACCGTTGATTACCGCACGCAATTAATAACGCTTTACACCGAAGACCTAATATTAATAATATAGATCTCCAATATTAGAATAATATCATCACAGTATAATACTGTTATATATATACACACAGAATAAACTAAACACATTACCACATAACCCTATCAGTCTTTACAGCACATACGACTTAGTATCAGGTCAAACTATTTCAGTCTGACTTGAAACCGACACAATTCTATCATCCTGATGGTCTAGTCGGACAAAAATCGAGTTTAAGTTCAATTAAACTCTGTCTAACCACTTAACCATTCTCACGGATAATTTCTAATCAGACAAAAATATTTTTTCTAGGCTCGTAATAATTTTCGGATAATTATTACCATTTATTAACATTTTTCAATCCTTAAAACTGTATTTAATTGAATTAAATACCACAAAATTCCTTAACCATTAATATAAAATATTAATGAAAATCATTACATAATATTATAATATAATTATAATATATCAAAGTATTTTTAATACCTTAAAATCATAATTATATGATTTTTAAAGTCTTAAATCCATTATCCGATAATTAATATTAATATTAAAATATTAATATTTTCATGCCAAAATATCAAAGGTTACATTTTATAACTTCAAATATTTTTATATCACTTAAATCATTTTTATATAATTTATAAAGCATTAATTCCATTTTTCCTTAATTTATTTAATTTATCTATTAAATAAACTAATTATCATTAATATTGATTAATTAATGAAATTCATCCCAAAATATTAAAAGTCTTCAAAAATAACTTAAAAATATTTTCTTTTATCATAATATTATTTTTTATGAATTAAAAAACTATTTTTAAATAATTTATTTAATATTGTAATTAAATAAATAAATACCATTTATATTCCAAAAATACCAAATATTTTTGAAATATACTCAAAATAGTTAAAAACTATTTTTCAAACTTTAAAATAATTTTTCATAATTTATTTTGTATTTTTAATAATTAAAAACCATTTTATTCTAATTTTAAATTAATTTTCAGAAAAATAATAAATAAATCGTCGCTAAAGGGTCTTTAGGCGACAGAAGTGTCGCTAAATTTGTTCTTCAGGTGTTCTTGAGCATTCATGTCAGACGCGAGGGTAGGTGGTTTGACCAGATTTTAATCTATGTTCTGATCGATTTCTGGGCCTATGATTGATTTCATGTTGTAGTATTTATGTAATACTACCAACTTGTTTCATGGCCAAACAATATCATATCCGAGAGATCTAAGTCTCCAAAGTTACTGACAACGCTGTTCTTCATTTTCTGGGTTTTCCAGAAAATGAAGAACAGATAAGGGTGCTACTTTAGATCCTTGTATCTTTCATTATAGGCTTTGTTTCTGTGATCTAAAGGTTCTATCTTGTAGAACATATGTCAGTGTACATTTCTATTACATCAGATCAACATATCAACATTAAAACAATAAGATCTAAACCGGTCAAACAAGGGGTCAGCAACTGTTCTTGGTGAATTCTGGGTTTTTCAGAAATTCATCCGGACAGTTGGTCAAAGCTACTTTGACCGTGATTTTCGTCCACTCTAGTTATGATCTAAAGGATCTGATGCCTTTAACATGTAGTATAAATACCAGACAACAACATAACAACAACATCTTAGCCAAATCAACAAGATACAGCAAGATCTAGACGTTCAATCATGCTGTCAGACCACTGAAAATTTTCTGGGTTACCCAGAATTTAACTTTTCATGAACGGTCAACGGTCTTTGACCGCTTATACCTTGAAATATATACATGATCTAGCTCTGTTTTCAGTTCCAGATTATAGACAAAATGACATACTACAAGTATAAACTCTTATATAACAAAAACAATTAACAAACAATGATCTATGAGCCCTGACATATGGTTGTCAGGCCATATTTTTCAACATTTCCAGATTTCATAAATTGCTAGATTCGAGCATCTAGATGTTATGAATCCATGATCCATCAACCCAGAACATTAAAAGACACCCTATTACACAACTTTAACCAACAATTAACATTAAACAACATAAGATCAAAGTATTTAAAAATTTAGGGTTTATACCTCTTTTGAGCTTTGATCTTTAATCTGGGGTTCCTGATTTGTTATGGAAGTAGTAGGGACTTGATTGGGGACTGATTTACTATCATATTTCGTGGTTCTAGAGAGAGAGAGGCTTGGTTGGTTGTTTGAGAGAAAATTGACCAAGTTAGTGTACTTTATCTCTCTTTAATCAATATAAATGACAACATGTTGCCAAGATCTGCATTAATTCGGCTGGAAAGGCTGAGATAGCTGCCATATTTGTCAAATGCTATGTCTAGGGTTGGTCACCAACTTTCATAGGGCAATTCTTGCAAGCTAAGTTAAATTACACAACAAAGGGCACTTTGGTCATTTCCATGCTATTTTAATTTTAAAATTGGTATTTTACCAAACCCTTAGGGTTTAGGGTTTAGAGTTTAACCCTTTAGGGTTTAGATTTAAACCCTTAACTTTGCAATTTAATTTCTACATTTCCGAATTTCGGATATAAAAATAAAAAAAAATTAACATTTTTAACTTATAATTAGTATTTACTAATTATATTAAAATTCCTTACTCATACTAAAATCTTACTAATTAGCATTAAAAATTCCTAATTAAAATTGCTAATTACGCGATTATGGTCAAAATAACGGATTAGGGTTTATAACCCAATAATTAGGGTTTCTAATAGAAAATTTAATGTTCTAATTTTAGAAATTAAATCTCGTAATTAGATTAGGGTTTTCTAATTACACAAAAATTGAAATAATTAGGATTAGGGTTTCCTAATTAACATTGCTAATTTTAGCAATTAATTCCATAATTGAGCATTAGGGTTTCTGACGGAACAATTAGGGTTTCAAAAATTATAAATTAGGGTTTGTTAATTAATTTACCTTTACCCTAATTAATACCTAATTAATAGATGTAGAGCATTATAATTCTCCATTAATTTCCCAGATTAGGTCTTCAATTTAACAGAATTTGAAACTAGGGTTTTCAGATCTGGCATTAGGGTTTTCAAATTTGGAATTAGGGTTTTGTAATCAATTTGTTAAGATTAACCCTAATTAATCTTTTAATTATTTACACTTATGCCATTAAGTTCCCAATTTAGGGTTTCATGCACCGAATTAGGGTTTCGAATTCCCGGAACTGAAACTAGGGTTTCCAGAACCGATTTCTAGGGTTTCTTATTAGACGTTAGGGTTTTCTAACTGAACGCTGTCGTTCTTAAAATATACTTAGGGTTTATCACAGATATAATTTATCTGATCAACCCATGACCCTTAACCACATTCTGAACACATCATTAACCATAAACACAGAACATAATCACATAAATTCTTAATCCTGAATAATTCACCAATATCCTTTACAGAATTTTGAAATCCTTAAAATTCAATCCCAATAACATTAAACGCATACACTTATTTTCTGTCTAAATCAATCATTTAAGATTTTACTAAATTGCCCAAATTTTCGGGTTGTCACAGACTCAATACCACAAAGAGGGAAAGATGAGAGAAAGGGAGAGGGAAAACCAAGGTAGAAAATTCCAGGGGCAGTATGCCAAACTTAAAGAATTTTTTTAACTCCAGGAATACTGGAGTGGGACAAGGGGATCCTAAGCGTAGGATTGGAGCGTGTAAGACATGTGGAAAGACTCATCTTGGAGTCTGTCTGAAAGGGAGTATAAGTACCTTTAAACATTAAGATAGAGGAGGAGGAAATAACATTCGATAATTATATTCGTGAAAATTGTTTTATGAATGATAAAGGTAAGTAAGTATGGGTAGATAAGTATTGTTAATGTTGAGAGAATTGAAAAAATTCTCGTTATGAAGGGGTTGATTAACCTTATAGCTATAATAAATAGTTATAAGAAAAGTGTGAATCTTTAGTTTTTTAGAAAATCCAAGGTAGTAAATTATGGTAATAAATCACCGGGACATTATTGTTGTCTAACCATGATGCAAGTTAGGAGAATGTTAAGGAAGAAGATGAGCTGTTTGTATATAGACTATCGTAGGAGGAGTAAGTTAGCGGTTAAGAATTAATACACATGGCTCATGATCGATGATCTATTTGATCAGTTGAAAGGGGCAACGAATTTTTCTAAGATAGATTTGCGTATGGGGCATAGTCGGCTGAAAGTAAGAAAGAAGGAGGAGGTACCTATGATGACGTTCAGAACTCGTTATTGTTATGACAAGTTTCTGGTTATGTCATTTGGGTTGACTAATGTAATGAAGTTAGATTTTCTGTAAGAGGCACCGAGCAAGTCAGTGATAAATAGATAGGTTCTCATGTGAGGTGTTATGGTTGTAGGTACCACTAGCTTCACAGGATTTAAGAGAAAGGTTAAGTAAGACACCTGTATTATCCTTATCAGATGATACGGGGAATTTTGTAGTGTATCTCGATGTTTTGCGTAGATGTCATGATTACATGCTCATATAGCATGGCAAAGTCATTGTGTATGCATCACGCCACTTAAAGGATTATGAGGAGGTATATCCTACTTATGATCTAGAATTGGCAGTTGTAGTTTTTGAATTAAAAATATGAAGATAGTATTTATACAGGGATAAGTATGAGATATACACGGACTCTAAGAGTCTGAAATATATCTCAACATAAAAGAAATTGAATATAAGGTAGAGAAGGTGATTAGAATGGATAAAGGATTACGACTGTGATATGTTATATCATGCAAGGAAGTTAACCGTAGTAGCTGACGCGTGAAGTAAGGAAGGGTAGGGGAAAAGCTATCAATGTTAACGACTCAGAATGAGTTATTAACGGAGATGGCGAGAACAATGTTAGAAGTAAATTACGGAATGAAGCGGTAGAAAGGTTATTCACAATATAGACTCAATCCACAAAAATGGAACGAGTTAAGTAATTACAACTAGGTAACAAGGAGTACAAGAGGATGAAGAAGAGGATGCATGATAAATAGAAGATCAAGTATAATCTTGTTTTGAAGGAGGAATTTGAGTTCTAGATAATTATGAGTTAAAAGAAGAATTAATCAGAGAGAAGATAGCGTAACATGTTAATAAGGGTTTAACTTCCAACTCAGATTATTTATAGGAAGTGACGAGTCATGTGAATTAAGATAATACATTCGGTGAAGGTGAAATGAAAGAACCCCAATGTCGAAGAAGCATTGTGGGAACTCGAGATTAAAATGAAAAAAAATCCTCAATGGTGTACGTAGTATTAAAGAGATTCTAGTGACAGAATTCTAATAAGGGGGGGGGGGGAGAATGTAACGCCTGAGAAAAACGGATTTTTAGGAAAATTAAAATTTTATTTAATTATGAGGATTAAATGAATTTAAATGATTATTTATGGGAGCAAGCTAATTGAAGGTCGTTCTATGACCTAAACATATCAGAACGACGTAGTATTTTTGCTACGTGGTAGAATTAAAGTGTTTGAATTTCCAAGACGAAAATAAAAGCTTTTTGAGAAATGTTTTGAAAAACAAAATTCACGCATTTCTGCTTGGAAATTATTTTTGAACTTCCGAGAAATATGTAACGATAGAATATTAAGGTGAGATGGAATATCCAATAATATTTTAGTTATGGAAAACGTAATATTTCGCCTGTGGACTTAATTTGAGAATGTTAGGAAAATCAAGCGTTAATAAATTAATGTAATGATTCTATAATACATAGGTATTGTACGAGTTAGAGAATACGAGTATGATATGAGGTATTCTACGAGTATGTATGAATGATAGTATATCGTATATGATGAATAAGTATACGAGTTAGAATATGAGGATTATACGTAAGTTATACGTTATGAGGCTTGAAGCCAAATGTAATGGATTTCTAGGATTGCGTAGGAAATTATATTGTCCAATGAGAATTATTATAAGGCCCAAATATAGGAAATGGTTAAGTCCAAAGTAATTTAAGGAACAAGCCCAAATGTTTGTTTAATTACAAGACCAATGTATAAGTTAAGTTGGATTAATTAATTAAGCTAAAGCCCAAAGTAAGAACCAAGGGGTTAGGTTATGGGTTGGTTTAAAACCATGGTTTAAACCATGGGTTATCCAAAGTGATAAACAAGTAACTTAATGCTTAAGTGTTGTGATGGGGAAACAAATGATAGAGTTGTGATGAACAAGTTAACTTAATGGCTAAGATAAGTGGTGAGCAAGTGACTTGGTGGCTAAGTAGATGTGGTGGGCAAGTTAACTTAATTATGAAGTAATGAATAGTAACGAGGTGGATTATGGTGGTGGAGGTGGCTTATTGACCATTATGCCCTCACATAGGATTTCCTATAAATAGGAAGCTTGCTAGCTCATTTGTTCCTTGTTCAAAACACCAACAACTTATTGGTTAGAGAGAATAAGTGAGAATAAGCTAGAAAGTTAGAACTTTCATTATTCAAATAAGCAAGAAGAAGATTAAGGCTTAGAAAGTTATCATCAAAGGGTAAGCTATTTTAAACTATGATTCTCTTTCTCTTCCATTGTTAGATAAGTGGGTGGTGGTAGAACATGTATGCTAAGAAGGGTTGGAATTATAAATTAAAGGGCTTAAGTCTTAATAAGCCGTATAAGTCACGAATAAACTATTCGTAATCATTTAAGCTATGAACTTACAATGAACGTATATGAACTTGTAACATGTTTACACAAATGAAGTTAGTATGTTAACAAGAAGCAAGAATAATGGTTAGAAGTTATAAACTATTCTAGGTCATGAGAAATGAAAATATAAGTAGTTTATACTTTTATAAGTTATAAATTCATAAAGAACAAGTAATGACTTATCATGATTATAAGTTAGTGAAATAAGTATGTTAAGATGTTAGTATGATGGAATGAATCCATGTGAAACAATGAACAAATCTTACGTAATGAAGTTTTGCCGGAATTCATACGATTGGACGATAATCATGGAATTCGTGAAATTCTCAGAATCGAAGTTGAATTTTGATATTGAGCTTGGAAACATAGGTTTTCAATGGAGACAAGTCCTATTTTGCATTATAGAGTTGCGGACTCAAAAATGGCCGGATTCCGACTTAGAACAAAGATACGAACGTTTATCGTTTTCGTTGCAAATAGACTAATGGGTGAAATTTTAGTAAACAAAGTCGAATAGATAAAATTCTTGAATGAACACATAGAGTATGTAATTTGTAAACTGTAGGCTCTTGAACGAGCCAATTCGGACTTATAACGAAGAAGTTATTAGTCTAGGAATCTCACAAGTATGAAAATCTATCAAAAATTTATGTGGCTTAGAGTCCGCGCCGCCGCGCGACTCCAAGCCAAAAAGTCCGGTGCTGCAGCGCCAAAGTGGCCATAGTCCCTTGCAAACTCGCGTCGCAGTGTGACAAGTAGAAAAGGGACTCACGTCGCAACGCCAAGTCCTGTTTTTGGGCACTAATGTGTGACGCCGTAGCGCGGCACCAAGAGTAATAGACGGCGCTGCAGCGCCAACCTTATAACTTAGACAATAAGGAATTTTTATAGGTTGAACATGAATGGTAATTGATGAACACTTAATCAAGGATCTTAATGAAACATTGTTAAGATATAATTAAACCTTAAGTAATACACTAAAGGTGGAAGATAAGTCGAATGTGAACATGAATGGTATGCAATAAATGTACTTAACTTATGACGATCAAGTTTTGAATAATAACGTAAGAACATTAATAAGCCGTGAGGAAGGATGTTTAACTCAAACCAAGTTGTATTAATGAAATAATTTCAATTAAGTTATATAAGAGAAAGAAGTTGGTAAGAATGATATAGAAGGACGACAGTATGCCGGAACCAATAATAAAAAATCTAATACATGATTAGATTGAGAAAAAGGATAAGATTGTTTAGAAACTAAGTATGTTCATTCATGACCTAATATGGTATGTTATGTGATTATATGTTTTAGAGACGGTAAAGACTCAAAAGGAAAAGTAATTATACTGTAGCAGACACTGAAGACAACTTTTTCTAAATGCTTGTCTAACCTTCGTGTTAGCCAGGTTTTCAAATGATTCAAGTTATAAGATGCATGTATGGTTTTAAAGAAAGATTCGATACCAGTTTAATCCGACTAGACTAATCTTGATAGAGTGATTGATTTATTTACAAGTCTTTCAATATAGAATTGCTAACGCTATCCAACGCTAATTGTTTGGTACGGATACAAGGTAAGCCTGAATATAAATAAACAAAAATATTTTTCATCGAGTATTCGATGGGCACGTGAGGTTGCCATAACTTAAACTTACACACGTTTAATGGATGTAGTGTTGATCAACATAGAGTACTATAGGCTGATCACCTAGAAGTGCTCGTAAGATATGCTGAACTTACGGACTTCGTGCCGGGTTATCCTTTTCAAAGAAATTATGAAACACTCTTGGTCTTGGACCAAAATTTGTGTTTTACTGAATATTATAATGATAAAACATTTTGAAGGAAAATGAATGCTATTTTAAGTTATTGATAGTACTTCGTAACGATTATCCAGTTACTGAAGATATATGATTCTTATGTTTCAAGCATGCTTTTAAAATGAAATTATTGTATTTGATGGGCTTGTTATGCTCACTCCTGCTTGAACCATATGAATGCAGCTTAGACCGAATGGACCGAAGGATTCGACAAGGATAAATTGAAGGCTAAAGCGAACTTATAGTTTACCTATGTAATAGTATAGGTTTGTAATGATAATATTTGATATTATGACAAGAACAAATGTAATGGTTATAAAGAAGCTGGGGAATGGTAGCATTATTTTGGAATATATATATATATAAGACATATTTGTTCTTTTGAGGCATTTCAATTGAATGTTTATGTGAACTGTACCGCCGTAGAGCACCATATGTCGGGTTGGAAGAAACCCGGATTTGGGGGCCTCACACCAAACCTGTGACACCCCAGAATCTGAGTTACCTGACCCCCAAGTTTGGTGCTCACGATACACAATATAAATAACATTTAACTACCCATTTAATTTATAAATAAGAACATACACTTCATTAACTGATATAGTTAATACATTACCCAAGCTTCTCTAACCTTAACATTACAAACATACCCTTTAGTTATACAAAAAGGGTTCACAGATACAACATAATAATAATAATATTCATAAAACTATGCTATCATTATGCCTTTGCCTTTGTTCTTCACACCACCTCCTGCCACTTCGTCCCTAGCTGAAAAGTTTTATTTAGCAAGGGTGAGCAACAAATTTGCCATGCAAGTTAAGATATACTATGAATGTATAAGTATCAGAATAATAGACTATTTATTTTGATAGAATGACACTAAAGTTCGGTAAAATTTGAAATAGCTGAACAAATCTCTAATTACTAACAAGTCTTCTCACAATCTATGCAACACAATAATTTGATAACGAAAGAGTACACCGCTTCGAAAGTTTCTACGATATTTTATTGAATAATCAAGAATCAATTCTACGCAATAAAAAAGTGGAATGTTTTCCAGATTTATTGTAAGACCCCAAATTTTAGGAAATGAAAGTATTCAATTTTTTATAATTATTATTTTATTTCGTAAATGGTTAAATTTATAAAATGTTAAAGTTAAGGGTGATATGTGAAATTTTTAAAAAGTAAGCAAGTTGTTATAAAATATTTGTTTCGTCATGGAATATTCTTTTTGTCGGGGAATATTCGTACGACGGCACAATCATTGGTGGACCCCACAGTGGAAGTATTGTCGTAGTTAGAAAATGACATATTTATCTTTTTATAAAAATAACGAAGAAAGTGTTACCGTTAAAACTGTTGAACTACCCGGTAATAAAAGTACAATAATACGCGTGGTTGCATAGTAGCACACGGTATTGATTATTGATGTTTAGGTAAGAAGTCACTTAATTATACTCAATTATTGCTACAATAATTGCTGCATCATATCTCTCATATTATTGATTCAGTTATTATCACAATATCATCTGTCTAATATGTTATATTATTTAATCAATAATTGAGACGAGAAAGTTATTCATATTATTATTTGCAATATTGACAATATCTAGAAGTTCTGTCAAGGAGAGGTTTGGTCACCTAATTGTGCGCCAATAAGGAGAAATCCTTATCAGAAATCCCCCTCTTTTTTCTAGAAACGACCTGGTTGTTAAATATTGTGAGATATAATATTAATGATGAATAAGTTCGTGTTGATTAAAGATGAAATTGATATTTCCATTGTGTGGGAATTATTAGTGTTAGTGAAAATCGACATTTATTTCGATAATAATTGATGTCTGGAGGTTATATTGACCAATCGGGTAATTAATCAGATAAATGAGCAATTTAATGCTATTAATTCACATGGTTATAACTATGTGTTCACATGTGTGTACTATTGATTCACATGATTTACTATTAGGGGAGTTGGTGCAAGTTTGATAATACTTGCATGACTAAATTAAAAATGGAGGTATAGATGAAGGTACTATACTGTAATTTTTTTTTCTCATGATTAGAACTATTGAGTCACATGATTTACTATTGATTCACATGATTTACTATTAGGCGTGGTGGTGCAAGTTTGATAATACTTGCAGTACTAAATTAAAAATGAAAAAAAGATGAAGGTATTATACTGTAATATTTTGAGCCCCAAAACGTACAATTATTGAAACTATATTTTCCTATAAATAGAAGCTCATTTTTCCTTCATTTCTCAACAATTCACTAAAGCTATAGAGCAATTATTATAGAGAGAAAGTATAGAGAGAAAGAAGAAGAGAAGTCTGCTGCCTCACTATTCCAGTATCCAATTTCTTCTAAGGTAAGGGGTATTATTTCTTTTGTATTCATGAAGAGAGTTATTTTCTTTCAATACTCGTAAGGGTTGTTATTCCATTCTTTATTATGTTGGAATAACTTGTCTATATGAAGTACCGCATACATGGTGAAATTCTTCTGTTATTCAATTCATTATTATTCTGTTAGGAATAACCTGTCTGTGTGGTCTATCGTATACCTGATGAATTCTGTTGTTATTCCATTCTTTATTATTCTGTTGGAATATCCTGTCTGTGCGGATTACGCGTGACCTGGTTCATTTCTTTATTATTCTATTGGAATAACCTGTCTGTGCGAATTATGCACGCCTGGTAAATTCTTCTATTATTTCATTCTTTATTATTCTGTTGGAATAACGTGTCTGTGTGGATTACCGCATGCATGGTGAATGATCCTTCATATTCATTCCTTAATAAATTGTGGAAATGATCTGTCTACGTGGATTACCGCATGGCGGGCGAAAATCCATTTGCAGTTTCATATATTTTATTACACCTAGTTGGTTAAAGTTTTGGCTTCTATACTCCATGAAATTAGTAGAATATCCTGGATATTTGCGCTTCGTCTAGTATCTTTTAATGAAATATTATTCTGAGCTTTGTTGGTAATTATTGATATTTTCATGACGAAATACTATTCATGAGTTACTATTTATGGGTTAGTATTCACCTGGTTATTATTCACTCAAATATTATTCACTCGGGTATTCGGGGCACTTTTTATGCCAGAGTACTATTCATGAGTTACTATTCACCCAATTACTATTCACCTGAATATTATTTACTCGGGTATTTTGGGTACTTTTCATGCTGGGTTACTATTCACGAAGTACTATTCCTGAAGTATTATTCACAAGGTACTATTCACGGGGTACCATTTACCCGAAAAATATATTTTTGTTCTGTCCAAATTATTTTTGGTACATGAATATTATTCTTGAATTTTACTCCACAAAGCAGTATCATGTTGAAAATTTGGACGTTATTGATTTCTGGATAAATTAAATTATAAATCTTTAAAATTTATCCTTGAACTTGATTTATTGAATTATTATTTCATTGTCATCATTCACAAGTACCAACGAATTAATTTGCAGCACATCCAACTTCTCAAGTACCAACGATTTCAATCTGTTCTTAAAACATTGTGCTTTAAGCTCCTCAGTGTCCACTCGATATGGAACAAATTTAACTAATTCGTTGAACTTGACAAAATATTATGTCACTGTCATATTCTTCTGCTTCAGATTCACAACTTGTTCTTCCATATTTCCCTTTAGACCTCCCTTCCTTGGTGGCATTATCTGATAAAAATCTTACATTAATTCTCTTTCTCTATACAAATTCTTATTAATAACACAATAAGAATAAAAAAAAATTCTCATATAATCGCATATTTATTCAAATAGCACACAGTACATTTAGTACTTAACATATACAACTATCGCTTTTTAATAAATATCAGGATTTACAACACAACGTTAAACAAAAGTTGTAATTCTTTGAATTTAAACAAAAAGTCGTAATTCTCCATTCATACATAACTATTCCCAGTTCATCAAACTTACCACACCTAGGGATTCTGGAACTTGCCACAATTATATTAGTTTATGAACTTATCCTAGTCAGACCTTTGGCGTCCATTCGATGAGGGGTTCAAAAAATTTCATATAATTATGAGTTATGAACTTACCACAAGTATGAGTTTCAAGAACTCACAATTTAATTTAAATCTTATATTCATATAGAAAATAAAGATTTCATTCATACAAACATATATATTTACGTATGTTCACACATCGTTCTCGATACTACAACCGTTAATAATCACACACTATCAAAAGATACTATCGCTTAAACTTTAAGCTATCTATCGTCCACTCCCTTCACTAGTCTTCTTCTTTCTGGGACACTTTTTGCATCCGTGACCCGGTCTCCCACATGAAAAATACTTTCTCATATTCGGCTTAGGACAATGTAGGGAAATGTGTCCTTCCTGCTAAAAATTGAGGCACACGTTCTCCCACATCATGCATTCTCCCACATGAGTCTTTCCACACTGGCTGTAGACTTGATTCTTCTTCGAGTTTGAATTTTTAGAATCATCGATGTCGTTGTCCCTCATTCTATTATTCTTGTCTTTCAGCTGCTTGATTGTTCCTTCAGACGATCCACCACCTTTAGTCTTCATCTTTTCCACTTGTGCCTTCAGCTCGTTCCGTTCTTCGATCATTTCAAGTAATGCTCGCTCCGTCTTCCCCAACTCCTCCAAGAGAAACACTTTACTTAGGAGTTCTTGGACTTTTACAGATTCTTTATCTTTCTCTCTAACTTTGGTCTTATTCCCTTTCTCCACCTTAGCTTCTTCGGACTCTGCCTCCTCATCACCACTCAGATACATCTCGGGATAATTGTCATGATCGCTCCCTAGATTTACCATAGGTTCATCTTCTCTCACCTTTTTAACTAATTCATTTTGCGCTGGCACCTCGGCTATTGGCCCTGGTGCAATAGCCGCTAGCATCTCTGCACTCATTTCATCTTCTCCAAACATTCTACAATCAGTCTAAATGAATTGATTAATACTTCTCTAGTACGAACTTCTCACACTATGTGTCCATATATCTAACTATCTGTATATTTCGACAATCCCTCACTTAGTACTCTAAATAAGTTTTCTCTATCTCGCGCATGGTTATAATCCTAGGGTTTCCCCCCATCCCACGTAAGGTTTATAACTTATAGCTTTGATACCAACCTGTGACACACCCAAATCCGGGTTACTTGATCCTCGAGTTTGTTGCTCACGATCCACAATATTAATAACATTTAACTACCCATTTAATTTATAAATAAGAACATACAGTTCATTAATTGATATAGTTAATACATTACCCCAGGTTCTCTAACCTTAATAGTACAAACATACCCTTTAGTTATACAAAAAAGGGTTCACAAAATACAACATAATAATAATATTCATAAAACTATGCTATCACTATGCCTTTGACTTTGTTCTTCATAGCACCTCCTGCCACTTCATCCCTAGCTGCAAAGTTTTATTTAGCAAGGGTGAGCAACAAATTTGCCACGCAAGTTAAGATATACAATGAATGTATAAGTATCAGAATAATAGACTAACTATTTTGATAGAATGACACCAAAGTTCGGGGAACTTTGAAATAGGTGAACAAATATCTAATTACAAACAAGTCTTCTCACAATCTATGCAACACGATAATTTGATAACGAAAGAGTACAACGCTTTCAAAGTTTCTATGATATTTTATTGAATAATCAAGAATCAATTCTACGCAATAACAAAGTGGAATGCTTTCCAAATTTATGCTGAGCGATCCATTGGATCTAGAACTTCTCTTCTCGGGTATCTATCAATGATTTACTTTGATATATACGCAGGTGTATCAGATAACCATAAAGATTAAATCATACTCCTTTGCAAGTATAACAAGTGATCAGCTTTATTATACCCTATATTATGCATAATACTTAAAAGTGCGCAATGGCCGAATATACGACCTAAAATATTCCCTTTATATAAAAGGTTGCTCTTCTCAGTCTATGAATCATAATTTGATTTAACAACGAAATGCAATGATTTCAATATCTAATCACTTCTCTTTTCTTCTCAAACCTATCAAGTTTTTCTGTTTCGATCTAGCCGAAACAATTGGCATTGATCTATCAATAATAATTGAATTATCTTCTATTCTCTTCTCAAACCTATCAAGTTATAACAAATGTTCGTCTAGCCAAAAAAAATTAGCTAAGACATGTTTCAATACGGTTAAACAATAGACAGAATTTAACTGTACTATTTGAAATCAATATTAGCTTCTACAGATATGAATATCCAACAACAGTAATTCTACGAATATATATATATTCCGAATCAGTAATTCAATTTGAATTATTAAACATGCACTAACTGCGAATAATCAACAATAAATTCTTGGATGTGGTATAATTAACAATAATTAACCACTATAATAATTGAATAAACATAACTCAAGGTTGAGTTAGGAAACTTGCCTTCCGCGTTGATTACTGCTACATAATATACTTATCTGCGTTTGAAAGACCTATAATCACAATATTAGTCTTACAATTAGCACAATAATTCACAACACACAATACTGTAATTTACAGTCCATACTTCTCCTAGACACATTACCACGTAGCCACATTAGTGTTTATAACCTATATAAACACTTAACAAACTTTGACAAATCATACAAAATCTAGGTTGAGATAGGGTTTATACCTTTATGTTCTAGATTTTGATCTTTGATCTCCAATATGTTCTTGGGTGATCTAAGAGGTGTTTATGTGACTGAAACACTTGTAATTTTTGAAGGTTGGGAAAAAGAGATAGTTGTTGAAAGCTAGAGTGAAAAATGAGCAACTTTTGTGACTTTTCTCTCTCTTTATTTCTTAAATATTTGATTCAATGAATCCATCAAGCTAGGTGGTGATTTGGATCTGGTTTGGCTGATAATATAAGTCACAATGGTCAAATTAGTTGGTGAACTACTAAAGGCATTGGCCATTTTTACAAGTTACTTATTTAAAAATCCAAAAAGGGCATTTTTGTAATTTGCATTATATTTTTAATGGTTTTCTTATCTTTTTTCCAACCCTTAGGATTCAACCCTAAGGTTTTAACACTTAGGTTTTAAAACACTAACTTTTTAGTATTTTTTAAATCAGGGTTTTAAAATAGAAAATTAAGATTTCAAATATATAATTAGGGTTTTAAATAGAAATTAATATTTCTAAAGTATAATTAGGGTTTTCTAATTATATTCACGTTTAATAAACACATTAAGCTTACTAATTAGGATTAGTGTTTCCTAATTAGGGTTTAGGATTCCCAGATTAAAAAAAAGGGTTTTCCAGCATACGATTAAGGTTTCTAACTGTGCGTTAGAGTTTCTAATCCTAAGATTAGAGTTTCTAATCTCTTATTAGGTTTTACTAATATTACACCCTACCCGATCAATCATTGATCAATAATTCCATACAGTACAAACACGTACTCAATAATATAATTATTTTAATTATATTTTCTATTGAATCCCTATCTGTAACTATGGTTAGGGTTTATAAATTTGTTAAGCACAACTCTACTCTTATTTCTCAGTCAATACACAAATTAACTAAGTCTCACAACTATATCACATATACACAACACAATAATAATTATTATTAATATTAATTAAAAAAAATATATTCGTAAAATTTAGATTATTCGAAATTCCGGGTTATCACATTCACCCCCCATTTAAAAGGATTCCGTCCTCAGAATCACCGCTTTCTTATTCTCTATAATATTTTAAAGTTGTATCATCAATTCATTTTATTAACACAATTCTCATTTGTGTGTCATATTCTAACCTATGACTTGAATATATAAAAGAAAACAATTCACAGTAATATCTAACTCGTATTTCTCGCATAATTTAATTTTTTTAACCGAACTCGTTACATGTCACCTCTTCATGGGCAACTGCTGCATATGGAACTATCATGCTAAAAGTGAATGATGTTGGTCTCCCCTACTAAGCTTATTCTTTGATCCATAGTGTTCCCATTCTGGTTCCCTTATTCACCTTCTTCTTTGGGCAATCACGCACTAGATGATCAATTGATCAACACGCAAAACAATCTCGTGTCTTCTTTAGAATGTGACACTAAGGAAACATGTGTCCCTCATGGCCACAGTTGTAACAGACTCCTTTTTTCTTCAAACAAACTCCTTGATGATGATTCGCGCAAACTACACACGGCGCACATTTCTTCCTAATCTCTACTGGATTATTTCCTAAATTAATATCACCATCCCTCTTACGTTTATCAAGATCACTACCTCCACTACCACCTATCATATTATTTCCTTCAGCCTCCTTTCTTTGTTCTTGACTATTCTTTAATACAACTTCAATTTCTCCCTCAGCGATAATGGCTTTTTCTAATAATGTTGAAAATGAATTAATTTGCAGCACATCCAACTTCTCGAATACCAACTATTTCAATCAGTTCTTAAAACATTGTGCTTTAAGCTCCTCAGTGTCCACTCGATGTGGAACAAATTTAGCTAATTCGTTGAACTTGACAAAATATTCTGTCATTGTCATATTCTTCTGCTTCAGATTCACAAATTGTTCTTCCATATATCCTTTTAGACCTCCCTACCTTGGCGGGATTATCTGATAAAAATCTTACAATAAATCTCCTTCTATATTCAAATTCGTATTAATAATACAATAAGAATAAAAAAAAATTCTAATATAATCGCATATTTATTCAAATAGCACATAGTACATTTAGTAGTTAACATATACAACTATCCCTTTTTAATAAATATCAGGATTTACAGCATAACGTTAAACAAAAGTTGTAATTCTTCAAATTTAAACAAAAAATCGTAATTCTCAATTCACACATAATTATTCCCAGTTTATCAAACTTACCACACCTAGGGATTTAGGAACTTGCCACAATTATATGAGTTTATGAACTTATCCTAGTCAGACCTTTGGCATCCATTCGCTGAGGGGTTCAAAATTTTTTAATTAATTATGAGTCATGAACTTACCACAAGTATTTGTTTTAAGAACTCACAAGTTAATCTAAATCTTATATTCATATAGATAATAAAGATTTCATTCATACAAACATATATATTTACATATGTTCACACATCGTTCTCGATACTACAACCGTTAATATCACACATTATCAAAAGATACTATCGCTTAAACTTTAAGCTATCTACCGTCCACTGCTTTCACTAGTCTTCTTCTTACCAGGACACTTGTTGCATCCGTGACCCGGTCTCCCACATGAAAAACACTTTTTCATATTCGACTTAGGACAATGTAGGGAAATGTGTCCTTCCTACTTAAAATTGAAACACACGTTCTCCCACATTATGCATTCTCCCACGTGAGTCTTTCCAAACTTGCTGCAGACTTGCTTCTTCTTCGAGTTTGAATTTTTAGAATCATCGCTGTCGTAGTCCCTCTTAATATTATTCTTATCTTTCTGCTGCTTGATTATTCCTTCAGATGATCCACCACCTTTAGTCTCCATCCTTTCCATTTACGCCTTCAGCTCATTTCGTTCTTCGGTCATTTCATGTAATGCTCGCTCCGCCTTCCACAACTCCTCTAAGAGAAACACTTTACTTAGGAGTTCTTGGACTTCTGCAGATTCTTGATCTTTCTAACCAACTTTGGTCTTATTCCCTTTCTCCACCTTAGCTTCTTCGGACTCTGCCTCCTCATCACCACTAAGATACATCTTGGGATAATCGTCATGATCGCTCCGCATATTGACCATAGGTTCATCTTCTCTCACCTTTTCAACTGATTCGCTCTGCGCTGGCACCTCGGCTACTAGCACTGGTGCAACAGCTGCTAGCATCTCCACACTCATTTCATCTTCTCTAGACATCCTACAATCAGTCTAAATAACTTGATTAATACTTCTCCAGTATGAACTTCTCACACTATGTGTCCACATATCTCACTATCGATATATTTCGGCAATTCCTCACTTAGTACTCTAAATGAGTTTTCTCTATCTCACGCATAGTTATAATCCTAGAGTTTTCCACCCATCCCACTTAAGGTTTATAACCTACATCTTTGATAATACCAACCTGTGACACTGTAACAACCCGATATTTTCTATACAAATAACTTAGAAATGTTGCGTATAAATTTTTTATTTATTTATTTTAAATATAGGGAATATGTGCCAAGATAATGTGTGTATGTATTTGTGATATATTACATGAATGATTTTAAATAATTTTATTTTAGAATTATTGATCATTATAAATTATATTCTTATACTAATTTGTAAATGTTAAATCCTATTGTGCAAGACCTAGGTGGTTAGTTAACCTAACTTAATTATGAAACCATAATTACAAATTTTAGAAACTAATTTTATTTTATTTTATTTTAAAAACCCTAAATGAAAGCTTCGTAACCTAATCATACATTAGGTGAAACAATTAAATAACCTAAGGATTATGGTAATAAGGAAAGGTTAGTATTTAACTTAAATGGATAATCTTGTTATTTTATGTGACTAATAATTTTAAACCTATTTCTAGTAAACCTAATTAGGTTATGAGCTAAATTCACATGTATAAGTAATTAAATTTCATATGATTGGGAATGGAAACCCCAAATAAACAATTTGGGTAGCATATATTAAAATTGTTAGACTATGTTTATTACATGGCCCAAAATAATTAAAGGAGAAGCCCGAAAGAAATAAAATGCAAATAAATACTTAGCCCATTTGATTAAGGGTATTTTAGACCTTTGATTAATCAAATTTGTTCATTAAAATAAAAGCAAAATGGAGGAGATAATGGAGCATAAGCGACCGGCCACATTAGGCCATTTAAGGAAACAAAATTAAACTAATCGAGTTCCATAAGTAGAAGTCTTACACTAAATCTTGTATAACTCAAGTTTTACAACTTGAATTTGTGATATGTCGAAGGGGGGTGCTAGATACATGAGTTATCTAGTAAACACAAGTGGTAGAACACCAATCTAGAAAGCATTGAAGCCATAGAGAATGTTTTTCCCAAAACAGTTCATATAGTGTATTCAGGTTGTGAAACCCTAAAATAGCTATTGTTTCCGTTTTTCTTGAGGCTGTTTCGATCAGTTGCAAGTCTTTTAAAAATCTGGGAAAAATCACAGAGGTACGTTAAGAAGTTATCTATGTGTAGGAAAACGAACGGGCGCGTTTCGATTTATAGGTTGTGCGTAATGGCTATTTTCGTAATAGGACTCCAAAATATTAACACTCGAATTTCTCACTGTGTATACACTGGAAAATTTCGAAAGTTTTACAGTAGGTTCATATATGTTATTAGAGTATACCCTAAAAATTTCAGATTTCTCTAGGTAAAACTCAATTTATGAAAAATGAAGCAAGAGCCGAGTGTTTTGGGCAGTTTAAAATTAGTAAATCATTTTCTAAAATTCCAAAAAACTTTGGGGATCATTGTTTGGTCATATACTGTCTAAAACGAGAAAAGAAGAATTTTTGGAATCAGTTTGGGATTTTTCCTAAAAATGATGAAGTTATGAATAAAAGAAAATAAATAGTTAAGTGATGTCTTAAATAAGAAAATTGTGATTTTAATGCTTGAATACTCTTAATATAAAATATTATGACTATTTTAGGGCATTTTGGTAATTTATAATAAGAAATATTATTTATGACCTTTTATGGATATTAAATAAGTGGTTTTGTAAAGGGTGAACAATTAGAATAAATTGTTAATTGATCAAATAAATTATTAAAATGTTATTATGATAGTAATAATATTAGAATATGATATTGTTAAGTAAATAAAAAAATTAAGATTAAAGCTTCATTAAATTATTATTAATTTATTAATCTTAGATCAAAATATTATTAAAAGATTAATAATATTAAATTAAAGTATTATTGGATGATTAAAATATTATTAATTAAATAATAATATTCGAGATTAAATAAAATGTTATTAAAAATGTAATAACATTAGTAAAGGAATAAAATATTATTAAATGACTAATAATATTAGTAAATGAATAAAATATTAATACTACTGGTAAATGAATAAAAGTATTATAAGTAAGATATTATTAAGGTAATAATATTAATGCATGATTAAAATACTATTAAGAGGATTAATAATATTAGTAAAGTATTAAAATATTATTAAGATGTTAAGAATATTAGTAAGCGAATAAAAGTATTATTAGTGAACTAATAATATTAAGAGGTGAATTAAATATTATCAAGATTAATAATATCACTACAAAAAAATGGGGCTTAAAATGTATTGTTGCAGAATAATTAAAATGTATTGTTGAAGAATAATTAAAATTTCGTTGCAACGAAATGAACTTTTTTTTGCAACGACTATGCATTTTCGTTGCAATTGACACAATTTTGCAACGACATTTTTCGTTGCAGTAATTATGAAAATTATTGCCTAAGATTGCTTTCGTTGCGGAATATAACTTTTTAGCAACGATTTTCATTGTTGATTATATTATTATAGAAATTATAATAATAGTAATTATTATAATAATAAAAATAATAATTATAAGATTAGTAATAATTATAATAATAATAATAATTATTATTATTAATAGTAATAATAATAATAATAGTAATAGTAATAATAATAATAATAGTAAATATAATAATAATTATAATAACAGTAATAGTAATAGTAATAGTAATAGTAATAATCAAAAATATATAGCACATGAAGCATGAAAAAAATTTAATAATGACGTATAAGTAAAAAAAAAGTTAAAATTTAAGTTATTGTCAAACACTAAATAATAACAAAGCTTGAACCATATTCCAACGAAGCTTGCACCAACCACTGATGATGCAAACAGAATACAAATCAAGGTTAAAGAAGAATGGACAGATAATGAGAAGAAAGCTGTCCAACTTGACCAAAAGGCCAAGAACATCCTGTTCCAATCCTTAGAAGACGATCTGTTTGAAAATGTTGTCAACAACAAAACAGCTACAGAGGTTTGGGAAGCATTGTTGATCATGCACGAAGGAACTGAAGAAGTTAGAGAAAACAAACAATCTCTTCTGACACAGTAGTATGAGATGTTTACTCTTGTTCAAGTAGAGAACGTGACTGCCACCTATGAGAGATTCAACGTTTTACTCAACTCTCTACGAGCATATTGGAATATCTATCCTAACAAAGATATGATCATACAGTTTATGAGAGCCCTACCGAGCAAGTGGGATGCAAAAACCACTGCTATTAGAGAGTCAAAGAATCTTCACGAGATGACAGTCCAACAGCTATATAGAAATCTCATGACATACGAACTGGAGCTGACTCAACGAGCTGAAACCCTATCAGAAGGAAGGATAATGGTGTTACTCTCAAGGCAACTGAAAATACATCAAAGGTCAACACTGAGATTGACTCTGATTATGATGAAGACGATGATGAAAATCTTGCCATGCTGGTAAAAAGATTGAGAAGATTCATGCATCAAGGCAAAACCCGCAAGCCAAAGATGGTCAGCAACTACAGCAGTTAGGAGCAAATAAATGATCTATGCTACAACTGCAAGAAGCCTGACCACTTTATTGCCAATTGCAACAAACCTCTAAGTGAAGAACTAAAGAAGAAATAGCATCCAAAAAAGGAATACAATGGAAACAAAAGGTCTCAAAAGAGAGAAAAAGGCCTAGTAGTTGGAGGAACATGCAGTGATTCAGACAATGACTCCAATGCTGACTCCGGAGATGATGAATAACCATAAATGGCTAATCTGTGCTTAATGGCCAAACATGCAAAGGACAAACAAAACCTCATCATTCATAACGTAAGTCTCGATAAGGTAGTTGACTTCAACTCACCTGATGTAGACATAAATGATTTAAGAACTGCACTGTATGGCATAACCACTGACCTACATCAATACATGAAGTGGTTCAAAGTTTTGTCAAAGGATCATTCCCTACTTTAAGAGGAGAAGAAGAAAGTTCAAGAAGAGCTTGAAACAACCCTTCTAAGTACTAATCTTCTCTCCAAGCTTGAGGCTGAGAATGAAACCTTAAAACAGACAAACACACTCAATTCATAAAGAGAATCTAATCTAACCTCTAAAATTGAGGAACTAGAAAAGACTATCTCTACATGGAATAAATCCTCATCATCCATAGACTCCCTGCTCTCTAGTCAGAGGAGCACATTCGACAGAACAGGCTTAGGCTTTGGGGAATCCATTCCAGAGCCATGTGTGGAAAAGTCACAAGGAAACTAGCACTGGTAATGCCTCAAGTTTTAGTAGAAGTATTACCTTTGTGAAATCCTCATAGAAAGAAGAACAAGTTCAACCTTGTCCTACTGTCTTCATTCATACTCAAAGGAGTAAAGGATCTCATGCTGGTCTGGGATTCATAAAAGAGAAGAGTAACCTAACCTCTACTCACTAACCTCGAAGAATCGTAGAGTCAAGCAAGACTAACTCTACGAATCAACTTGGAAGGTACAGTAAAGGTAAGGCACAATCATCACTATTTATAAAATCCAAGGACACGTGGAAGAATGAGAATCAGTTTAACATAAGGATAACTAAAGAACCACACAAGTCCAAATGGAGGATGAATCATCATACACACAGAGGCAAGCATCATACTAGATGTTTTATATGTAATAAATTTGGTCACAAGACTGCCAAGTGTTATTATAATTCCATGCATGTAAGACCCAAGATTAAAAAGATTTGGGTCCCCAAAGACACTAACAAAGAAGTACCCATGCAAATATGGGTACCAAAATGAAGGCTCAATATTTTGACAGGAAAAGAGCTCCACAATCACCACATGGTATATGGACAGTGAATACTTAAGGCACATGACCGAGAATAAAGCCCTCTTATCTAACTACATAGAGAAGGAGGGTCCCTCAGTCATCTTTGGAGACAACGACTCAGGAAAGAATAGAGGATACGGCTCTGCTGGCAATGTTGTAGTATCTTTCAGCAAGGTAGCATATATGGAAGGTCTCCAACACAACCTTCTAAGCATTAGCCAACTCTGCGACAAGGGTTATCAAGTGACATTCCTCAACAACCAATGTCAAGTCAGAGATTTGAAGACATTTGCTGTAAAGCTAATCGGCACAATAGAAGGAAATGTCTACACAGTGGATCTTGGTCAACTAAGCTTAGATGAGACAATATGTTTTCTGGCAAAAGCATCTGAAGAAATGAGCTGGCTTTGGCATAGATGGTTGTCTCACTTAAACTTTAAGAGCATGTCCAAATTGGTATCAAAAGATCTCGTAGCAGGCCTACCTAAGTTCAACTTCGTAAAAGAAAGGCTATGCAATGCCTGTTAGCTTGGAAAGCAAACTAGAAGCTCATTCAAAAAGAAAAACTGCCAACTCTATCGATAAGCCCCTGCAGTTGGTTCACATGGATCTATTTGGGCCAATTCCAACAACTAATCTTGGAGGAAAAAGATACTCTCTAGTTATAGTCGACGACTACACCAGATTCACATGGGTATTCTTCCTAACTTCAAAGGATGAAACGAGCTCCTAGTTAATCAAGATGTTCAAACTGGTGATGAACGAGAAAGGAGAGAAAATTAAGACCATAAGTAGTGATTATGGCATAGAATTCGACTTCTCAGAAATGGACCAGTTCCGCACAGACAATGGGATCAGTCATAACTTCTCAGCTCCACGAACTTCTCAACAAAATGGAGTAGCTGAAAGAAAGAACAGAACCTTGATAGAAGCGGGAAGAACTCTACTTGCAGCAGCTCATCTGCTTGAATTCTTCTGGGAAGAAGCTGTCAACATTGCACGCTACACGTAGAATAGATCACTGATACACTCTACGATCAAGAAGACGCCCTACGAACTATGGAAATGTATAAAGCCAAGTGTCAGCTACTTTCATGTTTTATGTTGTGCGTGCTACATTCTCAATAATGGAAAGCAGTACCTGACAAAATTTCAGCCCAAGTAAGACGAAGGAATCTTTCTTGGATATGCCACAGACAGTAAGGCTTACAGAGTGTTGAACAAAAAGACACTGAGTGTTGAAGTCTCAATTCATATCATCTTCGATGAAAGAGACTCAGACAACACAGTGCTTCAAGACACTACTACCGATAGTGCAGACACTATGAATGAAATCGTCGAGCCCAACACTACGATCGTAGTACCAGATAGTGAAATTGTTGAGCAACAAAATGAGATCGTAGAAAGGTCTATACAAGACAATGAACCTCCACACCAAGAAGAAGAAATAGATATTGAAGACTTAAGACAAGAAGGCATCAGGATAGATGTCCCAATCGGTAACAGATGGGCCAAAGATCTCACTCAGGATCTAATCATTGGAGATCTGAGTACTAGAGTCAAAACAAGAGATTCTACACAAAATGAATGCTTTTATCTAAGCTTCCTCTAACAAACAGAACCAAAGAAGATAGAGGATGCTATGGAAGAATCCAGTTGGATGGAAGCCATGCAGGAAGAACTCAACCAATTTGAACGAAGTAAAGTATAGATATTGGTACCAAGACCAAAGAGTCATCCTGTCATTTGAACCAAGTGGGTCTTCAGAAACAAAATAGATGAAGATGGAGTTATAACTAGGAACAAAACAAGATTAGTGGCAAAGGGCTATTATCAAGAAGAAGGCATTGACTACGATGAGACATTTGCACCTATTGCCAGATTAGAAGCCATCAGAATCTTTCTTGTCTTTGCTGCTCAATGAAGTTCAAAGTCTTTCAGATGGATGTCAAAAGTGCATTCCTAAATGGAGAACTCCAAGAAGAAGTCTACGTAGAGCAACCTCCAGGTTTCATCAATCCACCTCTTTCCAATTATGTTTATAGATTAGACAAAGCCTTATATGGTCTTAAACAAGCACCTAGAGCATGGTATGAAACACTAACCAACATCTTAATTGAAAATAGGTTTACTAGAGGTAGAGTAGATACCACACTGTTTCTTAGAAAGCATAAAGACAAAGTCTTATTAGTTCAAATATATGTTGATGACATTATTTTTGGTTCTACTGACGAAAAACAATGCAAGAGATTCTCTAAGCTGATACAGAGTATGTTAGAAATGAGCATGATGGGTGAGCTGAATTTCTTCCTTGGACTTGAAGTAAAGCAGACTGATGAAGGAATTTTCATAAACCAAGCCAATTACATCAAAGACTTATTCAAGAAGTATGGCATGTAATCAGCCTCGCCCGTTAAAACACTAATTACTCCTGCAACCAAGCTTGACAAAGATGAAAAGGGTAAAAGTATTGATATAACTCAATATAGAGGTATGATAGGTTCTCTTTTACACCTAACTGCCAGTAGACCAGACATAATGTTTGCAACATGCATATGTGCTAGATTTCATGCTAACCCTAAAGAGTCACATTTATCTGCTGTAAAGAGGATCTTCAGGTATCTCAAGGGTACACCTTACTTGGGGATTTGGTACCCCAAGGAATCATCATTTAAACTAACAGGATACACAGATGTTGATTTTGCAGGATGCAAAATAGATAGAAAGAGTACCAGTGGTACCTGTCAATTGCTATGAAATAAACTTGTGTCCTGGTTTAGCAAAAATCAAAACTCAGTGTCTACTTCAACTGTAGAAGCTAAATACATTGCTGCTGGCAGCTGCTGTGCTCAGATCCTATGGATGAAAAATCAGCTAGCTGACTATGGGTTTGATTTCAAATCTATTCCCATTCACTGTGATAACACAAGTGCAATAGTAATAACTCATAATCCTTTTATGCACTCTAGGACTAAGCATATAGAGATAAGGTATCACTTCATTAGGGATCATGTACAAAATGGAACTATATCTTTATAATATATCCTTATTAAAAATCAACTTGCTGATGTTTTTACAAAACCTCTAGATGAATCCAGATTTCATAAGTTAATAAGTGAGCTAGGCATGCTAAATCTACAACCATAAAATACATGCTCTAGATTGTGCTAACCATAACAGATACAAAGGCTGAACTCAAAATCGTAGACATGATCAAGGGAAGTCCACGATCGTAGAGCTGAAGAGACAAAACCACCTCAACGATCGTAGCAAAGACTCAACCATCGTAGTGCAGACTCAATGATGATAAAAGCCCCATCAACAAAGCAAGAATACATCATGTGATGATATGCTTCAAAACATAGCTATCCCTCTGATAAGTGCCTCAGGAACAAACCTAACCCTTGACTCACTTCAAGAGGTTGGCCCTTCCTGAGTTACCTTAAAAGAATGCTATTGTGACGCCCCCAAAATAGGTGTACAACACCAATTCTGAATTGTCAAAATACATGGTACAGAAACAACTACAACTTTATTAATACAACATAAAAACTGTGAGTTTAAAAACAAATAAGCAGGTGATACATTATCCACACTCAAATAAGTCCTCCTTATAATTATTGATACATTATTTTACAAAAATGGTGAGGACTACTAAAACGACTTTCTACAACCTTCATTCCATACCCCGACTAATACTCGCTACATTCTCGCCTCCTGAGAAGAAAAATAGAACAAAAAGGAAAAGGGTGAGCTCAACTAGCCTAGTAAAGAATATTATGACTATGATAACATATAACAAATTATCGTTAGTCTTCAACAGGGAAAAATCTGATAAAATAAAATAGATAACAAGTTTTAGATCAATATTCGCAGCGGAAACAATAATTCATAGAAGAGTTACGTAGATAATGAAATCTACTATTATCTATGAATTTAAAAGTCCATCATCAATATTTTATCCCTGTAACATAAATCAATATATATCTGGAATCAAATATTCATCTTTGAACTTCAGGCCAAAGATATTCACCAGTTGGTCATGTTCATCTTAACACCTGTTCATCTTAGCACTACGGGCCAAATGTAAGACCCCGAATTTTATGAAATAAAAGTATTCAATTTTCTTATAATTACTATTCAGTAAATCGTTAAATTGATAAAAGTTTAAAGTTAAGGGTGATATATGTAAATTTTTTCAAAATACGCAAGTGGTTATAAAATATTCATTTTTGTCGGGGAATATTCGTTTGGCCGTGGAATATTCTTCCTGTCGGGGAATATTCATACGACGGCGCAGCCTTTTGTGGGCCCCATAACAGAAAGCGATTGGATGAAGAAAACAACAAAAGGGAGTTTTTATAAATAACAACGTAGTTGTTACCGTTAACACTGTTGGAATACCCGGTGATTAAAATACAGTAATACGCTTTGTTACACAGTAGCACACGGTATTGCACCAATTATTGATTCTTATGTAAGAAGGCACTACTCAATAATTGTTACAATAATTACAGTTCAATATTTTATCTTTGATTCAATAATTGCTGCGTTGATATTTTATATTATTGTTATTTTAATAATTGTCACTACATAGTATTTTCCATTATCAAATCAATAATTCATATTATTTGAATAATATTATTAGATAGCATTATTGGCAATGTCTAGAAGATTCTGTCTAAGGAGAGGTTTGGTCACCTAATTGCGCGCCAGTAAGGAGAAATTCTTATTGGAAAGCCCTCTCTTTCTTGGGAACTGCTTGGTTGTCAATATTGTAATTCTGTAATATTATTTGTGAATAATTAATTATTGATTTATATGATGAGAAAAATATTCATTTTATGTGGATATAGATGGAGAAAATTTTTAAAGTGATAATTGTTGAAAATCGATATTTTATCTTTTCTAATAAAATAATATTTTATTATATTATTATAATAATGATGATATTTTTACAATGAATATAGGATATATAAGTATATGAGGAGGAAGAGTATTTGTGCTGCATTAAATGATTAACACATGTTTTGTGTGTCGGTGGACCCCATTTCTTGACTGAAATTTGATTATAGCCTGTAAAATCGTCCGTATGTGAATTTCAGTCAATTTCTGTATGGAATTTGGAAAAACGTTCTTCTGCAAAGTTTTAGAGAATTGAATTTTCTATAAAAATTTGTGAGATTCGCATTTTCTGATAAAAGGGCTATTTATTATGAATTATTGAACTTCCGAAGTTCCGAAATAATTGATTTTTGGAAGTTTAAAATATTTTAATTATGAAAAACATTTTTTATATTGTTTGTGGGCCCCACTTGTGCTGAATGCGTGCTAAATTCAGATTCTTGTTGTACGTAAGAAATTTATATAAATATAATAATATTTTATTAAATTTTCTACTTTGGTGTTCTAAGCAATTTCCTATAAATAGGTGCTTAGGTTAGAATTGAAAATCACACCAGAAACTATAGTTTTCTCTCTATTTCTCTCTCTATATTATCGAGTGTATTCTTGTGAGTATTTTGATATCTTGAGTTTTGCTATACGGTGCAAGTTCGTTTAGCGTTATTCCAGTCAGAAGTACTGCTCTTTTGAGGTATGGGATTGTAAGGGATAGTAAGGGATTGTAAGGGATAATAAGGGATAGTACGGGATTTTAAGGGATTGTAAGGGATGTTATTTTATTTAAAAATGATATTATTTCTTCAATATCATTATGCCAAAATATTGATGGGAATTTTTATCAAATTTAGAACTTTTCATGTCGAGGTTACTATTCACGAGTTATTATTCACGATTTACTATTCAAGAGTTACTATTCACGACGGGTTACTATTCATGAGTTACTATTCATGAGTTACTATTCACGAGTTACTATTCACGAGTTACTATTCACAGGTACTATTCACTACAAAATTAGTTTCTTTTTCTAACCAAATTATAGTTGATTTATGAATATTACTCTTGAGATTAAAACTATGTATTGATTATATTAATTTTATTGTCATATATAACATTTTTATAACCCTGATGTTGAATTTCTCTTTGACTTGAGTGTAAAGATGGGTAACGTATTTGTATGATCGTGACTATGGGTTCTCTTTGGCTAGTAGTGCAAAGTTGAATTGTTGACTAGTGTGACGCCCCAAAAATTAGGTATACATCACCCATCTTGGGTCGCCAGATACATGGTACAGAACTCAAATACAACTTAATAATATAACTATCGTGTACAATACGACAAAACATAAACTGTGAGTTTGAATACAAATATTATCTACTAGAGATTATACAAACTCAAAAGGAGTCCTCATTACAATTATTATCACACTATTTCACAGAATAGTGAAGACTACTAATGCTATCCTCTGGACCATCACTCCGTTTCCCGACTCATCCCCGCTATATTCTAATTTCCTGAAGAGAACAGTGAAAGAAAGGGTGAGCTCAACTAGCCCAGTAAGAAATATTATGACTAAGATAATGCAGAATAAATTATCATTAGTCTCAAACAATGTTAAACTAATAAAATATAATTGACATCAAGTTTAACTGCAGCGGATCAAGCAATCCATTAAAAGAGTCAAGTAGAGAATATAATCTACTATCTTTTATGATTTAAAAAGTTATTCATCACTTTTATCGCTAAGACTCAGCTTAATAAATAATCCACATCATCCCTGCACTACGACGAAGGATATTCATTAGGGCCACGACCACAAATTCCATGCACTACGGGCCAAGGAAATTTATCTATTCATCAATGGTCATGATCATGCCAACAACTGTCCATCATTGCACTACGGGCTAATAAGGACTTTTACCACATCATTTGTAACATTACGGTCTTGATTACACCGAATAATCCATGGTCATAATTATACCAAGTCCATCCATGCTTTACAGGCCACAGATGACTTTCAAAAAATATAAACATGAGTATGATGACAATGATATAAAAATTCAATAATATAAGTTCAAGAATTAAGTTATCCAGGAACTAATAACGTCAAAATTGTCAACATGATACTGCTTTGTAAAGTAAAATTCAAGATTTCTCAGAAGAATATTTCCATGAAAAATACTAGATGAAGCGCAAATATCAAGGATATTCCCCTAATTTCATTGAGTATAGAAGTCAAAATTTTAACCAACTAAGAATAATAAGGAATGGAATAAAAATAGAAATCACCATGCATGCGGTACTTCGCATAGGCAAGTTATTCCAACAGAATAATAATAATGGAACCAGGTCAGGTGAAAATCACACCGACAGGATGTTCCAACAGAATAATAAAGATAGAATAATAAAAACGGAACCACGTCCGGCGTATAGCACAGACAGGATGTTCCAACGGAATAATAAAGACATAATAATAGAAACGGAACTAGGTCCAGCGTATAGCACAGACAGGATGTTCCAACCGAATAATAAAGACAGAATAATAGAAGAATGTTACCATGTATAAGGTATTCTGCGTATATAGGTTATTCCAATAGAATAATAAAGAAATGGAATAACAGAAGTTCTCTTCTCAAATACAAAAGAATAATATCCCTTACCGTAAAAGAACTGGATGTAAGAGTAGGGAAGTAGCACTATAATTTTCTATAGCTTTTCTATAATTTCTATCTCTGGAGTTTCAGTGAATTCGTAAGAAAATAACGAAGGAATGAGCTTCTATTTATAGAAAAATGGAATGCATAGTAACTAACTTATGAACGGTCCAGATCAATTTACTTTAATCTGATGGTCCATATTTAAAGCAAAACCTTTTAAATAAAATATAATATATTATATATAATATATCCATAATAATACTGCTTCTGTCCATTTTTTCAACTTATATATATATATATATAATAATCATAATAATACACATTCCATTTATTTTTTTCAACTTATATATATATATATATATATATATATATATATATATATATATATAATAATCATAATAATACACCTTCCATCCACCAACAATTATAATAATACTCCCACTCAAAACCTTATTCCCCCACCAAAACCCATTACCTTACACACACTCCTACACATACGTAAATACACACACAAGTTATTATTCTTCCAACATGTGGGCCTCCACCATTATAAAATAATTTTCTACCGATTATTTTAAAAAATGAGTAAAATAGGGATCCATAAAATAAGCATACTTCATAAAAATCACCTTAATAATTTTAACAACATTTATCACCTTTATTACAATTCACAATATTAATCGACCAGGTCGTTCCTAGGAAATGGGGGGCTTTCCAACAAGGATTTCTCCCTATTGTCGCGCAATTAGGTGACCAAACCTCTCCTTGACAGAACTTCTAGACATCGTTAATATTGAAAATAATAATATTAATAACTGTGTCGTCTCAATTATTGATTTTAACAATATATAAAATATCGACAAAAAATTAATCAAATAACGTGAGATATTATGCAATAATTACTATAGCAATAATTGAACAAAACTGAATGACTTCTCACGTAAGCATCAATAATCAATACCGTGTGCTACTATATCAATAGTATCAATGGTAAAACTTCCGCCGTTATATCAATAAAATATTTTTGTCATTTTCTCAATCCGATAATAATTCTGTTGTGGGGTCTACCAATGATTGCTCCGTTGTACGAATATTCCCTGCTAAAATGAATATTCTCCGACCAATCGAATATAATATAACAACTTGCATACTTTGCAAAATTTATAAATACTACCCACAACTATAACATTATATCAAAATTTATTCCATAATATTCAAAAATGATAATTATAGAAAATTTATTTTTATTCAAAAAGTTGGGGTTTTACAACCTCCCCTTCTTAAAAAAATTCGCCCTCGAAATTAGGGTACGTACCTGGTATATCGAAGAGGTAAGGATACCTTGACTTCATTTCAGATTCTAACTCTCGGGTCATTTTCTCAACATCGTGTTTTCTCTATAAAACTTTGACTTGAGGTATAACCTTGGAGCGTAGAATATGTTCCTTCTTATCCAAGATTTGAACATGAACCTCTTCATACGTTAAATCTTCTGCTATTTCGTCCGGTTCCAACTCAAAAATGTGGTTCAGGTCTTCCACATATTTACGTAACATTGATATGTGAAAAAGTTATAAACACGAGACATACTTGGCGGTAAAGCAAGTCTATAGGCTACAGTCCCTACTCGATCGAGGATTAAAATGGGCCAATGAATCAAGGATTGAGCTTTCATCTCTTTCCAAACCTCGTAACTCCTTTCCATGGAGCAACACGTAACAACACATGATCTCCTATATCGAATTCCACGTCCTTTCGATAAAGATCAGCATAACTCTTTTATCGATCTTGTGAGGTTTTTATACATTGTCGGATCATTTGAATCTTTTCTGTAGTCATACGTACCAACTCTGGTACCAACAACGTTACTTCACCCACCTCATCCCATCATATTGGAGAATGATACTTTCTTCCATACAACACCTCGAATGGAGCCATACCAATACTTGGTTGATAACTGTTGTTGTAGGAAAACTCCACCGATGGTAAGAACTTGTCCCAACTTCCCTTGAAACCAAGGACACAGAGTCTTAATAGATCTTCAAGAGTTTGAATAGTCCTCTCCACTGTCCGTCCGTCTGAGGATGATATGCCGAGCTAAATCGTAAATTTGTGTCAATAGCTTTTTGCAACTAACCCAAAATCGCGAAGTGAATCTTGGGTCTTGATCAGAAACTATAGATATTGGCATACCATGCAATCTTACTACCTCATTTATGTACATACGAGCAAGACGTTCAAGTGTATAAGTTTCTCGTATCGGTAAGAAATGAGCAGACTTGGTCAATCTATCAACAATGACCTAAATCGCATCTATGCCTTGAGAAACTTTGGGAAGACCAGTAACGAAATCCATGGTAATGTGCTCCCACTTCCATTCTAAAATTTCAAGTCGTTGTAATGGACCTTTTGGTACTTGATGCTCCGCCTTGACTTGTTGACACTTTAAACACCATGAGATAAACAGTGCTATCTCTCTCTTCATATTGCCCCACCAAAATGTATGTCGAAGATCATTATACATTTTGGTACTCCCAGGATGGATTGCAAACGGTGTGTTGTGTGCCTCCATCATGATTTTATACTTTAAATCAGGGTCGTTAGGAACACAAAGTCTGGATTTGACTTGAAGTATTCCTTCATCGATTCTTTCTTTCAACATCGCACCTTCTTGCACTTTCTTCCTCATACGAATCAGCTCTGGATCTGTAATTTGAGCAGCGTTAATTTTATCAATTAAAGTCAGTTCTACTCGTATATTTGCCATCATCACGTGGGTCCCTGGAGTCTTTATCTCTATCTCCATCCTTTGCAAGTCATACAAAATGGTCTTTGCATTGACAATATTGCACTCATACCCGCATATGATCTTCTACTCAATGCATCAGCTACCACATTCGCTTTTCCAGAATGGTATTGGATGGTATGATCATAATCTTTCAACAGTTCAATCCAACATCGTTGTCTCATGTTGAGTTCCTTTTGAGTGAAGAAATATTTGAGGCTTTTATGATCCGTAAAGATCTCCACTTTCTCCCCATACAAGTAATGCCTCCAAATTTTAAGTGTGAAGACAACAGCTGCTAACTCTAGGTCATGCGTAGGATAATTCCTCTCATATTCTCTGAGTTATCATGAGGCATAGGCTATGACTTTCCCATGTTACATGAGAACACATCCTAACCCTTTGCCCGAAGCATCACTGTAGATGACAAATCTCTCCAAACCAGATGGTATTGTCAGAATAGGTGCTGAAATGAGTCTCCTCTTGAGTTCTTGAAAACTCTTCTCACATTCTTTGCTCCAACCGAACTTTGTATTTTTCCGAGTCAACTGAATTAGTGGAGTAGCAATTCGAGAAAACCCTTCTACGAATCTCTGATAATAACCAGCTAAGCCGATAAAGCTACGTACTTCGGTCACTGATTTAGATTGCTCCCAGCTTTGAATAGCTTCAATCTTTGCTGGGTCAGCAGATATTCCATGACTTGATACCACGTGCCCAAGGAATGCTACTTCTTCAAGCCAGAACTCACATTTCTTCAACTTGGCATAAAGCTTGTATTCCCGAAGCTTTTGGAGTATTAGCCTCAAGTGTTCCTCATGATCTTCACGGCTTTTGGAATATATAAGGATGTCATCAATAAAGACGACCACAAAATGATCTAAATATTCCTTGAATAATCGGTTCATCATATCCATGAAGGTAGTAGGAGCATTAGTCAATCCAAAGGACATGACTAGGAATTCATTATGCCCGTACCGAGTTCTGAAAGCCGTCTTTGGAATATCATCGGTTCTAATCTTCAATTGGTGATATCCGGAACGAAGATCAATCTTTGAAAAGAATTTGGCTCCTTGCAACTGGTCAAACAGGTCATCAATACGTGGCAATGGGTACCTATTTTTGATGGTGACATGATTCAACTCCCGATAATCAATACAAAGTCGCATACTCCCATCTTTCTTCTTCACGAATAGAACAGGAGCACCTCAAGGAGAAGTACTAGGATGAATAAAGCCAATGTCTAACAATTCTTGCAGTTGAGACTTTAACTCCTGAAGTTCAATAGGAGCCATTCGATATGGGGATTTGGAAATGGATTTTGTATCGGGTTTAAGGTCGATACAAAATTCAATTTCACACTCTAGGTGTAGGCCAGGAAGTTCTTCAGAGAATACGTCAGGAAATTCATTAGCAATTGAAATATTATTCAAAATTGACGTATTTTTGTTTAGATCTGTGACATGAGCTAAGAAAGCTTGACATCCATTTTTCAATAAACGGATAGCTTTATGGCTTGAGTTGACAGTGATTGATTTTAATGGTTTGGTTTCTTGACTCGCATAATAGGTCGATTAGGAATATGAAAGCTAACAACCTTACCAAAACAATCAATTTTTGCATGATGAGTAGTTAACCAATGATTCCCTAGAATTACATCAAATGCAAGTATTTTTAATGCAATAAGATCGACAGGTAATGTGTGGGTACCAACTTGAACCAAACAAGACTTATAAACCGTGGATGTAATAAAGGTTTCTCCCAACGAAGTTTCCATAGATAAGTCAAAGTCTAATTTCTCCGGAGTCAAATTTAATCGTTGAGCGCAAGTAGGAGAAATGAAAGAATGGATAGAACCGGTATCAAATAAAGTGTAGACTTCACTAGAGTTTATGATAAGCTTACCCATGATGACCTCATTCGGGTTCCTTACTCTCTGGGAGGTCACAACAAATGCTCTGCCTTGTACTACCGGCTTTGACTTTTCTGGGACAGCCTTTGGTGCCTCCATCCTAGCTGAATTTGTCTTCGGTGAACGATAAAATCGGGCTAAGTGACCTTCTCTTCCACAATTATAACATGCTTTGGACGGCATCATGCAATTTGGACTGATGTGTCCCTCCCCTCCGCATTTGAAGCATATGATAGGTGGTCTTTCTCATTCCTTAACAACGGGTGCTGGTGCTGACGTCTTTCCATCATTGTTGAATCTCCTTTTCTTGAAATGTCCATTCTTATTTTTTTGGCCTTGATTACAACCGAAGTGGTTACCATTTCTGGCCTGTTGATTCCCTCCACGCTTGTTGTCACCACTTCGATGATTGCTCTCACTAGTGTTATCATTTTGCCATCTGCTGTCTTTTGGTTGCGTTGACTCGTTATCGCGCTCCACCAACTATGCCCTATTTACAACATCTGAATACAAATACAGTTTATGAGAAATAAGATGTTGACGTATTTCTGACTTCAAACCTCTTAAAAACATTCGCGCCATTCTCTCTTCATTATCCACCAAATAGGACGCAAACAGGGATAACTCCGTAAATTTTACCTCGTATTGCGACACAGTCATATTGTTTTGCTCCAATTTGATAAACTCCACCTCCTTCATGTGACGAATACTTTCGGGAAAGTATTTATTGTTGAACAACTCTTGGAACTTCTCCCAAGACATCATTAGCACGGTAGGTTGAGTACGTTTTACCGATTCCCACCAGTAATCTGCCTCTCCACGTAATATAAAGGTGGCAAAGGGAAACTTTTGCTCCTCGGAGCATCCTAAGACATCAAATATCTTGGTGATCTGCTTTATCCATGTTTCTGCCATAAGTGGTTTTGGCTCTCCCTTAAACTCCGGTGGTCCCAGCTCCTTGAACTGTTTAGCAGTGACCGCCCGAGAGTTTCCAGTGTTTCCACCTACACTTTGGACAGGAGCCTCTCTCGCTTGTTGTTGCATGAATTGCATAAAGACTCTGAACAATCCATCATTCAGCATTTGGTCAGTGTTGTTGTTTGCATGAGGATTGTCACCTTCCCGATGCACATTCTCCTGATTATTGATATATGGAGACTCAACGGTCTCTTGTGCTCCATTGCTATTCTCAACATTTTCGGATGTCATTTTCAGATACTGCCACAAAACATAGGTTAATTGAAATGTAACATAATATCTCTAAACTCTGACCAACTAATTTAAATACAAAATAAATTTAAGTAATTCATACTAGCGAAGGAATTCCCCGTCTCTCCCCTCCTAGTTCAAGTCTCACATCTTAGCCAGGGATCATATCCCTAAGCTTTGATACCAACTGTGATGCTCACGAAATTAGGTATACATCACCCATCTTGGGTCGCCAGATACATGGTACAGAATTCAAATACAACTTATTAATACAACTGTCGTGTACAATACGACAAAACATAAACTGTGAGTTTGAATACAAATATTATCTACTAGAGATTATACAAACTCAAAAGGAGTCCTCATTACAATTATTATCACATTATTTCACAGAATAGTGAGGACTACAAATGTTATCCTCTGGAACATCACTCCGTTCCCCGACTCGTCCCTGCTATATTCTCATTTCCTGAAGAGAACAATTAAAGAAAGGGTGAGCTCAACTAGCCCAGTAAGAAATATTATGACTAAGATAATGCAGAATAAATTATCATTAGTCTCCAACAATGTTAAACTGATAAAATATAATAGACATCAAGTTTAACTGCAGCTGATTAAGCAATACATTAAAAGAGTCAAGTAGAGAATATAATCTACTATCTTTTATGATTTAAAAAGTTATTCATCACTTTTATCGCTGAGACTCAGCTTAATAAATAATCCACATCATCCCTGCACTACGACGAAGGATATTCATTAGGGCCACGACCACAAATTCCATGCACTACGGGCCAAGGATATTTATCTATTCATCAATGGTCATGATCATGCCAACAACTGTCCATCAATGCACTACGGGCTAATAAGGACTTTTACCACATCATTTGTAACATTACGGTCTTGATTACACCGAATAATCCATGGTCATAATCATACCAAGTCCATCCATGCTTTACAGGCCACAGATGACTTTTAAAAAAATATAAACATGAGTATGATGACAATGATATAAAAATTCAATAATATAAGTTCAAGAATTAAGTTATCCAGGAACTAATAACGTCAAAATTGTCAACATGATACTGCTTTGTAAAGTAAAATTCAAGATTTCTCAGAAGAATATTTCCATGAAAAATACTGGATGAAGCGCAAATATCAAGGATATTCCACTAATTTCATGGAGTATGGAAGTCAAAATTTTAACCAACTAAGAATAATAAGGAATGAAATAACAACAGAAATCACCATGCATGCGGTACTTCGCATAGGCAGGTTATTCCAACAGAATAATAATAATGGAACCAGGTCAGGTGAAAATCACACCGAAATGATGTTCCAACAGAATAATAAAGACTGAATAATAAAAACGGAACCAGGTCTGGCGTATAGTACAGACAGGATGTTCCAACGGAATAATAAAGACATAATAATAGAAACGAAACCAGGTCCGGCGTATAGCACAGACAGGATGTTTCAACGGAATAATAAAGACAGAATAATAAAAGAATGTCACCACGTATAGGGTATTTCGCGTATACAGGTTATTCCAACAGAATAATAAAGAAATGGAATAACAGAAGTTCTCTTCTCAAATACAAAAGAATAATATCCCTTACCGTAAAAGAACTGGATGTAAGAGTAGGGAAGTAGCAGTATACTTTTCTATAGCTTTTCAATAATTTCTCTCTCTGGAGTTTCAGTGAATTCATAAGAAAATAATGAAGGAATGACTTGTTGTTGAATATCTTTGGCCTGTAGTGCAAAGATGAATTGTTGATGAATATCTTTAGCCCATAGTGCAAATATGAATTTATCAGTATGATTATGAACAGGAACTGTGATTTGGTATAAAAATGATCTTTGATGTTTCAGGTAAAGACATGTGATGAAAATTATCTTCGTCCTGGATGCGAAGAGAAATTTAGAATCACAATTATGATTATGAGTTATTCATATGATTGTGGACCAGAACTGTTGATTGATGTTACAGGGATAAAACATTCTTAGTGGATTTTTAACATTGAGAAGATAATAGACTTTATGGTCTATTTGACTCTTCTAATGGATTACTCGTTCCGCTGCAACTATGGTTGAAAAGTTTTTATCATCTACCATATGTTCTAAATCTCTGATTTAGTACTGTTGAAGGCTGTTGATAATTTATTTATCTTTAGTCATGATATTCTTTACTAACCTAGTTGTGTTCACCCTTTTTCTTCACAATTCCTTTCAAGTAATAAGAGTGTAGCTGGGTCGAGCGGGGGTAACAAGATAATAGAACGGTGGTCATCATTTAGTAGTTATATTTGGTGAATCAACTAGGGTGAGGTGAAACCAACGTTGGAAGGGTGTTTTGCCACTATTATACAAGATGTCTAATGACATACAACCTCGTGTCATCATAAGACAGGATTGTGCTCATCCATTTGCTGAGTATATTTATGAGCACTACTTATATAATCTTGGTATTTTTTAGGAGTATAATACCCAATTAGAGACAGTGGAGATAATGACATGTCAAGAGAAGACTCACCATTGAGAAGAATATGATAGTAATCTTCTCATTTTTCTTTGGGATCTATTGGGTCAACCAAGGATAATTTGTGGGCATATGTTATCTATAATAACCTAGACGCATGGCCTCCCATGTATGAAGGTTTCCTTGAGCACTTCCCAAAGATTCTAATTTCTAAAATAGTTTTTGACTATACCTTTATATAAGGTGTCATTATGAGGTGTTGTTCATGGTTGGGACATGAGTCATAGTTGGTATATATTTGTATTTAAACTCACAGTTTTAGTATTGTTGTATTTTGCACTACAATTGTTGTAATAAAGTTGTAGTTGTTTTCTGTACCATGTATTTGGCGACTCAGAATGGGTTGGATGGAATTGACCTATTTTACGGTTGTCACACCAAAGATATTCAATTATATCATCATTTAGGACTGAGGATGATGAAAAATATTTTAAAGAAAACGAATCCAGTGAAACAAAAAAATAAATATTAAGGATTCGTATTTCAGCTATTCCATGTCCAAAAATACCTCATAAATAATCATTGTGGAGTAAAATTCAAGAATGATCGAAACATGGATACAATCAAAGCTAGTATCCATAATAGATATTTTGGAAAAAAAATAAAAATTTAATTTTTCTGTGAATAGTGTCGTATACGGGAATAGTAACCCTGACACTAAAAGACAAGAATTTCAAAAGAAAAATCTTACCAATACTCCAGCGTAAAGATATTGAAAGAAATAATATCATTTAAAAAATAATAATATCCCTTACCTCGTAAAGACAGTACTTCTAGTTGAAACACCGGATATAGGCTATGACTTGAACTTGCACTGTATAACAGTACTCAAAGTATTAAAATACTCACAAGAATACGTTAAATATATCGAGAGAGAAAGAGAGAGAGAAATTCAGTTTTTGGTGTGATTTTCAATTCTAACCTAATCACCCTATTTATAGGAAAATGCTTAGAACACCGAAGCAGAAAATTTAATAAATTAATAATATTTATTAACCAAATTCCTACGCCCACCTCTAGACATTTGAAATCAGCAACTAACATGTGCAAGTGGAGCCAACCAAATGAAAAAAAACGTTTTTCTTTTTAAAAAAATTTAAAACTTCAAAAATTAATTATTCTAGAACTTCGGAACTTCAATAATTTACAATAAATAGTTGTTTTGTCAGAAAAAATCAAACCTTATGTCTGTTTCATAGGAAATTCCATTATCTGCAACTTCGTAGAAGAAAGTTTTTCCAAATTCCAAACAAAAATTGACCTAAATCCACAAACGGACGATTTTACAGGCTATAATCAAACTTCAGTCAAGAAATGGGCCCACAGACATGTTTAACATGTTTTAAACCACTTTTATAACAAAAATACTCTTCCTCTTCATATACTCATATATTCCATATTCATTGTAAAAAATATCATCATTATTACATTATAACAATATAATAAAATATTATTTTATCAGAAAAGATAAAATATAAATTTTCAACAATTGTCACTTTAAAAAAAATTTCTCCATCTATATCCACATAAAATGAATATTTTTTTCATCATATACATCAATAATTAAATATTCACAAATAATAATACTGAATCACAATACTGATAACCGGGCAGTTTCCAAGAAAGAGGTGGCTTTCCAATAAGGATTTCTCATTACTGGCGCGCAATTAGGTGACCAAACCTCTCCTTAGACAGAACTTTCTAGACATTGCCAATAATGTTATCTAATAATATTATTCAGATAATATGAATTATTTGCTTCGATAATGGAAAATACTGTGTAGTGACAATTATTGAAACAACAGTAATATAAAATATTAACGCAATAATTATTGAATCAATAAAATAAAATACTGAATAATAATTATTGTAACAATTATTGAGTAGTGCCTTCTTACGTAAGAATCAATAATTGGTGCAATACCGTGTGCTACTGTGCGACAATGCGTATTACTGTGTTTTAACCACCGGGTATTCCAACAGTATTAACGGTAACAACTACGCCGTTATTTATAAATAACTTATAATTGTCGTTTTCTTCATCCAATCATTTTTTGTTATGGGGCCCACACAAGGCTGCACCGTCGTACGAATATTCCCCGACAGTAAGAATATTCAACGACCAAATGAATATTCTCCGATAAAAATGAATATTTTATAACCACTTGCTTATTTAAAATATTTGCGCATTTTACCCATAACTAACCACATTAATCAAATCAACCATTACTATTTCAAAATGATAAATAGAGGAAATTAAATTTCATTTATTAATAATTTGGGGTCTTACAGCTATGACAAAAACTCATCACAAGGACCTGGAAAGACTCAACGGTCGTAGATCAGAAAAGATGAATGCTTGACAGACTCGACGTTCGTAGATCAGACTCGACAAATGCAAAGCACTCAACGATCACTAAACTACCTCAACGATCGTAGTCCTCCCTAAGGACACCTCAGCTCTGAAGGAGCCAGGGGAAAATCAGTACAATCCTTATCAGTCAAAATCGTAGAGCCAAGAAAAAGTCGACACTTGTCCCACTAAGCGAAAAAGAAGAGAGGGAAGTTACAAGTACAAATTGAAATCGTATTTTTTAAATCTGAAGTTCAAAAGATTATCTCTCTCATCCTCTCTCAAAGTAGAAGCCCTAAATCAGAACAAAGCTCAGTCATATCTCTCTTCCAACTACAAAATCAATGGCAGCATCCAGTGTTATCTCAGGCTACAGACTCTATTTTGACGAGTTCAAAACAGCTCAACCTAAATTTCACAAGACTCTGGCGCTTCTGAAAAAGGCAGGTCTCGAAGAGGCTTTGGGTGCAGACAAACTGATATATCCCAAACTGGTGAAAGAGTTCTACATGAATGGTGTGTTTAAGCACGACACCATCACTACGAGAGTAAGGAACGAGGAAATCAGTTTAAAGGCTGAAGACATCAATCTTTCCTTAGGTTTCAAAAATGAAGGGCATCCATTCTTAGATATCGTAGACTTCCAAGAGGGACTCAGAAGAATGCATCACAAGGAACTCCCCTCTGTGAAAGGGTACAAGAAGAAGGAGTTCCCACAAAGGTATGAATTTCTAGCCAATATAGTTGGGAAATGTATATGTTGTAAGAGCTCAGGTCATGACTCTGTGAATGAAGTTCAACTTAGGCTCATGATTGCCATGAGTTATGGAATATAACTCAACTATTGAGCCCTATTGCTCGATTGGATTGGTAAATGGCTCGTCAACTCAAAGAAGTCAAAAAGCCCTCAAAAGATGTTATATGGGCGATTCATAAGCATTATTCTATAGTCTGCCCTGGGTGACAAAATTGGGGATGAAGAAGGAGAAGCTATCAACCCAAATAGGCGAATGACCCAACAACTGTTTGAAAATTGGAAGAGGAACCCAACTGAGTATGTTCGAATGATGACATAATCCAGTGGAAGAACATGGGATCTGAAGGACTCAGGCCTTCCAGGAAACATGTTTGTTCTCAAGGAGGTCGAAGAAGAAGAAGAAATCAACAAAGAAGAACCCTCTGTCCTTACCAGAAAAAGCAAGGGCAAGATGAAGCTAAGGACTAGACTGATAGAAGGTCCTCAAGGATTTACCCCTGATATACCCATTGAGTCCTCTGATATAGAAACTCTGAGGATGCTAAGGAGAAAGCAGTAGCAAGATGAAGCAGATGAGGATCAGGCTATCAGATTCCAGATCCTGAAGAAGAACAAAGTTGGTCATAAGTTCAAAAGGCCATCAGTCACCTCAATCGTAGAGTCTATACTGTTCGTAGAGACCAGACCACGCATGGCAGACAAGGAGGTAGCTGCTTCAAGCATAGTGGATGTTGAACAGGACAACACTCAGGTTCAAGAAGATGCGGCTAAGCCTAGTAAATTAAGGAGAAAGCTGGTCAAGAAGTACATTCTTGAAAATGAAAAAGTGCTCAAGAAGGAAATAAAGAGTATGGTTGCCAAGAAGGAACAGCCCAGAGAAAATCAAGAGGACAGTACTCCAGTTGAGGGGGAGATCCCTGAAATTTTCATGATAAAGAATACACTAGCTGAGGGGGAGATGCCCAAAACTCAAGAAGATGCTCCTCTTGAGGGGGAGTTTTTGAGCTTACAAGAAGATGATCAAGTTGAGGGGGAGCCTCATGATATTTCCATGACAGAAGGAGAGGTCCCTACCATAAATGAAGAAGAATCAGTGCCAGATTATCAAGAGCCCATTGAGATAATGGAGTCCTCCAACAAAGACAGAGAAGATGAAGAAGATGATGATGACCTTCAGATCACTAGTGTGGGCAGAGATGGGTATAGAAGTTATCTCTACAATCAGATGTTCTCATACCTACCCATGATGCCATATCATCAAGCCCAAATCCTAAACTATTGGGATCACGTGTTATGGAGTTTCAAAGAGTATCCAGCCATCTCAGTATTGGCTCATGGATTTCCTGGGAGTTTCAATTTTGCCAAGAAATTGCTTACCAACAACTCTTCCTCAAACGATAAACTTGAGGTACTGTCTATCCCTACCCAATTCAGAATTAATCACTTGCCATCATCCTCATTTAGTCAATTCTATAAATTCCCTCGATGGTTGGAAGTGATTCTTAATCCAGTAAATTAATTTCCAGTTGCAGAATCCCAAAATTCTGTAACTGAGGAACCAAATGCAGTCAACCTCATTTTGCTCCCACAAATCACCACCTTTACGATTCCTGACTTTAGCCCCATCGTAGATTTCCAAATAGAAATCATAAAGCCACATATTCTAGACATCGAAACTAAGTCCCCTCCATCAGACATACCATCATCCTCCTCCAATGACTATTTTAGTCTTGATCTTGCTCTCTACTCCCTGCAAGATTAATCCCAGAAAAGATCCCCACCAACCAACAATCCTCAAACCAATGATACTCTTCCAAATCTGCCCACCAAAGATGACTTGAATGAAGTGTCTAAGAATATGGTCAAGAACATTGAAGAAAGCTTGAACACTCACTCAGACCTCATTCATCTCTGGCTGAATCAAATGATCACTGCTGTAAATAATATCCCTAGCACTCTAAATGCTGAGCTTACAAAGAAGCTGAGGGAAATTATCCAAGAAATTCTTAAGAGCATGAAGGACAGAGATGAAATTCACTTCCAAATTGCCACCAAGCAAAGAGAGGCTGTTCTTGAAATGCAGAAAAATCAAGAAGTTCAAAATTAACTTATGCTGGAGAACATCATCAACTTGAAAGCTTCAGTCCAAGAATTCCAGAAATCTTATGTTAATCAGGAATGACAGAATGATATTATTCTCACTGCCCTCTGAAATAAAGATGCTCGATCTGAAAAATAGATCAAGGAAAGTCGAGAGGACATTGCTCAGACACAAAGTCAGCTGAACGAGCTTGTCCAAGGAGTGAATTAACTTTCTGCAGACATTCGAACCCTTGATGCTGATATAAAGGGGGAGAATAAAGGGAAAGGAGCACAGGGAGATCAGGGCAGGGGCAGAGGAGGTCAAGGAAACTAAGAAAGGGGAAGAGGACAATTTTCATGAAGCCCTCCTGTAAGACAGTTTCACCAACAGACTGCACGATCAAGAAATCAGACTCAACGATCTAATCAGCAGGAAGTCTTGATGGCTCAGCCTTTAAGAAATCAAGGGCCAAATACCAGCTCACCAAATGTGACCACCACAGGGCTAAGAATGCCAATTGGAGATCCAGCATTTATGAATAGGCATGATCACAACCCGATAGTAAGTCCGAGTGAGCTGGAAGAGTTAGCCAAAAGAGATGAAGCTAGCAGGAAAAGAAGGGCTAAGGAGTATGCCAACCCACCTCCACAAAAAAGGACAAAGAAATAGAGATAAATGTAAACTTTAATTCTTATTGATGTAAAGCTAAAACTGCAATATCTCTTTAACATCAAAAAATTCATACTTATTCTCTAGAAATTTTAGCTACTCATTGAAATACTAAGTCATGTTTAAATTTCCTAAAAATGCATCTAGACACTAATAAATCATGACAACAAATCTCCTTGGTTATGTCAACATCAAATAGGGGGAGATTGTTGGGAGAATGCATATTATGATTTGATATTTTAATGTATATGCTGATGATTATTTGTAAAGTCATTCACGTAAGATATATACAAGGACTTAGTGATAGATTAAATTTGTTAGGTTGATCTAAGCTCTTAACGTATATCATTCTATAAAGGAGTGTATAGATAGAAAGATCAAAGTTGTTAGGTTGATCTTGAGATGTAATAGATTGGCTTCATAGAAATCAAAGTGTATAAATCTGATCAACATTGCATAAGTCAAGGTAGTAACATAAAGCTTAGAAGATCGTAGTGTGCCTGCCTTAAAGGGCCTCTTCGGGAATAGTAGAGTGGTCCCAATGTCTGTCGAACCAACTCAACGATCGTAGTGTGCTGAAGGGAACATAGAGTTTACAAGTTAACGATCATAGATTGCTCTCGAAATCGTAGAGAGCTACATGTCAAGCAAGCAAAGATCGTAGTATGCAAAGGTTTAAGAAGAATCGTAGTGCTCTCAGCTGATAGCATCAGACCAGGCACCAAGATGACAAGTCACTATGATCTGTATTGCAGAATACCACGATCTGAATCATAGAGCATCTGTCTTGTGTCAGAGAATGTCGAGCCTCATGATTTATGTGGAAGACAGATTCCAACATAAGAGGAATGGATTCTAAATGCTGAAGTACTCACCAGTCCCAAAGACGCAAGAAAATATCCTTAGTATACAAAAAGAGCCGTATTAAAGAAGCTAAGGAAAGTACCATTGGTAAGGGGGAAAACACATTTTAGGTGTTAGGTGAGAAAGCAGTCTGCAGTGTCAGTGGGCCAGAATGCCATTTCAGAAGATGTGCAGAAATGTCTCCATCAAAGATCAAAAAGGTCAAAAGCATTTATTGTCTCAACGGATGGATCCAACAGATAGTTTTCAAGATCAAATATATGTAAATCAAGTAGATGAGAGAGAAGTAAACAAGCATTGAACAAACAACGTGAACAACTCTCAAGCTCAACTCTACGATCTGAGTATTTGCAAAGCTCTCCCAGCTACTCAGTTCTTTCAAACAAGTTCTTAAACAGCAACTGAGTAGCAACCATCAAAAACTCAACATCTATCAATCAACTGAAGAAGAGTACCAAATCTGCTGGACTTGAAGAGTTCTAAGTGAACTGTAAGAGAGCCAAGTCTGCTGGACTTGAAGAGTTTAAGAGTGAACTAAGAAGTTCCTAGACTGCTGGTCTAGAAGGAATTTGTGTGATTCAGAAGTTATAAAGGACATCATTAGTGGATATCCTACTCGTTGATTAGAAGAGTGGACTAGGAGCTTTAAGTGCTCTAAACCACTTAAAACGACTGTGTCTTTTATATTCATACTATAACTGCTATATATGCCATAACTGCTATAGTTGTCTCACTCTCATAACTCCACTTCTTTGTAAAGAAGATTAAAACAAACATAAATTTCGCTAAGTTTTAATCATCATCAAAGAACAAGTTTAAAAATGAAAAGATTTTTAAATATCTATTCAACCCCCCCCCCCCTTTAGATAACTATTGTGCCAACTAGGAACTTACAAACTGTAAGACCCAGAATTTTATGAAATAAAAGTATTCAAATTTTCTATTTAGTAAATAGTTAAATTGATAAAAAGTTAAAGTTAAGGGTGATATATGAAATTTTTTTAAAATAAGCAAGTGGCTATAAAATACTTATTGTTGTCGGGGAATATTCGTTTGGTCATGGAATATTCTTGTTGTCGGGGAATATTCGTACAACGGCACAACCATTTGTGCGCCCCATAACAGAATAACCGTCGGATAAAGAAAATGACAAATTTGAATTTTTATAAATAACGACGTAATCGTTACCATTAGCACTGTTGGAATACCCGGTGGCTAAAGTAAAGTAATACGCGTTGTTGCACAGTAGCACACGGTATTGCACAATATTTTTAAATTATTGATTCTTAAGTAAGAAGGCACTACTCAATAATTGTTACAATAATTACTATTCAATATTTTATTTTATTGATTCAATAATTGTTGCGCTGATATTTCATATTATTGTTGTTTCAACAATTGTCACTGCACAGTATTTTCCATTATCAGATCAATAATTCATATTATTTGAATAATATTATTAGATAACATTATTAGTAATTTCTAGAAAGTTATTTCAAGGAGAGGTTTGGTCACTTAATTGCGCGCCAGTAAGGAAAAATCCTTATCGAAAAGCTCCCTCTTTCCTGGGAACGACCTGGTTGTCATAATTGTGATTCTGTAGTATTATTTGTGAATAATTAATTATTGATTTATATGATAAGGAAATATTTATTTTATGTGGATATAAATGAAGGAATTAATGCTGAGGTATTTTATTAGTATTTTTTTGAAAAGAAGAACAAAATATGAGATTTTCAGAAAAATTAGTTTATTACTTGATTTTGTAAAATCCATAACTCTTTGTGTATAATGAGTTAGGAGATGATTCATATATCAAAAGAAAGCCCTGGTAGTAAGCTAAACGTAGAAATTTGAATCACCCAAATATTCTTTGTGGATTTTTCGTGGTGACTGTTTGAGTGAAACTTGTACGAGGGACTTATAGTCTGAAAATCAAATCAGTGTTCTTAAAGCTCTATTGCATGAGTTATAATTTTGATCCGACCGTTGGATCGTTTTAATTTTTGGATATGTTATACATATATAAGTTGAGTATATGTCAATAAATTTTGAACTGTTAAAAATTAACGTATGATTTGTTATAAATTTTAAGAGGTATTTAAAATCATCCGTTTATGGATTTCAGATATTTTTTGTTTGGAATTTGGAAAAACTTAAAGCTACAAAGTTGTAGAGAATTCGATTTCCTATGGAATGGACATAGAATTCATATTTTTCTGATAAAATGACTATTTATTATGAATTATTGAAGTTTCGAAAATAAATGTTTTTATTAAAAATATGGTGGACCCACTTTTGGTTGGTGAGAAATAAAATGTGTTGGAATTTATTTTAAAAAATGGTGGGTGGGAATAGTAGCAGGTAAATCCATCAGGTAGCAGATCAAGTCTGCTTCGGCGTTCTAACATTTTCCTATAAATAGGGTGCTTAGTTAGAATTGAAAATCATACCAGAAACAAGTTTTCTATCTTTCTCTCTCTATATTATCGAGTATATTTTGTGAGTATTTAGATACTTTGTGAGTTGCTATTCATTAGTGCAAGTTTCCTTTAGCCTTATACCGGTATTCTGATCAGAAGTACTATTCTTTTGAGGTAAGGGATGTTATTTTTCTCATAATGATGTTATTCTTTCAATATCATTATACCGAAATATTGGTATGGATTTTATTGTGGAATTTCTACCTTTTTGTGTCGGGGTTACTATTCACGTATACGACACTATTTATGTATATCACACTATTTACGTATACGGTACTACGTACTAATACGAAGTATTATTGACGAGTTACTATTAATGAGTTACTATTCACGAGTTAGTATTCACGGGTACTATTCACGACAAAATTGGTTTCTTTTTCTGACCAAATTATCGTTGATTTATGAATCTTACTCTTGAAATTAAATACAGTTGTGATCATATTATTTTTATATTCATAGTGATGGAATTTCTCTTTGACTTGAGTGTAAAGATGGGTAGATTATTGGTATGATCGTGACTATGGGTTCTCTTTGGCCAGTAGTGCAAAGTTGAATTATTGACTGGTATGATCATGACCATTGAATTTATAATTGAATATCTTTGGCATGTAGTGCAAAGATGATCTATTGTTGAATATCTTTGGCCGGTAGTGCAAAGATGATCTGTTGTTGAATATCTTTGGCCCGTAGTGCAAAGATGACCTGTTGTTGAATATCTTTGGCCTGTAGTGAAAAGATGATCTGTTGATGAATATCTTTGGTCCATAGTGCAAAGATAAATTTATTAGTATGATTATGAACATAAACTGTGATTTGTTATAACCATGATATTTGATGTTTCAGGTAAAGACAAGTGATAAAAATTATCTTCGTCCTGGGTGCGAAGAGGAATTTATAATCATAATTATGATTATGAGTTATTCATGTGATTGTTGGAAACAAATGTTGATTGATGTTACAGGGATAAAACATTATTGGTGGAGTTTTAACGTGGAGAAGATAATAGACGTTATGGTCTATTTGACTCTTCTAATGGATTGCTCGTTCCGCTGCAAGTATGGTTGAAAAGTTTTATCATCTACCATATGTTCTAAATCTTTGATTTATTACTGACGAAGACTATTGATAGGTTATTTATCTTTAGTCATGATATTCTTTACTGGGCTAGTTGTGCTCACCCTTTTGCTACACAATTACTTTCAGGTAATAAGAGTGTAGTTGGGTCGAGCGGGGGTAACAGGGGAATAGAACGATGGTCTCTAGTTGTGGAGGTTCTCCTTAAATAGTATAGAAAAGTGTGTTGTATTTTATACATCATTTAGTAGTTATATTTGGTGAATCAAATCGGGTGAGCGCGAACCCAACGTTGGAAGGGTGTTTTGCCACTACCGTAAAAGATGTCTAACGACATGCGACTTCGTATTATCATAAGATAGGGTTGTGTACATCCACTTGCTAAGTTTATCTACGAGCACTACCTATATAATCTTGGTGTTTAGTTGAAGTATAACTCTCAATTAGAGACAGTGGAGATAATGATATGTCAAGAGACGACTCACCATTGGAAATAACATGATAGTAATCTTCTCATTTTTATTTGGGGTCTATTGGGTCAACCAAGTTTAATTCTGTGGACATATGATATCTATCATAACCTAGACGCATGGCCTCCCATGTATGAAAGTTTCCTTGAGAACTTCCCAAAGATTTTAATTTCTAAAATAGTTATTGACTGTACCTTTATGTAAGGTGCCATGGTGACGTGCTATCTAAGGTTGGGACATGTGTGAGACCCCAGATTTTATGAATAAATATTTAATTTTCTCAAAATAATTTTTTTAATATTATAGTGTGGATTTGATATAATGTTATAGTTGTTGGTAATATTTATAAATTTTGCAAAGTAAGCAAGTGGTTATATAATATTCAACTAGTCGGGAAACAGAGTAATGGTCCTAGATAGTGCATTAGTAATCCTCACTATTCTATGAAATAGTGTGATAATAATTGTAATGAGGACTCCTTTTGAGTTTGTATACTCTCTAGTAGACAATATTTGTATCCAAACTCACAGTTTATGTTTGTCGTATTGTACACGACAGTTGTATTGTTAAGTTGTATTTGAATTCTGTACCATCTATCTGGCGACTCAAGATGGGTGATGTATACCTATTTTGGGGGCGTCACAGTTGGTATCAGAGCTTAGGGATATGATCCTTGGCTAAGATGTTAGAATAGAACTAGGAGGGGAGAGACGAGAAATTCCTTCCCTAGTATGACCTACCTAAGTTTATTTGGTATTTAATTGGTCGGTCAGAATATAGGAATAATATGTTATATGTCGATTAACCTTTGTTTTATGGAAATATCTAAAAATGACATCCGAGAATATTGAGAATAGCAATGGAGCACAGGAGACCGTTGATTCTCCACAGATCAATAATCAGGAAAATGTGCAACAGGATGGCGATAATCCTCCTATAAACAACAACACTAATCAATTGACAAACGACGGTATGTTTAGGAGCTTTTTAGAATTCATGAAAAATCAGGCGAAGGCAGCTCCTGTTCATAATGCAGGAGGAAACAATGGCAACCCACGGTTGGTCATCGCTAAGCAATTCAAGGAGCTGGGACCACCGGAGTTTTTGGGAAAGCCAGAACCACTTAAGGCGTAGATGTGGTTAAAGCAGATCACCAAGATATTTGATGTCTTGGGATGCTCCGAGGAGCACCCTTTGCCACATTTATGTTGCGTGAAGAGGCAAATCACTGGTGGGAATCTATAAAACGTACCCAGCTTGACGCACTCAAGATGTCTTGGGAGAAGTTCCAAGAGTTGCTCAATGACAAGTACTTTCCCGTAAGTATTCGTCACATGAAGGAGGTGGAGTTTATCAAGTTGGAGCAAAACAACATGATCGTGTTGCAGTACAAAGCCAAGTTTGCCAAATTGTCCCGATTTGCGTCCCATTTGGTTGATAATGAGGAGAGAATGACGCGAATGTTTCTAAGAGGTTTGAAGCCGGAGATACGTCAATATCTTATTTTTCATAAACTATGTTTGTATTCAGATGTTGTAAATAGGGCTCAGTTAGTGGAGCGCGATAACGAGTCAACGCAATCAAAAGAGAGCAGCCAAAAATATGATAATACCTATAATAACAGTCATCAAAGCGGTGACAATAAGCATGGAAGGAATCAACATGCTAGAAATGGTAACCACTTCAGTGGTAATCATGGTCAAAATAATAAGAATGGACATTTCAAGAAGAGAAGGTTCAACAATGACGTGAAGACGTCGACACCAGCACTCATTTCAAAGGAAGAAGAACGACCACCAGTCGTATGTTTTAAATGCGGACAGGAGGGACACATACTTCCAAACTGTACGCAGCAATCCAAAGCGTGTTTTAATTGCAGAAGAGATGGCCACCTAGCTCAATTTTGTCGTATGGTGAAGTCAATTCCTGCTGGGATAGTGATGCCAAAGGATGTCCCAGACAAGCCAAAGCTGGTAGTTTAAGAGAAAGCATTTTTTTTGTGACGAGGAACCTGAATAAAATTATCACGGGTATTTAAGTCATAAACTCTTGCAAAGTCTATACCATGTTAGATATCGGTTCTACTCACTCTTTTATTTCACCTAGTTGTGTTCAATGTTTGAAGTTAACTCCGGAGAACTTAGACTTTGATATATCTGTTAGGAAAAACCTTTGTTACCTCCACTATTTATAAATCTTGTTCAAATCAACACTTTCACGTTACCTGTCGATCGTATCTCTTTGAAAATACTTGCCTTTGATGTGATTTTATGAATCGATTGGTTAACTACTCATCATGCTTTTTGTAAGGTTGTTAGCTTTCATACTTCTAACCAACCTGTTATGTGAATTCAAGCAACCAAACCACTAAAGTCATTCATTGTCATATCAAGCCATATGTAAAGAGCCCCGATTCTTTCATTGTTGACTTTCTTGTGTGGAATGCACCGAAGCTAGACTTTCTGTAGGCAACGTCGTGAATGACGATGACAAGTTGATAGGTATCAAGGTGATGTGTTATCCAAGTCTTGGATGAGAGTCACAGTTTTGAATGATATTTATATTGTTAATAAATTTCCTGACGTATTCTTGAAGACTTCTTAGCCTACCCCTAGAGCGTGAAATCGAATTTTATATTGACCCCAGTACAAAACCTATTTCTAAAAACCCTTAAACATTTATTCAACTAAAACGAATGTATCATGCGCCAAAGACGTTGGCTCGAGCTGTTGAAGATTACGATCGTACTATTCAATATCATCGTGGGAAAGTGAATGTGGTAGCTTACGCGTTAAGTAAAAGATCGTATGCATTTACGAGTGCGATGTTGTTAACACAAAGATCCATTTCGTACGACTTACAAATGATGAAGATAGAGTTAAAGACTCTAGGAACCCACGTGAAGATAACGAATATATGATTAGAATCAACTTTAATCGATAAAGTTAAAGCCGCTCAAGCTACATACTCAAAGCTGATGAATGTGAAGAAGAAGATTCAAGAGGGCGTTATTCTAGAAGCAAGAATCAACGAAGAGAAGAAATCTCAACCCTCGATTTAATTGGTCCATTTGAAATCGAGTAGGAACTGTGGCTTATTGTGACGCCCCCAAAATAGGTATACAACACCCATTCTGAGTCGCCAAATACATGGTACATAAAGCAAACTACAACTTCAATAATACAAATGTCGTGTGAAATACGATAATACATACTGTAAGTTTAAATACAAATATTGTCTTCTAGACAATATCCACACGCAAATAAGTTCTCATTATCATTATTCAAACACTATTTTATAGAAATAGTGAGGACTGCTAAAACATCTTCCTAGAACCATCACTCCGTACTCTGACTCGATCCTGCTCTGTTCTCACCTCCGGAGAAGAAAAATGGAACAAAAAGGAAAAGGGTAAGCTCAACTAGCACAGTAAAGAATATTATGACTAAGATAATATACAACAAATTATCGTTAGTCTTCAACAGGGAAACATCTGATAAAATATAATAGACAACAAGTTTTAGATCAACAAATGCAGCAAAAACAACAATCCATTAGAAGAGTCACGTAGAGAACAAATTCTGCTGTCTTCTAAGATTTAAAAGTCCACCATCAATATTTCATCCCTGTAACAATAATCAATATACATCTTTAATTATCTTTGCACTACAGGCCAAAGATATTCATTTGTATCACCAGTTGGTCATGTTCATCTCAACACCTGTTCATCTTTGCACTACGGGCCAAAGAGATTCATCAGTTTAATCATTTATCTTTGCACTACAGGCCAAAGATATTAATTAAGTATCACCATTAAGGACTGAGGATGATGAAAAACATTTTTAAGAACGAATCCAGTGAGATAGAAGGACAAATTTTAGGGATTCTTAAAACAGTTTGTCTAAGATCAATAATACTTTATAACAACTAATTTTAAAGCAGAACTCAAAAATAACGATCAAAACATGGATACAATCAAAGATAGTAGCAAAATAGATATTTTGGACAAAAAGAAGAAATTTCATTTTTCGATGAATAGTGCCGTATTCGTGAATAGTGCCGTATACGTGAATAGTAACTTCGACACCAAAAGATAGAAATTTCACAAAAAACATCATCACGCTTCGTTAATAGTACTCATGAATAGTAACTCGTGAATAGTAACTCATGAATAGTAACTCACGAATAGTAACCCCGATATGAAAAAGTTTTAAATTTGATAAAAAGTTCAGAACAATATTTCGGCATAATGATATTGAAGAAGATAATATCATTTAAGAAGAAAATAGCATCCCTTACCTCAAAATAATCGTACTTCTGACTGAATTTCGGTGTAGTACTGACAGAAACTCGCACCGTATAGCAATACTCAAAGTATACTCACAAGAATATGCTCGATAATATAGAGAGAGAAAAAGAGAAAACTTTGTTTCTGGTGTGATTTTCAATTCTATCTTAGCCCTCTATTTATAGGAAAATGCTAGAACGACAAAGGAGACTAAATTAATAAAATATTAATATAATTATATAATTTTCATCAGCCCACCATTTTGACCAAAGAAATCAGCCACAACACATGTTTCATGCAGTCCACCAAGCAAGAAAACGTTTTTGTTGAAAATAATAATTAAAACTTCCAAAAATCAATTATTCGGAACTCCGGAACTTCAATAATTCGCAATAAATAGCCCTTTTATCAGAAAATTTGAATCTCACGTTTTTATAGGAATTTCAATTCTCTACAACTTTACAGAAGAAAATATTTCCAAATTCCAAACAGAAATTATCCGAAATTCATAAACGGACGATTTTACGGTCTATAATCAATTTTCGGTCAAGAATTTTGCCCACCGACACACAAAACATGTGTTAAACATTTAATGCCACAAAAATACTCTTCATCCTCATATACTCATATATCCCACATTCATTGTAAAAATATCACCGTTAATATATTTTTAAAATAATATATTTAAATGAATTATTTTATCAGAAAAAGATAAAATATAAATTTTCAACAATTGTCACATTAAAAATTTTCTCCATCTATATCCACATAAAATGAATATTTTCTTTATCATAATAATCAATAATTAATTATTTAAAAATAATATTACAGAATCACAGTACTGACAATCAGGCCGTTCCCAAGAAAGAGGGGGCTTTCCAATAAGGATTTCTCCTTACTGGCGCGCAATTAGGTGACCAAACCTCTCCTTAGACAGAACTTTCTAGACATTGCCAATAATGTTATCTAATAATATTATTCAAATAATATGAATTATTGATCTGATAATGAAAAATACTGTGCAGTGACAATTATTGAAACAATAGTAAATAAAATATCAACGCAGCAATTATTGAATCAATAAAATAAAATAATGAACAGTAATTACTATAACAATTATTGAGTAGTGCCTTCTTACGTACGAATCAATAATTCAACAATACTGTGCAATACCGTGTGCTACTGTACAACCACACATATTATTATATTTTAACCACCAGGTAACACAACAATGTTAACGGTAACAATTTATGCCGTTATTTATAAAACTCAATCTTTGTCGTTTTCTTTCATCCAACCATTTTTTCGTTATGAGGCCACAAATGACTTGGCCGTCGTACGGAGATTCCCGACAAAAAGAATATTCCCGACAATAATGAATATTGTATAACCACTTGCTTATTTTGTAAACTTTGCACATTTTACCCATAACCAAAGCATTATAACAAATTAATACCTTATTATTCACAAATATAATTAGAGTAAATTCGATTTTATTTATAATAAGTTGGGGTCTTACATTTATAGACTCGTTTTACCGCCAAGTATATCGCATGTTCATAACATTTTTAATATATCGATGTTAAGTAAATATGTGGACGACCCGAACCACATTATTAATTTAGAAACTGACGAGATAGCAGAAGATTTAACGTATGAAGAGATACGTGTTAAAATCTCGGATAAGAAGAATCGTATTCAACACTCAAAGGTTTTACCTCAAGAGTTAGAATCTGAAATGAAGTCAAGGTATCCTCACCTGTTCGGCATACCAGGTACGTACATAAATTTTGAGGGAGAAATTTCATAAGGAGGGGAGATTGTGAGACCCCATATTTTATGAATAAATATTTAATTTTCTTGAAATAATTTTTTTAATATTATGGTGTGGATTTGATATAATGTTATAGTTGTGGGTAATATTTACAAATTTTGCAAAGTAAGTAACTGGTTATATAATATTCAACTAGTCGGGGAACATAGTGATGGTCCTAGATGGTGCATTAGTAGTCCTCACTATTCTGTAAAATAGTGTGATAATAATTGTAATGAGAACTCCTTTTGAGTTTGTATACTCTCTAATAGACAATATTTGTATTCAAACTCACAGTTTATGTTTTGTCGTATTGTACACGATAGTTGTATTTGAATTCTGTACCATGTATCTGGTGACTCAAGATAGGTGATGTATACCTATTTTGGGGGCGTCACAACATGAGTCACAGTTGGTATATATTTGTATCGAAACTCACAATATATGTGTTGTTGTATTTTGCACGACATTTGTGATAATATAGTTGTAGTTGTTTTCTGTACCATGTTTTTGGCGACTCAGAATAGGTTGGATGGGTGATGTAAACCTATTTTGGGGTCGTTACAATAACAAATAATCCACCACAAATTGAGTCATTTGTAGCTAGTGATGCAGAGGATGAAGAATTACTTCATGATCAACAACTGCTAGATGTTGAGGAAGAGGAAGATTCAGTCGCATGACAATTAATGAGAATTGATGAAGCAATGGTATCACTAATGCAGACAACAGAATATGAGAAAAATAAATTGAAGTTTAGGGCCGATATAGTAGAAGGAATGCTACAACGTGAGAAGGGACATAGTCGCCGACTAATAGTACAATTGCACCATCCATAAAGTGGTAGGAAGGAAATTCAGTCAAGACTTTTTAAAATATCCTCGGGTGTTCGAGATACTTTTAATGATTTACAGTGCTGAATAGTTCGATATCCAGTAGAGGAGAAGAAAACTGCTTATCTCATCAATCGATTTGTGGTTTGTCACATGATTCAGGATTCCTTTGATGTTATCAATGAATTCTAGAGAGTGGTATAGGTAGTTGAATGCTTGATATTAGTATGAATAAAGAAGCATTCAAAGTTGGTATTGTAACTGGTGTTTTGTAAATTAGTAGTATGTTCAACTACTGAGTTGTTGTGTACGACTGTTGTGATATATAAAATAAATGATATGTTTGTGTTATCCAAATTCTTATATGAATTTTTGTTGTTGTTTATACAATCATGCCACCAACCAGAAGACCCCAAAGAGAATTGAATAGTGATGATAATTCTACCCAGCAGTTAGTAGACCTTATGATAGGAGCTATCAATAGACCTATACCTCAAAACACATCTTTCAAAGATTTTAAATTAGTTGGACCTCCTGAATTTAAAGGTACATCAGAACCTGTAGAGGCACAAATTTGGATTTCTGAAATAGAGAAATTTTTTCTAGTAACCAATGTCAATAATAATCAAAAGACAACTTTTGTAACATTTTTCCTGAAAGGTGAGACTAATTATTGGTGGGAATCAACCAAGGGTCCGGTAGAAACTGAAATTGTTCCTTGGGATAGATTCAAAGAATTGTTCTTTGAAAACAATTTTCCCAATCCCTGAAAGATTGCATGGAAATAAAACTTTTAGATTTGAAACAAGGAGACCTAACTGTAACTCAGTATACAACCAAATTCAATCAATTGTCCAGGTTTGCTCCTCATCAGGTAACCACTGAACTTAGAAATACTCGTAGGTTTCAGGAGGGTTTTGTTAGTTCCCAGTAGGCACAATAGATCTAGAAGGGGGGGTTGGATACATCCTTTTTTATTTCAAATACTTTTCTGGTTTACTTTCTATTGCTCATAATTTAACATATGACAAACACCAGAATCTTTTCAAGAACAACGGAATAAGTAAAAAATCCCCTTCATTGATATATTCATAATCATACAGACATTGTTTGTAGAGTTAGTTTGGTTGTAAGCAGTTAAAACATTCATAGCAGTTATAGCAGTTATAGTACATAATGTAAATGACATAATATAAAAGACACAAGGGGTTTTAAGTGGTTCAGAGACTCAAGCTCCTAATCCATTCTTTTACTTTCAACTAGCAGGATTTCCACCAAGGACGGGCAGCACCCTAAATCACTAAGATTCCTTCAAGGCCAGCAGCCTTGGGACTTTAGTTCACTAAGAACTCTTCAAGGCCAGTAGCCTTGGGACTCCATTTCACTAAGAACTTTTCAAGGCCATCAGCCTTGGGACTCCTTTAGCTCCCTAGGAACTCTTCAAGCCCAGCAGGCTTATAACTTTGTTTAGTCACTCTGGAAAAGGACCCTTCTTGCCTTTGCTTCTGTTGAGTTGTTTTTTTTTTGTTGGAGTTGGTGCTGAGCTGCTAAGATGTCTTCATGCTCTGAATATCTTCTATACTTAGCAGCTTGGCGTGATCATCCTTGAAGCGCAGTTGAGTATTGCATGATATTCAGCTTCTTCAGTTACTCAATCACTTTGGATGATCCCTTGATGACTGCCTTGAAGATCTTTCCTCTTGATACATGATGACTGCACATTATATGTTTCCAAGATGACTGTAAGTTCTTCTTCTTGGTACTTAGAAACTTTCTTATGCTTGCCACCATGATGACGTTTGCGATCTCCCTTCTTGATACTTGATGTCTTCTCATGATGGACTTGCTAAGATGACTGTAAGCTCTTCTCTATTGTACTTAGAGTCTTCCCATGATGGACACCGAGATGACATGATGCTCTTCTTTTTCTCGGCAATTCAGAACACTCTTCTTGTAGTAGAACTCTCACTTCTACATAGTAGAACTCTAACATCTAATTCTTCCTTTATATGAATCTGAGTGTTCTTGGTGGATCGTAGAATAAGCCTTTGGACTCACTATCTTAGATGGTTTAGTACAGTCCACCTTCTCTCCAAACTCGGCAACTCCAGCAACCTTCGATCTTTGAAGCTCTTCCTATTTTATATTCCTTCCCAATCCTTCGGTTTGAAAGTATCTGTTGAAGGCAATACAAATATCTTCACAGATCTCTAGTTTACAGATGTAGACTGCTGATGTGACATGTCATACTTTATCTGACATTGCAGTCTACTATTTCACCTACCCATCAGAGTTGTCACTTTAATGTCTTGGGAAGGTCGAATACTTTATTTCCTCCTTCTAATTTCTCGATCAGAGGTTGTCCTTTTGCATCGATACTTTCAATAAGCTTTTGTTCGAATACCATCCTTCAGTTTGAACCGTTTCCAATGCTTCAATCTTCGGGTGTTCGAACTCTACGATTTTGATCAAAATACTTTAGCCTTGTTCTTCAGAGGCTAACCAATATCTTGGTTCACTTTCCATATTTTCTTTCTTTGTTTGGCAAACACTACGATCTCGGTTACTTCCAAGATCGTTGTCTTCTGTTCACTTGAAAACTGCTGCTCTTCCTGACTTTCTTTAGTCAGTTACTGAAGTCTTCTTATGATCATCTTGTGGAAGACTTTTATCTTAAATGGCTTTATAACTCAATCTTGATGCTGATTAGGTTGGTGCTTAGATCTTCTGTTAGCTTGCGTGCCATTCGTTGAGTGTTCTCTGGTTCCCTTCATGTAGGATGTATCCTTGCAGTGCCAACCAGAGACTTTGTTCCTTTGGATATTCTGGGAGTGCTCATTACTTGAGAATAATACTTGCTCTACGATTCTGCCTATGCATTGTGAGCACTTATGTTGAGGTCGTAGTTCTACACTCTACGATTCAGCTTCGACTGTGCAGACACTACGATCTTGAGATCAGATCTCTACACTCTACAGTTTCTACCTTGCGCTTGTTGTCTTCATCTGATCTTGCTCGACTACAATCTCTGCATGTAATCAATAGACTCTACGAACTCATAGTGCAGTCTACTATCCTTGACATGGATTCAGTATTAGTAGACTCTACGATCTCGAGTGTAGTCTATGATTTTGACTTGGCTTCAGCAGATATTCGGTCGGCTCGTAGGCAGACTGTCTCTACAATTCTGAACATGACTTCTTCAGCACACTACGATCCAGAGGAAGCTCTTCTCGATATACCACGATCCTTCATCGTTTCTCCTGGCAGTCTACGAACTCCGAGATCTACTATCTTGCATACTACGATTCTGCCTCGATAGCTCTCGAGTTATTCTTGACTCTCCTGACAGAATACGATATCTGGAGCAGTACTCGACGATCAGACAAGCCTATCTATTACATCATAAGATCAACTTAACAAGCTTGATCTTTCTATATTTATAGTCCTTGTACATCATTTCTTTTTAAGGACTTTACAAAGTTGTTTTGTTTATGTAGGATCAACTTAGCGTAATTGATCAATTCATTCTAAGTCTTTGTACACATGTTTCTATTATCTATAAAAGGACATTACATCTTTTCTTAATGCAAGCATACTTGCATATTCATTAATATATATATCATAATCAAATCATATGTAAATAGGAATATCATTTATATGTTTATTCCAGATAATCACCCCCTATTTGATTATGACAAACACAATAAGTGCATATGTATGTTATGACTGAATCTTATATACAATGAGCAGCTATATTTCTAAAATAGATAATCATGAATGTCATTTATAAAGATATGGCAAATTATACATAAAGACACTTTACATCCTGGATCCAGAACAAACCTAACTAGTTAGAGATGTACCTCTTTGGCTCCATATGTGTTTCCAGGATGTCTGATGATCAGCTACTCATCTGTTTCTTCTTCTTACTCTTGCTCCCCCTGGGATGATGACCTTCTATCTTTGCTTTCCTCCCCTTCAGCATCATTATAAATATGCTCCCCCTCAGACTCTGCGATCATGTGATCATCATCTTTTGGCTCCCCCTTAGATGATGATTCTTTTTTTGCAGCTATTATCTTCTTCTTTGACTCCTTCTCTCTTATCCCTCTGCTCTTCTTTGAGAGCCTCTTGCTCCTCTTCATTCTATGCCTCTTTTTCTGCCCCTTTTTGTCATTAATCATTTGAGAGAGCTGCTCCATGTTGGACATAAGCTGCTCCATTAGGTAGGAGTAGTTGGCAACTTCAAACTTAATTTCTTGTTGGCCTAGATCAAGTTGCACTGAGAAAGACTACTTCAGGTCGTCATTCTTGTTAGAGAGGGCTTGGATCTGCTCTTCATTGGCCTTCTAAACTCGTAGAGCTTATACCTTTTGATCTTGTATGGCCTTCTGATAGATGTTATCTCTCTCTTAGTGTGACACTCCAAAATCTGGGTTAACTGACTCCCGAGTTTGGTGTTCACGATCCACAATATAAATAACATTTAACTACCCATAATATATATAGATAGTATCTTACATAAATTTTTATCAGAGTTTCTCAATACATTACCCAGGTTCTCTAACCTTAACTTTACAAACATACCCCTTTAGATATACAAAAAGGGTTTACAAATACAACACAATAAATATGTTCATCATAATTAATTTATTACAACGCCTTTTCCCTTGTCCTGCTTCACAGCACCTCCTGCAACTTCGCCCCTAGCTGAAAAATTTTATTTAGCAAGGGTGAGTAACTAATTTGCCCCGCAAGTTAATACATACAATAAATGTATAAGGATTCAAAACAACAGACTATCTATTTTTGATAGAATGAAACCAAAGTTCGGGGAACTTTGAAATAGCTGAACAAATCGTTATTCAATAACAAGTTTTCTTGTATTCTATACAACATAATAATTCACTAATGAAAGAGTACAACGCTTTCAAAGTTTCTACGGTATTCTAGTGAATAATCTAGAATCAATTCTACGAATGAAATATTTCTCCAGATTTATACTGAGTGATCACACAAGATCTTGAACTTTATTTTCTCGGGTAGATATCAAAGATTTACTTTGATAAATACTCAGGTGTATCAGATAACCATAAAGATTAAATCATACCCCTCTGCAAGTACTCAGAGCCGGCCAACTCTTTGTACCCTATATTATGCATAATACTCAAAACGCGCGCAAAGGTCGAATTCACGACCAACAAAATATTCCCTTTATATAAAAAGGTTGTTCTTCTCAGTCTTGGAATCAAAAGTTTGATTTTACAACGAAATGCTGGGATTTCTAATTCTATTTGCTTCTCTTCTCAAACCTAACAAGTTTTTACAAATGTTTGTCTAACCAGAATAATTGGCTAAGACATTTCTCAACATAATTCGACAATAAATAGGTATTATCTGTACTGTCAATTCTAACTTCTACTGATATGAATATCCAACAACAGTAATTCTACGAATATATATTTTCTAATTCAATAATTTAATTTCAACAATAAATCCCTGGACGTGGCTTAATCAACAATAATTAACCACCAATAATATTTGAATGAAATAACTCAAGGTTGAGTTAGGGAACTTGCCTCTTCCGCTGATTACAGCTATACAATATACTTATCTGATTTCGAAAGACCTATAACCAATAATGTAGGTCTCACAATTAGCACAAACATTTATATCACATATCACTGTATTTTACAGTCAAACTTCTCCTAGGCACATTACCACATAGCCACATTAGTGTTTATAACCTATATAAACACTTAACAAATCAAACTAGTTCAGTCTGGTTGACTTCGGTCCATTCTCGGTGTTCTATTACCCTATCCGACAATTAACACAATTATTGTCCATTAAACTTGGTCTCTAAGCTTCAATATTAATTTAGATAAGTCAATTATCATTAATAATATTTTTCAGAAGCTTTTAATAATTATCAAACAATTATTATAATTTATAATAATTTTTCAAACACTTAAACCATTTTTAAATAATTTAATTATCAAATAATCTTATCATTATTAATATTTAATAATAACATACATTCCAAAATATTAAAGTTATCATCAATAACTTAAAATATTTTTAAATCATCAATATTCTACTTAAATGATTTTTAAAGTAATTAAAATCATTTTTAAATCTTCACCATTAATATATAAATATTAATGAAATTATTATCCAAATATTAAAAGTCATTAATTATAACTTAAAATATTTTTAAACCATTTTTCTCATTTTTAAATCAATAAAATCATTTTTAATTCATTTATTTAATATAATAATTAAATAAATCAAATATCATTAATATTAATTTATTAATAAAAATTCTCCAAAAATATTGAAAATTATATTTTATAATTTAAAATATTTTTTAATACTTTATTCTCAATTAAAATGATTTTTAAATCATTTAAATCATTTTCATCTTATTTATTTAATTTAATAATCAAATAAATATTATATCATTAATATTAAATTATTAATGAAAATTCTCCAAAAATATTAAAAGTTACATTTTATAACTCAAAATATTTTTAAATATATTTTTCTTATTTAAAATGATTTTTCATAATATTAAATCATTTTTCTCTAATTTATTTAATACACTAACTAAATAAATTAAATACCTTTAATATCTAAATAATTATAAATATTAAAGAAAAATATTCCAATTGGTCAAAAATTATTTTTCATAATTTAAAATAATTTTTAAAACCATTTTTGGTAATTTTTAGAATTTATTTCTATTTTTTTAATAATTTCCAGAAATTCTGAAAATTAAATTAATTAAATCCGTCGCTAAAGGCCTTTAGCAACACAAAGCGTCGTTGTAGGTGTTCTTGAGCTCAAGAACACTGACAGCCGGCAGCTTCAAGGGTCTACTTTGACCGGCTTTAATTCTCTGTGTAATACGTTTTTGGACTTGTTTGAAGTGTGATCACGTAGCAAATATGTAACACTACAATATGCAACTCACACTTAGATCAAACAACAAAACAACAAGACGATCTGGGCTGTCAAACATCCTGTCAGACGGTTTCTGGGTTTTCCAGAAACCCAGAAATTTCGACCAGCCACTTTCAACTTCATTTTAATCCATGTTCTGGTCGTGTTTTATGTGATTTAAAGGTTTACCATTATAGACCGTATGTCATAGAACACTCATAAAGCAACACATCAGTTTAACAACAACAGATCTACAAGATACAATCCGGTCAAACACTGACAGAAACCGTGTTCATGCGTTTTCTGGAAATTCCAGAAAACAGATATTCATGACGAGTAAGCTAGTTTGACTAACCACTCAGATCGCTACGATGATGGTTTAAACGATTTAAGGACATATTATTGTAGTAGATCTAGCAGACTACAACTTGGTCACAAACAAAACATCAAATACCACAACATATGACAGATCCAGACCTTGAAAAACATTGTCAGACCCTGTTCATCACATTCTGGGTTACCAAGAATGTTACTCGGTCAACGTCGGTCAACGACGTTTGACCTTAAATATCTTGAAATCCAGCTATCTAATTGTTGTTCTACCACTTGCAGATTAAAGCCAACATGACAAGCTATACATAATAACTTTAAAACACTAAAAACCATAACTGAACAAGAATCTGTGGCTCCTGACATTAGCTTGTCAGACCACAGATCTTGTTCTTGACAGTTTGAAAAATAATCACTTTTAAAGCCATTCGATGCTATGGATCTATGTTATATTAACATAGATCATCATTAAACATCATCTAGCAAAGATTTAAACACATAAACACGAAATTTTTCCAAGCAACAAAGATCAAAAATTAAAATAGGGTTATACCTTTCTAGCTTAAATCTTAATCTTGATCATCAAATCTGTTATTGGTCGATCTATGTACTGATATTGTGACTGGTTTACTTATGATTTTCGTGGGTTTAGGATAGAGAGAGAGTTGGTAAGAGCTAGTTGGACAAATGACCAATTTTGTGATTTTCTCTCTCTTAATTCTCTTATATATCATATCAAGTGGTTAGATCTGATCTTGCTGGCATATGTAGATTGGTTTGCTGAGATTTTATGTCACATTGGTCAATGGAGTTGTTCACCAACTAATGATTTGGACAATATTGCAAGCTATCTCATAAAAATCCCATAAAGGGCATTTTAGTCTTTTCCTTTTATTTCTAGACTTTTTTCATTTGTTGCAAACCCTTAGGGTTAGGGTTTGAGAAATCTAGGGTTTAGGTTTTGAACCCTTTAGGTATTAAAAATTCTAGTTCCCACAATTGTCCAATTTAGGGTTTAATAAATTTTCTAAAATAAAAATTAGGGTTTCTAAAATAGAAACTTACCATACAAAAATATAATTAGAAATTTCTAACCATATTTAAGTTTAATACATACTTTAGGCATGCTAATAAAAATTAGGGTTTAAAATTTTCGGTTTTAAAAATTAGGGTTCCCGGCGTACAATTAGGGTTTTCTACAACACATTAGGGTTTTCTATAACTGAGATTAGGGTTTCTAATCTCTTATCAGGTTTTACTAATATTAAACCTTATCCGATCAATTATTGATCATTAAGCTCATATAGAACAAATACGCAATAATTAGTACAATTATTTTTAATTGTATTTTCTTTCGAATCCTTATCCAAAAATTAAGGTTAGAGTTTCTAAAGTTGTTAAGCACAACTCTACTCTAAATTTATTAGTCAATACACAAATTGACTTTCTCGAGACTCGTATCACAGATACTTGTCACAAAATTGATAATTAATATTAATATTAATTAAAAAAAAATTTATTCTCAAATTTTGGATTATTCGAAATCCAGGGTTATCACATTCACCCCTCCTTAAAAGGATTCCGTCCTCGGAATCACCGCTTTCTTATTCTCTACAATCTTTTAAAGTTGTATCATCAATTCATTTTTATCAACACAATGTAAATTTGTGTTTCAATTTCTAACCTGTGACTTGAATCTATAAAAGAAAACAGTTCACAGAATATTTAACTCGTATTTCTCGCGTAATTAAATTTTCTAAACAAAATCGTTACCTGCTGCCACCTCTTGAGTAGCCACTGCATCAGGCGCCGTCATGTTAAATGTACGGGCAGTTGGTCTTCCTGGCTGTGCAGGTCCTCGGATTGCCAAGGTTCCACCACCGGGTCCGTTGTTGGCATTTTCTTTTTCCGCATTCTTCTTCGGACAATTTCGCACCAGATGATCAGTTGATCCACAGGCAAAACAACCTTGTATCGTCTTTGGGTTGGTACAATTAGGTGACATGTGCCCCTCTTGACCACAGTTGTAACAAACTCCTTTCTTCTTCAGACACACTCCAGCATGGTTCTTCCCACAATTTGCACACGGCCCTCTTCCTTTCTTATTTCCTTCAGTTTTATTACCCGATGGGGTATTCTCACTCCACTTCCTCTTGTTTGGGTTACTACCACCACTACATCCACCTTCATTGGTATTCTTCTTCTTCTCCTGATGAAAACGAGATGCAGCCTCGCTTCCTCTTTCAGCAATTAAAGCTTTCTCCAGTAGAGCCGCAAAAGTGTTGATTTGTAGCACCGCTACTTTGTTGTAAATCCCCGGCTTCAATCCGTTTTCGAATCTTCTTGCTTTCCTTGCTTCTGTATCCACCCGATGAGGTGCAAATCGCGCCAGTTCGTTGAATTTAGCAGCATACTCCGAAACAGACAAATTCTCTTGCTTAAGTTCCAAGAACTTACCTTCCATCCGAGATTGCATACTCGGCGAGAAGTAGTTCTCAAAGAACAACTCCTTAAATCTGGTCCATGCTACTACCGCTGTACCCGCTCTCGCTTGATTCGTCTCCCACCAATAATTGGCTTCTCCCTTCATTAGATATGTTGCGAACGTTGTCTTTTGTTCTTCCGCCACTCGCGCAATCACGAACGCTTTCTCCATCTCTTTTACCCAAGTTTGGGCTTCGATCGGATCCGTAGTCCCCTTAAATTCCGGCGGTCCTACCGCTTTAAAATCCTTAAAATTAGCTAATCCGTCAGCTGGCTGATTCCTTGGTCTTCCTCTGGCTTGAGCCCTATTTTCCATAGCTTGGGCCAGCATATCCACAAAATTCTGCATCGGGTCCGCTTGACCTCCTTCGTTATTTACTGATTGTTCTTCTCTTTGGTTTCGATTCTGTCGTCTTGGCGGCATGATCTGATTTAAATAAAAATCTTATATTAATACTCTCATTCTACACAAATTCTTAACATAATAAGAATTCAACACATAATTGTCAAGTAATCGCATATTTATTCAAATAGCACATAGTACCTATAGTACTTAACACATATAACTATCCCTTTAAAATAATACTAGGGTTAACACACACAACTTTACAAAAGTTGCAATTCTCCAACTTTACACAAAAAGTTAACATTCTCCAATTTCATATTACTATTTCCAGTTCATAAAACCACACTTACGAGTTCATAACCTGGCCACAATTATATGAGTTTACGAACTTACCCTAGTCTGACCTTTGGCGTCCGTTCGCTGAGGGGTTCATAAACATTTCATATAATTATGAGTCAAGAATGTCACATAAGTATGAGTTTTAAGAACACACAATTTCATTTTAATCTTATATTCATATAGAAAATAAAGATTTTATTCATACAAACATATATTTACATATGTTTAAACACCGTTCTTGATATTACATATCTTAATATCAGAAACTTCTACCAAAAGATACTATTACATATATCTAATTGTCTACCGACCACTCCCTTCACCAGTCTTCTTCTTGCTGGGACACTTATTGAATCCGTGACCCGTCTGCCCACATGAAAAACACTTCCTCAAATTTGGCTTAGGACAATGCAAAGAGATATGTCCTTCCTGCTTGCAGTTGAAGCATACATTCTTCCACGTCATACATTCTCCAGCGTGAGTCTTTCCACACTTGATACAAGCATGCTTCTTCTTCAGACTTGAATTTTCAGAATTAGGGCTGTCGTTGTTCCTCTTCCTCTTTTTCTTGTCTTTCTACTGCTTGATTGTTCCCTCAAACGATCCTCCACCTTCAGTCTTCATCCGTTCCACCTGCACTTTCAGCTCGTTCCGTTCTTCAGTCATTTCACGCAATGCCCGCTCCGTCTTCCACAACTCTTCCAAGAGAAATACCTTGCTTCGGAGTTCCTGGACTTCCACAGATAGCTGATCTTGTTCTCCAACTTTGATCTTATTCTTTAAATCCACCTTAGCTGGCTCAGACTCGGCCTCCTCATCTCCACTCAGATACATCTCGGGATAATCGTCATGATCACTCCCCAGATTAACCATTGGTTCATCTTTTCCCAACTTCTCAACCGATTCGCTTTGCGCTGGCACCCCGGCTACTGGCACTGGTGCAACAGCCGCTAGCATCTCCGCACTCTTTTCACCTTCTTTAGACATCCTACAAGCAGTTTAAACAACTTGATTAGTACTTTACTAGTACAACATTCTCACACTATGTGTCCATATTTCTCACTATCGATACGCTTCTGCAATCCCTCACTTAGTACTCTAAATGAGTATTCTCTATCTCGCTTATGGTTAAAATCCTAGGGTTCCCCCCCCCCCACTTAAGGTTTATAACTTACAGCTCCACTACCAGCTGGTGACACCTTGGTCACTACGGCTCTGATACCAACCTGTGACACCCCCAAATCTGGGTTACCTGACTCCCGAGTTTGGTGTTCACGATCCATAATATAAATAACATTTAACTACCCATAATATATATAGATAGTATCTTACATAAATTTTTATCAGAGTTTCTCAATACATTACCCAGGTTCTCTAACCTTAACTTTACAAACATACCCCTTTAGATATACAAAAAGGGTTTACAAATACAACACAATAAATATGTTCATCATAATTAATTTATTACAACGCCTTTTCCCTTGTCCTGCTTCACAGCACCTCCTGCAACTTCGCCCCTAGCTGAAAAAATTTATTTAGCAAAGGTGAGCAACTAATTTGCCCCGCAAGTTAATACATACAATAAATGTATAAGGATTCAAAACAACAGAATATCTATTTTGATAGAATGAAACCAAAGTTCGGGGAACTTTGAAATAGCTGAACAAATCGTTATTCAATAACAAGTTTTCTCGTATTCTATACAACATAATAATTCACTAATGAAAGAGTACAACGCTTTCAAAGTTTCTACGGTATTCTAGTGAATAATCTAGAATCAATTCTACGAATGAAATATTTCTCCAGATTTATACTGAGTGATCACACAAGATCTTGAACTTTATTTTCTCGGGTAGATATCAAAGATTTACTTTGATAAATACTCAGGTGTATCAGATAACCATAAAGATTAAATCATACCCCTCTGCAAGTACTCAGAGCCGGCCAACTCTTCGTACCCTATATTATGCATAATACTCAAAACGCGCGCAAAGGTCGAATTCACGACCAACAAAATATTCCCTTTATATAAAAAGGTTGTTCTTCTCAGTCTTGGAATCAAAAGTTTGATTTTACAACGAAATGCTGGGATTTCTAATTCTATTTGCTTCTCTTCTCAAACCTAACAAGTTTTTACAAATGTTTGTCTAACCAGAATAATTGGCTAAGATATTTCTCAACATAATTCGACAATAAACAGGTATTATCTGTACTGTCAATTCTAACTTCTACTGATATGAATATCCAACAACAGTAATTCTACGAATATATATTTTCTAATTCAATAATTTAATTTCAACAATAAATCCCTGGACGTGGCTTAATCAACAATAATTAACCACCAATAATAGTTGAATGAAATAACTCAAGGTTGAGTTAGGGAACTTGCCTCTTCCGCTGATTACAGCTACACAATATACTTATCTGATTTCGAAAGACCTATAACCAATAATGTAGGTCTCACAATTAGCACAAACATTTATATCACATATCACTGTATTTTACAATCAAACTTCTTCTAGGCACATTACCACATAGCCACATTAGTGTTTATAACCTATATAAACACTTAACAAATCAAACTAGTTCAGTCTGGTTGGACTTCGGTCCATTCTCGGTGTTCTGATTACCCTATCCGACAATTAACACAATTATTGTCCATTAAACTTGGTCTTTAAGCTTCAATATTAATTTAGATAAGTCAATTATCATTAATAATATTTTTCAGAAGCTTTTAATAATTATCAAACAATTATTATAATTTATAATAATTTTTCAAACACTTAAATCATTTTTAAATGATTTAATTGTCAAATAATCTTATCATTATTAATATTTAATAATAACATACATTCCAAAATATTAAAGTTATCATCAATAACTTCAAATATTTTTAAATCATCAATATTCTACTTAAATGATTTTTAAAGTAATTAAAATCATTTTTAAATCATCACCACTAATATATAAATATTAATGAAATTATTATCCAAATATTAAAAGTCATTAATTATAACTTAAAATATTTTAAAACCATTTTTCTCATTTTTAAATGATTTTTAAATCAATAAAATCATTTTTAATTCATTTATTTAATATAATAATTAAATAAATCAAATATCATTAATATTAATTTATTAATAAAAATTTTCCAAAAATATTGAAAATTGTATTTTATAATTTAAAATATTTTTTAATACTTTATTCTCAATTAAAATGATTTTTAAATCATTTAAATCATTTTCATCTTATTTATTTAATTTAATAATCAAATAAATATTATATCATTAATATTAAATTATTAATGAAAATTCTCCAAAAATATTAAAAGTTACATTTTATAACTCAAAATATTTTTAAATACCTTTAATATCTAAATAATTATAAATATTAAAGAAAAATATTCCAATTGGTCAAAAATTATTTTTCATAATTTAAAATAATTTTTAAAACCATTTTTGGTAATTTTTAGAATTTATTTCTATTTTTTTAATAATTTCCAGAAATTCTGATAATTAAATTAATTAAATCCGTCGCTAAAGGCCTTTAGCGACACAAAGCGTCGCTGTAGGTGTTCTTGAGCTCAAGAACACTGACAGCCGGCAGCTTCAAGGGTCTACTTTGACCGGCTTTAATTATCTGTGTAATACTTTTCTGGCTTTAATTATATGCAACTCACACTTAGATCAAACAACAAAACAACAAGACGATCTGGGCAGTCAAACATCCTGTCAGACGGTTTCTGGGTTTTCCAGAAACCCAGAAATTTCGACCAGCCACTTTCAACTTCATTTTAATCCATGTTCTGGTCGTGTTTTATGTGATTTAAAGGTTTACCATTATAGACCGTATGTCATAGAACACTCATAAAGCAACACATCAGTTTAACAACAACAGATCTACAAGATACAATCCGGTCAAACTCTGACAGAAACCGTGTTCATGCGTTTTCTGGAAATTCCAGAAAACAGATATTCAATACGAGTAAGCTAGTTTGACTAACCACTCAGATCGCTACGATGATGGTTTAAACGATTTAAGGACATATTATTGTAGTAGATCTAGCAGACTACAACTTGGTCACAAACAAAATATCAAACACCACAACATATGACAGATCAAGACCTTGAAAAACATTGTCAGACCCTGTTCATCACATTCTGGGTTACCCAGAATGTTACTCGGACAACGTTGGTCAACGACGTTTGACCTTAAATATCTTGAAATCCAGCTATCTAATTGTTGTTCTACCACTTGCAGATTAAAGCCAACATGACAAGCTATACATAATAACTTTAAAACACTAAAAACCATAACTGAACAAGAATCTGTGGCTCCTGACATTAGCTTGTCAGACCACAGATCTTGTTCTTGACAGTTTGAAAAATAATCACTTTTAAAGCCATTCGATGCTATGGATCTATGTTATATCAACATAGATCATCATTAAACATCATCTAGCAAAGATTTAAACACATAAACACGAAATTTTTCCAAGCAACAAAGATCAAAAATTAAAATAGGGTTATACCTTTCTAGCTTAAATCTTGATCTTGATCCTCAAATCTGTTATTGGTCGATCTATGTACTGATATTGTGACTGGTTTACTTATGATTTTCGTGGGTTTAGGATAGAGAGAGAGTTGATAAGAGCTAGTTGGACAAATGACCAATTTTGTGATTTTCTCTCTCTTAATTCCCTTATATAGCATATCAAGTGGTTAGATCTGATCTTGCTGGCATATGTAGATTGGTTTGCTGAGATTTTATGTCACATTGGTCAATGGAGTTGTTCACCAACTAATGATTTGGACAATATTGCAAGCTATCTCATAAAAATCCCATAAAGGGCATTTTAGTCTTTTCCTTTTATTGCTAGATTTTTTTCATTTGTTGCAAACCCTTAGGGTTAGGGTTTGAGAAATCTAGGGTTTAGGTTTTGAACCCTTTAGGTATTAAAAATTCTAGTTCCCACAATTGTCCAATTTAGGGTTTAATAAATTTTCTAAAATAAAAATTAGGGTTTCTAAAATAGAAACTTACCATACAAAAATATAATTAGAAATTTCTAACCATATTTAAGTTTAATACATACTTTAGGCATGCTAATAAAAATTAGGGTTGCCTAGTTAGGGTTTAAAATTTCCGGTTTTAAAAATTAGGGTTCCCGGCGTACAATTAGGGTTTTCTACAACACATTAGGGTTTTCTACAACTGAGTTTAGGGTTTCTAATCTCTTATCAGGTTTTACTAATATTAAACCTTATCCGATCAATTATTGATCGTTAAGCTCATATAGAACAAATACGCAATAATTAGTACAATTATTTTTAATTGTATTTTCTTTCGAATCCTTATCCGAAAATTAAGGTTAGGGTTTCTAAAGTTGTTAAGCACAACTCTACTCTAAATTTATTAGTCAATACACAAATTGACTTTCTCGAGACTCGTATCACAAATACTTGTCACAAAATTGATAATTAATATTAATATTAATTAAAAAAAAATTATTCTCAAATTTTGGATTATTCGAAATCCAGGGTTATCACACTTGGAGTTTGAGAGATACATCAGCCATAGTAGCTTGAAGTTTGTTTTGGAAAGAATTATCTCCTGTTGCTGTCAGCTTTTGTGACTCTTCAGTGAGTAGAGATATTTTCTCACTTAGTCCATCAAAACTCTTCAGTAGTTCCTGCTCTAGAATAGTTTGATCTTCTTGTTGAGTAGCTTCGGGTTGAGCATTGGATTGGACTCTACGATTTTCATTCTTGAACAGTTTTTTAAAAGCTTGGAAAATCTGAACAATCATTGAGTTCAAATTGCTGATTGAGGATGAGGGAATGTCAAATAACATTAATTGGGCTGTTAGAAGCTTCTAACTTTGAATTTGAGCAGTCTCAACAGTAGAGTGGCCAGACTCTACGATCATCTTCTTGATCATGTTCCTTCTTCCTTCAGGGTCCACTCTACGATTGTAGGGGATATAGTGATTGTCAGACTCTCGATGGACTTTGAAGTGAGGGTGATCTCTGATCGGTTTGGTTGCAAACTTCTTTACCCTTGGGAAGTTTTGAGCCACCAGCTCCATGCTTGGAAAGTGAGAGAAGCACCAGCTGAAATAGCTTCCATCTCCTTCAGTGTGGGCCTTTAGCCATGACATCCAATGGAAGAACCATCTCATCAGCAAGTTGTCAAGATTGTATAGAATGGTCGAGCAGTCTAGCTCCATGTTGTTCTAGTTTTTAGCTATGTCAAAGGTAGTCATTCTTACTACCTTGATTTGTTCATGTCCATAGTTCACCCATCTCTCTGGTGGAGCCTCTGGTAGTTCATTTGAAACTTCCACTACTATCCTTCTGCTAAATCTTGCAGGAGAGAGAACTGGATAATCTTCTTGTTCGTCTGCTTCCTATGGTGCAAAACCAGAATCTTTTTCAATCTCTTCTCTTTCGGACCCTGAACCATCCTGATAATTTCCAGCAGAGAATCCTTCTTGCTGCATTTCATTCTTAGAACTTTCTTTCTGTGATACGGACTCATCCTCACTTAATTCAATGGGGGCATTTGATTGATCACTTCTCTTTTTGGAGGAAAATTTTGCTTGCAGTCTATAGCTCTTCCTTCTTCTCGGAGGTTCAGCTTTGGGAGAGTCAGACTCCTCATCTTCTTCAAACTTGGAAGCCTCTGGTTCATCAGAAGAACTTCCTTTAGGTTCAGCAAGGGCAAGGGCAGTCCTTTCTTGTTTTGAGATAGCATTGTCTGACTCAATATCTGGGCTTGTTCGGGCAGTTGCATTTGGGGATTGAGTTTGGTCATCTTAAATATCTTCTTCATTTGTAGAGTGACTACTCTGAGAATTAGCCATTGGGCTTGAGCATTCTTCTTCTTTATCAGCAGATGATGAACCATCACCTTCACTATTGGATTTGGTTTGAGAGGACTCAGCCTTGACATTAGTCTCCTTTTCTTCTGCTAACTCTACATCCTTTTCTTCAGTAGATGTACTATTTTGGGAAGCTGAGACTGGTTTGTTTTCCACCTTAGCTTTCTTGCTGAATGGCCCTTGAAGCAGCCTGTTGCTTCTCCTCTTTGTTGTTTCAGCAGTTAGGGCTCTTTCTTCTTCAACCTTGTCTTTGATGGAAAGACTCCTTGGTGGGGTCTGAGCTTTCTTCACAACATCAGCTTTCTTCACACCTTTGGATTTCTTTCTGGCTGGTGTGGTTGATGTTGGCACAGAGTCATCAGACTTTGAATTTTATACCTCTTCTGTTTTTCTCTTCTTTATAGAAGCCCTGCTACTGCCTACAGTAGTCAGCCTTCTGTTCTCCTTAGGGTTCTTCTTCCAATTCACAAATAATTGTGGAGACATCATTTTGTGAACATTCAAAGGCTCTCCCTCATTATCCTTGATCTTCCCACCTAGCTTCTTCATCATCACAATACTCAGCAGTCTGCCATGAAACACCTTAGTCAGGGGTTTTTCAGTGGACTTCTTCATCTCAACTTTTTCTACCAACTTGGAGATTTGATCGAACAATTTAGCTCCAAAGTTGATTTGTTTCTTCAGAACTATTGCTGACATTATCTTCAGTTGTTGGTCAAGCACTGTGTCATGTGCAGTATCCTTACACAATATGCATTTTCAAACTATTTACTCTTCAGGAAACTCCTTCGTCTTCATGTCTTTCAGACTAGGGTTTCTTTGGTACCCCATGAACTCCTTTGCTTGTTCAGTATTAACATCATCAAGGTTCTTCAGTCCTTGGTTAGGAAAACCTAGGCATTGATTGAGGTCAGAAGACTTCAACTTCAGAGACTGACCTTTAACCTTGGTAGAAAGGGTTCCGGAGTTTATGGAGGCATTTGAATAGAACTCCTTAACCGGATCAACATATACTTGAGTGCCAACCTCAAGGCATTCTGAGAATTTAGCTTTCTTCACAAGTTCGAGAATGTCTCTGAACTTCTTTTTCAGATTTCTTGAATGACTTGGTTCCTAGCTGAATGCCAATGATTACTCGCCCGTTTTCCATTTGATTAGTTCGAAGATTGTGGGTATTTGGTTTAAAGAGGTTTATAAGAGATGGCTGATTATGATTTGATAAATCTTTGAGGTGTTAACCTATTTTGGCTTTTGAGAGGATTTTAGGGTTTGAAAATAGGAGGGAGAAAGGTTCGATAACTTTTGCTAACTGTCTACAAATTTGAACTTGTCTTTATGACAGTTCCTTCTAACTTTGCATAACCAGTGATGTGTCAACCGACTATTGGTTGCACGATGCCCAATAATGAGCTGTAACTCCCCATAACTTTTCAATTAGATATTTCCTTTTAGGAGAGTAGTCGTTTAAACAACGTGGCTTTAACCGTTGACCTTTGGATTCATAGAGTAGCATAGTAAGGCAGCTGTGGAATCTACATTTTTCTTTGTTAACTCAACGATCAACTTTTGAGAGATGATGCAGTGGATGGCTTTGTCTTTCATCCTCACCTTGATACAGCATAGCTAACTCACTGATGTATTCGAACTTATATCCTCCTTTTGAATGGTTGAGCAATTGTCTCATTTTTCAAGCTCCTTGTGAATTGGAGTACCCTTTAGTAGAACTACGATTATCGAGTTGTCTTCTACGATCGTTGAGGTTGTACTGCTATAGTTAAGTTCTCTTCAACCTCGACTCTACAATCATTGTCTGACTTGGTCCTTGAGATGAATTTGATCAAGTAATTCTTCTGGGACAAGGTAGCTCAGGAAGGGGCAACCTCTTAGAGTGACCTAAGGGTCAGGTTTGTCCTTGAGGCGCTTTCCAGATGAAATGCAATATAAGTGATTTGCAATGACATCTCTTGAGACCTTTTCTCGTGGGGAGATCCACTACCAACTTTAGACAATTGCTTACTTAGATTGTTGTGACGGCCCCAAAATAGGTCCATTCCATCCAACCCATTATGAGTCGCCAAATACATGGTACAAAAACAAATACAACTTCAGTAATACAATTGTCGTGCAAAATACGACAACATATATACTGTGAGTTTGAATACAACTATTTTCTAATAGAGAGTATAAAAACTCAAAAGAAGTCCTCATTACAATTATTGATACACTATTTTACAAAAATAGTGAGGACTGCTAAAACATCTTTCTAGAACCATCACTCCGTACCCCGACTAGTTCATGCTATGTTCTCACCTCCTGAGAAAAATGGAACAAAAAGGAAAAGGGTGAGCTCAACTAGCCCAGTAAAAAATATTATGACTAAGATAATATACAACAAATTATCGTTAGTCTTAAACAGGGAAAAATCTGATAAAATATAATAAATAACAAGTTTTAGATCAACAACTGCAGCGGAAACAACAATCCGTTAGAACAGTCAAGTAGAGAAAGAATTCTACTATCTTCTAAGATTTAGAAGTCCATCATCAATATTTTATCCCTGTAACATCAATCAATATACATCTTTAATCAAATATTCATCTTTACACTACAGGCCAAAGATATTCATTTGTATCACCACTCGGTCATGTTCATCTTTGCACTACGGGCCAAAGATATTCATCAGGTAATCATTCAACTTTGCACTACAGGCCAAACATATTCATCAAGTAATCATTCATCTTTGTACTACGGGCCAAAGATATTCATCAAGTATCATCATTAAGGACTGTGGATGATGAAAAACATTTTAGAGAACGAATCCAATAAGATAAAAGAACAAATATTTATTACAGTTTTATCCAAGTTCAATAATACTCCAGAATAACTCATTTTGTAGCAGAATTCAAAAATAAAGATCAAAACATGGATATAATCAAATATAGTAACCAAAATAGACATCTTGAATAAAAAGAAGAAAATTTCATTTTTCGGTGAATAGTGCCGTATTCGTGAATAGTGTCGTATATGTGAATAGTACCGTATACGTGAATAGTAACCCCGACACAAAAAGTTCCAAATTTGATAAAAAGTTCATACCAATATTTCGGCATAATGATATTGAAGAAAATATCATTTAAGAATAAGATAATATCCCTTACCTCGCAAAGACAATACTTCTGACCGGAATATCAGCACAAGGCTGAAGGAAACTTGCACTGATGAATAGAAACTCACAAAGTATCTAAATACTCACAAAATACACTCAATAATCTAGAGAGAGAAAGAGAGAAAACTTGTTTCTGGTGTGATTTTCAATTCTAACTTAGCCCTCTATTTATAGAAAATAGTTAGCACGCCGATGCAGACTTAACCTACAACCTGATGGCTTTACCTGCTACTATTCCCACCCACCACATTTGAAATAAAATTCAGCACATTTCTTCACCAACCACAAATATGACAACCAGGCCGTTCTCAAGAAAGAGGGGGCTTTCCAATAAGGATTTCTCCTTACTGGCGCGCAATTAGTTGACCAAACCTCTCCTTGACAGAACTTTCTAGACATTTTTGAAATAATGCTATCTAATAATATTATTCAAATAATATGAATTATTGATCTGATAATGGGAAATATTGTGCAGTGACAATTATTGAAACAACAATAATATAAAATATCAACGCAATAATTATTGAATCAATAAAATATTGAATAGTAACTACTGTAACAATTATTGAGTAGTGCCTTCTTACGTAAGGATCAATAATTCAACAATATTGTGCAATACCGTGTGCTACTGTACAACCACGTGTATTACTGTATTTTAACCACCGGGTATTCCAACAGTGTTAACAGTAATAACTACGTCGTTATTTATAAAAACTCAATTTTGTCGTTATCTTCATCCAACCGTTTTCCGTTATGGGCCCCAAAAATAGCTGCGCCGTCGTACGATTATTCCCCAACAGAAAGAATATTCCACGACCAAACGAATATTCCCCGACAAAATGAATATTTTATAACCACTTGTTTATTTTGCAAAATTTGTACATTTCACCCATAACCAAAATATTATATCAAATTAATACCTTATTATTTACAATAATAAATAAAGGAAATTTTATTTTATTTATTAAAAAGTTGGGGTCATACAACCTCCTCTCCTTATGAAATTTCGTCCTCAAAATTGATGTATGTACCTGGTGTTTCGAAAAGATGAGGGTACCTCGTTTTTATTCCTGATTCTAACTCCCAGGTCATTTCTTCAATAGCATGGTTTCTCCACAAAACCTTAACTTGTGGTATAACCCTCGTGCGTAGGACATGCAATTTCCTATCTAAGATCTTAACACGTACCTTCTCGTATATTAAATATTCAGCTATCTCGTCTGGTTCTAACGTAATAATATGATTTGGGTCGTCCACATATTTACATAACATCGATACGTGAAAAATATTATGAACACGCGACATACTTAGCGTTAAGGCAAGTCTATAGGCCACAATTCCTACTCGATCGAGAATTTCAACTAAATCGAAGGCTTGAGCTTTCTTCTCTTCATCAACTCTTACTTCTAGAATAACGTATTCTTGCACCTTTTCTTCGTATTCATCAGCTTCGGGTCTATAGCTTGAGCAACTTTAACTTTATCGTCGGTTCTAATCGTATATTTACTATCTTCACGTAGGTTCGTATATTCGCACTTGTAAATGCATACCATCTCCTGCTCAACCCGTCAGCTACCATGTACGCTTTTCCCACAATGGTATTGAATGGTATAATTATAATCTTCAACAGCTTGAGCCAACGTCTTTGGCGCATGATACGTTCATTTTTGGTGAAGAAAATAGTTTAGGGTTTAAGAAATGGGTTTTGTACTGGGGTCAATACAAAATTCAATTTCACGCTCTAGGGGTAAGCTAAGAAGTCTTTGAGAATACGTCAGGAAATTTATTAACAGTAGAAATATTATTCAAAACTGTGACTCTCATCCAGGACTTGGATAGCACATGTAATGAAGGTTTATCCTAATGGAGTTTCAACCAATAAGTCAAAATCTAACTTCTTCGGAGTCTGATTTAAACATTGAGCGCAAGCAAGAGAGATAAAAGAATGGGTAGAACTGGTATCTAATAAGGTATGGATTTTGCAAAAATTTTTAAGTAACTAACTCGTTCTAACTTCGTTCGGGTCATTCACTTTTTGAGAAGTCATGAAAAACGCTCTTCCTAAAATCACCGACTTCGTTTTGTCCGTATCCTCCTTTGGTACCACCGTCCCAATTGGACTTGATTTTTCTACAGGACTAAATCAAGCTATGTGACCGTCTTTTCCATAACTAAAACATTTCTTGGAAATCTGTGAACAGTTTGGACTTATATGTCCCTCCTCTCCACATCTGTAGCATCTAACTGATGGTCGTTCTCCTCCCCTAGAATTTATTGCTGGTGCTGGTGCTGTTGCTGACGTCTTCACGTCATCGTTAAATCTTCTCTTCTTGAAATTTCCACTTGAATCATTTATTCTATTATCTTGGCCATGATAACCACCGAAGTGGTTACCATTTCTGGCATGATAATTTCTTCCACGATGGTTATCATTGTTCCGATGATCGTTGCCACCGGTATGATTATTATCGTGTTGTTGCTCGTTATCCTTCGGTTGGGCTGGCTCATTATCACGCTCCACTAACTAAGCCATATTCACAACATCTAAATATAAACAAATTTGTGAGAACTGAGGTATTGACGTATTTCGGGTTTCAAACCACGTAGAAACATTTGTGTTATTCGTTCCTCATTATCAACCAAATGGGATGCAAATCGGGATAACTTCGCAAACTTAGCTTCGTACTGCGACACGTTCATATTGTTTTGCTCCAGCTTGATGAACTCAACCTCCTTCATGTGACGAATACTTTCTGGAAAGTACGTGTCGTTGAAAAATTCTTCGAACTTCTCCCAAGACATCTTCAGTGCGGCAGATTGAGTACGCTTTACAGAATCCCACCAGTAATCTGCCTCTCCTCGCAACATGAAGGTGGAAAAGGGAACCTTTTGCTCCTTGGAACATCCTAAGACATCAAATAACTTGGTGATCTGCTTTATCCACGTCTCTGTCGTAAGTGGTTCTAGCTTTCCCAAAAACTCTGGTGGTCCCAGCTCCTTTAATTGCTTAGCGGTGACCAACCGTGGGTTGTCATTGTTTCCACCTACATTATGAACAGGAGTCTCTCTCGTTTGGTGTTGAATTAATTCTAAAAAGATCCTAAACGTACCGTAATTCATCATTTGGTCGGTGCATTTGTTCACCTGAGGATTATTGCCATCCTTATGCACATTATCCTAGGTATTAATCGTTGGTGACTCAACGGTCTCCTGTGCTCCATTGCTATTCTCAACATTCTCGGATGTCATTTTCAAATACTATCACAAAACAAGGGCTAATTTACATATCATATATTATTCCTATATACTCTGACCGACCAATTAAATACCAAATAAACTTAGGTAGGTTATACTAGCGAAAGAATTCCCTGTCTCTCCCCTCCTAGTTCTTGTCTCACATCTCAGCCAGGGATCATATCCCTAAGCTTTGATACCAACTGTGATGCCCCCAAAATAGGTCCATTCCATCCAACCCATTCTGAGTCGCCAAATACATGGTACAAAAATAAATACAACTCCAGTAATATAATTGTCGTGCAAAATACGACAACACATATACTGTGAGTTTGAATATAACTATTGTCTAATAGAGAGTATAAAAACTCAAAAGGAGTCCTCATTAAAATTATTGATACACTATTTTGCAAAAATAGTGAGGACTGCTAAAACATTTTTCTAGAACCATCACTCCGTACCCCAACTAGTTCCTGCTATGTTCTCACCTCTTGAGAAAAATGGAACAAAAAGGAAAAGGGTGAGCTCAACTAGCCCAGTAAAGAATATTATGACTAAGATAATATACAACAAATTACTCTTAGTCTTCAACAGGGAAAAATCTGATAAAATATAATAGACAACAAGTTTTAGATCAACAACTGCAGCGAAAACAGCAATCCATTAGAAGAGTCAAGTAGAGAAAGAATTCTACTATCTTCTAAGATTTAGAAGTTCATCATTAATATTTTATCCCTGTAACATCAATCAATATAAATCTTTAATCAAATATTCATCATTGCACTACAGGCCAAAGATATTCATTTGTATCACTAGTCGGTCATGTTCATCTCAACACCTGTTCATCTTTGCACTACGGGCCAAAGATATTCATCAGGTAATCATTCATCTTTGCACTACGGGCCAAAGATATTCATCAAGTAATCATTCATCTTTGCACTACGGGCCAAAGATATTCATCAAGTATCATCATTAAGGACTGAGGATGATGAAAAACATTTTAGAGAACGAATCCTATAAGATAAAAGAACAAATATTTATTACAGTTTTATCTAAGTTCGATAATACTCCAAAATAACTCATTTTGAAGCAGAATTCAAAAATAAAGATCAAAACATTGATACAATCAAAGATAGTAACCATAATAGATATCTTGGACAAAAAGAAGAAAATTTCATTTTTCGGTGAATAGTGCCATATTCGTGAATAGTGTCGTATACGTGAATAGTATCGTATACGTGAATAGTAACCCCGACACAAAAAGTTTCAAATTTGATAAAAAGTTCATACCAATATTTCGGCATAATGATATTGAAGAAAATATCATTTAAGAAAAAGATAATATCCCTTACCTCGTAAAGACAGTACTTCTGACCGGAATATCGGCACAAGACTGAAGGAAACTTGCACTGATGAATAGAAACTAACAAAGTATCTAAATACTCACAAAATACACTCAATAATCTAGAGAGAGAAAGAGAAAAAACTTGTTTCTGGTGTGATTTTCAATTCTAACATAGCTCTCTATTTATAGGAAATTGTTAGCACGCCGAAGCAGACTTAACCTGAAACCTGATGGCTTTACCTGCTACTATTCCCACCCACCACATTTGAAATAAAATTTAGCACAATTCTTCACCAACCACAAGTGGGGTCCACTTATTCTAGAATTTTCCACCAAATTGATAAATTCGGATACTTCAACAATTTCTGAACCAGTCACCTCTTAAAATTCATAACAAATCATACGTTTATTTTTAACGGTTTAAAATTTGTGGACATATACTCCACTTATATATGTATAACATACCTAAAAATTACCACAATCCAACGGTCGAATTAAAAATTATAATCCCCGCAATATATCTCAAAAACCCTGATTTGATTTTTAATACCTCCAATCCGACAAAATACTGATAAAACACCTCAACATTAATTCCTTCATTTATAACCACATAAATAAATCTATCATTTATATCCACATAAAAAAAATATTTCCTTATCATATGAATCAATGATTAATTATTCACAAATAATATTACAGAATCACATTTATGACAACTAGGCCGTTCCCAGGAAAGAGGGGGCTTTCCAATAAGGATTTCTACTTACTGGCGCGCAATTAGGTGACCAAACCTCTCCTTGACAGAACTTTCTAGACATTTTTGCAATAATGGTATCTAATAATATTATTCAAATAATATAAATTATTGATCTGATAATGGGAAATATTGTGCAGTGACAATTATTGAAACAACATAATATAAAATATCAACGCAACAATTATTGAATCAATAAAATATTGAATAGTAAGTACTGTAACAATTATTGAGTAGTGCCTTCTTACGTAAGGATCAATAATTCAACAATACTGTGCAATACCGTGTGCTACTGTGCAACCACATGTATTACTGTATTTTAACCACCAGGTATTCCAACAGTGTTAACAGTAACAACTACGTCGTTATTTATAAAAACTCAATTTTTTCGTTATCTTCATCCAACATTTTTCCGTTATGGGGCCCACAAATAGTTGCGCCGTCGTACGAATATTCTCCGACAGAAAGAATATTCCACTACCAAACGAATATTCCTCGACAAAATGAATATTTTATAACCACTTGTTTATTTTGCAAAATTTGTACATTTCACCCATAACCAAAATATTATATCAAATTAATACCTTATTATTTACAATAATAAATAAAGGAAATTTAATTTTATTTATTAAAAAGTTGGGGTCTTACAACCTCCCCTCCTTATGAAATTTCGTCCTCAAAATTAACGTACGTACCTGGTGTTTCGAAAAGATGAGGGTACCTCGTTTTCATTCCTGATTCTAACTCCCAGGTCATTTCTTCAGTAGCATGGTTTCTCCACAAAACCTTAACTTGTGGTATAACCTTCGTGCGTAGGACATGCTATTTCCTATCCAAGATCTTAGCAGGTACCTTCTTGTATATTAAATATTCGGCTATTTCGTCTGGTTCTAACGTAATAATATGATTCAGGTCGTCCACATATTTACATAACATCGATACGTGAAAAATATTATGAACACGCGATATACTTAGCGTTAAGGCAAGTCTATAGGCCACAATTCCTACTCGATCGAGAATTTCAACTAAATCGAAGGCTTGAGCTTTCTTCTCTTCATCAACTCTTACTTCTAGAATAACGTATTCTTGCACCTTCTTCTTCGTATTCATCAGCTTCGGGTCTATAGCTTGAGTAACTTTAACTTTATCGTCGGTTCTAATCGTATATTTACTATCTTCACGTAGGTTCGTATATTCGCACTTGTAAATGCATACCAAATCCTGCTCAACCAGTCAGCTACCATGTACGCTTTTCCCACAATGGTATTGAATGGTATAATTGTAATCTTAAACAGCTCGAGCCAACGTCTTTGGCGCATGATACGTTTGTTTTTGGTGAAGAAAATAGTTTAGGGTTTAAGAAATGGGTTTTGTACTGGGGTCAATACAAAATTTAATTTCACGCTCTAGGGGTAGGCTAAGAAGTCTTTGAGAATACGTCAGGAAATTTATTAACAATAGAAATATAATTCAAAATTGTGACTCTCATCCAAGACTTGGATAGCACATGTAATGTAGGTTTCTCCTAACGGAGTTTCAACCAATAAGTCAAAATCTAACTTCTTCAGAGTCTGATTTAAACGTTGAGCGCTATCAGGAGAGATAAAAGAATGGGTAGAACTGGTATCTAATAAGGTATAGACTTCGTAATAATTTATAATTAACTAACCCGTGCTAACTTCGTTCGGGTCACTCGCTTTTTGAGAAGTCACGAAAAACGCTCTTCCTAAAACCACCTACTTCGTTTTGTCCGTATCCTCCTTTGGTGCCACCGTCCCAACTGCACTTGATTTTGCTTCAGGACTAAATCAAACTATGTGACCGTCTTTTCCATAACTAAAATATTTCTTGGAAATCTGTGAACAGTTTGGACTTATATGTCCCTCCTCTCCGCATCTGTAGCATCTAACTGATGGTCATTCTCCTCCCCTAGAATTTGTTGCTGGTGCTGGTGCTGTTGCTAACGTCTTCCCGTCATCGTTAAATCTTCTCTTCTTGAAACTTCCACTTGAATCATTTCTTCTATTATCTTGGCCATGATTACCACCGAAGTGGTTACCATTTCTGTGCAACCACGCGTATTACTTTATTTTAACCACCGGGTATTCCAACAGTGTAACAGAAACAACTACGCCGTTATTTATAAAAACTCAATTTTGTCATTATCTTCATCCAACCGTTTTTTGTTATGGGGCCCACAAATAGTTGCGCCGTCGTACAAATATTTCCCGACAGAAAGAATATTCCACGACCAAACGAATATTCCCCGACAAAATGTATATTTTATAACTTCTTATTTATTTTGCAAAATTTGCAAATTTCACCCATTACCAAAATATTATATCAAATTAATACCTTATTATTCACAATAATAAATAATGGAAATTTGATTTTATTCATTAAAAAGTTGGGGTCTTACAATCGTGGTATCCTCTTGTTCTTACACTACGATCACATGTTTGATCGTAGGCACTTCACGATGTTGGGTTAGGTGGCTGAAAGGTTATCAGTAGTACATTTTGAGACGTTCCTACTGACTATAGATCTTCATTTGGTTCATCAGGCACAAAGTTTTGGGACTTTGTAGCTGGTATATAACCTCACAGTATAACTCAGTGCTATTGTTTCTCAACAGATCACTGCTCCCTATGGTTGAAGCTGTCTTCCAGGATGGATGTGATTCCCTTTGCTTTAGACTTATTTAGAGGTGGCCCTTCATATCTCCTTCTGACTGGAATCATCATTATCACATAAATCTTCTTGTATCATATATATGGATATTTTCAAGACTGATTACTCTACGATCTTTTGTTAGCACTACGATCGTAGTCTTCATTGACAGTCTTGTGTTTATGAGATTCTGCTTTTGTAATGAACTCCTCTTAACTTAAGCTCAATGATCCTCTGTGGTGAGCTCCTTTGAGGATTCTTTTTATATAACATTCTTTGCTTCCTCTTGAGCACATAGGATCCTTTAGTTGACTGGCCTGCTTCCATACACAGATTAGCAGCCATGTGAGCTCCATTCTGGTTAGCTTAGAGGGTCTTCACGGATAGGCTTGTACAAATAAGAACTTTATCAGGATCATCTCTGAACAGTCCTTAGCCTTCTGCTAGTTAAGTCTTCTTAACTGAAGTCTTCTGCTTCAGCATTCCTTAGTGTGGTCAGACTAACCAAGTACCTGCAGGTTTGAATATATTTTTATTTTTGGTACCCATAATTAAATGGGTCCTGCTAGGTTAGTTTTCTAAACCCCTGTTCCTCTTAATTGGATAATCGTCACATTTATCACCAACATCATATTCATGCATAAGACTAGTTTTAGATAATACACTTTGATATGCATGAAGGTGAGTGTGTGTAAGATTTGACATTTAATAACACACACTTTATCTTTGATGGTTTCATCATTTGTTGGGTTATGTTCACAATGTTTAAGTGTTCACAAAGTGAGAATCAACTCTACGATTTAAGAGTATCTAGTTGATTCATGGAGGTGATCAGTTTCTACACATCATCAAGATACTCTTGTAGAACTGATCATACTCTGTGTGTTATCAAACACTCAGAAAAAGGATTTGTACATACATACTAACCCACCAGCAAAGATTACTTCACATAGAATTCATTTGATCTGTGATGCTCTTTGACCCATTTCAGATTTCCTTCAAGATGTCATCTTAAGCCTAAAACTTGGATGGAGAGAAAGTTTATAGACATTTGAGTTTCCATCCTTAAGGTACTTTCTCTCTTCACCTTTTTAGGTAGATTATGACTTCTTGACAGGATACTGGTATGGTTCATAAGAGGGTGCTTTTATGATGAACACATATAATAGTGAGGAACCATACCTTTTTACTATCAGTCTCTTAACAGTCATTTATCTTGGATATACTCAGTTTAAGCATTGATGTGCATAGCTTCACTTTTGCTCCTGACAGCTTATTGCCCGTGTTGGCCTTTAATCACTCAGTCGTGGTCTTGAAGATGTAGGCCAAGAGAATTTCTATATTAAAATCTTTGACATCCTTTAGTTTACAAAGTTTTCACCCTGCTGCTGTTTGGCCAAACATAAGTTTGAGAAGATCTTCTTTCTTCTCTTGATAAGCATTTCTTAGCATTAATAGCCTCTTTATCTTTCAGACTAGTGGATGTTTGAATCTTCGTCATTGATGTCTCTTGAGCTCTCCCGTCTGATCTTTAGACTTCAAGATTGACTACAGGCAAGGATTGGTCTTGTTGATGTAGCAATCAAGAACAAGGACCAATTTGAGCAGCTTCAGGTGTATATACACATTTACCTATACACGGTATTTCCAACGTGTGAGTTCATCTGCATATAACAAGTTACTTACTATTAAACTAAGTTTAGAATAATGTTTGTGTCTTGGATCAGACTCAAAGCGATTAACTTTTGAATATAGTATGAGAACCTGCTCTGATACTAATTGTTAGTTCCCAGTAGGCACAATTGATGTAGAAGGGGGGGTTGAATAGATCCTTTTTTTATTTCAAATACTTTTCTGGTTTACTTTCTATTGCTCATAATTTAACATATGATAAACACAAGAATCTTTTTAAGCACAGCGGAATAAGTAAAAGATCCCCTTCATTGATATATTCATAATCATACATACATTGTTCATTGAGTTAGTTTGGTAGTAAGCAGTTAAAACATTCATAGAAGTTATAGCAGTTCTAGTACATAATGTAAATGACATAATTAAAAGACACAAGGGGTTTTATGTGGTCCAGATACTCAAGCTCCTAATCCACTCTTCTACTTTCAACTAGCAGGATTTCCACTAAGGAAGGGTAGCACCCTGAATCACTAAGATTCCTTCAAGGCGAGCAGCCTTGGGACTTCAGTTTACTAAGAACTCTTCAAGGCCAGCAGCCTTGGGACTCCAGTTCACTAAGAACTCTTCAAGGCCAGCAGCCTTGGGACTCCTCTAGTTCCCTAGGAACTCTTCAAGCCCAGCAGGCTTGGAACTTTGTTTAGTCCCTCCGGACAAGGACTCTTCTAGCCCTTGCTTCTATTGAGTTATTTGTTTGTTTGTTTGAGATGGTGCTGAGCTACTACGATGTGTTAATTCTCTGAACATCTTCTATACTTAGTAGCTTGGTGTGATCATCCTTGAAGAGCTGTTTAGTGTTGCATGATGTTCAGCTTCTTTAGATACTCAACCACTTCGGATGATCCCTTGATGACTGCCTTGAAGATCTTTCCTCTTGATACATGATGACTGCAAATGATAGGTTTCCAAGATGACTGTAAGTTCTTCTTGGTACTTAGAAACTTTCTCATTCTTGCCACCATGATGACATTTGCAATCTCCCTTCTTGATACTTGATGTCTTCTCATTATGGACTTTTTAAGATGACTATAAGCTCTTCTCTATTGTACTTTGAGTCATCCCATGATGGACACCAAGATGATATGATGCTCTTCTTTCTCTCGGCAGTTCAGAACACTCTTCTTGTAGTAGAAGTCTCACTTCTATATAGTAGAACTCTCACTTCTACTTCTTCCTTTGCATGAATCTGAATGTTCTTGGTGGATCATAGAGTGAGCCTTCGAACTCACTATCTTACATGGTTTAGTACAATCCACCATCTCTCCAAACTCGGCAACTCTAGCAACCTTCGATCTTTGAAGCTCTTCCTATTTTATACTCCTTCCCAATCCTTCCGTTGGAAAGTAGCCGTTGAAGACTATTCAAATATCATCACAGATCTCGAGTTTACAGAGGTAGACTGCTGATGTGACATGTCATACTTTATCTGACATTGCAATCTACTGTTTCACCTACCCATCAGAGTTGTCACTTTAATGTCTTGGGCAGGTCGAAGACTTTATTTCCTCCTTCTGATTTCTCGATCAGAGGTTGTCCTTTTCCATCGATGCTCTCAATAAGCTTTTGTCTGAATACCATCCTTCAGTTTGAACCGTTACCAATGCTTCAATCTTTGGGTGTTCGAACTCTACGATTCTGATGCTTGTCTTCGAGGACCTGATCGTAGTGTCTTGTTGAGTGTTGCTCATTAACTGGTAGAGTTAACATTACGATCTTGAAGAGTGTTGATTGGATCTTCAATGTAATATTCCTCTTCCTTCCATTGTGCAGTGCTTCAACACTTCTGTTTCACTACTACAAAACAGTAAATAGATAACGCGGAAAAAACGTTGTGGTTTCGGTCAGAAAAACGTCGTGGTTAAGGGTGTTGTCTATTTGACACCCTTACACAACGTTTTTAAAACATTGTAGTTAAGCACAATACACAACGTTTTTTAGGAAAAAAACGTTGTAGATTTATTTTTCAAAAATTAGCAGATGCTTAAAAACGTTAAGAAGGTATGATTCCACAACGTTTTTTGTATAAAAATGTTGTTGTTTAGTATATCAAACAACGTTTAGGCACATTTACACAACGTTTTTAAAATGTTGTAGATTGACTTGAAAAAAGAAAAAAAAAGTTCTGGTTCACCTATATTACCAGTCACCTGCAATCTGCTAATGCCATGATATATAGCTAAAAAAGATCTAAATTTGCATTTTAATTTAAAGCCAAAATGTATCAACCATTCAAACAATTATGTATATGTTATATTAATGACAAAAGTGCTCATACTATATTACAGTAATATCACCTCAAATCTATTACACTTATTCCTTTCATTCAGTACCCAATACCTTGTTTGGAAGCCGAAACCCAATACACAATACAATTTTTTTTTTAAGATTTCAACTTGGCTTGAAGCCTGAAACCTCCTAAATCTACACAAAACCAACCTTAAACATACACTGTTACAAATAGAACTCAGACCAATACACAAACACAAACACACTCTATAAAATGGAAACCCCTTCAAGTAATATGCTCAAATCTAAAGATACTATAGTCATGCTAGCCTGGGGTTTACTGGATCTGGTACTGCTTGCAACTAAGAAGAAAGAATAACATGAGATAAGTGTCAGTTCTACACTTGTATCATCTGTGGGCCAAATTCCACAGATCAGGATTCCAATCAGGAACAAACAGAACCAGTCGGTTTCCACCTATCAAATTGAGGCCACAACCACTAGCCTTGCTATTCAATAGAAATGCAAACTCATCCTGCAACATGTGGAATAATCTTGTTGTGCATATTGTTGTTCAATATTAATTCAAAGGTAGAAAACATAAATACCTTTGATTGATCATTAAAACTGTTGACCAACTTTTGTCTTTTACTAATTGATGTACTTCCCTCAAGCCTTTGAAATGGGTATCTTCTTTCTTGGCGTAATTGAGCAATAAGGTCTAGAGTCTGATAATTAACAGGAATCAGAGTTAAAAGACAAAACAAAATATGGTGGGAAAAATTGTTTTTCTAATGAGCAAAATTGAATTTATGATTTCATATATTAAGCCTAGAAAACAAAGAGAGAGCGAAAAAGACACAATCAAGTATAAAAGGGTGCTGGCCTATTCCCATGGAATAAGTTAAAAGAAGAATCTAACAAAGAATATGAAAGTGCTATATAGCATGGGACCGCTGCTTAGCCATCCAATTCGATCAAAATAAGAATCCCAAAATGTAAAAAGAGAATACAAACTAGAATCAAAGATATTAAATTCTGTGAACGTGTGAATTGCTAATTCTGTAAATTCTAGTTACTTTAGTTCTTTTTGGAACAAAAAGGCATCCTTTATTGAAAGGTGTATACCTAGAAGACAAAAGTTCTAGCAATTGTTGCCAGCGATTCAAAAATAAACAGAAAAAGCCAAAAGATAAAATCTGAAGTCCATCAGTTGGTCCCCCACTACAGCTTATCCTAAAAGTGAAAATTATTACCAGCCTCCTTAGTAGTAATATTATAGATGTTTAAGTTTGATATTTGAACTGGAAGATTCAATCACAATTAGGATAAACATAGTTGATGGGCTTGGTATACATCTCTTTCAGAATGATTATAATTCCTTGTAAATGGTACTGAGATTACTAGAACATACAGAATGAAATATTAAATTCAAACCCAAAGATGGAGATAAAAGAAAATTTATGAGAGTAGCAACTACAACAAGAGAGTAACAATTATACCTTGAGCCATTATCTCCAAGACCATGTAGCCAAACTATTTTATCTTGGTGTTTCTCTTTGGGCCTCACCACATATGTTCTTCCAAATTCAAAAGACCTTCTAGCTGTTCTGCTACCTGAAATTGGTCCAACAACATCATTACTTCAAAAGCATAGAAGAACAACTTACCAATTAAGAAGAAAGAGTCTAGAAAAAGGAATGTAACTAACCAGAACCAAGAGAAGAATTTGTGTAATTCATCCTGTCAGGGCGAGCGAGAAACTGCATTACGGCAAGACCAACTAGTAGTGTAATGGATGACAACTTGTACTGCTGTGAAGAAAACCCAAATTGATAATCTCTATTTATGCCAACCTGGTAGCTTGTAAATGGAATAATAAAAACAAGTGAATATTCAACACTAAGTATATGTGAAATAGCTGTGCATTGTGTCTAATTAACCCCCTAGCTACTCTAGAGTTTCAAAAAGGGAAGGAACAAAGCATCCGTGAAAAAGAGGGGAGGGGTTAAGACAAGGACAAAAAAAGTAAGAAATCTTTTTCATGAGCGCAGAGAATCAATTAAGAATAACACTGAGAGAGCACATTCAGCTATTCCTGAGAGGTGCTACGTACGTTTGGACTGAGAGAGTGGTACAGACAGACCAATGAATTAAATAAAAAATAGTGTATTTGATGATAAATCATTTCAATGAAATAAAAATTAGTAGTAATTACATCTGCTTGCTCATGCGAAAATTTTGCCACAACACCCGCCCTCACCAATAATCAAAAATTTTAATCTTGTTTTCTAACTAACTTGTTTGCAGTATCAAGTAATCACAAGTTCTATTTTGAAAGAAGCACTCTCATTTTCCAAAAAGAATCGTAAGAAGTAATCTTAATTCAATTTATCAATAGTAGTGACAGAAAGGGAAATTTGTTTTAGGGAATACTATGTGTTACAGAACATTACTGCAAAAAAGTAACAAGATGATCAAATAAGAAAGTTCTATCTCCTAATATACAAAATATTGACAAGCAGTTCTAGAGTCTAATCTTCTTCTATTTTCTCAGCTTGTTTACTGTGAAAAATACTCCAGAGATTTCAAGAAATTTTAACAGTCTTCCCCAATCTCAGGAAATTCAACAAGAAAAAAGATATTAATAGAAATGCAGAACATAAATTAGAGAAAGATGAGCTAATAACCTCTTGTAGTAGCTGAGCCTAACAAGAAATATCTTCAATCGAAGAGCTAGTAGAGCTCCCATTATACTCATTATCACTCACATTATCACTCCCACACAACAGATTGATTCACACTTGCAACAAGAAAGTCGCAAATAATTAGATAAAAAACCACCACATATAATTCAAACAACAAATTACAGGGAAAGATAACACATTTCTTAAACAACCCAAAGTCAAATATTGCTACTAGAAGAATTAATCTAAAGTCAGCCAATTCAAACTTAGAAGAAGAGAAAAAGCACAAACCTGATTACAAAAAATCTAGAATCGAGAATCAATCAAAACTAATTAGAGATCTGACCTTTCTAGAAATAACAAGCCATAAATCTTTGGTTTTGTTGTGGCTAGCTACCTCCTCAAATGTGCGAATCTTCGGATCTGATGCCATTTTTTGCTGCAACTGCACCCATCAATAAAATCTTCTAAGAAAAAACCCCTAAATTTATTTATATTATACAAACATAATTAGACACAGTAGAAAAGATCAGTATGTACATATATTATATTGATTCTAGAAGAAATTCAAACAAAAAGAAAAATAATCATATACTTAGGGGCGGGAGATAAAGAGACGCTTGTGATGAGCGGGTCTTTTCTTCGATTCTAACACAACACCTTTAGAGAGAATCGGAGAGAGATAGTGATCGGGGATGAAAGCAATCAGAAAGAAGATTTATAGGTCTAGATGTGCTAAAATTAAAGAATTACAGAAAGAAGAGGGACGTAGATGGTGGAAGAGAGGGCCGACGACGGGGAAGAGAGGCCACGACGATGGGCTGGTGACGGCGAGGAAGAAAGCAAAACTACGGAGAGAACCAAAGAAACAAACTACGGAGATGGTGGATAAAGCGTTTTTTTTTTGCTCCGTCCCTCTTCAATCGAACTCTGGAAGCCGGAAGGCCGGGTTTCCTCACCGGAAGGTGAGGCGGCGGCTTGCGAGAAGTGAATTTTTGATGAAGAAGATCTGAATCTGCTGAATGGAGGTTTAGGGATTTAGAAGAAAGAATAGCTGGTAGCCGATTTTGAGAAGTGGATTTTTTGCTCCGTGTCTTTTTTTTTGTTTCGTGTATTTTTTTTTTTTGCTCCGTGTCTTTGTAGATAGACAACGTTTTTAAAAAAACAACGTTATCTACTTCAACCCGAAAAAGAATGCCTCTTTTAAATAGTAACCAATTTTTGGCATATAAATCTATAGGTTTTTTTTTAAAAAACGTTGTAAAGAATATACCACAACGTTTTTCCGAAAAAATCGTTGTCTAGTAAGTGTTGTCTATTAGGTAACTTGTATTGGTGTATTGATTCCACTGTTCTTCAGAGATTGATGGGCCTAACTCCCTTGTTCTTGTCCCTCTGAATAGCAAGACACTTCAGATTTGTGGCGCGCCAACCGCTTTCTACCTTGGATTCTCCCTTTCACTTATACATTAATGGCATGACCCTACCTTAATCACTTTAGAGCCTTATTCTCGAGGCTCCTTATCTCGGTTCCTCCATCAGTTCTTTCTTTGTTTTGGCAAAACTATGATCTCGGTTGCTTCCAAGATCGTTGTCTCTGTTCCTTGGACAGCTACTACCTTGCTGACTCTTTCTTTTAGTTAGTTACTGAAGTCTTCTTATGATCATCTTGTGGAAGACTTCATCTTGAATGGCTTTACAACTCAATCTTGATGCTGATTGGGTTAGTGCTTAGATCTTCTGTTAACTTGCATGTCATTCGTTGAGTGCTCTCTGGTTCCCTTCATGTAGAATGTATCCTTACAATGCCAACCAGAGACTTTATTCCTTTGTATATTCTGGGAGTGCTCATTAGTTGAGAATCATACTTGCTCTACGATTCTTCCTATGCATTGTGAGCACTTCTGTTGAGGTTGTAGTTCTGTACTCTACGATTCAGCTTTGACTGTGCAGACACTACGATCCTGAGATCAAATCTTGACACTCTACGGTTTCTGCCTTGCACTTTTTGTCTTCATCTGATCTTGCTCGACTATGATCTCTGCATTTAATCAATAGACTCTACGAACTCAGAGTGTAGTCTACTATCCTAGACATGGCTTCGGCATCAGTAGACTCTACGATCTCGAGTGTAGTCTACAATTCTGACTTGGCTTTGGCAGATATTCTGTTGGCTCGTAGGCAGGCTGTCTCTATAATTCTGAACATGACTTCCTCAGAACACTACGATCCTGACAAAGCTCTTCTCGATATACCACGATCCTTCATCGTTTCTCCTGGCAGTCTACGAACTCCGAGATCGACTATCTTGCAGACTACGATTCTGCCTCGATAGCTCTCGAGTTATCCTTGACTCTCCTGGCAGACTACGATCTCTGGAGCTATACTCGACGATCAGACAAACCTATTTATTACATCATAAGATCAACTTAACATGCTTGATCTTTTTATATTTATAGTCCTTGTACATCATTTCTTTTTAAAGATTTTACAAAGTAGTTTTGCTTATGTAGGATCAACCTAACATACTTGATCAATTCATTCTAAGTCTTTGTACACATGTTTCTATTATCAATCAAAGGACTTTACATCTTTTCTTAATACAAGCATACTTTCATATTCATTTATATATATATATATATATATATATATATATATATATATCATAATCAAATCATATGTAAATCGGAATATCATTCATATGTTTATTCCTGACAGGTTTAAAACCTCATATTAGGAATAAGTTGCCAGTACTCCAAATAAAGACTTTCTCTGAAATACTGGAGAAAGCTACTATAGCCGAAAGTGAGAATGAAAGTCTTGCTAAATTTCACCAGGACAAGAAGAGTAAAAATTATAAAAGGAAACTTAGGATAGAACCCAGTTCAGGTGGGTTTAATAACAAGCGAAAATGGGATGATACTTTTTCTAACAACCTGGGGAAAAAGATAGGTAATACTAATAATAACTTTAGTAATAATATCATTAAACCTTGTCCCACGTGTGGAAAGAAACATAAAGGAGTGTGCTTTCTTAGTAAATGTTATAATTGTGGACAATTGGGACATATTTCACCACAATGTCCTCTTCCAAATAAAAATAAATGTTTTAATTGTTGTTCGTTGGACCATTTTTCAAAGAATCATTTCAAACCTAAGAACCAAGGAGAAAAAGGGAATAGTGTACCAGAGAATAATCAGTCAACAGTAGCTGCAGTTGGGGTTCAGAATCGACCTACCGCGAGAACATTTAATATGTCGGTGAGGGATGCTGTTGCTTCACAGGACATGGTGACAGGTATCATCCCTATTAACACTTTAAATGTATATGTGTTATATGATTCTGGAGCTACTTATTCTTTCGTGTCTAAAAGTTTTTCTAAAAACTTGAATATACCTTGTGAAAAGTTAACCAAACCATTTTGTGTAGAAATTGCTAACAAAGATAGGATTCCGGTTGAAACCATATACAAAAACTGTAATGTGGTAATAAAAAAACATAATTTTACGGTACATCTTAAACCAATTCAGTTGGGAGAATTTGATGTAATTTTAGGAATGGATTGGTTAGTTAATCATAGCGCGATGATTGATTGTCATCAAAAATGTATAAATCTTCTGACTGCATCGAAGTCAAAGGTAGTGTTCAACGGTAGTTATTCACCTACGCAATCTCGATGTTTGACTATAGTTCTGGCAGAAAGATTACTTAGAAAAGGTTGTTTAGGTTATTTTGCCTATATAGTTGATACTCGACAGGAAGGAGTAAAATTAGATCAAATACCTATAGTTAAAGATTTTCCCGATGTATTTTCGGAGGACTTACCAGGTTTACCTCCGGATAGGGAAATTGAGTTCGTCATTGATCTTGCACGGGGAACGACACCAGTTTCTAAGGCACCATACAGAATGACACCTATAGAACTGAAAGAGTTACTAATACAAATACAGGAACTCTTAGAGAAAAAGTACATACAACCTAGTGTTTCACCCTGGGAAGCACCAATATTCTTTGTAAAGAAGAAGGATGGAACTATGAGATTATGTATAAACTATAGAGAGCTAAATAAATTAACTATTAAGAATAAATATCCTTTACCAAGGATTAAGGATTTCTTTGACCAATTAAAGGGGCCGAACATTTTTCAAAAATTGACCTCAGAACAGGTTATCATCAATTAAAGGTAAGAAAGGAGGATGTGCCGAAAACAACGTTAAGGACACACTATGGACATTATGAGTTTCTTGTAATGTCTTTTGGATTGACAAATGCACTGGCAACATTTATGGATTTAATGAATCGAGTGTTTAAACCATGCTTGGACAAATTTGTTGTAGTGTTTATTGATGATATTCTGGTATACTCGAAAACACGGGAAGAGCATACTGAACACTTGAGAGTCATTTTGGAGATATTACAAAAGGAACAACTTTATGCGAAGTTTTCCAAGTGTGAATTCTGGTTAAAGAGAGTTCAATTTTTAGGTCATGTGACTGACAAGAATGGAATATTTATAGATCCAACAAAGATCGAAACGGTTGTGAATTTGGAACAACCAACAACTCCAATAGAAGTACGAAGTTTTCTCGATTTAGCGGGTTATTATAGACGGTTTATAAAAGATTTTTCAAAAATAACAACCCCATTAACTAATTTAACTCGAAAGACGATAAAATATGTCTGGACAGATAAATGTGAAAAGGGCTTCCAAGAGTTAAAGAAGCGACTGAGCATGGCTCTAGTGTTGTCCTTACCGGATGAGACAGGAGGCCTTGTAGTATTTAGTGATGCATCACACAAAGGTTTAGGGTGTGTGTTGATGCAACAAATGAAAGTGATTGCTTATGCATCACGACAACTCAAAGATTATGAGAAGAGATATCCTACTCATGACCTAGAGTTAGCCGCGGTAGTTTTTGCTCTAAAAATTTAAAGACATTACTTGTACGAGGAGAAGTGCGAAAATATATATAGATCATAAAAGTCTGAAATATATTTTTACACAAAAAAAATTAAACTTAAGGTAGCGAAGATGGTTACAAATGATAATGGATGTTGACTATGAAATCTTATATCATCCCGGTAAAGCTAATATCGTAGCTGATGCGTAGAGTAGAAAGAATCAGAGTAAATTGAATGCAGTAACCACCAATGACAGGTTAATAAATGATTTTGAAAAATTGGAAATTGAGGTGGAATGTCCAACTACCTCTATCCAAAAATTTATATTTTAGAAGGAGTTTCATCTCTAGTTAATTGAATCAAAGAGATGCGAGAAAAGTATTAGAATGTCTAAAGTATACGTCTAATATAACTCATGACAAGTATAACAAATTCAGAATAGATAAGGATGGAATAATAAGATATGAAGATAGAATCTGGGTTCCATTAAACCAAGCTTTAAAAGAAGAAATCTTAAACGAAGCTCAAAATTCTAAATTTGTCATACATCCTGGAAGTACTAAAATGTACAAGGATTTAAGTCGACACTTTTGGTGGTCAAATATGAAAAGAGAAATAGCCGAATGGGTAAGAAAGTGTCTCACGTGTCAAAGGGTTATGGCTGAGCATCAAAAGCCAAGTGGTTTACTTCAACCCTTACCGATTTCTGAGTGGAACTGGGAACATATAACCATGGACTTTGTTGTAGGCCTTCCAGCTACATAAAAGGGCCATAATGCCATTTCGATAATAGTTGACCGTTTAACTAAATCATCTCACTTTTTACCTATTAAAATTACTCATAACTTAGACCACCTTGCTAAGTTTTATGTTAATGAAATTATCTCTAGATATGGTGTGCATGTTTCCATAGTATCAGATCGAGACCCACGTTTTACTTTAAATTTTTGGAAAACCTTTCAGAAACATTTAAGAACACAATTAAGATTGAGTACAGCTTATCATCCTCAGACAGATGGATAGAGTTAAAAAACCATACAAACATTAGAGGATATGTTGAGAACATGTATCATAGACTTCAAAGGAAGTTGGAAAGATCAGTTACCTTTAGTCGAATTTGCCTATAACAATAGTTATCATGCTAGCATAGGTATGCCATCCTATGAGGCCTTATATGGAAGGAGGTATAGAACACCTTTATGTTGGGATGAAGTCAGGGAAAAACAAATGCTAGGACCAAAAATAATTCAACAAACTACTGAAACCATCAAAATTATACGTCAACGATTACAAGCATCTCGAGATTGACAAAGAAAATACGTTGATCCACATCGTCAACAATGAAACTTTAACGTAGGAAGCCACATATTCTAAAAGGTATCTCCTTGGAAAGGTAAAATACGTTTTGGCAAGAAAGGAAAACTAAGTCCGAGATTCATTGGACCTTTTCAAAATTTGAGAAGCATTTGTGAAGTTTCTTATGAAATAGCACTACCTCCTGAATTGAATCATATCCATAATGTGTTTCATGTGTCCGTATTACGACCATACAAACCTGATTATAAACACGTTATAAATTATGAGCCCATCCAAATAGAAGAAGATCTTTCTTATGTAGAAGAACCTATACAAATCGCCGACCGTAAAGAAAAAGTCCTGAGAAATAAAGTAATAGCATCGGTTGAAGTGATCTGTAGAAATCAGAATGTTAAAGAGGCTACATGGGAGCTCGAAGATAAAATGCGAGAGAATTATCCTCAATTATTTACTTAACTTGTACTTTAATTTTTAGGACGAAATTCTTATTAGTGGGGGTGAATGTAAAAACCCAAAACCCTAATAAAATTCAGTTATGTAAAATCCAGTTACATCAATAAAATTTCTTCGTTCTGAATGTGTTATGTGTTAATATATACTTTGTTTAAGAAATTCGATCAAATTAAATTTCGTCTGAAAAACGTCGTGCTTGACACGTCTTGCTTAAAAAATTTCTTTCAAAAATGGACTTTTCGATATATTTATTTTGACAAGTTGCTTTATCGTGCTTACACTGACAAAATTCTTTGTCGTTCTTACTAGGATTAGTGAGAAATCTAGGTTAGTAATCCTAGATTAACAAATCCTAACTGTGACAACCCGAATTTTTATAAGTTATTAAAATAAGAATTTAACAATTAAAATTCTTATTATGAGATATTTTGAGTTTGAATATGTATATATACGTGCTATATATTTGGAAATATGTGATATGGTGTGAAGATATATATATATATATATATATATATTAGAAAAGTGAGGTTTAATAGTTAAGTTAACTATTGAATAAATTAAATGAATTTGGTAATTATTTTAAATATTTATGGAATTACATAAATATTTTAAATAATTTATTTATTGAGAAAAATAAATAATTTTTGAAATTGTGGTATAATAATTTAGTTACACTTGTATGATAATTAAATTAAAGCAAATGTAAGTTTTATTCTTTGAAGATTTAATTTAATGAATTAATTAAATTAAATGAGTCGTTTAATATGAAAGAAAATAAGTATATTAAATAAAGTATTGTTTAAGTTTAATTTATTTATTAAATTAGATACATGTAATTATTTATTAATTATAAGTATAATTATAATAAGATTATAATTATTATAATTACTATTATAAGTTATTTAAATTAACTAAACTAAAGTTATTTAAATTAACTAAAGTGTGACAAGTGGAAACTATATAATATAAGACTATTAAAATAATCTACTATGGGAGAATTGGTGTGTGGCCAAACAAGGCCTTGTGGCCTTTGGCTTCTTTAACTGACGCCTTTTTACTTTTTATAACCGGTAGAGAACGTGGGAGGATGGCCATATCAGTTTTTTTTACGCGTTCTTTTCTTCTTAATGCTATAGTCAGAGAGTTTGGAAGAGAGGAACATAGTGAAACACAGAAAGTTTGGAGAGAGAGCAAGAGAGGAATCATTGTGATTGAAGGAGAATTTCTAAACATAATCATCATTTTTTTTGTGGCATAGTTTAAATTGTGTTAATTGGTTAAGAAACGAAGGCGGAGTAGTTTAAATCGTGTTATTTGGTTAAGAAACGAAGTCGTGGCGATCGAATTCGCTAAATGTGTTTAAAATATTAAAATATAGCATGAACATTGAATTGGAACACTTAAAATGATTTGTTAATAAGTTTGAAGTGTTATAATTACTATGTAAATGAGTAGCTAAGAGTTTAACGAGTCCATAGAATCGAAAACCAACTAATTCGGACTTAAAACGAGAAAGTTATCGCAAAAAACTGTAAACTAGGCGAGGCAGAGCGCGAGCGCGCTGCCCAAGAGCGCGGGCACGCGGCTGGGGGAACTAGAATTGGTGCGGACATGCTGGAATTGGGAGATCAAGGGGAGCGGCCACGCCCAATTTGTGCTAATTGTGACTACTTTGACCAGTTTTGGTAAAACGGTCATAATATTTTCATACGGACTCCGATTGAGGCGATTCAAGATAATCCGGAAAGAGGAAGATTATACCTACAACTTGTGTTCTTTAAGTTTTTCAATTTGAGGTCTGTAACAGTAGTCAAAATGATCATCTTTAGGACTGTTGTGTTTTCGGGTGCAATCAAAGGGCGCCGTGCATGCAGATATGCTAGTATAGTGCTTCTGACGATAAAATATGTTATTCTAAGTTATAAAACATGAATGTTAGTAAATATAATGATGCTTAACATTAACAAATGATGTATTAGATAAGTTATGTTTGCACACTAAGCATACACCAGAGAGACAATTCGGGCGTGTGACGAATGAACGTCAAAACAACGTGATAATTGTTAATGAACGTTATAAGATATGGAATGGGTTTAATATAAATCCATAAGTATTCCTATCAAGACTTAAACACTTGAATGAATTTCAAATATTACATAAGTAGAAAAGTTAACACAATCAAATTGAACATTGTGTATTGATAATATGAAGGGTTATGAGATATAGAATAAAGTTTACATTAAAACTATTATGCGTTGCTATGTGAATAATAGTTGATGTGTATGATTATATAACTATGTGGGAATATACAAAGTGCAGATAAGCGTTAAGTAGTAAGTCGTAGTTCATAAACTATGAATCAGGCAAGTCTTTCTATTCTTATTTGGTATGTGAACTTGATGATTAACTGTTTTAAATTTTTATTGCAAATAGCATGATGTGTTATAAATATATTGAAAGTATGAAACATTAAAGTCAATTTATGACTACGTTGATTGAATATTGAATGTTGATTGAGTAATGAACTCAATCTTTATACTTGTTATGTGAACTGCATCATTATGTTATGTTACTCTAATGATTATGAGATAAATGTTGAGCATGTTATTATGTGTTACGTGATGAATGAAAACTGTTTAATTTTGCTTGGCTGTAGAGCTCAACCTTACAAATAACCACTTTTGCAGGTTAAGGATTTAAGGTAACGATATGTGCTACTTGAAAGACATGAATTGGGTGTAATACATGAAGATTTAGATACTTAGTTAAAGTTTTTATTTCTTTAACCCATGATTAGGGTTTATGAGATGTACTCAATGTTTATGATATATATTTTATGTTGAGTTGTAGAGTTAAAGTTTGAGCTGTCCAATGTATAAAGGATATCGATTTGTTATGTAAGTATATATACATTAACTATGATAAAGTGAATCATGGATTATATATGATTCAAAGACATGTAGATGATAAAGGTTTGATTCAAGGAATTAAAGTAAGAAGATAGAAAAGTTTAAATTATTTTGCATTTTATTAAGTTTAACATCGAATAATGATGTAAAGATAGATTAAAGTTGTATTGTTAAAGATCGAGAAGGATAATATTATTGGATGAATTTTGGGGTCGTTTCAGTTGGTATCAAAGCTGTAGGTTATAAACTTTTGGTAGGAATACCTTAGGCTACAACCTTAGAGAAGGAAGGTGAAGATAATGAAAGAATAAGCTCAGATAGAGTTTGAACAATAAGAAGTAATTTAAAAAATTTATAAAGAAGGGATTAAGACATTCGTAAGAGGATTCAAAGAAGAATCTTGCATAGTTATAAGAAATATGAATGTGGGGTTACCCAACTCCAATAATATAGATGTAAGGTGATAATAAATATACAGTGTCTATAAAAAGTGAATGATAAAGAAGTTAAGAATAAAAAAGTTATATTTAAGTATTGTGTAATTGTACTCTTTAATGGTTGGTGTATGGTATCTGGCCTAAACGATTCCTTCATAGAGTGGAGGTATATACGAACTAGCAACTTGAAACCTAGTTTGTTGGTTGTTTGTGGGAAACCACTCAGTGTACCATATTGGAACTGTTAGAGACTCGATGTGTACCAAGTATAGAAAATTGATACGTATGATGACAATATAGAACTTGAATGGAATGTTAAGCAATATAATGAAGTTAGAAATTCTTAAAGGAGGAATTGTTATATAAACAAGAAAATTCAAAGAAGAATCTTGAAGAGATATAAAGATAAGAAATGGGAGTTACCTAACTCCAATAACCAAGATAATGAATAATGTCGTAAATGATGAAAAAGGGAAAGAAAGAGGATCGTAAAACAAAACGATCACGAGTTAAGAAAAGAATTTTAAGGGAGATGATTATAGAATAAGATCAGGACGTGATCTATTTAAGTTATAAAAGAAAGATGGTCTGTAATTTTTGAATAATTATAGCTTGATGCTATGAAGATAATGTACTATGATATAGTACGAGATAAACTCTTGAGGATTTATAGATAATGTGATACGAGGAATTCGTATCGAGCAAAGAGCGAGTTATAAGTAAGATAGAGTTAGGAGGAATTTCAATTGAGGACTCATGTGATGACTGAGGTGTACAAATCTTTGTATGGGCGAGGGTTTTTGTAAGACCCCAAATTATTAATAAATAAAATTTAATTTCCTCTATTTATAATTTTGTAATAGTAAGGGTTGATTTGATTAATGTAGTTAGTTATGGGTAAAATGCGCAAATATTTTAAATAAGTAGGTGGTTATAAAATATTCATTATTGTCGGGGAATATTTGTTTGGTCGTGGAATATTCTTTCTGTCGGGGAATATTCGTACGACGGTGCAGTCTTTTGTGGGCCCTATAACGAAAAGCTATTGGATGAAGAAAATGACAAGTATAAGTTGTTTATAAATAACGGCGTAGTTGTTACCGTTAACACTGTTGGAATACCCGGTGGTTAAAACATAGTAATACGCGTTGTTGCACAGTAGCACGCGATATTGCACCAATTATTGATTCTTAATAAGCCTAATGTTATTTTTATTAATTTAATAATTAATTAGAGATTTAATAATTTGAAATAATTAATTAATGAGAAAATTAATTATATGATTATATGAATTAATGATAAATTAATATATTTTATTTAAATTAAATAAAATAAGATAATTGATTTATTTTATAATTGGGTGTGACATGATTAAACTATAGTATAGGTGATTAATTAAAATAATTAGAAGGGTTATTTATGTTCAAGCCAAACATGGCCTTAGTGGGAGTTATAGACAGTTAACCTATGATGGGTAACTGACCATAATGCGCGTCAGTTCTTTATTTTATACGACGTCTTCTTTATTTCCTATTTTCTAAGTCTAAGAACAAAGCAAATGCAGAGATAAATTATTAGAGAGAAATTGTGATATTGAGAAGGAGATTAATTGTGAGTGATTGAAGAAAAGCATCTAAACCTACAAATCTACACTTTATACTCTACACTTTATACTCTAGGTAAATTCTCTAAACCAAATTCTGTTTTACTTTGTTTGAGTTTTCATAAATATGGATTTCAAAGTTTTGTAAAGTCTCTGTAATTGGAAAAGGGTATGATTATGAGTTTGTATATGTGCTAAATGTTATCATATCGTATTTGATTATATATATATATATATATATATATATATATATATATATTATTTAAACCATATCTTCAGTATCATAAAACATGTCGTATATGTTGCTCAAAACTTATAGGGTATGAAATATGGTCATATGGCCTTATACGTGATTTTAATATGTCAAACATAAATGTCTTTGTAAAATTCCCACTCTTAATTGATTATGCATGTTGATACGAAGAGACCAAACATTAAATGAACAGATTCGGTGTTATAACGAATCCGTAGTATTAATTTTCATTATTTATGTTCAAAACCTTCAAGAATATCAATAACAGTGAAAATTACATATTTTAATTCTGTAATTATGTTTTTAATGGGTTAAAATCATTCTATAATTGTTGGGTTATGATTATGTATGAATTCTAGAATGTGGGTATGTTAATTTAGTGAAATTAATGATCATGGAGTGTCCATTTCACTGAACTCTGTGTTCTTCATGAACTGAGAATCAAAATCTGGAGTTTCGCGTCGCGGCGCCAACTCCAGAACTGAAGTCTCGCGCCGCAGCGCCAAGTCTCCGGCCGTAGCGCCGAGTACAAGTATAAAAGTGGCGCCGCAGCGCCACTCTACAGAATGTCCAGAAACGAAATTTTAAAAATGCTTAAGTCTAGCAATGTGGTATTAACCTAATTTAATAAACATAGGAATATGTTAAAAGTATAGTGAGATGTTAAAATAGATACTTAGCATGTAAATAACATAATTGAATGTGGATTGAATTATTGAATTCATAATTAGCTTGTTATTCGTGAAGTGTAAATTATGTGACAATGAATGTGATAAATTGACTAAGTATAGTCATAACCAAAGCTAGACAAAAAGAATGAAGTTGTTATGATTAGTTACGTTATAATTGACTAGTATTGTGAACATAAATGATATGTAGGATTTGAATCAAGGAACGAGTTTAATTAACGTGTAATCTACGCACGAGGCAAGTTTTCCTAACCCTACTTGTTATCATTATTCAAGTTTATAAATCTAGTTCATTGTTATGTTAAAGATTTACTATCTTTTCAAAGTATGATTTTGTTATACAATAATTGTTCTATTGTATACCTATTGAGATTGTTATTCATTATAAATATCATTTATTGTTGAACCTTGTTAGACTAGCAATCCTTATGTATTCAACTAGTCCAAAGTTGATGAACGTTCTAAATTCAGAACCCTTATTGATTTATCCAAACCAAACTTCCTTTGGTGCGGACTCAAATGTCAAACTGAGATGAACAACCCTGCAAATAGATTTTACTTATGCGTTAGCGTTAAGATATTGTGCACAGTATGGTACTAAGGGTTGATCCCCCTAAGTACGAGAAGAAGAGTCCATAGTCTTAAAGGTTTCAAGTATAACAATTGATAACCTATAACATAGTTTAATGTCTTATAATCCTCAGAAATCCTTTGATTCCTGTTATTCATTCTTGATTCAAAAGTTGAGCTTTTATTTCAGAAGTCTTTGATTCACTCGCGTGTTATTATACATTATTATTTCATTATTTAACTTGTGAGCAATAGTGCTCACTCTTGCGTAATAATAACATTGCAGTTAAGAACGAAAAGTCCGACGAGCCTTCTACTAGCAAAGGCAAGGGCAAGATTAACAAGTGATGAAGACTTGTTGTTTTATATGATGATGTATTTCGGTTTAAGACTTAATTTAATGATGTTGTTTAAGACTTATTTGTTTATGTTTCCGCACAGATGTTTAAGGTTAGTATGACCTGGGATTATGTTTATTATTCAGATGTTGTAACCCCATAAGGGGAAGATTTATTTCTATCTAGTGCATGGTTTGCATTTATTATGGGTAGATAGATAGATGATATTTGTATAGTGAACACCAAATCCCGTGGAATCGAAGTACTTGGATTTGGGGGTGTCACAAGTTGGTATCAAAGCTGTAGGTTATGAACCTTAGGTGGGGGAACAACCTTAGGTAGTAGCCTTATAGGAAGAACATCGTGATGGAAAACTCTTATCGAGTTCTAAGAAATGAATTTTTGTAATTCATTGAAGATAATAAAAGACTTTATGTGTTATATTATGTGCTCACTAGTACGACTTAGTAACTAAAACTTGAAATTTTGTTGTCAGGATGTCGGATGTTGGAGGAACTAGTCAAACTGGGGAGGAGGAACCCCGAGTACCTACAGTACCTACAGAGGAGGAACCTCGAGACATTCATGTCGTTAGGGAACAGTTGGTACAGAGGGAGTCATCTCCATTGATCACCGTTGTTGGTCAGGAGCATGAACCTGAGACTTATCCTGAGGAGGATCTTGAGGAGGAATTTGATGAGGAAGAGGAAGATGAAGAAGAGGAGTTTCCACAGAACTCCATTGATGCTGAGATGTATGACACATTATACGACCGTAATGTGGAGTTATGAGATGAGGTGCAGGATCTGACTGAGCGGGCTATTATTCAGCAGATTACTCTAGAACAGAAAGAGAGGGAGATTTCAACTCTTCACTCATGACTGGGAAATGTAGAATGGGATTTAGCCCGCGAGAAGGGTCAAACCGAAGATAAGACTGTAGAGATAGAAAAGTTAAAGAATGAACTGAAGGAAAGCTCTGAAGGCTGATTATAGCAGAGGAAGGCTGGGTAAGAGAGTCACGTCGTGCTGATCTTGCAGAAGAGGGTGGTCGTGCAAAGAAGGCGAAACATACTCTACACTTAATCATGCAATGGATGAGGCCCAGAATCGAGTTTTGAGGTACCCCATCTAGTTCGAAGGACTTACATCATACATGCTGGATCGCAGGACGATGTCTCACATCATGGAAGAGGAGCGTAGCAAGGCTATTCAGCGCCTTAACAGACAGTGATAGAATTTGTTTACTTATGTGATAAACTTGTCTATTATTTATATATAAATTTCGATGTAGTTATGAACAAAGGAATATTTTAATATTTAAATTCTGTGGATTCTTTATCTCAAGATAGTTGATGTAAATAGCAGTGATGCTATTGTTTGATGTTAAAACTTTTGATTTGAATGAATATATATCAAGTTGTTTGAGATGATGTGTTAAATAATTATATTAAATTTTTGAGTTAAGTCTTAACTATTTAGAGAATTTAATAGAGATTTAATAAGCGTATATTTTAACAGAAATATGACGCCAAGAAGAAGACAACAACGTCAACCAACTCAGGAAGAGTCAACAAATAACAACAATAATGCCAATGCTAATCCCGTTCAATAGTTGGTTAACTTACTGACTGGAGCAATGAATAATCAACCTCAAGCTCCATCAAATACTACGTTTAAATATTTCAAGGCGGTGGGACCGCCAGAGTTTAAAAGTTCCATGAACCCGATCGAGGCGCAAACGGGGGTTATTGAGATGGAGAAGGTTTTCGATGTTGCTAGGGTTAGAGAAGACCAGAAGACCACTTTTACAACGTTTATGCTGAAGTCTGAAGCTAGCTATTGGTGGCAAGCAAACAAAGTTCGTGGAGGTGAAGGTGTAATTACTTGCGAGAGATTTAAAGAGATGTTCTTTGAGATGTATTTCCCGACCAGCTCGCAGAACCAGATGGAGGTTCAATTTCTGGAATTGAAGCAGGGAAATATAAGCGTACCTAATTATGAGTAAGATTCAACGAGTTGGCGAGGTTCGCCCTGTACCAAGTACACGCGGACGAGAGAAAAGACAGAAGATTTGAACAAGGACTAAAGCCCTGGGTATATAGTAAAGTATCAAAGTTTCAGATAAACACATTTATCGAAGTACTGGAAAAGGCCATCCTCGCTGAAGGTGGAAGCGATGCGGTGACCAAGTACAATCAAGATCAGAAGAAGAAGAAGAAGAAGAAGAAGAAGAAGAAGGTGAAGGAAATAACAAGGTTAGTGGAAGTGGCACAGGAAGTGAAAATTTTAATCAGAAGAAAAGGTGGAATGACAACTCATCATCGGGGAATCAATAAGGAAATCAAAAGAAAAGAATCGAGGCATGCCTGACATGCGGGAAAGCTCATCTGGGAGTTTGCATGAAAGGAAAAAGAGTGTGTTATAATTGTGGTCAAGAAGGCCACATAGCACCTAACTGTCCTAACCCAAAGAATGGTACTTGCTTCAATTGTGGTTCGAAGGATCATCTGGCAAGAGACTGTCCTAAGAAGGGATCGGGAGGAACATGATCAGGAGGAAACTGGGAAAACAGTGGAAACACCTTGTCTATCACCGAACCAACTGCTTCAAACTGACCGACCGCCAAGACTTTCAACATGACGGTTCATGATGCAGTTCAGTCTCGCGATGTGGTGTCAGGTATCATTCCGATAAATAAAATTAATGCTTATGTTTTATTAGATTCGGGTGCTACTTGTTCCTTTATATCCGATGACTTTGCTAAGAATTTAGATTTGCCTAAGGATGAGTTTGATTACCCCATGAACATAGAAATTATGAATAGAGAAATAATCCCTGTTAAGTACGTACATAAGAACTGTAGAGTGGATATTAAGGGTAATATCATGAACGTAGATCTTATCCCTATTCGACTTGGGGAATTTGACGTTATATTGGGAATGGACTGGTTATTCAATTACGGGGCTGTAATTGATTGTCAAAAGAAGCGTATTAACCTTATGACTCCGTCAAAGGTTGTGTTTTATGGTAGCATGTCTCTTAGACAAGCGAGTTGTCTGACGATGATGCATGCCCGGAAGTTATTAAGAAAAGGCTATGTAGGATACTTAGCTTAAATAGTCGACAGTTGAAAAGAGAATCCGAAGGTAGAAGAAATACCGATTGTGAGGGACTTCGTCAACGTATTTCCAGACTATTTGTCAGGACTTCCACCAGATAGAGAGGTAGATTTCGTGATCGATTTGGCGCCCGAAACTATTCCAATATCGAAGGCACCATACCGAATGGCACCAGTAAAAATGAAAGAATTAATGGTAGAACTACAAGAATTACTGGACAAGAAGTACATTCAACCGAGTGTATCGTCGTGGGGAGCGCCGGTGTTATTTGTGAAAAAGAAGGATGGATCGATGCGGCTCTGTATTGACTACAAAGAACTGAATAAGGTCCTGATTAAGAACATATATCCATTATCGAGGATCGATAACCTATTTGATCAATTAAAAGGGGCAAGATATTTTTCCAAGATAGACTTGAGAAGCGGTTATCATCAACAAAAGGTGAGGCCAGAGGATGTACCGAAGATAACGTTCAGAACGCGATATGGTCATTACGAATTTTTGTTAATGTCATTTGGTCTAACGAATTCTCCTGCAACATTTATGGGACTAATGAATGGTGTGTTCAAGCCGTTTTTGGATAAATTCATAGTTGTATTTATAGACGACATTTTGGTATATTCGAAAACCAAAGAAGAACACGAAGAACATTTGAGGTTAACATTGGAAATATTGAGAAGGGAGAAGCTGTATGACAAGTTTTCAAAATGCAAATTTTGGATCGAGCGAGTGCAGTTTCTTGGGCACGTGATCGATAAAAATGGAATTTCGGTAGATCCATCAAAAGTTGAAGCCGTGATTAACTGGGATCAGCCAAGAATGTCATCGGAAGTACGAAGTTTTCTTGGATTGGCATGATATTACAGAAGATTCATACAAGACTTTTCTAAGATCGCAACTCCGCTAATGAATTTAACTCAAAAAACTGTGAAATTTGTTTGGACGGAGAAGTGTGAGGAAAACTTTCAAGAATTAAAGAAGAGGTTGAGTACGGTGCCTGTGTTATCTCTTCCGGATGATACAGGAAATTTTTCTATTTTTAGTGATGCATCGCATAAAGGACTTGGCTATGTGCTTATGCAAAACGGCAAAGTCATTGCGTATGCATCACGACAATTGAAGGATTAATAGAAGGGATACCCGACCCACGACTTAGAGTTAGCTGCAGTTGTTTTTTCTTTGAAAATTTGGAGGCACTACCTCTACGGGGAGAACTGTGAAATATATACAGACCACAAGAGTCTGAAATATATTTTTACACAGAAGGACTTGAATATGTGTCAAAAAAGGTGGTTGGAGTAAATTAAGGACTACGACTGTGAGATTTTATACCATCCAGGTAAGGCAAATGTCGATGACGATGCCTTAAGTAGAAAGGGTCGGGTGAAGTTGATGATGTTGACCGCTCAGGAGGAGCTAATTTCAGAAATAGAGAAACTGGAGTTGGAAGTGAAGTATCCTATGGAAATTGATGAGAATCTATTTTAAATGCAATCTGGTACAACCCTACTGGATAAAGTTAAGGAGGCCCAACTTCAGGATGAGGAATGCAAAAAGGTGATAAGGAAGATATCTGAAGGAACCAAACAAAGATTTAAGATGGATAAGGAAGGAATACTGAGATTTGAGAGCAGAATTTGGGTACCGCTAATACAAGAGATTAAGGAAGACATTTTGAGCGAGGATCATAATTCACGATATTCGATTCACCCTGGTAGTACCAAGACGTACCAAGATCTTCGACAACATTTCTGGTGGCCAAATTTGAAACGTGACGTTGCAGAATGTGTTGCCAAGTGTCTAACGTGTCAGAAAGTGAAAACAGAACATCAGAGACAAAGTGGATTGCTTCAACCATTAGAAATCCCAAAATGGAAATGGGAACATATTACAATGGACTTCGTGGTTGGCCTTCTGACAACTCAGAAAGGCTACGACGCAGTATGGGTTATCGTTGACCGACTGACGAAATCCGCACACTTCCTTCCGATAAAAATCAGATTCAACTTAGATCAGTTGGCGAGGTTATACGTAAAAGAGATTGTTTCGAGGCATGGAGTGTCGGTGTCAATTATTTTCGATAGGGATCCGCGCTTCACATCAAACATCTGGAAACATCTACATGAATACATGGGTATGCAATTAAGGATGAGTACATCATATCACCCTCAAACTGATGGACAGAGTGAAAGAATGATTCAGATATTAGAAGATATGTTAAGAGCCTGTGTGATGGACTTTAAAAGAAATTGGGACGATCACCTACTGCTCGAAGAGTTTGGCTACAACAACAGCTACCACACTACTATTGGCATGCCTCCTTATGAAGCGTTATACGGCAGAAAGTGCAGAACTCCGTTTTACTGGGATGACGTTGGTGAAAGGCAATTGCTAGGGCCAGAATTGGTACAGCAGACAACATAAATAGTTAAAGTGATCCGAGCACGACTGGTAGCAGCTCAAGATAGACAGAAGAAATACGTTGATCCACACCGTAAGAATGTTGAATTTGAACCAGGTAGTTATGTGTTCTTAAAGGTCTCTCCCTGGAAGGGAAAGATCAGATTCGAAAAGAAAGGGAAACTAAGCCCAAGATTCATTGGACCATTTAAAGTATTGCGAAGAATCGGAGAAATCGCGTACGAGGTAGCCTTACCTCCATCACTCGAAAATGTCCACAACGTCTTCCATGTTTCTGTGTTACGACCCTACAAAGCCGATTACAAGCATGTAATTGAATACGGACCCCTACATTTTCAAAAAGACTTATCTTACGAAGAAATTCCTGTTCAAATTATCGACAGAAAAGAACAAGTTCTCAGAAATAAAGTAATACTTTCTGTTATGGTAATTTAGAGGAACCACAACGCTGAAGAAGCTACGTGAGAACTCAAAGGGAATATGATGAAGAATTACCCTCATTTATTTACTTAATTTATGTGTAAGCGATTCTGGGGACAGAATCTTTGTAAGGGGGGAGAATGTAATGGGTCAAATTTATTGAGCCATGATTCTGGGGACAGAATCCTTTTAAGGGGAGAAAGATGTGACGAACGAGATTTTGTAATTTAATTTTAATATTTATTGGATTAAATAAATATTTTCGATGATTTAATTATTAGATTAAATAATTAATTGATGCAATTGTGATAGATTAATTTAATTATATGTGTTATATTTATTAAATTAATGTAGATAATTTTATTATTCGATGTATTTATTTATGGGAGCTTATTGAATTAAAAGAAATATTTAATAAGCCTAATGTTATTTTTATTAATTTAATAATTAATTAGATATTTAATAATTTGAAATAATTAATTAATGAGAAAATTAATTTTATGATTATGTGAATTAATGATAAATTATTATATTTTATTTAAATTAAATAAAATAAGATAATTGATTTATTTTATATTTGGGTGTGACATGATTAAACTATAGTATATGTGATTAATTAAAATAATTAGAAGGGTTATTAATGTTCAAGCCAAACATGGCCTTAATGGGAGTTATGGACAGTTAACCCATGATGGGTAACTGACCATAATGCGCGTCAGTTCTTTATTTTATACAACGTCTTCATTATTTCATATTTTCTAAGTCTAAGAACAAAGCAAATGCAGAGATAAATTATAAGAGAGAAATTGTGATATTGAGAAGGAGATTAAGAGTGAGTGATTGAACAAAAGCATCTAAACCTACAAATCTACACTTTATACTCTACACTTTATACTTTGGGTAAATTCTCCAAACCAAATTATGTTTTACGTAGTTTGAGTTTTCATAAATATGGCTTCCAAAGTTTTATAAAGTCTCTGTAATTGGGAAATGGTATGATTATGAGTTTGTATATGTGTTAAATGTTACCATATCATATTTGATTATATATATATATATATATATATATATATATATATATATTATGTAAACCGTATCTTCAGTATCATAAAACATGTCGTATATGTTGCTCAAAACTTACAGAGTATAAAATATGGCCATATGGCTTTATACGTGATTTTAATATGTTAAACATAAATGTCTTTGTAAAATTCCCACTCTTAATTGAGTATGCATGTTGATACGAAGAGACCAAACTTTAAATGAACAGATTCGGTGTTATAACGAATCCGTAGTATTAATTTTCATTATTTATGTTGAAAACCTTCAAGAACATCAAGAACATTGAAAATTACATATTTTAATTCTGTAATTATGTGTTTTAATGGGTTAAAATCATTCTATAATTGTTGAGTAATGATTATGTATGAATTCTAGCATGTGGGTGTGTTAATTTAGTGAAATTAATGATCATGGAGTGTCCATTTCGCTTAACTATGTGTTCTTCGCGAACTGAGAATCAAAATCTGGAGTTTCGCGCCGCGGCGCCAACTCCAGAACTGAAGTCTCTGGCCGGAACGCTATCGCGCCGCAGCGCCGAGTAAAAGTATAAAAGTGGCGCCGCAGCGCCACTCTGCAGAATGTCCAAAAACGAATTTTTAAAAATGCGTAAGTCTAGCAATGTGGTATTAACCTAATTTAATAAACATAGGAATATGTTAAAAGTATAATGAGATGTTAAAATAGATACTTAACATATAAATAACATAATTGCATGTGGATTGAATTATTAAATATATAATTAGCTTGTTATTCGTGAAGTGTAAATTATGTGACAATGAATGTGATAAATTAACTAAGTATAGTCATAACCAAAGTTAGACAAAAAGAATGAAGTTGCTATGATTAGTTACGTTATAATTGACTAGTATTGTGAACGTAAATGATATGTAGGATTTGAATCAAGGAACGAGTTTAATTAACGTGTAATCTACGCACGAAGCAAGTTTTTCTAACCCTACTTGTTATCATTATTCAAGTTTATAAATCAAGTTCATTGTTATCATTGTTCAAGTTCATTTTTTCTTAAAGTCAAGGTTCTACTTGGGTATTGGATACCGACTTTGGTTATCATAAATATAGATTTATGAAGGGACCAAGCAGAAGTAGAAAGCTAAACAAAGATAAGTAATCTTATGTATGGGAGACGAAGCAAAGGTTGCTATATTATTCATAGAAACTTATAGTTTAGCATTGCCTATGAGAAAATCTATTAAGTCAATTAGTTGTTATTGAATTCCAGTTCGCGTTAGAAAATATTATTTCCATTTTATTATTGGACAATTAAATCTTTGGTATTATAATTAAGAATAATTGTTATTCTATTTATAATAATAATGTTTTGTATATAACTGAAATATTACTTAAAGGATTTTTTGTACTCGGTCCTTACGCGAAAATATATTTTGCAAATTGAACAAACTAGTATAAGAAAAAGAGATGATCATTCAAAGAGTTAAATGTATGTATTTGCTGAAATACAAGTGTGAATTATTTGAAATGTTCAAAGAATTTAGAAGTGAAACAAATTGGCAAAGTATTAAAGATTCTTTGATTAGATCAAGGAATAAATACTTGTGCAATAAGTATTTTAGATCATGTCAAATGGTTTTCTCATAATGAACGCCTCCTGATACGCAATAATTGATTAATGCATCTGAAAGGAAAAATTGTACATTGTTGAACATGGTGCGGTCTATAATGATTTTACCGATATTCCAGTATCCTTCTTGGATAATGTCCTAGAAATGGCAATATAACTACGAAAAAGGTAACCTCAAAATCCGGCCACAAGACTCCATAAAAGTTATGGACACGAAGGATTCCTAATTTTAAGTAAGTTAAGATAAGGGGTTGTCCAGCTTATGTGAAAAGGTTTCAAAGGTTAAGCTTGGGATAAAATTTGACAAGTACAAATTTGTGGGACATCCTAAAGTAAGTTTAGGTTATATCTTCTATAATCCTACTTAGCAAAAGGTGTTTGTTGCGAAACACGCTACCTTCTAAGATAAAGGTATTTATCATTGAAGGGGCTAGTGGGAGGATAATAGATCTTGAAGAGTTCAAGAACCACAAAATACTATAAGTCAAATAAGAGTAACCTGTAGATAGAACTATTGTACCACAACCGAATCGTAAATCTGGAATAATATCGAAGATACCTGGGAGGTATGGATTCATTATGGATGATGATGATGAGGTACGTATCATAGAAGATGATGATCCAGTTACATACGATGAGGTAAGAGTTGTAGACACTCAGAGAAATGGATTGAAACAAGCTTCTCAAAATGGAACATTCGTTTTGATGAAACAAATCAAAACAGTTTGATTTTATCACAAATAAGAATGAACCTAGTGTATACAAAAGGGTTCGTGGGAGCGCCGTGACATTCCTAATATTATATGTTGCTATACTATGAAAAAGGAATGACATACTAATGCTACAATCAATAAAGATAAAGTTGTCTAAACATTCCTCCATGAATAATTTGGGAAGAGTATCTTAATTGGGGATATTAATCTATATAGATAGATTTAAGATGATGCTCGACTTAACCCAAGGAACGTATATTCATATGATGCTAAAGTCATTTAGCATGACAAACGCCATGAGATGTCTCATGTTGATGAGTCATGGAGTGTATCTCTCTTAATAGTCCCCAAAGACTCCAAAAGGAGAGATCGCATGAGTAACTATCATGTATGCAATGAAATGTACGAGACCTGATGTTGATCAGTCATATTCTGGAAGAATTTCACTACGAGACAGTGAAAAACATCTTAAATTACTTTACCGGCACTAAGGATGGATCATATTTATGGTGGGTCTGAATTAAAACTAGAGGGCTTAACAGACTCAAGTTTTTTCAGACAGGCCAAGACGAAAAAATCCACTTTAAGGTAAAATGTTACCTTGAACGGTGGTGCAGTGAAATTAGAAAGGTTTTAAATATCAGAGAGTTGCTAGTTTAGTGATAAAGACAAAGTATATAACTATAAATGAAGCTACAAGTTGATTGTTTGGATGAAAAGTTCATTACAGAACTAGGAATAGTTCCTAAGTCTCATCTTGGATCTAAACATGTGTTGTGGCACTTTTATTTGATTATAAGAATCATTGAAAGATGGGAAATCACTATAGAGATAGTGAACTCTCAAGAACAACATTACATATCCATTAACTAAAGCTTATCCAACAGTATTATAATCGACACTTAGAGAACAAGGGTATGAGATACCATGGCAATTGGCTTTAGTCTAAGTGGGAGAATGAAAGTAGTATGCATACAAGTCAATCATGTTTGATGATAAAGCATATACTTTTTAACAATCTTATTCATTTATTAATAAAAATTATTAATTTATTAAAGGCTTTTAATTATCTACATGATGATGTTTTATAATATGTGACAAACCCATAGTTTTAAGCAATGCTTTTAGAATAACGATGATGATCATTCTAATGAGATCTAAATTCTTAGAAAGCTTAAAACTAAAATAGTTCTCAATCGTTGGATTACTAAATTGGGGATTCGTGAATCCGGATAGATTGGTACATACGTTGCTTGCTCATTGGATGAGATTGATTGATCTCATGATCATTTGTGTGGAGACACTAAAGCAAGTATGTAGGTGCTTATTAGAGAATAAGTTCACTGAACGTGGCTCGCTAAGGAATACCTAATGGAGTTTTACTTGCTTGTCAATAGGAATTCATGTAGTAATAGTAGTACAAGTGATCCTTGGACTTGAGATCATCATAGTATCTTGTGTATGATGAGTTATACTTTGACTTATTCCTTAAGACCCTTAGGGTATATCAAAGGGTATGCTTGGGTATAATAAGTTGTACATGGAGATAATGTATGATCAATAAAGAATCTACCACTTCTAGTAAAAGAAGAGAAATGTCCTATATGATTCGATAAATGACAAACTAGTAGTCCTTGGCCAAGGCAGAATGAAATTAGAAAGGAGTTTCTAATTTGCATTATTTGGTGTTGTGCATTTAAGAGTCGAAATACATATAATTAAATAAAATAAGACTTGACAATAAATCCATGTCTTATATTTAATTGGGACATTGTATGGTGGAAGGATTGAATTGTACAGTAACTATTTACTAAAAGTTTCTTTTATGATTAATGTTAAAATCTATATTATCTGGAAAGTCGTTGATTGCTAGGGAGGCTTATACCTATTATATAATAAATATTATTTATTTATTTATTTAAATAAGATTAGAATTGTTCTAATTGATTTATTCACAACCGGTTTACTATAGAGAACCTAAAGGGTCACACCAGAAAAAAAGAATAATTATTTAAGAAGTTAATGGCATAATCGTACTAATATGTTAAGTATATTTAATTTAATCTATGGTGATAGAATAAATTAAATAGCTTAATATTTATTATTTCATATTTTAGAAATGTTAAATATAAATTAATAAGATGAGTCTTATTAATAGTATTTCAATTATTATTATTTTAATTTCTAAAAGAGTTTAGGAATTAATTTAATATAAGTACTCTCATATATTCCTAATAGAATTAGGAGGAAAAATTAGTTAAATGAGTTTAATTAATTATCTCTAATAAGATTAGGGAGCCCATTTAATTAAAAGAGTTTCATTAAATAAATAATACCTTATTTTTAATTAAATAAGTTTACCTGATATCTTTATAAGGTGAGTCTTATATCAGATATCTACATACGCAATTCCAAGAGTTGGAGAGTACGCTCTTTTTCTATAGAGATAGAAAACTAGGGTTTAGCCAACCACCCTTTTTCTTGAAAATTTCTTCTTCCTTGGTGGATCACCTCTAGAGGCCAAACACTTGGGTGGCTAATGTTGATCAAAAGAAGGAACAAAACCCGGTGGATTCAAGTTGAACGCGAAAAGAATTGGAGGTGAACTTGTACCTGAGGAAGCTCGAATCTTCAAGGGTATGATTCTTGTTCTTTATCTTTTCGTTTAATTAATAATTATGCGTAAAGGATGATCTGAGTATATGGTTTGTAAAATTTTAAAACTCCGATTTTCCACGTTTCCGCTTATTATATGCAATTTGATTGTGTTCATGAATATTACAAACCTAACAGTGAGAAGGGGGCCACTTCTACGAGAATGATGAAGGCTAAATAATCTAGCACACTAATGAAACCAGGAGGTGTCCAAGGCCAAAATGGACACAATAATGAGAATCAATAATATAACTTAAAAAACATTATGTGAATTCTATTGTCTTAGTTTAGACTAAAAGGTTGAACAGTTCAAGACATCACGTTCACTAATTGGCCAGTAAATTTGATAGTCTTTCACTAAGAAAGGTTCAAGGCCACAAACTACCTTCACCAATTCAATAGTTTTTTGTTCACTGATACTCTCTCTAAGTCTATCTGCATATTCATTTGCATTAATTTACCCAAATTTTATTCATGTGTGGGATTGTTGGATATATATATATATATATATATATATATATATATATATATATATATATATATATATAAATGAATGAAATAAAACCACTAGGTGTGACCTTTGGTTTATATCTTTTCAAATTGAAAAGGTACCTTTTCAGAGGGATGTACCTTTTCAAAAGGATGTATCTTTTCAAAGGGATGTAACCTTTTAAAGGGATGTAACCTTTCAAAAGGATGTAATCTTTCAAATGGATGTATATCTTTAAAGGGGTATTTGGAAACCTATAAATAGGTTCCAAATCTACCCAAAACAATCACTTCAACTTAAACTTCAATCATTCTCAAGTTCTTCAAATTAAATTCATTCTTCATTCATTAAAAGTCATGGAAAGTATTCAAGTTTTTGTTGGTTCTTGGAACTCTTCCATTGAAGTGTTTCTTGTGAGAGTTGAAGACCATTTTATCTTGGGAAGTAGACGTCCATTGTTCCATAAGTAAGCACTGATAGTGGAGATGAAATCTGCTTTAAGGAGAGATTGTCCAACAGTTGACTTGGTTTTAAAAGTTTTTCAATTGCATCTTGGAAGTCATTCTTATAAAAATTGTTTATTTTCTAATTTTGTTAATATAATTAGTATATATAATTACTTTTGGGATAACAATATATCTACAGTGTGGTATATATTTTATATGCTTTCAAGAGGGAAAAATATTTTATGAGGGTGAGTTAGTAACTTAATAATTTAAATATAGTTACTAACTATTGTATAATTTATTTCTTCAATAAAGGAATTAGAGCATTATTGGGTGATTTAATTAATTAAGCAAATTGGATTAATTCTTTAATTGCCAAGATTACTATTACAAGCTTAATTCCCAAGCTTGGTCATTTTGTTTCAAAACAGTGTATAGAAGACAAAAGGAAGAAATGTGAGAGTTACACCAATTTTGTGCTTGGGCTCCAAGTTGGTTGACTAAAAATTAGTAGAAGACTCCTTCTCCATTCCTTCCCCATAACCGAAGCGTCCCTCTCCCTAATTGCTTGGAAATTAAAAAATTTCTAAGTATGGTTAAGTGAAGGAACCGTGAGTTTGAGGGAGTTCAACAAAATTGGATTTGAGCATTAAGTCAAATTGTAGGTATCAAAGCTTTGGAATATGGAAAAGAGATAACAAAAGATATAAAATTGAATTCAATTTTTTGTTTCAAGTAAGAATTATGTAAATCATATGCATAAATTGATTAAGGCATGAAATATGAACTTAGTTAGTTTATATTTTGAGTTTGGATTAAGTTCCATTGTAATGAATCCAATTTTGATTATTGGATATGTATTATTGCATGGGAATTGGGATTTAGCCAAAGAATGAAGAAATTAAAATAGTTAGTAACCTAACTATTTATATAAAGCATGTATACTATTTATCTAATCTATATAAATGATGAGAAATGATGGAAATAGAGACATGGAGGTTATGTTTGGTTGTGCAAAGTTATAAGGAAACGGATTATGGATTAACCGCAACCAAATCGATAAGAAATCGAACGAAAACTAAAATATGCTTTTTATGTTTGTAAAAATTCCTTAAAGAGCTAAAATGGCTAAAATCTTGAAATCTCGCGAAGCCGAGACGTAATATCAGTCATAATATCCTACATAGAATTTATTTGGGAGTCATGTTATGTTGAAACGAGTCGAGATGAATTTTAGATGTCAAAATGAAAATTTAAAAGTTAGTGGACTGCTGACCCTAAAAGAAATATTCAGGGATAACTAGACTTTTCAGAAAATTCTTAGCTTTTGGGATATTATAGTAAACTGAATAAGCTTTTCATAGACTCCAGAAAAGACTAATTCCGACTTCCGAGAAAGGAGTTATGACAGTTTAAAGTAGTCGCGTCGAATATGTCCAAAATTTTGAAAACAGATTTGAAGTTATCCCTTGCACAAATTTTCTGGAATTTTGTGTTAAGAATTTGAAAATGGTCAAAATCATAAAAGTTATATTTCTAGAAGTTAGCTTCGTGTGGGCTCAAGAATCGCTCAAAAACGTTATAACTAATTTAGTGAGAAAGGGTAAAGCTGAAACAAAATTGAAAACTGTTATGAAAGTACACTTTTGGCACACTGTTTGGGCTGCCTATTGAACCTGGAAGGGGAGTTTAATATTTTTGAAAAATATTCTCGTATGATATGAATAAACATACTGAAAATTGGGAATTTTCTGATAAACGAGCAAAGAGTGGGAAAATCGCAAAGTATGCAGCAGGACAGCTGGCACTACACAGTAGTAATAGATGGGCGTTGCGTCAGCGTGCACGCTTCATTGTGCCGATGATGAAGACGTCTGAAGAGCTTTTTAAGCACTGTTTTGATCAACTTTCGTGACTTATTTTACGTGGCTAGAAAATTTCTAAATGTACTATGCCATAACGACTAGAACATACAAGAAATTCATCGCGATTCGATTAATGGTTTACAACATTACAATAATTGCTAGAAATAGACTCAATAGAACTGAATAATATGTCCTATTAACATTCTGAAGCATACTACTGAGGGTCTAATGACAACGAATCATGTCCACAGTTATAAGTAATCTTTCAACTTTAACTTTAACAGTCATAAGACTATAAGGACTCCACGTACTTAGGGGGATCAACCCTTCGTACAATGTATTGTGCGCAACCATTTCAACGCTAAGCGTAAATCTCTAATAAAAGAGTTGTTCATCTCAGTATTTAGAATACAAGTCCGCACCAAAGTGGGTTGGGTTTGGATATAATACAAGGTAATTTAGAATTCAACGGTCATCAGCTAAGGATTAGTTCAATACAAAAGAACTATTGTATGCTATGGAATAATCATAACTGAATCGATATTTGTAAATTAATATCATGCTTTAGGAATACCATAAACATTGAGTAATCATAACATAATTTGCTTGAACAATATTAAGTCAAGGTTATTGAAAATTAGATACTAAGCATGCATAGTGAATAGTAATTTGAACGATAAAGTTGTTCAACACTAGAATATTAAAATATTGTGACTCGCATTCTAAATAACAAGTTACATATTAAAGAAAATTGCTCAATATTAATATATAAGATTTATAATACTTGCATCCTCATGAACAATAGATACAAGAACTTTCCCAATAATAAACAATCTAGCTCTACAAAAGTGTAGAGGTAGCAACTTGCGAAATTGTAATTGAATTTACAAGCAATAACGTACTTAACGAAATTAAACTTGCAAAACGAAGTTTTAGGGTTAGAGAACTTGCCTTGAGCACAAGCTAAACCTTACAACTTGAATCTCAATACCATATATATATATATATATATATATATATATATATATATATATATATATATATATATATATGTCATCATGACATAATTAGTCACTACCAACATTTTATATATATAAATAAGTATATACATCATGTAGGTTTAATCGACTTGCGTTAATATTAATACTAGTCAACCCTTGATAACATGCTCATTCTTAGTTTAGTACTACTAAAATCCTAATTTAACAGTCCACTTAACATTTATTTTTTGGACTTTGTATAATAAAATAAAATTGTCAGACCATTCTGCTAACTCGCGCTGCGGTGCCACAGTTTAAACTATGGGTTGGTGCTGCGGCGATGAGCTGGCGCTGCGGCGCGAGACACAGGCCAACAATTGACGCTGCGGTGTGGTGCCGACGCTGTGGTGCCGGCGCTGCGCTGCGGAGCAAAACTCCAGACTTCGGCGCCCAGCCTCGGCAACAGCATGAAAAAAAGCCAAATTGGCCTACAAGTTCCAATCTAACAAACTAATTAACATGTAATACACATATAGACTTCATATAAACATAATTTCAATACTGTTAACATGTTTTTACACATACAATAACATAAACATCAACTTTATAACACCCAATTTCAATGTTTTTGGCAAAAACTCTATTTTTGACATTTTTAATGAAACTTATCACTGTAACTTTGTTTTTCAACCAAAATCATTAATTCAAACTATCATGTTTATGTTTATTCATCTACTTACAAATTCAATAGTCAAATTATAATTTAAACAACCAATAAATCCTTAATTTTACTTTAAACTGAGTTATATATTCATATGAACTCACTGTAATATATTTTCTTTCACAATAATATACAATATACACCAACAATTTATCTTTTACAATAATTTTACAGAGAACTTTTTGGAGAAGAGGATAACCATAGTTTTTATAAAATAGGAGCGAGATGATACCTTAATTTAGAAGAAGATGATGGTTATCTTGGATTCTCAATCTTCTTTTCCCAATTTCTTTCTCAAATCCTCTCTAGAATCTCTCAAGTTCTCTATCACTTTTCTCCTTTTCTTCTTTTTCTTCCTTCTGAGTCTTTCTTCTCTATTCTATCTTACGTATTATAATATAACGTATAATAGTAATAATATATATTAATTATATAATATAACTCTAGATATAACTGATATCAGTTATCTAAATTTTGAAAATCAAAAGCCATAAGGCTTGTTTGGCTAGGCTAATTAAAAATAACACATCAACCCTTACACCTTGTTTGGTAAACCTAATTAAAATAAATCAAGTAATCCCTATACCTTGTTTAGAAAAACATTATTAGAATAAAGACTTAATATGCATTAAGACTTGTTTGGCAAAACTAATTAAACTCCTTTAAATTATTTTTAATATCTCCTTTATAGCAAAGTTCTTTGTCACACTTCTATTTAATTAAATAATCAATTTAATCAATTCAAATACTAATCTATTAAATTACTTTAACACATAAATCACTACCACATAATTATAATTTCCTTTATAGTTATAATTTTATTTAACCAACTAACACTTTATTTTAAATTATAAATTCCAATAAAAATATTATAATTCATTTAATCATTATAAGCTCTCTAACTTAATTATTAAATTAAATTAGTATATAATCTCATAACAATTAATTTTCTTAACTCCTTAATTATTTGCTTAACAAATAATTAACTAGACCGAATCAAATCAAATTGAACAATTATTTATTCAACAATAAATATATCCATTAAATACTTATATAATTCAATAAATATTTAATATTACAATTTAAAATTCTGGAATGTTACATCATTCCCTCCTTACAAGGATTCTGTCCTCAGAATCACAACGCAAACAAATCATTCGTTACATTCTTCCCTACTTACAAAGATTTTGTCCCCAGAATCGAAGACATAGATTAAACAAATAACTTAGGGTAATCTTTCATCATTTTATCCTCGAGTTCTCACGTAGCTTCTTCAGCGTTGTGGTTCCTCCAAATCACTTTCACAAAAGGTATAACTTTATTCCTTAGCACCTTTTCTTTCCTGTAAACTATCTGGATAGGAATATCGTCATAGGAAAAGTCTTTATCAAATTGCAACGGTTCGTAATCGATCACGTGTTTGTAATCAGGTTTATACGGTTGTAACACCAAAATGTGAAAAACATTATAAATATTTTCCAACTCTGGAGGTAGAGCTACCTGGTAAGCTACTTCTCCTACTCTTCGCAACACTTCAAAGGGTCCAATAAACCTCGGGCTTAGCTTTCCCTTTTTACCGAAATGAATTTTCCCCTTCCAAGGAGAAACTTTTAGAAATACGAAAGTTCCTACGTCGAATGCACGATCTTGTCTGTGTTGATCAGCATACTTTTTCTGTCTGTCTTGAGCTGCTACCAATCTTGTCCCGATGAGTTTGACAACCTCGACAGTTTGTTGTACTAGTTCTGGTCCTAACAGCTGGCGTTCACCGACTTCATCCCAGCACAGTGGAGTTCTACACTTTCTGCCGTATAATGCCTCGTAAGGCGGCATGTCGATGCTTGCGTGGTAACTGTTGTTGTAGGCGAATTCCACCAACGGTAAATGTTCTTCCCAGTTTCCTTTGAAATCCATGACGCATGCTCTCAGCATATCCTCTAATGTTTTGATTGTTCATTCGCTTTACCCGTCGGTTTACGGATGGTATAATGTACTCATTCGCAACTGTGTTCCCATACATCCTTGTAGTCTCTTCCAGAAGTTTGATGTGAACCTTGGATCTCTGTCTGATACAATTGACACTGGAACTCCATGTCTTGACACGATCTCTTTAATGTACAGCTTCGCTAGTTGATTAAGATCAAATCTAATCTTTATTGGCAAAAAGTGTGCAGATTTTGTTAATCTATCCACTATTACCCATATCGCATCGTATCCTCTCTGAGTAGTTGGAAGTCCCACCACAAAATCCATTGTGATGTGTTTCCACTTCTATTCTGGTATTTCTAATGGTTGAAGTAATCCGATTGGTCTTTGATGTTCAGCCTTGACTCTTTGACATGTCAAGCATTTTGCCACACATTCGGCAACATCTCTTTTCATATTTGGCCACCAAAAATGTCGCCGCAAATCTTGATACATCTTTGTACTTCCTGGATGAATCGAATATCTTGTGTTGTGTGCTTCGGTCAAAATTTTGTCTTTAAGCTCTGGCACTGCTGGAACCCAAATTCTTCCCTCGAATCGTAGTAATCCTTCGATATAGATCTTGTATTTTACATCACTGCCCTCAACCAGATTCTCTTTTATTTTCCCACACTCTTCATCTTGCAGTTGAGCATTCTTCACTTTGTCCACTAGAGTTGGACCAGCTTTTATTTGGAATAGTTGTTCGTCGGATTCTTTTGGAAATTTGATATCCAACTTCAGTTTTGTCATTGCTGAAATGATCTCCTCCTGAGTTGTTATCAGCATCAACTTTTCCCGACCTTTCCTGCTTAAAGCATCTGCAACCATATTCGCTTTGCCCGGATGATAAAAGATCTCACAATCGTAATCTTTTATCAATTCAATCAATCTTCTTTGACGCATGTTCAGGTCTTTCTGAGTGAAAATATACTTCAGACTCTTATGATCTGTGTAGATTTCACATTTCTCTCCATAGAGATACTATCTCCATATCTTCAAAGCAAATACAACTGCAGCCAATTCTAAATCATGAGTCGGATACCCTTTCTCATAATCCTTCAGTTGTCTTGATGTATATGCAATAACTTTGTCGTTCTGCATAAGAACACAACCCAACCCTTTGTGTGAGGCATCACTATACACCACAAAATTTTCTGTATTATCTGGTAATGCCAACACAGGTGCCATACTTAACTTTTTCTTGAAATCTTGAAAACTTTCTTCACACTTTTTTGTCCAAACAAATTTTATAGCCTTTCTTGTCAAATTTGTTAGCGGAGTGGCTATCTTAAAAAATCTTGAATGAATCTTCTATAATAACCGACCAGTCCCAAGAAACTCCTCATTTCTGATGGTGTTCTTGGTTTTTCCCAATTGATTACAGCTTCCACTTTTGATGGATCCATTGAAATCCCATCCTTGTCAATCACGTGCCCAAGAATTTGTACACGATTTAGCTAAAATTTGCACTTAGAGAATTTTGCGTACAATTTTTCCTTTTTTAGTGTTTCCAATGTCAAACGTTAGTGTTCCACGTGTTCTTCTTGAGTTTTGGAATACACCAGAATGTCATCGATAAATACTACTACAAACTTGTCTAAGAATGGTTTAAACACCCTGTTCATTAAATCCATGAATGCAGCAGGTGCATTAGTTAAACCAAAAGACATCACCAGAAACTCGTAATGTCCATACCGAGTTCTGAATGTTGTTCATGGTATATCCTCCTTCCTCACTTTCAACTAGTGATACCCACTTCTCAAATCTATTTTTGAAAAGTATTTAGCACCCTTCAACTGATCAAACAAGTCATCTATTCTTGGCAACGGGTATTTGTTTTTAATAGTGACTTTGTTCAATTCTCTATAATCAATGCAAAGTCGCATCGACCCATCCTTCTTTTTCACGAATAATACCGGCGCTCCCCATGGCGATACGCTTGGTTGAATATACTTCTTGTATAGTAGCTCTTGTAATTGCACTATCAGTTTCTTCATCTCTACCGGAGCCATTCTGCACGGGGCCTTCGATATTGGTGTTGTTCCTGGCTCCAAGTCGATCACGAACTCAATTTCTCTATCAGGCAGAAGTCCTGGCAAATCCTCTGGAAACACGTCCTTGAATTCCCTCACTACTGGTATTTCTTCCAATTTTACATTCTTTTTCTAAGTATCGACTATGTAAGCTAAATAGCCCATACAGCCTTGACTCAACAATTTCTTGGCCTGCATAATCGTCAGACATTTCATTTGTCTAGGCGACTTACTACCATAGAATACTACCTTTGACGGACTCATAAGGTTTACACACTTCTTTTGGCAATCAATTACCGCTCCATACTTGAACAACCAATCCATTCCTAAAATAACATCAAACTCTCCAAGTTCTTGTATACGAATCTAACATGGATTACTTCTTTATTCATAGTTTCTATGTTCAAAGGGAAGTTCAATTCTTCTCTAGGCATTCCTAACCTCTTAGCAAATTCATCAGATATAAACGAACAAATAGCACCCGGATCAAATAATACATAAGCATTTATATCATTGATTGGGATAATACCTGACACCACATCTTTTGATTGCACAGTCATGTTGATGGTTCTGGCTGTGGGTTTGTTTGATGCAGCAGGTCCTGCAATGGCCCATATACCTCCATTGTTACCTCCATTGTTTCTGGTTGTCATGCCATCCTTCTTCTTAGGGCATTCATGAGCAAAGTATTCCTTGGATCCGCATGTGAAACACACATTCTTCTTTGGTTGAGTGCAATTTAGGCCGATGTGACCCTCCTGGCCATAATTGAAGTAAACTCGTTTCCCCATTAAGCATGCACCCTTGTGAAATTTCCCGCATATCGCACATGCTTTAAACTTTTTGTTTTGCTGGTTAACCTACTGGTTTCCAGCACTCATGTTCCCATTCCACTTCCTTTTCAAGTTGTTGTTGTTGTTTCCACCACTACCACCTCCATTCTTAATCTCTACCTCATTCTTTTTCTTCTTCTGCTCCTGATTGAACTTTGTCACTGCCTCGCCTCCACCTTCAGCGAGTATTGCTTTCTCCATAACTGCTGCGAAAGTCTTTAGCTGAAACAGGGAAACCTTACTATACAACCAGGGCTTCAGTCCCTATTCAAACATCTTTGCCTTGCGATCATCCGTACTGACTTGATATGGCACAAACCTTGCCAATTCGTTGAATTTAGTGGCATACTCAGATACAGTCATCGTTCCTTATTTTAGTTCCAAAAATTGCACTTCTAGCTGACTCTTCGAACTCTCTAGGAAATAGGTCTCGAAGAATATTTCCTTAAACCTATCCCAGGTCATCACCCCTGGCCCTTCACGAGTTTTATTGGCCTGCCACCAATAACTAGCTTCTGCTTTCAACATGAATGTTGCGAAATCAGTCTTCTGATCTTCCCTTACCCTAGCGACATCGAACACCTTTTCTATCTCTATAATCTAGGTCTGGGCTTCAACTGGATTCATGGACCCACGGAATCCAGGTGGTCCAACCGCCTTGAAAACCTTAAACGTTGTACCTTGGTTTTGTGGTTGATTTTGCAACGCTCCTGTCAGTAGCATCACTAGTTGTTGAACGGGGTTACCATCAACATTGTCGTTATTGGTTCCTTCAGTGGTTCTCTGTCGTGGTGGTTGACGTCTGGGCGGCATTTTCTGATAAAATACATTCATTAGATTATTATTCGATTCTTTTAAATAATTTCTACTTAACTTGCCTCCAAAAAGAAATAACCACATAACATATAGCACTTTGAATAAATTAACAACTTTTATTTATTCATAACCTTTTTGAAAACATAAAACAATAGCATCACTGCTATTTACATTACTTTCCCGAACTACAAAAGTTTCAGGACAACATCACCGTCATATCCCATAGGTTGTATAACACTTGGGATTTACAATTTATTTAACATTTTATTCATCGTACAATAACTACGATGTTCTACTAAGATACTGTTTAGCCTTACTACGTTCTTCCTCCATGACCCGGGAACATTGTTCTGCAATCTAATACGTATGATGGAAGCGTCTCGAACTGGATAGGATATCCCATGACCCGATCTTGAGCTCGATTAACCGTGGTGTTAAATACTTTATCCATCTCTTCTATCTTCATCCTCTCTAACTGTGTGTCTCTCACTGCTATTCTGGTTCGTTGATAAGCTTCCTCGTAGCCACCTTCAACTCTTGCCCTCTTAGTAGCTTCTTCTCTCAGCTTGTTCTTCAGTTCAGCGACCACTTCGATCAGTTGTTCTTTCTCTCCTTCAGTCTGTACTAGTTTCTCCTCGACATTTGTCAGTCGTTCTTCACGATCCTGGATCTCGCCATCTTTTTGTGTCATTGCGGTCTGTTGTTCAGCTGCTATCTCATTTAACTCCTCAACTCTATCCTAAAGTTCCATGTTACGGTCCTAGACTTCATCATACATACGAGCAGCCATCGAGGTTAATGGAGTCTCTTCCTCCTCGTCCTCGTCATCCTCATCATCCTGTGGCAACTCAACGGGGTCCTCCTCATCCATCTCCACATCGTCATCCTCATCTTCAACTACTGTGACCAACGGGGCTGACTCCCATGGCAGTAGTTGTTCCCAAACAACCTGAATGTCGCGAGGCTCCTCCTCTATAGGCATCTGAGGTCCTCCCTCCCAAGCCTGACTGGATTCTCCGACATTAGTCATCCTGACAATAAAATTTTAAGCTTTAATTATTAATCTTTACTACTCGACACTCACGAGCACATAAGTTATAAACATATAAGCACATAAGTGTTTTATTACTTCTTCCTTAAAACTCGATAAGAGTTAATCACCACTATCATTTCAAAGGTTACTTCCTAAGGCTTTTCCCCACCTAAGGTTCATAACCTAAGGCTTTGATACCAACTTGTGACACCCCTAAATCCTGGTACTTCATTTCCTCAAGATTTGGTGTTCACTTAATCAAAACATTCTTTACTAACTACCCAATCATAATAAAATTGAATAATAAAAACCTGGCCAAACAGGATTACATTTAATAAAAATCTCCCAGGTTATCTAACCTTTAATTACAATCATTCAAATGCGGAATTTAAAATTTATTACATCACACCATATTTAAAAGTCTATTATCATAATGATAAAAATAAAATTACAAGTCTTCATCACTTGTACATTTTTCCCTTTTCTTTGCTAGTGGTAGGTTCATTGACCTTCTCAACCTTAGCTGCAATAAGTGTATAGATATGCAAGATTGAGCAAACAAAGCTCACCTGAAGAAGAATGAATAACTTTACAACATTACAAAAATTGCTAGAAATAGACTCAATAGAACTGAATTATATGTCCTATTAACATTCTGAAACATACTACTGAGGGTCTAATGACCACGAATCATGTCCACAGTTATAAGTAATCTTTAAACTTTAACCTTAACATTCATAAGACTATAAGGACTCCACGTACTTAGGGGGATCAACCCTTCGTAAAATGTATTGTGCACAACCATTTCAACGCTAAACGTAAACCTCTAATAAAAGAGTTGTTCATCTCAGTATTTAGAATACAAGTACGCACCAAAGTGGGTTTGGTTTGGATACATTACAAGGTAATTTAGAATTCAACTGTCATCAACTAAGGATTAGTTGAATACAAAAGAACTAACTGTATGCTATGGAATAATCATAACTGAATTGATATTTGTAAATTTATATCATGCTTTAGGAATAATCTAATAACATAAACATTGAATAATCATACCATAATTTGCTTGAACAATATTAAGTCAAGGTTATTGAAAATTGGATACTAAGCATGCATAGTGAATATTAATTTGAACGATAAAGTTGTTCAACACTAGAATATTAAAATATTGTGACTCGCATACTAAATAACAAGTTACATATTAAAGAAATTTGCTCAATATTAAAATATAAGATTTAGAATACTTGCATCCATATGAACAATAGATACAAGAACTTTCCCAATAATAAACAATCTAGCTCTACGAAAGTGTATAGGTAGCAACTTACAAAATTGTAATTGAATTTAAAAGCAATAACGTACTTAACGAAATTAAACTTGCACAACGAAGTTTTACGGTTAGAGAACTTGCCATGAGCACAAGCTAAACCTTACAACTTAAATCTCAATACCCTATATATATGTCATCATGACATAATTAGTCACTACCAACATTTTATATATATAAACAAGTATATACATCATACAGGTTTAATTATCAATTCATATAATCGAATTACGTTAATATTAATACTAGTTAACCCTTGATAACATGCTCATTCTTAGTTTAGTACAACTGAAATCCTAATTTAACAGTCAACATAACATTTATTTTTCGACTTTGTATAATAAAATAAAATTGTCAGACCATTCTGCTAACTCGCGCTCCGGAGCCATAGTTTACACTGTGGGTTGGCGATGTAGCGCTGAGCTGGCGCTGTCGCGCGAGACACAGGCCAACGATCGGCACTGCGGGGCGAGACTTACACTGCTGGGTTGCGCTGCGGTGCCAAACTCTAGACTTCGGCGCCCAGCCTCGGCAACAGCATGAACAAAAAGCCAAATTGACCTACAAGCTCCAATCTAACAAACTAATTAACATGTAATACACATATAGACTTCATATACACATAATTTCAACACTGTTAACATGTTTTTACACATACAATAACATAAACATCAACTTTATAACACCCAATTTCAATGTTTTTGGTAAAAACTCCATTTTTGACATTTTTAATGAAACTTATCACTGTAACTTTGTTTTTCAACCAAACTCATTAATTCAAACTATCACATTTATGTTTATTCATCAACTTACAAATTCAATAGTCAAATTATAATTTAAACAACCAATAAATCCTTAATTTTACTAAACTAAGCAATATTTATATATATATATATATATATATATATATATATATTCATATGAACTCACTGTAATATATTTTCTTTCACAAAAATACATACATACATGAATTACTTGATTATAACCATACATAACCTATGAAAAACAATTTTACAACAATCAATTATCATATAAACTATATACACCAACAATTCATCTTTTACAATAATTTTACATAGAACTTTTTGGAGAAGAGGATAACAATAGTTTTTATAAAATAGGAGCAAGATGATACCTTAATTTAGAAGAAGATGGTGATTATCTTGGATTCTCAAGCTTCTTTTCCCAATTTCTTTCTCAAATCCTCTCTAGAATCTCTCAAGTTCTCTATCACTTTTCTCCTTTTCTTCTTTTTCTTCCTTCTGAGTCTTTCTTCTCTATTATATCTTACGTATTATAATATAACGTATAATAGTAATAATATATATTAATTATATAATATAACTCTAGATATAACTGATATCAGTTATCTAAATTTTGAAAATCAAAAGCCATAAGGCTTGTTTGGCTAGGCTAATTAAAAATAACACATTAACCCTTACACCTTGTTTGGTAAACCTAATTAAAATAAATCAATTAATCCATATACCTTGTTTGGAAAAACATTATTAGAATAAAGACATAATATGCATTAAGACTTGTTTGGAAAAACTAATTAAACTCCTTTAATTGATTTTTAATAACTCCTTTATAGCAAGGCTCTGTGTCACACTTCTATTTAATTAAATAATCAATTTAATCAATTCAAATACTAATCTATTAAATTACATTAACACATAAATCACTACCACATAATTATAATTTCCTTTATAGTTATAAGTTTATTTAACCAACTAACACCTTATTTTAAATTACAAATTCTAATTAAAAATATTATAATTCATTTAATCATTATAAGCTCTCTAACTTAATTATTAAATTAAATTAGTATATAATCTCATAACAATTAATTTTCTTAACTCCTTAATTATTTACTTAACAAATAATTAACAAGACCAAATCAAATCAAATTGAACAATTATTTATTCAACAATAAACATATCCATTAAATACTTATATAATTCAATAAATATTTAATATTACAATTTAAAATTCTGGAATGTTACAGTCGCTATGGGTTGTTTTAACGTTCAACGTTCTGGATCGCGTTTGTGCTAAATTTTAAGCAACATAAGCCTTATAAAGTCCCAAGATGGAAGTTTTGATGCTTATGATAATTTTATGCCACAAAAACTCAGTACGGGCATAGACAATGCCATAAAAATATAAAATGAATATGAATTTTATATTTAAGCAAGAGTAAACCTAATATTATAGTTTTGTGGTGCACCGACGAACGTAAAATCTTTAATAGGTTGTAATAATTCTAAAAGTGCAGTAATGAAGATTTTTAGGGTGCAAAACAGAGTTTTTGAGCTGAGATTTATATGAAGGAGCATATATATTTAATATATTTACAAAGAATAATTGCGAGTTCTTTACAAAACCGAAAATAAAGCTATTGTTATAGCAGGATAAAATGTTTATATATAAGACAAATGTCCGAATTGACTCATGAGTAGACTAACAACTATAAAATTATTAAATCAAGAAATAAAATAGTAAATTGAGTTTTTACTATAAAAGATATACAATATCTGTTTAGAACCTGAATTAGAAAATAAAGGCAAAAAAGTGGAATATAAATGATTTAAGCTTTAAATGTAAAATGTTTACATATTAAAAGTGTAAAGTATTTACATACTAAAATGTGAGTGACCTTTATTTGGCGTAAAAAGGTTAAAACGAATTAAGTTTCTAAATAAAGTAATATTCGTTATGATTAAGAATAAGTAAATAATATTAGTTTGTATAGACTAATAAATATTATTAATGAATAAGCATGCATGTTTTATGACATATTTAATTATCTAATATGTGTGTGCATGTAAAAATAATTGTGTAGGAATTGTGGAGTAAGGCTTTATTAAATATTTGATGTAATCTCCAATCAAGGCAAGTTTTTCAGTTCTATTATGTTTGTGGATTATATGTGGTTATGTGGTGAGTTACATATCATACTTTATGAATTGTTAAAGTCAAAATTTGACTAAGTTAATTGGGTATGGAACTCAATTTATATGTGATATGTGATAACACATGTTATATAATGTAATGCGATAATTGGAAATGTATAATGCTTGAATATATACATTTCACGAAATTATTGATGCATGTAGGATATGCATAGTAAAGAGAATATGTTGCATATAGTGAACATGGAGTTGTGTGATGTGTGAAACATGATAGACTATTAAATTTGTTGCGCTTTCGAGCTCAATCTTGCAAACACAAACTTTTTACAGGTTAATGATGTTATGCAATATTATTTGTTATGCCGATGATAAAGGATGAACGATGTACAAAATGAATACATTCTCTTGGGTTAGAAATTGTATAAAGTTGTGATGAATGGTTTTGGTATTTATAACTGACAGCTATGTATAGTTTAAAATATTCATTAAAGAATATTTATTATGAATGTATTATAATGAATACTTTATAAAAAAAAGTTAGTGGTGATTGAAGTATGGTTAAATATTATGATTAATAAGTAGATTGCTTAATATCTTTCCTAAGTCAAATATGTATACAACATATATTAGCAAATCAGATTTTAGTTAAATCATATAACGGGTACAAAATTAATTGGCCATGAAATCCTTCTGTCAAATCTTATAACCAAATGGTTATGTACTTGAATAGCTAGAAAATCAGTTAGCAATATGTTTTAGAAAGATTCCTCCCTAATTGATTTTATTTAAATGATCACAACAATTTCTCTCTTCAATATATATATATATATATATATATATATATATATATATATATATATATATATATAGTACAGTCGTGGTTTATAAAAAAACAAGAGAGCTGAACACAAAAAAATATACTCTGATATTTCCATCTCTTCACAAGCATTTCATCAGGGTTGCCTAAATTTTCTATTGTGAAGAATTATTAAAATGTTGATGCGCACTAAAAGTTTATTACTAATTTCAGCTTTCTTCCTTGTGCTTAAATTGGTGATATCTTTATCTTTTATATTGATCATTGCATAAATAGTTGAGCTTTGTATTGTGATTTAATTATTGCTTTGATCATAGAATATTTTACTTGTAATTTTATTTTTATAATGAATAGACTAAGGTTAGTCTAAAAGTTCTAATCCGGGTTGGATTAGGTTTGTTACAAACAAGTTTAAGGAAGCATAGGTGCTTCAGATACACAAGTGTACAAGGTAAGCAAAAGTGCTCAAGTGAGTATTGGTACTCAAGTGGTTCATAAGTTAAAAAGGTGAACAAAAGCGTTCGGGTAATTTGTAAACTTGTTGTGTAACAGTGTTATATTGATTAATAAAGTGAGTCTCCAATACTAGTTGGTATTGGATGTGGATTAGGCCATTAGAATAGAGATTAGGGGTTGAACCACGTAAAAATCATTTGTGTTTCATTTGTTTGATTGTGCTTATGTTAATTGCTCATTAGATACTTTAATTTTAATTGAAAATAGAATTTGAATACCTTAATTTAAATACTTCGTCACAATATTAATCAATTCAACTCAGGTCATAAATTAGCATGAAATTATAATTATTGAAAACCTGACAATAAAATGTTATATTTGATAATTTGTTATTACTCAATTCAGCAAGCTGCATTAGTAAATATAGTAAATTGCATTGTCTATCCAGCAAATCGAATTCTCTAACAAGAAAGTTTTAACACTAAATAAAAATTTGATATCGCTCGTTCCCACACTTATTTAACCCCCTTTCTAAGTGTGCCTATTTGAATTTCAATTGGTATTAGAGCTTAACTGTACTTATTTTTATCTTAAAGGTGACTTGTAGGGAAAGATTTTGACATGACACAACTTGGGAACATCATTCAAGAAGGTCAATCAACTTTTAGACCTCCCCTACTTTATGGAGATGAAAATTACAACTTTTGGAAGTTTTGAATGAGGATATATCTTAAAAAAAGACCGTTGGGAATGGTGGGTTATTGAGATGGTCCTGTTATACCAAGAAGAAAAGATGGTACTCTAAAGACCTTGATGAAGATGGACTTAACTAAAACTTGCATGGTCTCCTATGATTCGAAGGCAATGAAAACACTCCTTAGTGGCATGGTACAATCCGAAATAGATAAAGTTTCCTCATGCAACACCACTAAAGCGATATGGGACACTTTAAAAGTTAGCCATGAAGGAACATTGAAAGTAAGAGAAATCAAGCTTAGTATGTTCATGCATGATTATGAAATGTTCGACCTTGTTAAAGATGAAACTATCAATGAGGTACAAGCAAGGTTCCTAGTACTAATGAATTCCTTGAAGCTACTTAATAAATCAATTCCACAAACTGAGATCAACCGTAAGTTACTTTGGGCTATGCCTAAGAGGTTTACTTCAAAAGTTACAACTCTTCAAGAGTCTCCAAATATTTCTTCTATGAATACATTAACTATATTTGGTAAATTAGAAGAATTTGAACATCAATTAAGGAGATATGTTGATGATGAGGATACTCCTTAAAAGAAGATTTTAGCTCTTATTGCATGTGATAAAGAAGAGCTAGAGGACGACTAGGATGAGGAAATTACAATAATTTCAAAAAGGCTCAAAGGGTTGTTACTAAGAAAGATTAAAAAAAAGAATGTTATCACTTCAAACAAGTTCAAGGGAAAGTAAAATGAAGACACTTGTTTTAAATACGAACGCCCAGACCAATTCAAAAAGGTTTGCTTCAAACTAAATAACAAAGGTAAATCAAGCTACAATGATATTAAAAAGAACAAAGCTCTTAATACTTAGAGTGATGATGAGTCTGATGTGGAAGTTGATGAAATTGCTCAAACGTGCTTCATGGGAGTTGACAATGAATCAAGTGAGGTAACTATTTATGATTATAATCATTTGAAACAAGAAAATGAAAAACTAAGAGAAAAGAATATATACTTAAAAGACTTGGTAAATACTTTAATGAACGAGGTTGATACATTGATTGATGAAAAGAAGGAAATTGAACAAGATACATCATCTTAAGAAGAAAAGATTTTAATGGCTAGAAATGTTTTTTTTAGAAAATCATAACAAATTCTTTCCAACATGGTTAATGATTTGAATAATGAACTTGAAAAATTAACTAAAGAAATAGCAATGAGAGATATTTGTATCGATGTTTTTAATGATAATACACATATTGAAAATACTTCAAATAGTGAATTACAAAAAGAGATAAAACCATTAAAATCATCATGGGCTAAATTTGTCAAATGAAAAGAAAATTTAACCGTCATGTTGAGTAAACAAAGACTTAGCTTTGAAAAATAAGAAATTGGTTATAATCCAACACATAAAAAGAATGATGTAAAAATGCTAAAAAATAAATCACATTTTAAATTAAATTATTGCTCTCCGTTCACTACTTATAAAAAATGTGGATTAAAGGGACATTTAGATTGTTCATCGAATAAAAAGAATTTGAAAGTTAAAAGTATGTGGATTAAAAAAAGTTATTTATATGTGACTAACGCAAAAGGACCCAAAAAGATATGGGTACCAAAAAGATGAATTATGTTGTAACTATATCTCAAAGTAAAAGTTCCTTATAATGAGTGAGATTTATACCCGCGAATCGAGCACTCCAAACCTTAAGAAGTTGCCTATTTATCTTATTTTATACTGCTTTTATATATTTATTGCTATTATTTAGCTTAAAAGTGATTTGTATAGATTATTAGGAATTTCCAGCTGTTTAAGGGCAAAATTGTCATTTTCATGCAACCGGTGTCGCAGCGCCCGGTTTCCTTTGTAAAGCAGTGCCGCAGCGCCACATGTCTACCACATCATCTCCCTTGAGGCGCCCCAGCGCGGCTGTTCTATGCAAAGGGGGCACTGCAACGTGACTTATTGACTAGGCAGCCTTGACTTGCTCTGCAACGCCTATCCAAGGCATAAAGGGCAGCGCCGCAGGGCCACCTCATTAGGCAAAAATCAGTGTTTAATAACCTAAGTGGGTTATCACTTTAGGATTATTTCATCAGCAACCTCCTAAGTGATATTGTAGAGAATATAGAGGAGATAGTTAGCTAGTTTTTAGGAAGGGAGAAAGTTGGATATTCAAGTCTTCCAAGTTCATTGCTTCCTTCATTTTTTGGATTCTACACGGAGGATAGAAGAGTTGGAGCCAGAAAACTTTAGAAGAGTAGTTTTCTTTATCAAAATCTTTCATTCATTTGTGTATTTTGAGCATGTTGAATACTTTGATAAAGTTTGTTAGTTCTATAGTTATGAACTACTTACATTTCTAGGATTGTAATGTAACCTAATGATTAGCTTAATTGAATTTCTCTCCTATTCATTATAATGAATCATGTTTGAATAGGTTGTTGTATTTCATGCTTATTTATTGATTGCTTGGTTAAGGAATTAATATAGGTATTTATTGATATTGGAAAATGGATTTTAATGTCTAACCTTAAATACAATAACACTTGTTATGACCATGCTTATGGGAATGAGAGCATATATTGCATAATAGAATAGAAATATATTTATTTTACCTTATGTAACCATTGAGATTAAGCTTAATCCTTAGTCTAGTTATTTTCACCATAGGAATATTGTGATTTATCTAGCTAAGGGATTTGCAATTGACCATCGGAAGAGGCTTATGTATACTTAATGTTCTCGGCTGACCATTCGTGTGATTAGTTAGTTAAATGGAGAGTTAGGAGATTATACGAAGCATTAGAGGAGTTGTAATCCTAGCTTACCATATTTGTTACAACTAGATCTTATATTTTACTATTTTAATCATATAGTCTTAAACAAACCTTCCTTATTTACTTATTTAGATAAGATCGAATTGATATAAACTTTAGTATTTAAATAGTGTTAGTACTTTGTCCTCATGGGTTTGACACTCTACTTTTCACTGTATTACTTGTTAGACCGCGTATACTTGCGCATGTTTAGTGATTGATAATCCGATCAACAAGTTTTTGGCACCGTTGCCGGGGACTTAGTATTATTTGTCTTTCAATATTAACACTAATTCAAAATGATCTTAATTTAAACTGATTTATCTATTTAATCTTTTTCTCAAGTACTCTTGACTGTGTATGCCACCTCGTAGGAATTGGAATATAATACCTCTTGATCCTGAGGTAGACAAAACTTTTAGACGACTGAGAAGAGAAAGAACTCAGAAAATACCAACTCCAATTATAATGGTCGAGGAAATCCAAAAATCTCTACGGGAGTATGCCATACCCCATATCGCAGATATTCAAGCGAGCATTCTCAGACCCGTAATTCAAGAAAATAACTTTGAGATCAAGTCGAGTATAATTCAAATGATACAAAACAATGTTCAATTTGGAGGGATGCCGAATGATAACCTGAACGATTATTTGATAAACTTCTTGAAAATCTGTGATACTTTCAAATGCAACAGAGTATCCGATGATGACATCATACTCTGACTGTTCCTCTTCAGGACAAAGCCAAGAGTTGGTTGCATTCACTTCCTCTGGGCTCCATTACCACATAGGCTGACTCGTCTCAAAAATTCGTGGTGAATTTCTTTTTTCTCACGAAAATAACAAGGCTCAGACATGATATCACATCCTTCATAAAAATTGAATCTGAATATCTTTACGACTGACGGAAGTGATTTAAAGACTTATTGAGACGATGTTCATAACATAGATTTCCCGATTGGCTTCCTATTCATACCTTTTATAATGGATTATCCAGTTCTACTCATTCGAGAATTGATGTCGCGTCTGGTGGGGCCTTTATGTTGAAGCACCATGCTGAAGGGTATGACTTGGTTGAAACCATGGCTACAAACAATTATCAGTGGCCTAATGATAGGCAAGCACTGCGAAAAGTGGAAGGGGTGTACGAGGTTGATACAGTTATGACATTGTCTGCTTAGGTTGATGCTCTTATAAAAAGACTTGACACTATGGGGGTGTAAACAGTGCAATGTGTAGCGTCACCATGTGATTTCTGTGCGGGGAGCCACCCTACTGATCAGTGTGCCATCAACCCTGAATCAGTTCAATTTGTCTCAAATTACGACCGATAGCAGAATCCCAATCTTCCCACACACTACCATCCTGGACTGAGAAATCACCTAAATTTCTCATAGAGTAACAATAACAGCAACCAAGCCCAAACCTCTATCGCCAGACCAATATATTCAAATCCGCTTTGATTTTAATTTCAAAATCAACATCAACAACATCCACAAGGCTCTTACCAACCCCCACCTCCACAGGACAAAAAGCCTAGTTTGGAAGATCTTCTCTTGAGATACATTGCTCAGAATGAAAAAATGAGTAATAGTCTAGAGGCATCTATCCGAAATCAAGTGGCGTCCATCCGAAATTTGGAAGTCCAAATGGGATAAATGGTAACTACTTTGAATAGCCGTCCTCCAGACACCTTGCCAAATGACATAGATGTAAACCCTAAAAGGGAGGGCAAGGAGCAGTGTAAGGCAGTTACTCTTCGGAGTGGCAAGACAGTGAATGAAACCGGATGAGAGACCTTAACAGTGCAACATGAAGTTGTTGTAGAGGAAAGCAATGTTGATCCAGTGTGTGATAAGTCTAGGGGAAAAGAGAATGTGAAGGAGAAAAACACAATACCAACATCGACTATTAGCAAGCCTAGTCCTGTAGTCCAACAGTTACCATTTCCCCAACGCATTCAAAAATAAAAGCTTGATAAATAATTCTCAAAGTTCTTAGAAGTTTTCAATAAACTTCACATCAATATCTCATTTGCGGAGGCGCTGGAACAAATGCCTAGCTATATGAAATTTATGAAGGACATTTATGAAGGAAAATGAGGGACTATGAGACAATGACACTTATTCAGGAATGTAATGCAGTTCTACAGAACAAACTTCCACCTAAGTTGAAAGACCCTGGGAGTTTCACTATACCATGCAGTATTGGGGATCAGTTCATCGGAAAAGCCCTATGTGACTTAGGAGCTAGCATTAATTTGATGCCCCTATCTATCTACAAGAAGTTAGGGTTGAATAAGGCCAAGCATACTAATGTGACTTTGTAGCTGGCCGATAGATCACTTACTTATCCAAAATGGATTGTGGAAGATGTGCTTGTCAAGGTTGATATGTTCATTTTACCTGTTGATTTTATTGTTCTTGACTTCAAGGAGGATAAGGAGGTCTCTATTATCTTGGGCAGACCATTTCTAGCAACAAGCATGGAATTGATAGACGTACAGAAGGGGGAACTCACAATGAGAGTACAAGACCAGGAAGTAACTTTCAATGTCTTTAGGTCTATGAAGTACCCCAGTGCCTTTGAAGATTGCTTCCGAGTTAGTGTGATTGACGAAGCTATTTGAGAAGTTCTCTGAAAACTGCATTTCTGTTGCTTGAGGACACTTTGACTGATGCTAGTAATGTTGAAGAGCCTACTCATCTTGAGTATGTTTAGTGGTTGGATGCACCCCCGAGATCAAATCAGTTCAAGCGACAATTAGAATCTTTGAATGAACAAGAAGCATCTACCTCGCAGTCACAACCCTCAATTATAGAACCATTTGTGCTCGATCTTAAGCCATAGCCGAGCCATTTACGGTATGCCTATTTAGGTGCATCATCCACCTTGTTAGTTATAATTTATGCATCATTAGATAAGGCAAAGGAAGAGAAGCTCCTTCAAGTTCTCAAGGCGTACAAAACATTTTTGGGGTGGTCTATCTCAGATATAAAGGGTATACATCCCTCTTTTTACATTCACAAAATCCTCCTCGAGGAGGGATCTAAGCATTTTATTAAACATCCGAGGCGGTTGAACCCCATCAGAAAGAAGGTGGTCAGAAAGGAAATAATAAAGTTGCTTGATGCAAACATTATTTACTCGATCTCTGACAGTCTATGGGTTAGTCCAATACAATGTGTGCCAAAGAAGGGAGGCATGATAGTGGTGCCTAACGAGAACAATGAGATTATTCCCACACAGATGGTGACTGGATGGAGGGTATGTATTGAATATAGGAAATTGAATAAGTCCACTTGCAAGGATCACTTCCCTCTTCCCTTCATTGACCAAATGCTCGATAGACTCGTCGGATATGAATTATATTGTCTTCTGGATGGGTACTCGGATTGCAATCAAATTTTAATAGCTCCTGAAGACCATGAAAAAATAACATTTATATGTCCATATGGGACCTTTGCCATCAAAAAATGTCTTTCGGGCTATGTAGTTCTATTGCAACATTTCAGTGTTGTATGATGTCCATCTTTTCTGATATGGTAGAACATACGCTCGAGGTGTTTATGGATGAATTCTCTATTTTTAGGAAGTCTTTTGAGGCCTATCTACAAAATTTGACTGCAGTTCTGAAAAGATGCGTAAAGACTAAACCAGGTTTTGAATTGGGAGAAATGGCACTTCATGGTGAGAGAAAGGATTATTCTGGGGCATAGAGTGTCTGCTAGTAGGATTGAAGTAAACATAGCAAAAATTGATGTTATTGATAATCTTCAACCGCCATCATCAGTGAAAGGAGTAAGGAGTTTTCTAGGTCATGCAGGGTTTTACAGGCGATTCATCAAAAACTTCTCAAAAATTACTAAGCCGCTCTTTAGCTTATTAAAAAAAGATGTGCTTTTCAAGATTGACGAGGCTTGCCTAGAAGAATTTAAACTGTTAAAGGAGAGACTCGTCTCAGCTCCTATTGTAGTGGCCCCTAACTGGACATTTCCTTTTGAACTCATGTACGACGCCAGCAATTAGGCTATTTGGGTAGTGTTGGGACAACATAGTGATAAGGTGTTTCACACTATATACTACGCCAATAAAACCTTGACAGATGCTCAGCTTAATTACACCACTACTGAGAAAGTGTTTCTGGCAGTAGTATATGCCTTTGACAAGTTCCACTTATATCTTATCAGAACCAAAGTCATTATGTAGACTGACCATTCGACGATCAAATATCTAATCTCTAAGAAAGATGCAAAACCGAGGTTGATTATATGGGTCCTTCTCCTCCAAGAATTCGATTTGGAGATTCGCTATAAAAAAAACTAAAAACCAAGTTACGGATCACCTATCAAGATTGGAGAACCCAACTCACTCAAGGGAAAATGAGATAAATATAATTGATTTCTTCCTGAATGAGCAGTTGTATGTGGTTCACAGTGTAGCACCGTGGTATGCAGACTTTGCTAATTATGTCACTTGTAATGTGCTACCTCCTAACATGAACTATCAGTATTAAAAGAAATTCCTGAATGATGCGAAGCATTATCTCTGTGATAAGTCATTTCTGTTCAAATAATGTGCAGACCAAATCTTGCGACGATGTCTTCCCGAGGGAGAAATTGAGGATGTGCTCCATCATTGTCATTCGTTTAACTATGGAGGGCATTTTGGTGGGTAAAGAGCAGCAACGAAGGTGCTCCAATCAGGTTTCTACTGGCCGACTCTATTTAAGGACGCGCATCTATATGTATCGCGATGCGATAATTGCCAAAGAGTAGAAACCATTTCAAAAAGGCATGAAATGGCTCAATATCAAAATTCTAGTTCCATTTCGAGAATTTCACGAATTCGACAATTATCGTCCAAACTCGTGAATTCCGAAAAAACTTCGTTACTTAAGATTTGTTCTTCGTTTTAAAGGGATTCATTCCGTCATAATAACATCCTGACCTACATACTTCATTAACTTATAAACATGATAAGTTATTGCTTGTTCTTTGTGAGTTTGTAACTTATAAAACTATAAACTACTTATGATTTCGTTTCTCATGATTTATTATGGTTCAAGACTTCTAACCATCATCCTTGCTTCTTCTTATCATACCAATTTCATTAATGTACAACATGTTACAAGTTCCTACAAATTCTTCCTTGGTTCATAACTTTATTTATTGTTTATCATACAACATGACTTAATTACGGCTTATTTAATACTTTAAGCCCTTTGATTCATCATTCCTATTCCTTCTTAGCATACATGTTCTACTACTACTCACTTCTCTAACAATGGAAGAGAACGAGAAACATTATTTAGGATTTCTTACACTTGACTATCACTTGGTTAATCTTTAATCTTCTTCTTGCTTCTTGAACTATGAAAGACTAGCTTTTTCTCTTAAGCAAATAAACTATAAGTTATTGGATGAAAATCTAACAACTAACAAATGAGCTAGCAAGCTTCTTATTTATAGAAATCTCAAAGTGAGGGTATAATGGTCATCAAGTCACTCCACCTCCTTACTATTCCTTACTTAAGCATTAATTAAACTTGCTCCTCACAACACTTGGCCATTAAGTCTACTTGGTCATTAAGTCTACTTGGTCACCACATTTATTTAGCCATTAAGTATACTTGCTCTCTACTTTGGATCATCCATGGTTTGCCCCATGGGTTTAATGTAAGACCCCAAGTATTATGAAATGAAAGTATTCAATTTTCTTATAATTATTATTTTATTTCGTAAATAGTTAAATTAATAAAAGGTTAAAGTTAAGGGTGATATTTGAAATTTTCTTCAAAGTAAGCAAGTTGTTATAAAATATTTGTTTGGTCGGGGAATATTCTTTTTGTCGGGAATATCCGTACGACGGCACAATCATTGGTGGACCCTACAATGGAAGTATTGTCGTAGTTAGAAAATGACAGAATTATCTTTTTATAAAAATAACGGCGAAAGTGTTACCGTTAAAACTGTTAAACTACCCGGTAGTAAAAGTACAGAAATACGCATGGTTTCATAGTAGCACACGATATTGATTATTGATGCTTACGTAAGAAGTCACTCAGTTATACTCAATTATTGCTACAATAATTACTGCATCATATCTCTCATATTATTGATTCAATTATTGTCGCAGTATCAATATTTAATATTATTAAATCAATAATTGAGACGACAAAGTTATTCATATTATTATTTTCAATATTGACAATGTCTAGAAGTTTTGTCAAGGAGAGGTTTGGTCACCTAATTGCGCGCTAATAATGAGAAATCCTTATCGGAAAGCCCCCTCTTTCTTGGGAACGACCTGGTTGTTTAATATTGTGAGTTATAATATTAATGATGAATAAGTTTGTTTGATTAAAGATGAAATTGATAGTTCCATTGTGTGGAAATTATTAGTGTTAGTGGAAATCGACATTTATTTCGATAATAATTGATGTCTGGAGGTTATATTGACCAATCGGGTAATTAACCGGATAAATAAGCAATTAATTGCTATTAATTCACATGCTTATAACTATATGTTCACATGTGTGTACTATTGATTTACATGATTTACTATTAGGGGAATTGGTGCAAGATTGATAATACTTGCCTGACTAAATTAAAAATGGAGGTATAGTTGAAGGTACTATAATGTAATTAGTTTTTTCACATGATTATACTATTGAGTCACATGAATGAACTATTAATTCACATGATTTACTATTAGGGGAGGTGGTGCAAGTTTGATAATACTTGCATGACTAAATTAAAAATGAAGAAAAAGAGGAATGTATTATATTGTAATATTTTGAACCCCAAAACGTGCAATTCTCGAAACTATATTTTCTTATAAATAGAAGCTCATTCTTCCTTCATTCTCACCAATTCACTAAGTCTCACAAGAGCAATTATAGAGAGAGAAGCTATAGAGAGAAAGAAGAAGCGACGTCTGCCACTTCACTTCTCCAGTATCCAGTCTTCTTCTGAGGTAAGGGGTATTATGTCTTTCATATTCATGAAGAGAGTTATTTCTTTCAATACTCGTAAGGGTTGTTATTCCATTCTTTATTATTCTGTTGGAATAAACTGTCTTGCGGTCTATCGAATGCCTGGTGAATTCTTCTGTTATTCAATTATTATTTTTTTGTTGGAATAACCTGTATACGCGGACTACCATATGCATGGGGAAATTTTTCTATTGTTCCATTCTTTATTATTCTGTTATAATAACCTGTCTACGCGGACTACCGCATTATGGTGAATAACCCTTCGTATTCATTCTTTATTAAATTGTGGAAATGATCTGTCTATGTGGATTACTGCATGGCGGGTGAAAATCCATTTGCAGTTTTTTATATTCTATTATACTCCTATGAGATATCATTTCTTTTGTACTCGTCATAGAATATCATTTTCTTTGGTATTTTTCTTTTACGAGTTACTATTCATGGGTTACTATTCACCCGGTTACTATTCAATCTAGTATTATTCACTCGGGTATTCGGGGCACTTTTAGTGCCAAAAAACTATTCACAAGTTACTATTCACGAGTTACTATTCACCCGATTACTATTCACTCGGGTATTCGAGATATTTTTTGTGTCGGGATACTATTCACGGGGTACTATTCTCGAAGTACTATTCACATGGTACTATTCACCCGAAAAATATATTTCTCTTCTGCCCAAATTATTTTTGGTACATAAATATTATTCTTGAATTTTACTCTACAAAGCAGTATCATGTTGACAATTTGGACGTTATTGATTTCTGGATAAATTAAATTATAAATCTTTAAAATTTATCCTTGAACTTGTTTTATTGAATCATTATGTCATTGTCATCATTCTCAGGCTTATATTGTGATGAAAGTCATCTTTGGCTTACTTGCATAGATGGACTTGGTATGATTATGACCAGGGGTTATTCGTTATAATCATGACCGTAATGTAACGAATGATGTGGAAAAAGTCCTCATTGGCTTGTAGTTCATTGATGGACATTTGTTGGTATGATTATGACCAGGGATTATTCGGTATAATCATGACCATTGATGATTACATGAATATCCTTGTCCCTGGTGCAGGGATGATTTGATTTTATTTATTAAGCTGAGTCTCAGCAATAAAATTGATGAAAAACTTTTTAAATCATAGAAGATAGTAGATTTTATGCATAACTTGAATCTTCTAATGGATTGCTTATTCCGTTGTTGTTGTTGATCTAAAACTTATTGTCAATTATATTCTATTTAGTTGTTATACTGTTGAAGGCTAAGGATAATTTATTCTGCATTATCTTAGTCATAATATTTCTTACTGGGCCAGTTGAGTTCACCCTTTCTTTCAATGTTCTCTTCAAGAAATGAGAATATAGCTGGGACGAGTCGGGGAACGGAATAATGGTCTGGATGGTTGTTTAGTAGTTCTCACTATTCTATAAAATAGTGTGACAATAAATGAAATGAGGACTCCATTGAGTGTGGATATTGTCTAGATGACAATATTCTTATTAAAACTGTTAGATTATGTTTTGTCGTATTTTACACGACTGTTGTATAATTAAGTTGTATTTCAATTTTGTACCATATATTTAGCGACTCAAGGTGAGTGATGTATACCTATTTTGGGAGCGTCACAGTTGGTATCAAAGCTTAGGGATATGATCCCTGGCTGAGATGTGAGACAAAAACTAGGAGGGGAGAGACGGGAAATTCCTTCGCTAGTATGACCTACCTAAGTTTATTTGGTATTTAATTGGTCGGTCAGAGTATAGGGATAATATGTGACATGTCAATTAACCCTTGTTTTGTGGCAGCGTTTGAAAATGGCAGCTAAAAATGTTAATAATGGAGTGAATTAGACCGTGGAGACACCTCTAATCACCAACCAGGATAATGTGATGTCAAGCGAAGAAGGATTAGAGATATCCATGTGATAAGTGAAGAATTAATAGTTGCACCCGAGCTAGTCGCAGAGGTAGCAGCTGAGAGTGAGGAAGAAGCGGAACGTGAGGAGAATATATTAGAAGAACTTTATGATCAAAATGTAGAATTGCTAAATCGTATTCATGAGTTAGAAGAACAAGTTGAAGAACGGCAGGCGGTCGTGGAGCAAAGGGATGCAACAATTCAAAATTGTGTTACCCGATGTGCGATGCTTGAACAGAAGCACTCTTTGGCAGAGTATAAGATATTAGAGCTGGAATCTAAGAATTCTATGATCAAAATTCTGATGAAAGAAGAAACAACTGAACGAATGAGAATGGAGGATGCATTGGTAAAAGCCGCACGACGTGTTGATATTGTAGAAAAAGACGTCTGATCTAATAAGGCTAAAATAGATGAAATGGATTTCTCGTTTTGGACAACAATTGAGAGAATCCAATTCGAAATTACCCTGTGTAGAGCGGTCAACCCCAATTCAATATGGATCGGAGAGTAATGATTCAAATCATGGATCAGGAATACGATGAAGCAATTGAGGGTGGAATGTACTCCATAGCGAAGTTAAGTCTAGTTGAGACGATGGCACCAAAGGTGGATACAGACAAAACAAAGTCGATGGTTTAAGGAAGAGCGTTTTTCGTGACAAGGAAACCGAACGAAGTTATCACGGGTTAGTTAATTAAAATTTTTGTGAAGTCTATACCTTATTATATACTGGTTCTACCCATTCTTTTATCTCTCTTACTTGCGCTCAACGTTTAAATTTGACTATGGAGAAATTAGACTTTGACTTATCGGTTGAAACTCCGTTAGGAGAAACCTTCGTTACCTCCACTGTTTATAAATCTTGTTTGATTCAAATCAACACTTTCACGTTACCTGTCGATCTTATCTCTTTGAAAATACTTACTTTTGATGTGATTTTAGGAATCGATTGGTTAACTACTCATCATGCTTTTTGTAAGGTTGTTAGCTTTCATATTCCTAACTGTGACAACCAAAGAATTTTAAATATTTTAAAAAAATTTATTAATTGATTTAAGTTTCTAAATTAAAACCTAGACAGAAAATTAGTGTATGCGTTTGATATTTTTAAGATGGAATTTTGAGGATTTCAAAATTCTGTGAAGGATTTAGGTGAATTATTTAGGATTAAGAAAATACGTGAAACTATTCTGTGTATATAGTTGTATATTTGTACAGTATGTGGTTAAGGGTCAAGGGTTGACTAGATAAACGATATCTGTAACAAACCCTAATTATATATTAAGAACGTCAACCTTCGGTTAGAAAACCCTAGCGATTAATAAGAAACCCTAGAAACCGATTCTGGAAACCTTAATTTCAATTCCGGGAATCTGAAACCTTAATTCGGTGTATGAAACCCTAAATTGGGAACCTAATGGCGTAAGTGTAAATAATTATAAAATTAATTAGGGCTAATCTTAACAAATTGGTTAGAAAACCCTAATTTCAAAATCGAAAACCCTAATTTCTGGTTGAGGAACCCTAATTTGTAATTAGGGAAAGACTAAGTGTTAATTAAATAATTTTAATGATAATTAGGAAATATTAATCCTAATTTTCAAGTTATAGTAATTAGAAAACCCTAATCTAATTAAGAAATTTAATTTCTAATTTAGGAAAATTATTTTTCTATTAGAAACCCTAATTCGTGGGTTGTAAAGCCTAATGATCAATTTTAACCCTAATTGCTTAATTAGCAATTTTAATTAGGAATCATTAATCCTAATTAGAAATATTTAAATTATGATTAAAAATTTTTATTATAATTAGAAAATTCTAATTATAATTTAGAAATATAAATTTTTATTTTTGAAAACATAATTTGGAAATTCTAGAATTATTTTTTCAAATCCTAAACCCTAAATGACTCAAACCCTAAACCCTAACCCAAACCATCACTACACCAAAAATAGCCTCTAGCAAAGGAAATTTTGTGAAGGAATTTATTCCTTCACATGAGGAGTTGTTTAGGGAAGGAATAGTGAAGGAAAAAAGTATAGTGACAATATAGTTATTAACAAAAGAAACATCTTTCACAATTTATATTTTTTTCCTCGCAAAATTGGGGTGATAAAAAGATCTTTGGAGCCAATTTATGATGAAAATTTGTGAGGAAAAAATCTATTTAATGAAAGAATTATTACTTACTATATATTATTATTCAAAAGTTTTTTGCGAGGGAGTCGCTGTTTTGTTCTAAATAATTTTTTAAACTTAATTGTGGTTAATATAAATTATAATATAAATATATTAAAATTTTTACAGTATTAAATTAAGAATCTGATTATGTGAGTCTGATTATTAGACGTCGTTCAAGGAAGATGTCGTTGCCATTGATAAAGCTTCCTCTGTGAACAAACGAGTTACGAACAGTGATCTTTTGCTAAACTAAGAATTTGATCGGGAAAAAATGACAGGAAGATTAAGCCATGTACTGCTGATTTGTTGTATTGCGCAGCGCACACATCACTTGAAATAATAATATGAATAATAGTCTAGCCCTAGCCCCTAGCCAGACTCAATTACTCCGAGTGTGAGGCCCAAAACCTCGAAGACGATCTCCAAACCCTCAAACATCTCCGCTCCGATCTGGAACGCGCCGGCCCTGCCGATTCTCTCTCTTCACGTCGCGACCTCCTCCAAAATTACTTTAAAGCCCTCACCGCCGTCGAATCACGATTACCGATTTCTCCAGACAAAGACCACATCAACACGGTTACCTTCACGTGGTACGATGCTTTCAAGAGCAAGGTCAAAGCGTCGCAGCAAAATACCATTGCTAAGGGGAGTATCCCTGGTGTTTGTGCCAAAATTTCGAGACAGGTGAGTTTTGGATATTAATTCATTGATTAATTTACAGTTAACCTATACATCCATCAAAAACTATGATTATGATACAATCCTGATCAGGAAGTTATTCACATGTAGCTAGTATTATATGGGTCTTTATAACTTCACATAATCAGATTACATACAAAGAAAAGAAGCGAGTTTCACGTGGCAAAAGATCCTAACGTGGCAAGGATTTTGGGATTTTAGGAAAAAGATTTTGTTTCCTAAAATATTAGGCATATTCTATTAGCCTAATTTTTAGGGATTTATTTTCCAAATACTTATCAAATTTTATTATAATTAGGATTTCTTTCCAGTTTAGATTTACATTCTAAATAAGGTTTCTATTGTTTTATAGAAATAGGAATTTCTTTTCCAAATTGATTTCTACTTAGAAATTAGGGTTATGATTTATAAATTCCTATTAGGATTTGGATTGTTTTGAGTAGTATAAATAGAGGTCCAAGTTGATGTAATCAAAAATATTATACATTATTATTATTCAATATATTTGTGAGGTTATTCTCTACTTTTGGTTCTTTGAAGAATTCCTAAGTATTTTTCTTAGTTATTTCTTTGAGGTTCAATTTGACTTATCATACAACAATTCATAGTTGTGTGTGGCGTCTTCTACCGCATCAATCGTCGATTGTACCGAGATTACCGCTTCAATATAAGCGAGGGTTCAAGGTGTCGTTGGTGTCCATTCAACGCAAAATTCCGAACGCGAACAATTTTACCAAGATTACCGTCTACATATAGGCGAGGGGTTAAGGTGTTGCAAGCAATTCACCAACAACTGTGCTAGAAACGATCGGGGCGGCGACCACCTCACGCAAGCGTGCCGTGGAGTCTATCATTTGGTATCAAAGCTAAGCCTTTCTAGCAAGTTACTTATCTTTAATTTTTTGTCAAAAAATATATACTAAAAAAAAGAGCAAAATAAAAAAAGAGCAAAAAAATTCATATTCTATTTTTCATTGTGTTAACCAAATTTATAGCACATCATCAAATCATCAAATTCCAACCAAGAGTTCATACTGTTCCATCATCATCAATTCTGAAACGGAGCTACAAATTACAAATCTGAGGCATACAAGAGGAGTACAAGGCAATCGATTGGTGATTTTGTGATATTCTAATAGTTACACCATCTATAATTTTGTTTCGTGATAAGTAATTTTTGAATTGATTAATAAAACCAAGAATTTTGCTAGGAGAATTCAAGAAGAACCTATTAGAGAGAATATTAGAGGTAAAAAGGCAAGAGTGTAAGATTATTAGAGGGTAAAAGCCAAATTTGAGCGATACACGAGTGATTCATCATTATTTGAGCGAAACACGTAAGGGAGTGTGTGAGGAAAATTTTTATCTACTAACGTTTTTTTTGCAGCAAACATGTATGGCTACAACTATGAAAGTTATTATGGGTCTCGAAGGAATACTTTTCAAGGCAATATTAATACAGAGGCATATCTGAGATGGGAGAGAAAAATGGAGCGAGAATTTGACTCTCATGATTACTCCGAGAGGAAGAAGGTCAGACGGGCAGTTCAAGAGTTCTCCGATCATACAATTATATGGTGGCAGCTTAGCAAACAAAAATATGGGGAGCGTCCGTTCGAGACATGGGCAGAATTAAAATCAGCAATGAGAAAGCGCTTTGTTCCAGTACAACGTGACAGGAGGGAGGAGTATACATCTCAAAGACATGTAGAGCAACCTTCAAGGCGATTTACAGTAGACAATGATAGGAGTGTTCGTACACAAGTAAACAAGGAAGATTATTGGATGCAGCTACAATATACCTCTAAGGCGCAAAAGAAACAAGATCAGCGGGGGGAGGTGGAAGAAATTATAGAATATGCAGTCCAAGGAGAGTTATTGGGTTCGAGTGTTCAAGATGAAATCCAAGATCAAAAGCAAGATGGTGAACATCCGAAAGAAAGTAATCAAGGAGATGAGTTTGTAAAAGAAAATGCATGTGGAAAAGATCGACAAAAAGAAATTGTTCAAAAGGTTGATAATGTAAAAGAAAAAAGTGAAAAGAGTGAGAATGAAAAGAAAAGAGAGATTGAGAAAAAAGAGAATGAAAAGAAAAGAGAGATTGAGAAAAAAGAGAATGAAAAGAGTGACCTTGAAAATAAACGAGAGAAAAACAAACGAGAGAGTGAGCATAAAGAAGAGAGAGAAGAAATATGTGACTATGAAAAAGATAGTGAGTTGAAAAGTGAGTTATATTTTGAAAAGCCAATGACTGTACATTCGTACAAGACGGCGCCTTTGAATACTAACATTAATGATCCTTCTTTGTCTAGTTCTATTTTATCTCTTGTACAGGTTGTTGATGAAATACCCCGTACTATCATTCCGTACCGATCAGCTGATAGTATTCCCGAGGAGACGACGGAGTTACCAAGGCGGGTTGGAGAGTTGGTGAAAGTGGGTATCGTAAGAGAAGACATGAGTTCATGTGTTGATTATGAGATCATAGTATCTAAGGAGGATAGGACAACGAGTTTGTTCGTCGATTTTGAATTGGTAAACAAGTATCGTTATTCTTTTTCTTGTTTGGATAATATGCTTGATAAATTGCATCGTACTTGTGTTTTATCTATATGTAATAATGATACAATGCCTAATCAATTTAGCACGAGAGATTGTGATAAATGGAAAATGGTTTTAACATGTGAGTTATATAGGTGGTTAGTTATTTCTGCTAGATTAACTGATGCATCTAGTGTTTTCATGAGTTATTTAAAACATGTTTTGCATGCTTCCGTTGGAAAAATTTTTGTTAGCTATTTTGATGGTAGAATCATTTTTGTCATAAACTATGGAGGATATTTGATTTATGTTGAGTTAGTTTATGATCATGATATATATTCTCGTTTTCAATGTTGTTACTTGCATGAAATTAATTCTAGGTTTTCTTATCCATATGTTGAGTTAGGTTTTCATGCTAATCAATCTTTACATGAGATGTCGATAGTTGACAATGATAGTAATCATGTTGTTTTGTTGGAGCAATCTTCATTGCATGATTTGCTATCATATGGTTTTGATTCAAGAAGTGTTTATCATCAAGATGGTTTGCGAGATGAGTTATTTGCATGTTTAGTTAGTTCACTTAGATTAGCTAAGGCATTGCATACTTTCATGGAATTGTTGAATTATATTTTGCATTCTTTCATGGAAAAATTTGTTATTCTCTATTTTGATGATATTTCAATTTTTGTCAACACTTTGAGAAATTCTTTAGCATGTACTGAGTTTGTTTGTGATCATCGTCGATATGCTATTGAATTTTTAACTTGTGATTGTTTTACTCCGTTGATAATATTATTTGTTCTTTATTGTGTTAATGTCAATGGAAAGATGGAGGTTAGTTGTGTTTTGCAGATTCGTGATAGGATCATATTCATCGAGGGAAGCATGGATCCTGCAGTTCATCTCGTTCAATGCATAAGACATCTACAAGGAAGTGTTTTGAATATTGTTTTAGTAGACTATGAATATAATTTTGGTTTATTTAATTTCTTTGTGATTAGACAAAAGGAACTTATTGATTTGTTTTGTTTTGTGTTTAATCCAGGAATTAAAGAGAGTTTGCGTGAGAAATGTGACAAATTTCAAGTATTGATATTTGATCCAGGTGCATTGACGAATGTGTTTCTGCGAAGGATTGAGATCATTATATTGAAGTTTGATCCAGGAATTCGTCATTGGGAGAATCTACCACATGAAGAGTTTTGCGTGACGATTTTTGATCCAGGAGGATATAAGACTTTTCATATTCTTTCTTACTTTGCATTCATGATTATTTTAGTAGATAGTAGATTAGTTTATATATATATAATTAGTTTTCTGGGAGTAACTGGTCTACAAATTGTCAATTCGGAAGAGAAGTCGGGCATTATTATGTTCTTAGCGGGAGTTGGAGTTTTTGTTGCTTATATATGTCATTTGCGAGTTAAGTTTTGGCATTATGATTGGTTTGATGCTACTAACTTAGTTTGTTTTTATGTAGGAACAATTTTGTGGTTGAATCGTTTTTGAGAAGACGATGGGCCAGATTTGAGGACAAATCCTTTTGAAGAGGAGGGGAATGATACAATCCTGATCAGCAAGTTATTCACATGTAGCTAGTATTATATGGGTCTTTATAACTTCACATAATCAGATTACATACAAAGAAAAGAAGCGAGTTTCACGTGGCAAAAGATCCTAACGTGGCAAGGATTTTGGGATTTTAGGAAAAAGATTTTGTTTCCTAAAATATTAGGCATATTCTATTAGCCTAATTTTTAGGGATTTATTTTCCAAATACTTATCAAATTCTATTATAATTAGGATTTCTTTCCAGTTTAGATTTACATTCTAAATAAGGTTTCTATTGTTTTATAGAAATAGGAATTTCTTTTCCAAATTGATTTCTACTTAGAAATTAGGGTTATGATTTATAAATTCCTATTAGGATTTGGATTGTTTTGAGTAGTATAAATAGAGGTCCAAGTTGATGTAATCAAAAATATTATACATTATTATTATTCAATATATTTGTGAGGTTATTCTCTACTTTTGGTTCTTTGAAGAATTCCTAAGTATTTTTCTTAGTTATTTCTTTGAGGTTCAATTTGACTTATCATACAACAATTCATAGTTGTGTGTGGCGTCTTCTACCGCATCAATCGTCGATTGTACCGAGATTACCGCTTCAATATAAGCGAGGGGTCAAGGTGTCGTTGGTGTCCATTCAAAGAAAAATTCCGAACGCGAGCAATTGTACCAAGATTACCGTCTACATATAGGCGAGGGGTTAAGGTGTGGCAAGCAATTCACCAACAACTGTGCTAGAAACGATCGGGGTGGCGACCACCTCACGCAAGCGTGCCGTGGAGTCTATCAGATTAGGTAGGAGAATTATTATAAAAAGTTGTAAAATTTAGACCAATTTTGAGATTGTGTATGGGTTTTGGGAAATACGAGTACTGAATATGGTCATATGTTAATGGAGGTCATATGTTTTGAGAAATGCAGGAGAAAGAGATATCAGAAAGACATAACTAACAAATATTTGGAGGCACTCGCCAAATTAGCAAACACAATGGAGGTCAAAGAGTATTGGGAGCTCAATGTTGAGGAGGTTGGTCTAATACCTTTTTATTCTTTACATTGTAATCTGGTTTGTGTACTTGTTTCTTGTTTTTGTTGTTTCGTGTTTTTACAATCATATATGTCATGGCCCTATGTCAAGCATGCACTGAACTATGGTAACCATCAGGGCCCCCAAATTATTTCTGTATCTTCGCTCCAATTTTTCCCCTAAATTATCTTCATTCGTCATTTCTAAAGCCAAAGAAGCTGAATGGAGATCTGAAATGGATAAAGCAGACTAAAGTTTGGGACTAAAGATTTGTGAATCTGGGCGAAGCTGCGAGAGTGAGTTGGTTCATATGGTTCACAGAATTTCCATTGGACGATGTAATATCCGGAACTCTTTCACATTTTACTTGCTTGTTCTCATACTAGGTAATTCGTTCATTATATATGATGATTACGTTTGGTTGTTGGCTGTATTTGCTTGAAGGTTGTATATCAATTACTTATGCCCGTTTGCGCAGCATGTGTGGATCGCCAGGAATTTGAAGGTTTTGTGTTCTTACTTACTCCTCTGTCACTATATATTGTTTTTGTCTTGTTTTCGTTTGCACTAGAAACACTGATTATACTATATGATACTTCTTCCAAACAGTTTACAAGTTAGAGGTTTGAATATTAGTAAATATAACTAATCCATCATTCGGTACCTGCTCTTAACTCTGGACTCTTGGTTTGTTTAGTAATTTTTCAGATTGTACTGATATTGTCTTTCACACCAATTTATTAGGATTGATTGGACTTGAGTTGGAGTAGTTGATTGTTCCTTAAATTTGGAAATGCAGGGGTTGCAAGAAAAGATCAAATTGGTTGCTATAAACCTTCAAAATAGGCCCACCTGGTACAAGGGGAAAGTTTACCCAAAGAATAAGGTAAGGACAGATTATGCATCTCTTATTAATTTGTAAACATACATTTTTAAGTACTTTGATGAACTTGTTTGAGAATTGATATACCAACACCTCATATCTAGTGCCAAAGTCAATAAGGATCCCGTGCAAATCATTTGATAAGGTGAAACAGTAAGACATAAATTTTCTTAAACCTGTTTGCGATTAAATGTCTAAATGTCTGCGATTACATTAAGACTTGCTCTTTCTTAAACCTGTTTGGGTAATTGTAGGTTTTTCTATTCACATTTTACTTGTTCAAAAGTCTTGCTGTCAAGAAGATTTTAGGTATTCAGGTGCGTCATTTTTTGTGATAATGGTTGGGCTTTAGTTACAAGGTTGAATGGGTGGTTTAATGTTGTTATAGGTTATGAATTTAGTCTTTTAGATGTGTAATTACTTACTTTTGGTCTACACATAAATCATACCTATTCAAATTAACCAACTGGGGGTTACTTAATTTTCAGGTGAGGAGAGAGAAAATAAGTGAGAGGATGAAGATGTTGCAAGCTCTTGTACCAGGGTGTGACAAGGTCAACAATCTGTTTATTTTTTTGTTTTTTTAACTCCTTTGGAACCGGAAATAAATGACAGCTTCATGTGGCTCTTATTGAAAATAGGTAACAGGCAAAGCCCTTATGTTGGATGAAATAATTAACTATGTCCAGTCCCTTCAAAATCAAGTTGAGGTAACATTTTACTTTACTTTTCTGAACCATGTTTCTTTACACCTTCATTTGCATGAATTTTATATATATATATATATATATATATATATATATATATATATATATAGAGAGAGTTCGGATCAGGTCCGGACTCCCGGATTTTGTTAAAATCCGGACTTTTTTTTTTTTTTTTTTGCTTTTTTTTTTTTTGAAACAACTAAAAAAAAAAAAAAAAAAATTATGGAATTGGAATTTTTACATTATACAGTGTTTTGGGTGTGATTTGGATGCCTATAACAAAACATGTCTGTACAGTCTGGGCAGACTGTACATACATTGGTTGGTGTAGGTATTAAAAACACACCCAAAACACTGTATTATTGAAAAATTTCAGTTCCATAATTTTTATTTTTATTTTTTTAGTTGTTCTACCAAAAAAAAAAAAAGAAAAAAAATCAGGTCCGGATTTTACTCCCGTCCGGGAGTCCGGACCTGATCTTGTTTATATATATATATATATATATATATATATATATATATATATATATATATATATATATATATATAGATTTCTGATACTAATTTATTAATTAAAAATTGATTTTTGTTTAAATAAAAACTGATACATGTTGATTATAAAAATAAAAACCAAAAAAGATTATAATATATATATATATATATATATATATATATATATATATGTATGCATGTATATTTATAATAAGCTGATACATGTTGTGACATGAATATGTAATTAATTAATGAAGGGGGTGAGTAGCTTGGAGGAACCACAGCAGGCAGATGATGTGCCACAATGCTACAGCCCAAACCAATCCACAACAAACACTTTGAACACTACACCTAATAACTATTCTCTTCCTCTTCTGGACACTTGTACATTACTTCTACTTCAACAGGCCCAGATGCCAAATATTCTCTCCGAGTTTCAGGTACTACTATATACTAGTAGATTTTAATTAATTAATAACAGTATAAATATATTCTCATAAGAAAAAAACAAAAATATATACGCATGCTAGTAATAAACAAATTCCTTTATATTATATACCTAGCCTAGCCTATACTTGTAGTAACTTAGAAAGCTAGCTATGAAACTAGTTATTACAATCAAATGAAAAGGGTAAGCTTCCAGGAATTTTAAGATATTTACACGTATAACGTATAGAACAACTAGCCAACTAGCCAGCTACCCATCTAAAATTGTATACTAAAATTGTTTTTGCTTTTGCAGTTTTGTGGTGTGTATGCTCATAATGTTCTCTTTTCTTTCTCTATTTGCCAAGCCCTGAGGCATATGCCCTTTTAGGCTGTATTGTTCCTCTTGTTTTCTTTTATGCAAAGCTAAATTACTGAACAAAAACTGTGAAAAATTAAAGGAAAATCTTAAAAAAATGAGACGTGTACTGAAAAGATGTTTGACAATGTGATTTTCATTTTCTTTCATATTGGATCTAAAATTCAGTGTAGAGCTAGCTTTTTGGTTCTTTCTATTTGGTCAGAGCCCCGTTTTGAGCTGTTTGTTTTGGGTTCTTTCATTGCTTTTTGGTTTTCTATTAGAGTTCTTCTAGGCAGATTGAAAAATGGAACAGAAATATTGGACAGGATGTGTATCTGTGCTCTGTGTCACAATTTTTTATAAAAATGTCTCTTCAATGTCACAATTTGATAAAAATGGTTTTGTAATGATTGTGGCTCTCATTATACTGCCCACAATTTGGTTAACCAACATGAGCATTCTTTCTTATATTTATGCTACTGGAGTTGTAGCTTCTGCTGTCATTCTTGTCTCAAGTTTTTGGACTGGTGCATTTGGTGGCATTGGATATCATGAAAGGGGAGATGTTATAAATTTTAAGGGTATCCCTACTGCTGTTAGCTTGTATGCCTTCTGCTATTGTGCTCATCCAGTTTTTCCTACCTTTACACTTCTTTGAGAAATAAAAAGAATTTATCCAAGGTAATTCAATATACTTGGATTAGCATATATCTGTGTTCTGCAACTTAATTCCAAGCCTTAGAATTAAGGGAATTGAGCATCAAATTTTAACAAAAATTTGGAATCGAGTTGTCAAATGTAGCCAAGTTAAATTAGTTGCTTTGATTATATATAGAAATTTCTTGATTTCACTCTGTCGTTGTTCATTGCAGGTCATGTTCCTATGTTTTCTTCTCTGTACTATCACTTATGCATCAATGGCAGTGTTTGGGTACCTTATGTTTGGTTCAAAGGTAGAGTCACAAATAACCTTAAACCCCCCCCACCCCACCCCCACCCCCACCCCCACTCCCACCTTAAGTCTGCCATTACTCTTAAGAATCTAGGATAGAAGCTATACAATCCTCCCCCCCCCCCACCTTTTTATAATTTGAAGAGTTTTGCAACATAACTAGTGCATTTTGTCAAATGATCGTTGCATTACCAGGAAGAGTATGCTTTCTCAAGCTAGAAGTTGGTCTTACCCAACTTCAATTCTCAATTTATTTCATTTTCAATTCTAAGTTGGTGGAATAAGATATATCAAACAACTTAGCTTTGTTTAGTTTTTGATCTGGTATGCTATCCCACACGGGCTCACTGTCAACTTGCACTCTAAAGAGTTCTACGGATAGATAAAGGTCTGCTTGATTTTCTAATTTGTGGCTTTGCATCTTCTATCACATTTGCATATGAGATTTGACATTGCTTCTAAGGATTCATCTTATTATTTAGCTTCATTTTTCAATTAATGCTTTTATCTGCTTGCTGAATATATTAAGAACAACACAACAAGCACAAAGCACCAGTTGTTGACCCTTCTTCATCATCTACAGGTACATTTTTGACAAGTAATTTGCGATTCATTTTGTCTATGAAAATACCGTTTGCCAATATATATGTGTTTGTACTAGTTGATTCCAACAAATTGAAAATCTAATATGGATTCCAATCCATTGAAAAAGTATTTTGTCCTTATTGCGTTGTGAGTAAAAATATATTTAATCAACTAGGTCGAGAAAGATGGGGTCTGACTTCTGATCATCTATAACTGTTCAGCAAGTTCATCATCTATAACTGTTAAACAAACATTTAATTGACAAAGAAGATAATGTAATACGGTAACAATTTCTGAAGAAGTCATTCCTAAATGAATCTTCTAAAGTCTGCATGCACTCAGTTTGACTGATTCACAGATTTAATTTAAAATAATAAATAAACTATTCAGCTTATTAACCTTGATAGAGGTTAGTTCCAGGTCAGGGAGAGATGTTGTCAGTATATATGTTATGTTTGATAGTTGATTCTGTGGCAAGTTGTCGGTTTGAGGTGACTGATCCTGCCTATGAAGAAGTGGTACTAATGAAGATACTTCAGGTTCTTTTGGCCTGCATGAAGAATAAGGCATCACTTAAGCTGATTAACCAGCATGTATGCAACATAGTAAAGGTATTGATTTTCATGAATATACCTTCTACTAGTATTGGTGTGGAACAGCCTCTCAGACTTGAAATAAAGGTAATGATTTTTTTTCATTTGAATTTTAACTTGAACTTTTCTAGTTAGTAGATTATATACTTGTTAATATTCTGTAAACTATCAGTTGTTTGTGTTATTTAACATTTACTGACAATTATTACTGGATCAGAGAAAACTTGCTCAGAGGTTAGAAAGAGTAAAATCCGTATATCTACATTCTACTGAACCATGGTAATTTTACCTCTGTTTATGTGATCGTATTTTTTTTTTCATTAGCTATCTTTTCAAATGTTGTATTCTGGTTCACAATTTTACCTCTGTTTATGTGTAGTAGTAAATTTTGAGTTGGGTGAATTTTGGTTATTTGATTGCATCTATTTATCTTCAAAGTCATGGGGCCTTGACCATGTTGTATGAATACTTGAGGCAATTGGATACTGGTGAATCTAGAGTTATAGGTGCTGTGAATGCCATGTAACATATTGAAGTAACATAATGTAAAGGTGACACCATTGTCTGTTGCCAAAAGAGGTTTTTATTTTCTTTTTTTTTTAATTTAAGTTCACCAGTTTCATCTTTTCTTATTCCTCGTCTTATTGAAATTGAATTTTGGTGTTTCTATTGCAGCATGAAGTTTATATGCCCAATCTTGATTTTCTTGAAGAAAATGATGATGAAGTGGATCTAACATGTCACACTTTATTCCTTCTAGTTAATTGTTATTCTTTCAGTTTTCTTATGTTAGTTAATAAATTTTGTAGGTACTATGGTCTTTGTGAGACCAAGATACAATAACAAATTTTGTAGTTATTGTGACTCGAGTATTATGATCTATTTATATGAGAAATTTTGATTTTATTAGCTCTTTATGCATTAGTTTATCAATTAGTTTGAAAAAAGTATGGCAATATTTATATTGACTTGAAAAATAAATTTAATATTTCTTATAGAGATTAATAATAATAATAAATATGAAATTAATGATTTAAAAATCAATTATAATTTTTAAAGAATTTTGATTATTTAGCAATTAAATTTTTTATTTACAAATTTATAATTTGTGAAGGAATTTCTCTCATGAATTTGAAGAAAGATTCTCAATTTATAATTAGTGAAGGAAAATATTCTCTTGTTAAATAAATTTATTACTCACAATATATTATTTGTGCTCACAATATATTATTTGTGAGGGAATCAAGTTATTCACTAATTTCAAATAGTCTTCTCAAAATATTATTTGTGATGGAAACCAATATTTCACTAAATAACAATATTCCATTACTAAATACAATTTGTGAATAAAAAAGTTATTCACAATATATCCTTCACAAAAAACATTTAGTTACTACTTAGCGAGGAGTTCTAATGCGAGCACTCGTGTGAAAAAAATATTTTTTCACAATAAATCACTTGTGAGTGATATATGGCCTCTAGTGAAGGATACCCAATTGCGAGTGATATATGGCCTCTAGTGAAGGATACCCAATTGCGAGGAGTTCTAATGCGAGCACTCGTATGAAGGAAATATTTTTTTCACAATAAATCACTTATGAGTGATATATGGTCTCTAGTGAAGGATTTGTCCTTCACTAGAGGCCATTTTTGGTGTAGTGCCTAAACCCTAAAGGTTTGGCTAATTGACAAGAATGTCATTAAAATTGGGTGCAAAATGACCATTCTAACCTTATTGCATTATTTAGTAGATTGTTTACAAGTCTTGCCCTAGTCTGAGTTGGTGACCAACCCTAAGCATATCATGTGACCAATATCATCTATCTCAGCTGAATTTGCCAGCCAACTCATTACATTATTACATATAAGATTAAGAGAGAGAAAAGGGCTTCATGCATTTTCATTTTTCTCCAAACACTTCTCTCTCTATATTTCGGGAATGGGGAGAGAGAGAGAGTTAAAAGTTGAGCTAAGAACAGTTCATAGCAAGCCAATATCAGGTCCAAGAGTCAGAATCAAGAATCAAAGTTAGAAAAAGGTAAGAACCCTAATTTCCAAAATACTTAGATCTGATGTTAGTTGTTGTTTAAAGTTGTGTTAGAGGGTGTCTTGAGTGATCTGGGTTGGTAGATCAAGGATCTATAACATCTAGATGCTCGAAATAGGAGTTTTAGAAAATCTGAAAAAGTTTGTAAAGCTATCTGACAACCAAAAGTCAGGCCTCTTAGATCCGTGTTTATTTATTGTTTTGGTGTTTTAAGCGTTGAATGTTATAGCTGGTAGTGTTGTTTGTAATCTGAAAGAAGAATCAGGATCATTGCTTGTGTATATCAAAATTTATTCACGGTCAAAGTCCATTGACCGAACACGAAATCAGTTTTTTGGGAAACCCAGAAAACTGAAGAACACGTTCTGACAGTGACTTTGATCGGCTTTGAGTTCGTTATTATAAAGCTTTTAGGATGTATGTTTGCATCTAGATTATATTATGACATGAGTACTACAATTCCATAGTGCTCTCGAACCTTGGGGAGCAACATATCGGTTGTAATAATCGGTCAAACATAGTTGACCGTTCAATTTTATTTTCTAGGTAACCCAGAATTTTGTGGTAGCGGTCTGACAAGTTCTTTATGGGCTTAGATCTTGCAGATGTATGATTGTTAGACCATATACGAACTTATACCATGTACTCTGTTAGTGTCTTTGCAAGGCCCGACGTCTAAATCAACTATAACGTGAACCAATCGAGAGATGTATGGCCCCCAAAAGCGTTGACTAGACACGACTAGATGTTTCTGGGCAGCCAAGAACATCAAGAACAGGTCTGACAATGGTTTATGTAGCTTAGATCACACAGATTAATTATGCTTTGGCCATGAAGGTTGATTAAGCTTGTAGTGTGTGGATAATACTACAACAGTAGTGGAAAACCGATCCCAGAAATCATCAACTACACTATTTTAATTGAGGTCAAACTAGGCAACCTGTTAGCAGCTTATGAATATCGGGGTTGACTGAAGAACACCTATAGTGACAGTTTTGTCACTATAGGTACCTTTAGCGATAGATAAATTAGAAAATAATTATTTTAATTAAATAAATCGAATTAAATAGTTTTTAATTATTAAAAATACATAATAAATTATAAAAAATTATTTTAAAGTCTGAAAAATAGTTTTTTATTATTTAGAGTATATTTCATAAATATTTAATATTTCAGAATATAAATGGTATTTTATTTATTTAATTATAATATTAAATAAATTATTTAAAAATGATTTTTAATATATGAAAAATCATGAAAAATAATAGTACGATAAAAGAAAATATTTTAAGTTATTTTAAGTGACTTTTAATATTTTGGGATGAATTTCATTCATTAATCAATATTAATGGTAATTAGTTTATTTAATAACTATATTAAATAAATTAAGAAAAAAATATAATTAATGGTTTATAAATCATATAAATATGATTTAAGTATTATAAAAATATTTTAAGTTATAAAATACAACTTTTGATATTTTTGTCATGAAAATATTAATATTTTAATATTAATAGCAATTATCGGATAATGAATTTAATTGTTTAAAAATTATATAAAGGTGATTTTAAAGTATTAAAAATACTTTGTGACATTATAAATATATTATAATATTATGACATGTATTTCATTAATATTTGATAATAAATAAATATTAATGATAAAAGAATTATGGGGTATTTATATTATTTAAATACGTTTTTAATGATTTAAAATTCATGATAAATAGTAATAATTATTTAAAAATTATTACGAGACTTCGATAAATGTTTTAACAGTTAATAATATTATTTAAGATAATTGTTAAGTGTTAAGTCAGAGTTTAATTGAACTTAGACTTGATAATTGTCCGACTAGACCGTCGGGATGTCAGTTTTGTGTCGGGTTCAACTCAGACTGTAATAGTTTGACTTGATACCGAGTCTTATGTGTGTTATAGACTGATAGGGTAATGTGTTATGTGTTTAGGTTATTCTATGTATATATATATATATATATATATATATATATATATATATTATAGTATTATATAGTGATGATATTATTCTAATATTGGAGATCTATATTACTAATATTAGGTCTTCGGATAAAGCGTTATAAATTGCATTGCGGTAATCAACGGTTCAGGCAAGCTTGTTTTTACTTAACTCTACTAAGAGTTGTTTTATTCAGATAAGCTTATGGTTAATCATTGCTGGTTGCCATGAATTGTACTCTGTATATATTGCATGAATAAGTCAGGTATGAAAGACTGATCACCTTCATTACCAGTTGTTTCAGATTTATTTGTTCATGTATAATATTTGTTCAGTCATAAATTTGTTCCTGCTAGTTCACAATTATATTATTGAATTATAGCCAGCCAATTATTCAAATCATTTCAATCATGATATATCATTATATTGTTGAATTTAAACTTGCTGGGCAATCTTATGCTCACCCTTGCTATATCATGATAAAACATTGCAGATTAAGACGAACGCGTCGGATACAAGGAAAGGTCCAAGAAAGTTCCAGCTTTAGTTTACGTACGAGATTAGTTTTGTAATAGTGTTGTATGATAATAATGTTATGTATTAAATAAGTTATGTATTGTGTTTTAAGTTAAGGTTACTCGACCTTGGGGAATAATGTGTAAGTTTAATGTATAAACAATTTCTGTTTACATCTTCCGCAAATAGTAATAGTTGTATAGAATGATCGAACCAGATCCGCGGTGATTCGGGACCTCGCATTCGGGGCCGTCACAGTTGGGTATCAAAGCTATAGGTTATGAACCTTAGATATGAATACCTGAGACTAATTACCGCAGTAATTAGGATAAGTACTAACTCAAATAGAGTTAGTTGGTCGGTAAGATTTAAAGACGAACCTCGGCGAGTTATAAGATACAGAGTTCCCTAACTCTGATAATAAAGTTGAACAATAGTGAGAAATAGATAGAGTCTAAAAGACTAAAAGTGCACTGATAGAAGATCGTAAAACAAAACGAATAAGACATATAAATAAATCGTAATATATACGATAAGATCACCCCGTGATCTGATTAAGTGATAGTATGGAATAAGAATCAATCTAATGATTGTAAAGTTACAGCAAAGTTTGCTATGTGACAGTTATACTATGAAATTGTACTATGAAAACTCATGAAAGAGTTATGGATTATGAATATGGATTAAATGAAATTTGTATTGAAAAGGGAGTTAGTGTTAGGTGGGCATTCAATTGAGGACTGTCAGCAGCTGAGTTGTATGATTCCTTGTGTGGGCGGAGAATTGTACTTGGTATAAAAACTACTTAGTTCTGACAATGATAATCATTAAAATGTTTGTGTCGCGCTATTTGATATATGCATGTTAAGAGGGTGATTCCTTTCTCATTTTTATAACATATAGATAGGTCATAGGTAGAGAATATAAGGTTAAGTACGAGTTTTTAAAACTCATACTTATGTGACATACTTGATTCATAGTTATATGAAATGTTTATGAACCCCTCAGCGAATGGACGCCAAAAGTCTGTCTAGAAAAGTTCTTAAAATCATATGATTGTGGCAATTTATGGACTCATAAGTGTGGTTTGATGAACTGGGTATAGTTGTGTGTAAATGGAGTATTAAAGACAATAGGAACATATAGATTGTTAAGCAAATGATTATTAGTGAAGAATTAAGTTTTTCAAAACTCCTAGTTATGCTAGATTTCGAAATGATTGACATCAAGCTAAATACGCACTATGTGCTTTTGAAAAAAAAATAACATGTAGACTCGTAATCATTTTTGAAACGGTTTAAAGTATAGTCTATGCTACTTATTTCAGCTAGATGCAAATGATTTGAAATATCAAAATATATTTTCTTTATCACTCATGCAGCATGTAACCTGGTGCAGAGATGATTAAAATTTGATGGAGTTGTAAATACATGAATACTTGGTGTGAATTTGATCTAAAATCGTTGTTCCACTATTGTATGACGTGTTATGACAAAGCCATACAATGACGTCATCCTCAAACGGACTGTTAAAACTGTACAGCATCATAGCGTCATTCTCAAAAATATTTTCAAAAATTTTAATTTGCCAACGGGGCTTGGCTACACTTAAGTAATTCGATTGAATTGAATTATTGATATGAGTCTATGCTATTCGATTCAGCTAGACTAAAGTTTATGAAAATTCTAAGTGTTCATCGAAAGAAATTTCCTGAACCAAATTGTTTTGGTGCGGAATCCAATAAGACTGAGGTACTTGGCCAGTACAGGACATATAAAATCAGTACTTGGCCAGTACAGGACATATCGGGCAAATCACCCATTGTGTCTGTAAGTTATGACGGTTTGCGGATGAATTTCCAAAAAACCTTTGCGAAAATGACAGACAAATAGTCTATATGACTCAGCAAAATTTGAAAATTTTTACTCTTGTGAATGGTGTTTTGGGTAGCATGTAATGCTGTGTATGTATGGTGTATGGTATAAGGTGTAAGATAAATTTCGGGGACAAAATTTTTAGAAGAAGGGGTGAATGTGACAACCCTAGAATTTTGAATATTTTTAAAATTTTTATTAATTGATTTAAGGTTCAAAATTAGAACCTAGACAGAAAATTAGTGTATGCGTTTGATATTTTTAAGATGGAATTTTGAGGATTTCAAAATTCTGTGAAGGATTTGGGTGAATTATTCAGGATTAAGGAAATACGTAAAAATATTATGTGTATATGGTTGTATATGTATACAGTATGTGGTTAAGGCTCAAGGGTTGACCAGATAAACGATATATGTAACAAACCCTAATTATATATTAAGAACGTCAACGTTCGGTTAGAAAACCCTAGCGATTAATAAGAAACCCTAGAAACCGGTTCTAGAAACCCTAATTTCAATTTCAGGAATCCGAAATCCTAATTCGGTGTATGAAACCCTAAATTGGGAACCTAATCGCGTAAGTTTAAATAATGATAAGATTAATTCGAGCTAATCTTAAAAAATTGGTTAGAAAACCCTAATTTCAAAATTTAAAACCCTAATTTCTGGTTGAGGAACCCTAATTTGTAATTAGGGAAAGACTGGGTGTTAATTAAATAATTTTAATGATAATTAGGAAATATTAATCCTAATTTTCAAGTTATAGTAATTAAAAAATCCTAATCTAATTACGAAATTTAATTTCTAATTTAGGAAAATTATTTTTCTATTAGAAACCCTAATTCATGGGTTGTAAACCCTAATGATCAATTTTGACCCTAATTGCTTAATTAGCAATTTTAATTAGGAATCATTAATTCTAATTAGCAATATTTAAATTATGATTAAGAAATTTTATTATAATTAGAAAATTCTAATTATAATTAAGAAATATAAATTTTAATTTTTGAAAACCTAATTTGGAAATTCTAAAATTATTTTTCCAAATCCTAAACCCTAAATGGCTCAAACCTTAAACCCTAACCCAAACCCTAAACCCTAAGGGTTTGGTGTAAGATCCCAAATTATTAATAAATAAAATTTAATTTCTTCTATTTATTATTTTGAAAAAGTAAGGGTTGATTTGATTAATGTGGTTAGTTATAGGTAAAATGCGCAAATATTTTAAATAAGCAAATGATTATAAAATATTCATTTTTATCGGAGAATATTCGTTTGGTCGTGGAATATTCTTGCTGTCGGGGAATATTCGTACGATGGCGCAGCCTTGTGTGGGCCCCATAACGGAAAGCGATTGGATGAAAAAAACGACAAGTATAAGTTGTTTATAAATAACGACGTAGTTGTTACCGTTAATACTGTTGGAATACCCGGTGGTTAAAACACAGTAATACGCGTTGTTGCACAGTAGCACACGATATTGCACTAATTATTGATTCTTACGTAAGAAGGCACTACTCAATAATTGTTACAGTAATTACTGTTCAGTATTTTATTTTATTGATTCAATAATTGCTACGTTGATATTTTATATTACTGTTGTTTCAATAATTGTCACTACACAATATTTTTTATTATCAGAGTAATAATTCATATTATCTGAATAATATTATTAGATAAAATTATTGGCAATGTCTAGAAAGTTCTGTCTAAGGAGAGGTTTGGTCACCTAATTGCGCGCCAGTAAGGAGAAATCCTTATTGGAAAGCCCCCTCTTTCCTGGGAGCTGTCTGGTTGTCAGTATTGTGATTTTGTAATATTATTTGTGAATAATTAATTATTGATTTATATGACGAGAAAAATATTCATTTTATGTGGATATAGATGGAGAAAATTTTTAAAGTGACAATTGTTGAAAATTGATATTTTATATTTTCTGATAAAATAATATTTTTTATATTATTATAAAATAATAATGATGATATTTTTATAATGAATGTGGGATATATGAGTATATGAGGAGGAAGAGTATTTTTGTTGCAAAAGTTGTTTAAAACATGTTAAACATGTCTGTGGGCCCATTTTTGACTGAAATTTGATTATAGCCTGTAGAATCGGCTGTTTGTGGATTTCGGTCAATTTCTGTTCCAAATTTGAAAAAATTTTCTTTTGCAAAGTTGTAGATAATGGAATTTCCTATGGAAAAAGCATGTGGTTTGAATTTTTCTGATAAAAGTGCTATTTCTAACGAATTATTGAAATTCCGAAGTTCAGGAATAATTAATTTTTTCAAGTTTAAAATATTTTAATTCACAAAAACGTTTTTTGTGATGTAAGCTACTTGAATGGCTAATATTTGACTAAAAAAGTAGGCGTAGGAAATTAATATATATATTTATATTTTATTAAATTTTCTGCTTTGGTATTTTAAGCAATTTCCTATAAATAGGGTGCTTAGGTTAGAATTGAAAATCACACCAGAAACTGAAGTTTTCTCTCTCTTTCTCTGTCGATATATTGAACGTATTCTTGTGAGTATTTTAATTCTTTGAGTGTTGCTATTCGGTGCAACTTTAAGTCATAGCCTATATCCGGTGTTTCAACTAGAAGTACTGTCTTTACGAGGTAAGGGATATTATTTTTTTTAAATGATATTAATTCTTTCAATATCATTATACCAGAATATTGTGAGTATTTTTCTTGTGAAATTTTTGTCTTTTAGTGTCGGGGTTACTATTCACGTATACGGCACTATTCACGTATACGACATTATTCACAGGAAAATTAAATTTTTGTTTTTCGTCCAAAATATCTATTTTGGATACTAGCTTTGATTGTATCCATGTTTTGATCATTCTAGAATTTTACTCCACTATGATTATTTATGAGGTATTTTTGGACATGGAATAACTAAAATACGAACCCTTAATATTTATTCTTTTGTTTCACTGGATTCGTTTTCTTTAAAATATTTTTCATCATCCTCAGTCCTAAATGATGATATTACTGAATATCTTTGGCATGTAGTGCAAAGATGGATGATTTTCCGATGAATATCTTTGGCCCGTAGTGCAAAGATGAACATGACCAACTGATGAATATCTTTGGCCTGTAGTGTAAAGATAAATATTTAATTCCAGATATATATTGATTCATGTTACAAGGATAAAATATCGAAAATGAACTTTTAAATTCATATATAGAAGATACTAGTTTGCATTCTCTACTTAACTCTTCTAATGAATTATTATTTCCGCTGCGAAGATTGATTTAAAACTGGTTGTCTATTGTATTCTATTATATTTTTTCCTGTTGAAGACTAACGATAATTTGTTCTATGTTATCTTAGTCATAATATTCTTTACTGGGCTAGTTGAGCTCACCCTTTTCCTTTTTGTTCCATTTTTCTTCTCAAGAGGCGAGAATGTAGCGAGTACTAGTCGGGGTATGGAATGAAGCATCTAGAAAGTCGTTTTAGTAGTCCTCACCATTTTTATAAAATAATGTATCAATAATTGTAATGAGGACTTATTCGAGTGTGGATATTTTCTAGATGATATTATTTCTATTTAAACTCACATTTTTATGTTGTATTAATAAAGTTGTAGTTGTTTCTGTACCATGTATTTTGACAACTCAGAATGGGTGTTGTATACCTATTTTGGGGGCGTCACAGTTGGTATCAGAGCTTAGGGATATGATCTCTGGCGAAGATCGGGGAATAGAACTAGGAGGGGAGAGACGAGTAAATCCTTCGCTAGTGTGTCCTACCTAAGCTTATTTGTTGGTCGGTCATAATATAGGGATATTATGTGATATGTTAATTTGTTAAATTAACCCTTATTTTATGGCAGTTTTTGAAAATGTCGACTGAGAATGTTAATAGTGGAGTAAATGAGACCGTGGATACACCTTTGCTCACCAACGAGGAGAACGTGCAATAGGCTGGAAATGTTCCTCCTGTAAACAACACCACTAAGCAGATGATGAACGATGGGATGTTTAGAAGCTTTTTACAGTTCATGCAAAATCATACGAGGGAGACTCGTGTTCAAAATACAGGAGGAAATGATAGCAATTCACGGTTTGTCACAACCAAGCAGTTTAAAGAGTTGGGACCACCAGAATTTATTGTAAAGCCGGATCCGATTAAGGCAGAGACATGGGTTAAACAAATTACCAAGATATTCGATGTCTTGGAATGCACGGAGGAACATAAGGTTCCATTCGCCACCTTTATGTTTCGTGGCGAGGCAGACTACTGGTGGGAGTCTGTGAAGCGTACCCATCCAGCCGCACTTAGCATGTCTTGGGAGACATTTCAGAAACAGTTCAATGATAAGTACTTTCCTGAAAGTATTCGTCATATGAAGGAGGTAGAGTTTATTAGACTGGAGCAGAATAACATGACGGTGTCCCAGTACGAGGTGAAGTTTGCAGAGTTGTCCAGGTTTGCACCTCATTTGGTGGAGAATGAGGAACGTATGACGCGGATGTTTCTGAGGGGTTTGAAACCCATCATACGTCAATATCTCATTTCTCATAAATTTTCTCTCTATTCAGATGTTGTCAACATGGCTCAATTATTAGAGCGAGATAACGAATACGGTCAACCGAGGGACCATAACCAGGATCATACCGGTGACAGCAGTCATCAGAACAACGATAACCAGCAGAGAAAGAAAAATACAGACAAGAGCGGCAACCACTCTGTTGGTAATCGTGGCCATGAAAATAGAAGAAGCGAGTTTGGGGGAGATTTTAAAAAGAGGAGATTCAACAATGACACTATGAAGACGTCAGCACCAGCAGCAAATGGTTTTAAGGGAGGAGAACAACCACCTATCGTATGCTATAAATGTGGAAAAGAGGGACATATTAGCCCAAACTGTCCAGAACAATTCAAAGTATGCTATAATTATGGAAAGGAAGGACATATCGCTCGAGATTGTACTGTAGAAAAATCAAGTCCAGTGGGGATGGTGACTCAAAAGGCTATCCCAGAAACGTCAAAGTCAACGGTTCCTAGAAGAGCGTTTGTCGTGACTGGTCAACATGTGAGGAACCCAAACGAGTTGATCACGGGTAAGTTAATCATAAATTCATGCGAAGTTTATACCTTACTAGATACCGGTGCTACCCATTCATTTATTTCTCCTGCTTGTGCTCAACGTTTAAACTTGACTCCGGAGAAATTAGACTTTGAATTATCTGTGGAGACTCTGTTAGGAGAAACTTTCATCACATCCACTGTTTATAAATCTTGTTTGATCCAAGTTGGCACCATCACATTACCTGTTGACCTTGTCTCTTTATAGATACTTGCTTTTTATGTGATTTTAGGGATTGATTGGTTAACTACTCATCATGCCAAAAATGATTTTTTTGGTAAGGTTGTTAATTTTCATATTCCTAACCAACCTGTTGTGCGAATTCAAGCAACTAAGCCATTAAAATTAATCACTGTTATATCAAGCCATAAAGCCATTCATTTATTAAAAAACGGATGTCAAGATTTCTTAGCCCATGTTATGGATTTGAATAAAGACACGTCATACTTGAATAATATTCTCGTTGTTATTGACTTTCCTGACGTATTTCCTGAAGAACTTCTCGGTCTACCCCCGGAACGTGAAGTTGAATTCTTTATTGATCTTGAACCTGGTACAAAACCTATTTCTAGAACCCCATATCAAATGGCTCTTATTGAACTTCAGGAGTTAAAGGTCTAACTACAGGAGTTTTTGGACATCGGTTTCATTCGTCCTAGTACATCTCCTTGGGGTGCTCCTGTTTTATTTGTAAAGAAGAAAGACAAGAGTATGTGACTTTGTATCGATTATCGGGAATTAAACCATGTTACTATCAAGAATAGGTATCCGCTACCTCGTATTAATGACCTGTTTGACCAGTTATAAGGAGCTCAATTCTTTTCAAAGATCGATCTTCGTTCTGGATATCATCAGCTGAAGGTTAAAACTGAGGATATTCCGAAGACTGCCTTCAGAACTCGGTACGGGCATTATGAATTCCTAGTAATGTCTTTTGGATTGACTAATGCTCCTGCGGCTTTCATGGATATGATGAACCGAGTATTCAAGGATTATTTGGATCAGTTCGTTGTTGTCTTTATTGATGACATCCTCATATATTCCAAAAGCCGTGAAGATCATGAGCACCATTTGAAGCTGGTACTCCAAAGGCTGCGTGAAAACAAGCTAAATGGTGTATGGTACAAGGTGTAAGGTAAATTTCTGGGACAAAATTTTTAGAAGAAGGGGTGAATGCGACAACCCGAGAATTTTGAATATTTTTAAAATTTTTATTAATTGATTTAAGGTTCAAAATTAGAACCTAGACAGAAAATTAGTGTATGCATTTGATATTTTTAAGATGGAATTTTGAGGATTTCAAAATTCTGTTAAGGATTTAGGTGAATTATTCAGGATTAAGGAAATACGTGAAAATATTCTGTGTATATGGTTGTATATGTGTACATTATGTGGTTAAGGGTCAAGGGTTGACCAGATAAACGATATATGTAACAAACCCTAATTATATATTAAGAACGTCAACGTTCGGTTAGAAAACACTAGCGATTAATAAGAAACCCTAGAAACCGGTTCTAGAAACCCTAATTTCAATTTCGGGAATCCAAAACCCTAATTCGGTGTATGAAAACCCTAAATTGGGAACCTAATCGCGTAAGTTTAAATAATGATAAGATTAATTAGGGCTAATCTTAACAAACTGGTTAGAAAACCCTAATTTCAAAATCTAAAACCCTAATTTCTGGTTGAGGAACCCTAATTTGTAATTAGGGAAAGACTGGGTGTTAATTAAATAATTTTAATGATAATTAGGAAATATTAATCCTAATTTTCAAGTTATAGTAATTAAAAAATTCTAATCTAATTACGAAATTTAATTTCTAATTTAGGAAAATTATTTTTCTATTAGAAACCCTAATTCGTGGGTTGTAAACCCTAATGATCAATTTTGACCCTAATTACTTAATTAGCAATTTTAATTAGGAATCATTAATCCTAATTAGCAATATTTAAATTATGATTAAGAAATTTTATTATAATTAGAAAATTCTAATTATAATTTAGAAATATAAAATTTTATTTTTGAAAACCTAATTTGGAAATTCTAGAATTATTTTTCCAAACCCTAAACCCTAAATAGTTCAAACCTTAAACCTTAACCCAAATCCTAAACTCTAAGGGTTTGTTGTAAGACCCCAAATTATTAATAAATAAAATTTAATTTCTTCTATTTATTATTTTAAAAAAGTAAGGGTTGATTTGATTAATGTGGTTAGTTATGGGTAAAATGCGCAAATATTTTAAATAAGCAAGTGGTTATAAAATATTCCTTTTTATCGGAGAATATTCGTTTGGTCGTGGAATATTCTTGTTGTCGGGGAATATTCGTACGACGGTGGAGCCTTGTGTGGGCCCCATAACGGAAAGCGATTGGATGAAAAAAACGACAAGTATAAGTTGTTTATAAATAACGGCGTAGTTGTTACCGTTAATACTGTTAGAATATCCGGTGGTTAAAACACAGTAATACGCGTTATTGCACATTAGCACACGGTATTGCACCAATTATTGATTCTTACATAAGAATGCACTACTCAATAATTTTTACAGTAATTACTGTTCAGTATTTTATTTTATTGATTCAATAATTGCTACGTTGATATTTTATATTACTGTTGTTTCAATAATTGTCACTACACAGTATTTTCCATTATCGGAGTAATAATTCATATTATCTGAATAATATTATTAGATAAAATTATTGGCAATGTCTAGAAAGTTCTGTCTAAGGAGAGGTTTGGTCACCTAATTGCGCCCCAGTAAGGAGAAATCCTTATTGAAAAGCCCCCTATTTCCTGGGAGCTGCCTGATTGTCAGTATTGTGATTTTGTAATATTATTTGTGAATAGTTAATTATTGATTTATTTGATGAGGAAAATATTCATTTTATGTAGATATAGATGGAGAAAATTTTTAAAGTGACAATTGTTGAAAATCGATATTTTATATTTTCTGATAAAATAATATTTTTTTATATTATTATAATATAATAATGATGATATTTTTACAATGAATGTGGGTTATATGAGTATATGAGGAGGAAGAGTATTTTTGTTGCAAAAATTGTTTAAAACATGTTAAACATGCCTGTGGGCCCATTTCTTGACTGAAATTTGATTATAGCCTGTAGAATCGCCTTTTTGTGGATTTCGGTCAATTTCTGTTTCGAATTTGAAAAAACTTTCTTCTGCAAAGTTGTAGATAATGGAATTTCCTATGAAAAAGGCATGTGGTTTGAATTTTTCTTATAAAAGGGCTATTTATTACGAATTATTGAAGTTCCGAAGTTCCGGAATAATTAATTTTTTTAAGTTTAAAATATTTTAATTCACAAAAACGTTTTTTGTGATGTAAGCTACTTGAATGGCTAATCTTTGACTAAAAAAGTGGGCGTAGGAAATTAATATAAATATATTTATATTTTATTAAATTTTCTGCTTTGGTATTTTAAACAATTTCCTATAAATATGGTGCTTAGGTTAGAATTGAAAATCACACCAGAAACTGAAGTTTTCTCTCTCTTTCTCTGTTGATATATTGAACGTATTCTTGTGAGTATTTTAATACTTTGAGTGTTGCTATACGGTGCAGCTTTAAGTCATAGCATATATCCAGTGTTTCAACTAGAAGTACTGTCTTTACGAGGTAAGGGATATTATTTTTTTTAAATGATATTAATTCTTTCAATATCATTATACCGGAATATTGTGAGTATTTTTCTTGTGAAATTTTTGTCTTTTAGTGTCGGGGTTACTATTCACGTATACGACACTATTCACGTATACGACACTATTCATGAATACTGTGAAGACGTCTGCACCAATAGCAATTGGTTTTAAGGGAGGAGAACGACCACCGATCGTATGCTATAAATGTGGAAAAGAGGGACATATCTGCCCAAACTGTCCACAACAGTTCAAAGTATGCTATAATTATGGAAAGGAAGGACATATCACTCGAGATTGTACTGTAGTAAAACCAAGTCCAGTGGGGATGGTGACTCAAAAGGCTATCCCAGAAAAGTCAAAGTCAACGGTTCCTGAAAGAGCGTTTGTCGTGACTGGTCAACATGCGAGGAACCCAAACGAGGTGATCACGGGTAAGCTAATCATAAATTCATGCGAAGTTTATACCTTACTAGATACCGGTGCTACCCATTCATTTATTTCTCCTGCTTGTGCTCAACGTTTAAACTTGACTCCGGAGAAATTAGACTTTGAATTATCTGTGGAGACTCTGTTAGGAGAAACTTTTATCACATCCACTGTTTATAAATCTTGTTTGATCCAAGTTGGCACCATCAGTTTCATTCGTCCTAGTACGTCTCCTTGGGGTGCTCCTGTTTTATTTGTAAAGAAGAAAGACGGGAGTATGCGACTTTGTATCGATTATCGGGAATTAAACCATGTTACTATCAAGAATAGGTATCCGCTACCTCGTATTGATGACCTGTTTGACCAGTTATAAGGAGCACAATTCTTTTCAAAGATCGATCTTCGTTCTGGATATCATCAGCTCAAGGTTAAAACTGAGGATATTCCGAAGACTACCTTCAGAACTCGGTACGGTCATTATGAATTTCTAGTGATATCTTTTGGATTGACTAATGCTCCTGTGGCTTTCATGGATATGATGAACCGAGTATTCAAGGATTATTTGGATCAGTTCGTTGTTGTCTTTATTGATGACATCCTCATATATTCCAAAAGCCGTGAAGATCATGAGCACCATTTGAAGTTGGTACTCCAAAGGCTGCGTGAAAACAAGCTATATGCTAAGTTGAAGAAATTTGAGTTCTGGCTTGAGAAAGTAGAATTCCTAGGGCACGTGGTGTCAAAACATGGAGTATCTGTTGACCCGGCGAAGATTGAAGCAATACAAAGTTGGGAGCAATCAAAGACGGTGACCAAAGTACATAGCTTTCTGAGCTTAGCTGGTTATTATCGGATATTAGTGGAAAGGTTTTCTCGAATCGCTACCCTGTTAACTCAGCTGACTCGGAAAGATATCAAATTCGTATGGAGCGAGGAATGCGATAAGAGTTTCCAAGAGCTTAAGAGGAGACTCATTTCGGCACCTGTTTTTACCATACCATCTGGTTCGGATGGATTTGTTATCTACAGCGATACTTTAGGCAAAGGGCTAGGATGTGTTCTCATGCAACGTGGGAAGTTATAGCCTATGCCTCGCGACAATTTAAAGAATATGAGAGGAATTATCCTACTCATGATCTAGAGTTGGCAGCAGTCGTTTTCGCGCTAAAGATCTGGAGGCACTATCTATATGGGGAGAAAGTGGAGATATATTTATACCATAAAAGCCTCAAATATTTCTTCACTAAAAAAGAACTCAACATGCGGCAACGACGTTGGCTCGAGCTGTTGAAAGATTACGACCACACTATTCAATACCATCCTGGAAAAGCAAACGTGGTAGTTGATGCGTTGAGTAGAAGATCATATGCAGGAACGAGTGCGATGATGTCAAGTATACGTATAGAACCAACTTTAATCAATAAAGTTAAAGTTGCTCAAGCCACAGACCCGGAACTGATGCGTATGAAGAAGAAAGTGCAAGAAGGTGTTATTCCAAAAGCAAGAATTGATGAAGAAGGAATACTTTGAGTCCACTCCAGACTTTGTGTTCCTAACGATTCTGATTTGAAGTACAAGATCATGATGGAGGCACATAATACACCATTTGCAATCCATCCTGGAAGTACCAAAATGTATCGTGATCTTTGACATACATTTTGGTGGAACAATATGAAGAGAGAGATTGCAAAGTTTATCTCGAGGTGTTTAATTTTTCAACGTGTAAAGATGAAGCTTCAAGTGCCAAAGGGTCCATTGCAACCACTTGAGATTCCGAAATGGAAGTGGGAACACATTACCATGGATTTCGTTACGGGTCTTCCCACGGTTTCTCAAGGCATAAATGTTATTTGGGTTATTGTTGATAGATTAACCAAGTCTGCTCATTTCCTACCGATACGAGAGACTTATTCCCTTGAACGTCTTGCTATTATGTACATGAATAAGATTGTGAGGTTGTATGGTATGCCAGTATCCATAATTTCGGATCGTGACCCAAGATTCACTTTAAGATTTTGGGTTAGCTTGCAAAAAGCTATGGGCACGGATATACGGTTCAGTTCGGCATACCATCCTCAAACGGACGGGTAATCAGAGAGGACTATTCAAACTCTTGAAGATCTATTAAGCCTTTATGTCCTAAATTTCAAAGGGAGTTGGGATAAGTACCTACCATTTATGGAATTCTCCTACAACAACAGCTATCAAGCAAGTATAAGTGTGGCTCCATTTGAAGCATTATATGGACGAAAGTGTCGTTCTCTAGTATGTTGGGATGAGGTTGAAGAAGCAATGTTGTTGGGACCAGAGTTGGTACGAATGACTACAGAGAAGATCCAAACGATTCGACAACGTATACAAACGGCATAGGATCGACAAAAGAGTTATGCGAATCTTCATCGAAAGGACGTGGAATTTGACATTGGGATCATGTATTATTGCGTGTAGCTCCATGGAAAGGAGTTACAAGATTTTGGAAGAGAGGAAAGCTCAATTCATGATTTATTGGTCCATTTCAGATTCTTGACCGAGTAGAAAATTTTGCCTATAGACTCGCGTTACCTCCAAGTATGTCTCGTGTTTATAATGATTTTCATATATATGTGCTACATAAATATGTGAAAGACCCAAAACACGTTATTGAGTTAGAACCGGATGAGATAGCTGAAGACTTAACGTACGAAGAGATACCTGTCAAGATCTTGGATAGGAAGGAGCATTTCCTATGCACGAAGGTCATACCACAAGTAAAAGTTTTGTGGAGAAACCATGCTATTGAGGAAATGACCTGGGAGTTAGAAACAGAAATCAAAGCGAGGTATCCTCATCTCTTTGAAACACCAGGTACGTACTTCAATTTCGAGGATGAAATTTCATAAGGAGTGGAGGTTGTAAAACCCCAAATTATTAATAAATGAAATTTAATTTTCTCTATTTATCATTTTGAAAAAGTAAGGGTTGATTTGATTAATATGGTTAGTTATGGGTAAAATGCACAAATATTTTAAATAAGCAAGTGGTTATAAAATATTCATTTTTATCAGAGAATATTCGTTTGGTAGTGGAATATTCTTGCTGTCAGGGAATATTAGTACGACGGCGCAGCTTTGTGTGGGCCCCATAACGGAAAGCGATTGGATGAAGAAAACGATAAGTATAAGTTGTTTATAAATAACGACGTAGTTGTTACCGTTAATACTGTTGGAATACCTAGTGGTTAAAACACAGTAATACGCGTTGTTGCACAGTAGCACGCGGTATTGCACCAATTATTGATTCTTACGTAAGAAGGCACTACTCAATAATTGTTACAGTAATTACTGTTCAGTATTTTATTTTATTGATTCAATAATTGCTACGTTGATATTTTATATTACTGTTGTTTCAATAATTATCACTACACAGTATTTTCCATTATCGGAGTAATAATTCATATTATCTGAATAATATTATTAGATAACATTATTGGCAATGTCTAGAAAGTTCTGTCTAAGGAGAGGTTTGGTCACCTAATTGCGCGCCAGTAAAGAGAAATCCTTATCGGAAAGCCCCCTCTTTCCTGGGAACTGCTTGGTTGTCAGTATTGTGATTCTGTAATATTATTTGTGAATAATTAATTATTGATTTATATGATGAGGAAAATATTCATTTTATGTGGATATAAATGGAGAAAATTTTTAAAGTGACAATTGTTGAAAATCGATATTTTATATTTTCTGATAAAATAATATTTTATTATATTATTATAATATAATAATGATGATATTTTTACAATGAATGTGGGATATATGAGTATATGAGGAGGAAGAGTATTTTTGTTGCAAAAGTTGTTTAAAACATGTTAAACATGTCTGTGGACCCATTTCTTGACTGAAATTTGATTATAGCCTGTAGAATCGCCCATTTATGGATTTCGATCAATTTCTGTTTGGAATTTGGAAATACTTTCTTCTGCAAAGTTATAGATAATGGAATTTCCTATGGAAAGGACACATGGTTTGAATTTTTCTGATAAAAGGGCTATTTATTATGAATTATTGAAGTTCTGAAGTTCCGGAATAATTAATTTTTTTAAGTTTAAAATATTTTAATTCACAAAAAGATTTTTTGTGATGTAAGCTACTTGAATGGCTGATCTTTGATTAAAAACGTGTGCGTAGGAAATTAATATATACATACATATATATATATATATATATATATATATATATATTTTATTAAATTTTCTGCTTTGGTGTTCTAAGAAATTTCCTATAAATAGGGTGGTTAGGTTAGAATTTAAAATAACATCAGAAACTGAAGTTTTCTCTCTCTTTCTCTCTCGATATATTGAACGTATTCTTGTGAGTATTTTAATACTTTGAGTGTTGCTATACGGTACAAGTTTAATTCATAGCCTATATCCGGTGTTTCAACTAGAAGTACTGTCTTTACGAGGTAAGAGATATTTTTTTTTAAAATGGTATTAATTCTTTCAATATCATTAAACCGAAATATTGTGAGTATTTTTCTTGTGAAATTCTTATCTTTTAGTGTCGGGGTTACTATTCACGTATACAACACTATTCACGTATACGACACTACTCATGAATACGACACTATTCACAGAAAAATTAAATTTTCATTTTTCGTCCAAAATATCTATTATGGATACTAGCTTTGATTGTATCCATGTGTTGATCATTCTTGAATTTTACTCCACTATGATTATTTATGAGGTATTTTTGGACATGGAATAGCTGTAATACGAACCCTTAATATTTATTCTTTTGTTTCACTGGATTCGTTTTCTTTAAAATATTTTTCATCATCCTCAGTCCTAAATGATGATATTACTGAATATCTTTGGTATGTAGTGTAAAGATGAATGATTTTTTGATGAATATCTTTGGCCCGTAGTGCAAATATGAACATGTGTTTAGATGAACATGACCAACTGATGAATATCCTTGGCCTGTAGTGCAAAGATAAATATTTAATTCCAGATATATATTGATTGATGTTACAGGGATAAAATATCAACGATGAACTTTTAAATTTATATATATAAGATAGTAGTTTGCATTCTCTACTTAACTCTTCTAATGAATTATTATTTCCACTGCGAAGATTGATTTAAAACTGGTTGTCTATTGTATTCTATTATATTTTTTTCATGTTGAAGACTAACGATAATTTGTTCTGTGTTATCTTAGTCATAATATTCTTTACTGGGCTAGTTGAGCTCACCCTTTTCCTTTTTGTTCCATTTTTCTTCTCAGGAGGCGAGAATGTAGCGAGTACTAGTCGGGGTATGGAATGAAGGATCTAGAAAGTCGTTTTAGTAGTCCTCACCATTTTTGTAAAATAATGTATCAATAATTGTAATGAGGACTTATTTGAGTGTGGATATTGTCTAGATGAAAATATTTGTATTTAAACTCATAATTTTTATGTTGTATTAATAAAGTTGTAGTTATTTCTGTACCATGTATTTTGACTGTGACGCCCCCAAATCTGTGTAACATCGATTACAGGACATGGTGCTCACGATATAACATACATCATCATCTATCTAAGTAACTCTAATAATAATAATATTAATATTAACTATTACATACTTGTTCAAAATAAAGTCCCAAGTCTTTATAACCTTTAATAAACTGAAACTTAAACTTAGCGTTTATCGTTATATCACATCATATGCGGAAATATAATTATTCCATAAATAACTCTTATCATTTCATCTTAGACTTTCCTTTGTCCTTGCCCGAGCCCTCAGCGTTATCAGCCTTAACTGAAAGGTTTAAGCAAGAATGAACACAAATTACCCAGCAAGTATATAAAGTAGTTTGAGAACATACATCAAAAGTAAAAGCATTAGTATGAATATTTCTCAACAGTTGAAATAAATATCAAGAGATAAACTGGAATATCAAGATAAGAGTTCTGGAATTCTCAATAACATATTAAGGGGTGTTAGATACCCTGAACATTACTTTGTTTCATCAAAAACCATCAGACTGTTTAACAATCAAATAGATTGTAAAAGGTCTCTGCAAGTACTCCAGGTGATCAGCCTATCGTACCCTACATTGTGCACAAATATAAAGTTTAAACGCATAAGCGTAAATGGGACTATTTGCCCGTCATCAGTTACCCCGTTGTCCGGGTTGTTCATCTTAGTATTCATACGGGACCTCACCAAAGCAATTTGGATTGGTAAACATCAAATAGCTTCAAAGGATTTGAATTGTTTAAACAATATATTATGTTTGCATCAATAACATCTAGCTGGAACAAAAGCTAGAAAGCATGCTTGAATGTAGTTCATTAAGAGAATACGAACTTTAAAGTATAGCAGTTGCAATAGGAACCGAATAATCATCAATAATGTTTCACATCACAATTGAAATTATAGAACTTTACAATAAAGGAGCTTGCACGAATGATTAATTAATCACAAGCCCAAACTTACCCTCGCTGCAATCAACTGAATAAGAGTTGAATAAATTCATAATGAAAAATAGGGTAAGAAACTTGCCTGTTACGTCTTCTACAATTACTGCTATCTACTAGCCCTTTACGTAACCTATTCATATGTGTCACGTTAAGTAATTTAGTTCTCAAACACCACTTTGAAGTGTAATGGTTCCCTTTTATTTTAATAAAAAGATTAAACTCACATGTATTCAAATACAATTCAATTACCTAACATGTTGCTATAAATAGGTCACGCGGTCAAATAAAAGAAACTAAGAAACATAAATTTGTGACATTTTTTGGACCACGAATCTGCATAAAATAGCTTAAGGGTCTCAAGTCGAAAAATCTCATTTTCCATAATTATGACATCACATATATAATTAAATTCATTTATCCATATAGCATCATTTATATAAAAAATACCAATTCAGTTCCAAAAATATTTTTTTTTGGGATTTTGTAGAATATAGTCCCACATTGAACATATAATTTTCACAGAATTTTTAAAATTTATCTACTATTTTTAAATAGTCCATAATAGCCAAATATTCTCATATTTTTCATAAATCGAGATTAGCTCCAAAAATTATGAAATTTTCCGGTTAACTCCTATTATACACATGAACTTCTAATAAAAATTTCGTAATTTTTGGACTTACACACAGAGTTATTCGGGTATCTTCTCAAAAAGTGTCCCTAACCGTAAAATTCATAACTCTCAAACCGTATGTCCAAAAATTCTCAAATTTTTACAGGACCTTCATATCTTCTTATATTAATACTACAAATATTTCCAGAATTTTTAAAGTACAACACAGTGGACGAAAAAGCCCCCGAAACAAACTGATCCCAACAGTTCCAAGAAAGACATCAAATTTTCGTTTCTTGCAGCCACTTTTACGATTTTATTCCCGCTAATCTAAAGATGATATGACCATGATACTTGGGCACAATAAACTTCATACAGAAAGGTATTTTACAAAAATATAGCATTCATGAAACTAGCATGCTAAGACCATAAACTAACTGCATAGAAAGTCGTGCCAACACTAGTTTTATACTTGGAAAAATTTGGAAATTCTAGATTTTCTGCATATTTTAGTATAAACATGCTTGCTTACGATTTTCATAACTTGATCATTATAACTCCGATTCTGATGAAATTTGGGCCAGATGAGATTTCATACTATATACTATTTTATAAAATTATTACATACGCTAATCGAGTCATCTAAACTACAAATCCAAGGCTCCGAAAAACCAAAAAATCAAAGATTACACTTTTTAACCAACTTTGACAAAAATCATGATTTTGATTCTAGCATGCATGGATTCGATTCCTACTGTCCAGATCTCATTTACTAACATATATGAATATATTACAATAAACAAACTATCTAAATTACCATGATTTGAATAAATTAGCAACTAATAAGCATTTTCTAGCTATTTCCCTTGAAAATATATAAAGGTTCATGAGTTGCTTACTTGATGGATTTCTTCTTGTTTAGTTTCTGAAAATCCTCTTCACTTGCTTGTTTAGACTCCCCGAAACTCTAGAATTCGTCACCCTCTCAAGCTCTTTCCTCTCTCACTCTCAACTTTACTTACAGTAGGATTTTTTTACAAAAAGGAAGAAAACTTGGATAGAGAGTATATGTAGAACATGATAACCAAATAATTTTCCAACCATTTCATCTCCAATATAATTATATGTAATAAGTATATTTTATAAATACAATTTAATATGGGTGGGGTTTAGAGAAAAGAAAGGTCTTGGATTGTAAAGAGTTGTAACTCCCTCCCCCATCATTACCTTATAATACTAATGCTCCCTCCCTTGTCCTAATTTAGTTGTCACGTGCGCCCCACGGCTGCTGCACTTTTCTATTAAAATAATACTAAAATTAATTTAATCGTTTAATACATTATTTTGACCATTTTACCCTTTGTAGCCAAACGTGTTTGATACTTATATCGGTTCCTACTAAAGTTGATGTTCCGGACGTCGTGGAACTATCCGTTTCATCAAACTCATCTCTGAAATTCGTAGTTGACTTTTCCCTCGAAAAAGTCAACCGTGACACTTTTTCGTGATTAGAGTCTATCCTGACTAATTTTGACGTTCCGGACTCGAATACGCAGTCCGCGTATCAAATTCCGCTTTGAACTCCAGCTCATAATTTAATACCATGCCACGTAATAAATAGAATAATTCCCTACTTAATCAATTTAAATAGTTAAATAAAACTAATCCAACCATTTAAATACATCTCATCACATATCTTGAAATAACACATATATGTACAACACATATACATTTAATAAATAAAATCTCCCAAAAGTTTTATATAAATTCGTTTATTAATAATTCTTAAATTACATAAAATAAAAAATCTCGGATATTACATTCACCATTCCTTAAAAGGATTTCGTCCCCGGAATCATTACACATCAATAAAAAAGATTAGGGTAATCTTTCATCATTTTTTCCTCGAGTTCCCACATAGCCTCATTGGCGTTGTGGTCCCTCCACAATACCTTAACATAAGGTATTATCTTATTTCTTAACACTTGTTCTTTTCTATAGATTATCTGCAATGGGACCTCTTCATAGGTTAAGTCCTTTTCAAACTGAATATGTTCATACTCTATGACATGCTTGTAATCTTGCTTATAAGGTCGTAGGACAGAAGCATGGAACACGTTGTGTATATGTTCTAACTCTGGAGGTAAGGCTATTTCATAAGCTACCTCACCCACTCGCCTCAACACTTCGAAGGGTCCTATGAATCTGGGACTAAGTTTTCCCTTCTTCCCAATTCTCATTTTCCCTTTCTAAGGTGACACTTTCAAAAACACATAAGTGCCAACGTTGAAATCTCGTTGTTGCCAATGTTGATCTGCATATTTCTTATGTCAATCCTGAGCCGTCACTAGCCTCGCTCGTAATATTTTGATCACATCTGCAGTTTGTTGCACCAATTCTAGCCCTAGTAATTGTCGTTCTCCCACTTCATCCCAACACAATGGAGTTCTGCATTTCCTTCCATATAAATCTTCATAAGGTGGCATACCGATGCTCGCGTGATAACTGTTATTGTACGCAAATTCTACCAACGGTAGGTGGTCATCCCAGCTCCCTTTGAAATTCATAACACATACTCTTAGCATGTTCTCTAACGTTTGAATAGGTCTCTTGCTTTGCCCATCTGTTTGATGATGATACACCGTGCTCAACCTCAGTTGCATTCCCATGTATTCTTGAAAACTTCTCCAAAAATTTGTTGTGAACCGCGGATCGCGGTCTGACACAATTGATACAGGTACCCCATGCCTGGAAGCAATCTCTTTGATGTAAAGCTTTACCAACTGATCCAATGTATATCTGATCTTGATTGACAAAAAATGCGCTGACTTGGTCAATCGATCAATAATCACCCAAACTGTATCATACCCCTTCTGCGTAGTTGGAAGTCCTACCATGAAGTCCATCGTGATATGCTCCCACTTCCATTCTGGAATTTCTAAAGGTTGAAGTAGCCCGCTCGGTTTCTGATGTCCCGCCTTAACTCGCTGGCATGTTAAACACTTGATGATGCACTCTGCGACTTCTCTGTTTATATTGGGCCACCAATAACGTTGGCGGAGATCCTGATACATCTTTGTGGTTCCCGGGTAAATTGAGTCACTTGAGCTATGAGCTTCCTGCAAGATTTCTTCCTTTAATTCAGACACCGCTGGCACCCAAATTCTCTTCTCAAATCTTAATAGTCCATCACCCCCATACTAAATTTAAGCTCTTCTCCATCTAAGATTCTTGTTCTCACCTTCACACATTCCTCATCGCTGCCTTGTACTTCCTTGATTTTGTCCAATAGAGTCGAACGAGTCTCCATTGCGAACAATTTCCCCTCTGGCTCTCTTGGACTTTTTATCTCGAGTTCCAATCTAGCCATCTCCTTAATTAACTCCTCTTGAGTTGTTAGCATTGCCAACCTACCACTGCCATTTCTGCTTAGCACATCTGCTACCACGTTCGCTTTCCCCAGATGATACAAGATATTGCAATTCGTAATTCTTTATAAGTTCCAATCATCTTCTTTGTCTAATGTTCAACTCCTTCTGCGTGAAAATATACTTCAGACTTTTATGGTCCGTGTATATTTCACACCTTACACCATATAAATAGGATATCCCTTCTCGTAATCCTTTAATTGACGTGATGCATACGCAATAACTTTACCATGTTGCATAAGCACACGACCAAGTCCTTTGTGTGACGCATCACGAAGTCACCTGTATCATCAGGTAAAGACAATACTGGTGCTTCACTCAGTCTTTTCTTGTGTTCCTTAAAACTCTCTTCACATTTCTCCGTCCAGACAAATTTTACCGACTTCTTCGTTAAATTCGTCAACGTTCCCGCTATCTTTGAAAAATCTTGGATAAACCGTCTGTAATAGCCCGCCAGTCCTAAGAAACTTCTTACTTCAGTCGGTAACTTTGGTTGTTCCCAATTCTGAACCACTTCCACCTTTGCTGGATCCACAGAAATCACGTTCTTGTCGATCACGTGACCCAAAATTGAAGTTTCTCCAACCTGAATTCACAGTTCGAGAATTTTGCGTATAACTTATCCTTCCTCAACGCCTCCAACACTAACCTTAAATGTTCAGCATGATCTTCCCGAGTCTTAGAATAGATCAAGATATCATTTATGAACACAACTATGAATTTATCTAAGTATTGCTTGAATACCCGATTCACCATGTCCATAAATGCCGCTGGCGCATTTGTTAACTCGAACGACATCACCAGGAACTCGTAGTGACCGTAACGTGTCCTGAACGTTGTCTTAGGTACATCCTCCTTCCTTACCTTTAACTGGTGATATCCCATCCTCAAGTCGATCTTGGAAAAATATTTCGCTCCATTCAGTTGATCGAACAGATCATCTATCCTAGGTAACAGATACTTGTTCTTAATCGTCACCTTGTCCAACTCTCGATAGTCGATACATAGTCTCATCGATCCATCCTTCTTTTTCACAAATAAAACTGGTGCTCCCCAAGGAGACACACTCGGTTGAATATACTTCCTATCCAATAACTCTTGCAACTGTACCATCAGGTCCTTCATTTCTGTCGGTGCCATTCTGTAAGGGGCTTTCGAAATCGGTACCGTTCCCGGTACTAAATCTATAACAAATTCGACCTCCCGATCCGGCGAAAGTCTTGGCAATTCCTCCTAAAATACATCCAGAAATTCGTTGACTACTGGTATCTGTCCCATCTCTATCTCTACTTTCTTCGTATCGACGACATGGGCCAAATATCCCACACATCGCTTTCTTAGTAACTTCCTTGCTTGCATCATCGTCAGACAAATTGAGTGTTTCGGCAACCTACTTCCATAGAATGCTACCTTAGACTGATCTGGAGTCCTAAGGTTTATACACTTCTTTTGGCAATCTATCATTGCTCCATGGTTAAATAACCAATTAATTCCTAGAATTACATCAAATTCTCCTAATTAAATTGGAATTAAATCCACGGGTAACTTATAACCCCTGATGTCTACCACACAATTTCTATAGACATGGCTAACGGGAATCATTTCCTTGTTAGCAACTTCTATGTTTATAGGATATTTTAATTCTTCCTGGGGTAAGTTTAATCGTTGGGAGAATTCATGCGATACGAAGGAACAAGTAGCACCCGAATCAAATAATATGTAAGCAGATATATCATTGATCAGAATGATACCTGAAACCACGTCCTTGGATGCGACCGCATCCTAAACCGTCATGTTAAAAGTCCTTGTTGTTGGTCGATACTGAGTTGGAGGTCGATACTGAGTTGGAGGTCCATTAATCGTGAGATTCCCACCGCTTGGGCACCTCCATTTCCTCCTGCTGTGTTCTTCTTTGGGCACCTTGCCTGATGATCCAATGCTCCACAGTTGAAGCATCCATTTCTCTTTGGTGCAGAGCAATTGGGAGAGATGTGCCCCTCCTGCCCGTAGTTGAAACATACATTTTTTCCTTTTAGACATGCCCCTGAGTGATTCCTCCCACACTCCTTGCATGCCTCTGTTCCTTTCTTTGCTTCCCCTGGTTTTCACCTAGAGTTTCCCGATTTGAAATTGTTGCTGCTACTATTATTATTGTTCCACTTCCTCTTGTTTGCACCACTGCTGCTGCAACCTTCCCCACGATTCCCTCCTTCATTCTTCTTCTTTTTTCCTTATTAAATTTCATCAGGGCCTCACTTCCGCCCTCAACGATTATAGCTTTCTCCAGGAGAGTCGCGAAGCTATTCGTCTGTAACACCGAGAGTCTGTACCTATTCATTTTTCTCTCCTTAGTGTCGACCTGGTGAGGCGCAAATCTCGCCAACTCGTTGAATTTTGCGGCATACTGAGGTACCATCACGTCTTCTTGCTTCAGCTCCAGGAATCGCATCTCCATGCGACTCTGCATACTAATTGGAAAATAGTTCTCGAAAAATATTTTCTTAAACCCTTCCCAAGGTATCACGCCTTTTCCAGCCCTGGTCTGGTTTGCCTCCCACCAGAAGTTAGCTTCACCCTTCAGAATGTAAGAGGCGAAGATTGTTTTTTGATCATCACCTACTCGGGCGATAGCGAACGCCTTTTTGATTTCCTTGACCCAAGTTTGAGCTTCGATGGGTTCAGTGATTCCTTTGAACTCAGGGGGTCTCTCCCTCTTGAAGTCCTTGAAGTGTACCACTTGGTCCACTGGAGGGTTATTGGCATTCGAGGTTCGATTCTGAAGTGCCCCCACTAACATGTCTACAAACTACTGCATAGGATTCGGTGGATCCCCATCATTACCACCTGACCCCTCGGGTGTTTGACGACGTCTTCCTCTAGCCATCTATCTATTTAAAATGAACTTAATGTTATTATCTTATCACTTACTCTACAACATATATCATTCATAATAAGAGAACTTAATGATCACATCACATATTTATATAAAAACATATTAATTTACAAACATAACACCAAAGGTATTTCATCGTCTCATGGCGTTAAGCCATTTACATCACTTGAAACCAACATACTTGGTAAAAACCAAAACCAAGGTTTTTATTCATAGATAAACGTTATAAATGCTAACAGTAAAAGTTCATTATAATTAACTAAAAGCCCCGCCTAATGGCGTCTTCATGCTCCTCATTCGCTATCTCCAGTACCAGCCCTAGACTTATAACACATCTAGACCGGTGCTCCTCACTTGGAAAGTGATGCACCGTATGCTGGAACCTTCCATGTTCTGACTTAAACGCGTACTTCATCTTGTCTATCTTAACCTTCTTATCTCTCACCTCTCCTTCTAACTCTCCAGTTAGCTTCTCGGCTCGAACACGGTTTCTCCTCTCATCTCCCAGAATGTAGTAATAATTTGCTTGTCAGTTTGGAGACTCTGAATCCTCGACTCTAACCCATTAATGGTATGCCCCAAGTGGATCCTAATAGCTTCTTTCTAATCCTCCAACCTATCTGCCTTCTGTTCTGATGCCCGCAACTTGTCAGCCAGATCCCCGTTCCTAATTATCAGATGGTTCACCAATGCCTCAAGCAATGCTGCAGCTTGTTGCTCCCCCTGATACAGCTCCTCCAACTCATGGACCTTGTCGTCCAACTCCGTAATCCTTCCATTAAATCATCCAACAAAGTATCCTTAGGTGCTTCTTCTGAGTCCTCCTCGGGCTCCTCTCCCTCTTCAGGATACTCATTTGGGTCTGAGTTAGCAGCTGCCTCAGCTATAGGCTCAGGTACAGCTGTCACCAACTGCTCACTCATAACGTGGATATCTCTAACCTCCTCTTCTCCTGACATCCTTCAAACAAGACAAAATAATTCGGTTAGTATTTTAAAATAGATGTTTTTGTTTTTAGGAAAAAAAATAGATTTGACACAACCCCTAGAACTCTACATGAGTTCATCTCCTTATTTTCTCCACTAACTTCCCTAAGGTTATAGTCTATGGTTCCCCACCTATGGTTTATAACCTATAGCTTTGATACCAACCTGTGACGCCCCCAAATCCATGTAACATCGATTACAGGACATGGTGCTCACGATATAACATACATCATCATCTATCTAAGTAACTCTAATAATAATAATAATAATAATATTAATAATAATAATAATAATAATATTAACTATTACATACTTGTTCAAAATAAAGTCCCAAGTCTTTACAACCTTTAATAAACTGAAACTTAAACTTATCGTTTATCGCTACATCACATCATATGCGGAAATATAATTATTACATATTTAACTCTTATCATTTCATCTTAGACTTTCCTTTGTCCTTGCCCGAGCCCTCATCGTTATCAGCCTTAACTGAAAGGTTTAAGCAAGAATGAGCACAAATTGCCCAACAAGTATATAAAGTAGTTTGAGAACATACATCAGAAGTAAAAGCATTAATATGAATATTTCTCAACAGTTGAAATAAATATCAAGAGATAAACTGGAATATCAAGATAAGAGTTCTGGAATTCTCAATAACATACTAAGGGGTGTTAGATACCCTGAACATTACTTTGTTTCATTAAAAACCATCAGACGGTTTAACAATCAAATAGATTGTAAACGGTCTCTGCAAGTACTCCAGGTGATCAGCCTATCGTACCCTACAATGTGCACAAGTATAAAGTTTAAACGCATAAGCATAAATGAGACTATATGCCCGTCATCAGTTACCCCGTTATCCGGGTTGTTCATCTTAGTATTCATACGGGACCTCACCAAAGCAATTTAGATTGATAAACATCAAATAGCTTCAAAGGATTTGAATTTTTTAAACAATATATTATGTTTTCATCAATAACATCTAGCTGGAACGAAAGCTAGAAAGCATGCTTGAATATAGTTCATTAAGGGAATACGAACTTTAAAGTATAGCAGTTGCAATAGGAATTGAATAATCATCAATAATGTTTCGCATCACAATTGAAGTTATAGAACTTTACAATAAAAGAGCTTGCATGAATGATTAATTAATCATAAGCCCAAACTTACCCTCGCTGCAATCAACTGAATAAGAGTTGAATAAATTCATAATGGAAAATAGGGTAAGAAACTTGCCTGTTACGTCTTCTACAATTACTGCTATCTACTATCCCTTCACGTAACCTATTCACTTGTGTTACGTTAAGTAATTTAGTTCTCGAACACCACTTTGAAGTGTAATGGTTCCCTTTTATTTTAATAAGAAGATTAAACTCACACGTATTCAAATACAATTCAATTATCTAACATGTTGCTATAAATAGGCCACGTGGTCAAATAAAAGAAACTAGGAAACATAAATTTGTGACATTTTTCAGACCAAAAATCTGCATAAAATATGCTTAAGGGTCTCAAGTCGGAAAATCTCATTTTCCATAATTATGACATCACATATATAATTAAATTCATTTATCCATATAGCATCATTTATATAAAAAATACCAATTCAGTTCCAAATTTATTTCTTTTCTGGGATTTTGTAGAATATAGTCCCACATTGAACATATAATTTTCCCAGAATTTTTAAAATTCATCTACTATTTTTAAATAGTCCATATCAGCTAAATATTCTCAGATTTTTCATAAATCGAGATTAGCTCCAAAAATTCTGCAATTTTCAGGGTTAACTCCTGTTATACACATGAACTTCCAGTAAAAATTTCGTAATATTTGGACTTACACACAAAGAGTTATTCGGGTATTTTCTCAAAAAGTGTCCCTAACCGTAAACTTCATAACTCTCAAATCGTATGGCCAAAAATTATCAAATTTTTACAGGCCCTTCATATCTTCTTATATTAATACTACAAATTTTTCCAGAATTTTTAAAGGACAACACAGTGGACGAAAAAGCCCCCGAAATAGACTGATCCCAATAGTTCCAAGAAAGACATCAAAATTTTGTTTCTTGCAGCCACTTTTGTGATTTTATTCCCGCTAATCTAAAGATGATATGACCATGATACTTGGGCACAATAAACTTCATACAACAAGGTATTTTACAAAATATAGCATTTATGAAACTAGCATGCTAAGACCATAAACCAATTGCATAAAAAGCCGTGCCAGCACTAGTTTTATACTTAAAAAAATCTGGAAATTCTAGATTTTCTGCATATTTTAATATGAACATGCTTGCTTACGATTTTCATAACTTGATCATTATAACTCCAATTCTGATGAAACTTAGGCCAGATGAGACTTCATACTACATACTATTTTATAAAATTATTACATACGCTAATCGAGTCATCTTAAACTACAAATCCAAGGCTCCGAAAAACCCAAAAATCACTAATTACACTTTTTAACCAACTTTGACAAAAATTATGATTTTGATTCTAGCATGCATGGATTCGATTCCTACCGTCCAGATCTCATCTACTAACATATATGAATATACTACAACAAACAAACAAACTAAATTACCATGATTTGAATAAATTAGCAACTAAGAGGCATTTTCTAGCTATTTCCCCTGAAAACATATAAAGGTTCATGAGTTGCTTACTTGATGGATTTCTTCTTGTTTAGCTTCTGAAAATCCTCCTCACTTGCTTGCTTGTTTAGACTCCCCGAAACTCTAGAATTCGCCACCCTCTCAAGCTCTTTCCTCTCCCACTCTCAACTTTACTTACGGTAGAATTTTTTTACAAAAAGGAAGAAAAATTGGATAGAGAGTATATGTAGAACATGATAACCAAATGATTTTCCAACCATTTCATCTCCAATATAATTATATGCAATAAGTATATTGTATAAATTCAATTTAATATGGGGTGGGGGTTAGAGAAAAGAAAGGTCTTGGATTGTAAAGAATTGTAACTCCCTCCCCCATCATTACCTTATAATACTAATGCTCCCTCCCTTGTCCTAATTTAGTTGTCACGTGGGCCCCACGGCTGCTGCACTTTTCTATTAAAATAATACTAAAATTAATTTAATTGTTTAATACATTATTTTGACCATTTTACCCTCCGTAGCCAAACGTGTTTGATACTTATATCGGTTCCTACTAAAGTCGACATTCTGGACGTTGTGGAACTATCCGTTTCGTCAAACTCATATCTAAAATTCGTAGTTGACTTTTCCCTCGAAAAAGTCAGCTGGTTGACTTTGACCAAGGAGTCAACCATAACACTTTTTTGTGATTATAGTCTATCCTGACTAATTTCGACGTTCTAGACTCGAATACGCAGTTCGCGTCTCTAAATTTCGCTTCGAACTTCAACTCATAATTTAATACCATTCCACGTAATAAATAGAATAATTCCCTATTTAATCAATTTAAATAGTTAAATAAAACTAAACCAACCATTTAAATACATTTCATCACATATCTTGAAATAACACATATATGTACAACACATATACATCTAATAAATGAAATCTTTCAAAAGTTTCATATAAATTCGTTTATTAATAATTCTTAAATTACATAAAAAAAATCTTGGATATTACATTGACAACTCTGAATGGGTGTTGTATACCTTTTTTGGGGGGCGTCATATTTGGCTAATTGACAAGAATGCCATTAAAATTAGGTGCAAAATGACCATTCTACCCTTATTGCATTATTTAGTAGATTGCTTACAAGTCTTTCCCTAGTGTGAGTTTGTGACCAACCCTAAGCATAGCATATGACCAATATCATCTATCTCAACCGAATTTGCCAGCCAACTCATTACATTATTACATATAATATTAAGAGAGAGAAAAGGGCTTCTTGCATTTTCATTTTTCTCCAAACACTTCTCTCTCTATATTTCGGGAATGGGGAGTGAGAGAGAGAGATTTAAAAGTTGAGCTAAGATCAGTTCATAGCAAGCTAATATCAGATCCAAGAGTCAGAATCAAGAATCAAAGTTAGAAAAAAGTAAGAACCCTAATTTTTGAAATACTTAGATTTGATGTTAGTTGTTGTTTAAAGTTTTGTTAGAGGGTGTCTTTGAGTGATCTGGGTTGGTAGATCAAGGATCTATAACATCTAGATGCTCAAAATAGGAGTTTTAGAAAATTTAGAAAAGTTTATAAAGCTATCTGACAACCAAAAGTCAGGCCTCTTAGATCCGTGTTTATTTATTATTTTGGTCTATTAAACGTTGAATGTTATACCTGGTAGTGTTGTTTGTAATCTGAAAGAAGAATCAGGATCATTGACCGAACACGAAATCAGTTTTCTGGGAAATCCAGAAAACTGAAGAACACGTTCTGACAGTGACTTTGACCGGCTTTGAGTTTGTTATTATAAAGCTTTTAGGATGTATGTTTGCATCTAGATTATATTATGACATGAGTACTACAATTCTATAGTGCTCTCAAACCTTGGGGAACAACAGATCGGTTGTAATAATCGGTCAAACATAGTTGACCGTTCAATTTTATTTTTTGGGTAACCCAGAATTTTGTGGCAGCGGTCTGACAAGTTCTTTATGGGCTTAGATCTTGCAGATGTATGATTGTTAGACCCTATACGACCTTATACCATGTACTCTGTTAGTGTCTTTGCAAGGCCCGACGTCTAAATCAACTATAACGTGAACCAATCGAGAGATGTATGGTCCCCAAAAGCGTTGGCCGGACACGACTTGATGTTTCTGGGCAGCCAAGAACATCAAGAATAGGTCTGACAATAATTTATGTAGCGCCCCCAAATCCGGGTATCTTCCAACCCGACAGATGGTGCTATACTGTACAACATTCATACATTCATTCAATTGAAAAGTCTCAAAGAACGAATATACCCTCTATATATTTAAAGTAATATTTACATTTCCCAAGTTCTAAACCCATTACAAAGGTTCTTTGTTATATAAAGTAATATTTACATTTCCCAAGTTCTAAACCCATTACAAAGGTTCTTTGTTATAATATTAGTTGCATTATAACAATAGACCTATACTATTACAAAACAGCTTAGAAATCTGCCTTAGCTTTTCCTTTATCTTTTCCTGATCCATCGGGACGTTCAGTCTTAGCTGTAGTCATATGGTTCAAGCAAGAGTGAGCATAACTAGCTCATCAAGTATAACAATTTAATAATAACATGCTTGACAGATACAAATCGTATATCTTCGATAACTGAACAATATTTATGAAGTACTATTGATAATTCAAAATAGCACTTCATCTTTTCTTTCAAAATATTTTACAATAACAACAATATTAGTAAAACATTCACCCCGGTCAGAGACCTCGAGTATTCATTCTTTATTGGAAAAGGACAACCCGGAAGAAAATTCGTAAGCCCGATATTACTTACGAGTACTTCTAGGTGATCAGCCTATTGTACTCTATGTTGATCAACACTACTACATCCATTAAACATATGTACGTTTAAGCATTTGGTAACCTCATGTGCCTGTCATTTTACCGACCAAACATTTGTTTAACATTTCAATCTTCTGTTGAAAACCATACAAGTAGTTGATAAAAGATAGCAACCATTGACAATACGTGATTAGATTATCAATATTTCAAGTCTAGCCAAAGGAACTGGCTTTAACTTCAACATATCTCAATTCATGTGAAAGAATACATGAACATCAAAAACTTGTTCAGATTGAACTGAAACAAGAGTTAGAATACTTGCCTTTAGCGTCTGCTACAGTTTTTTAACTTTATATTCAAGTCGTTCAAGTCGTTCAAGTCTCTACAATACATGATCACATAATGCCTTACATTAGGTCACATATAATCAAGTATGTATATGACTATATCATACTCTTTATTTCAATCTAATTGTGTACTAGATTCAATTACTATTCGTTTTGGTTTGTCATTTACCATTACATTTATATTTGACTAGGCTATCTTAACCTTTACATTACATTCCTTATGGTTTAACAAAGTTTAACAATGTTAAATTACCTCCCTTAAGTTATGTTTACTTCCATTTCTTTTCTTTGCACTTAGAAAATTTCCTTACTATCTTTGTTCTGAGACAGGCGATGCGGCGCCAGATTTATACTTACATCTCGCGCTGCGGCGCAAGCCTTATTGCATCTCTGACCCGAACTTGGCTCTGCGGCGCCACTTATTGAACTAAGGTTCACGCTGCGACAAACTCTTACAGTATGCTCGGTTATTGTTCCGCGCTGCGGCGCGGGTCTTTTCCCTAGGGTTGGCGCCGCGGCGCCAACTCTGTGCACCAGATAATAATTTCAGTTTTGAAATTTTGTGAATTCTCGGACGCATAACTTCTTCGTTATAAGTCCGAATTGGCTCGTTCAAAAGCCTACGGTTCATAATTTATGTACTCTACATGACCATTCAAGAATTTTATCTATTTGACTTTGTTTTCTAAAAATTCACCTATTGATTCATTTTTAACGTAAACGATAAACGTTCGTGAACGTTCAACGCTCGTTTCTTCATTCTAGGTCGGAATCCAGTCATTTTTGAGTCCGTAACTCTTAAATGCCAATTATGGCCTGTCTCTATTGGAAAACAAAGGTTTCGTGATCCAACACAAAATTTGACTTTCATTTCGAGAATTTTACGTATGATTCTTCATTCTTATGAATTGTTCAACATTACAAATGACTTCCATTCATCATGTGAAAATTTTAACATCCTTAATACAACAACTTATATTCATGGTTGTATTTTTGGACTTATTCTTCAAGAGCTCATAACTTGTCAAATTATAAACTACTTAAGATTTGATTATTTATGACTTATGACAATTAAAGTTTCTTAACCATTATTTCTCATATGTTCTCAACATATAACTTAACTTAGGTATACATGATACATATAATCATATAAGTTCTTTTACATTCATTTCATTTCTCCTAATAAACTTCTTACAAGTTCATATTATTTTCACATAAGTTTATAACTCATGCTAGCTTAAATGACTTATTACCAACTTAATTGACTTAAGTTCATTACTTACTCATTCATGTTTCTTAATCGCACTTTTCTTATCATCCTATCATGATAGAGATAGATGATATTTGGAGAAGAAGTCTTACTTTAGAAGTCTTTGATAAGTAGCTTCTTCTTTTCATGGCTCATGGAAGTGACTTATTTGCAACTTAATCTCTCTAAAACTCAAGCACTTTGTGATGTCTAGATTATTTGAGCAACCAACAAATGGCTTGAAAGCTTCTTCTATTTATAGAATTTCCAAGGTTAGGGTAGTTTAGTCTTTAAAACATCCCACCTCCTTAAACCGTCTCCTTACTATTCACTACTTGCAAGGCACAACTTAAATCCTACACTTGGTCATTACTCTTTAGTCTTGGTCAATACTCCTACTTGATCATCACACTTACTTGATCACCACATCACTTGGTCACCACACATTCAACCATATTAATATGGTTTGCCCCATGGGTCAACCAATTTATTGGACTTTAGTTTTGGGCTTGGATTAATAAATCCTTTGGGCTTTGCATTAATAAACATTTATTGGTTAATTAATAATAGTTAGGCCTCTCCCTTTAATTCATTTGGACTTGTCCCTAATTATTAATCAATCATCCAAGTCCATTAACATTTCTTGATGTATTTTTGTATTCTAATTCTTATAGAATTTATATACGGTATTTCATCATTCATACCAACTTGTATAATACTTCGTATCATACTCATTTTCATTACTTTGTACAATACCAACGTATCATACCATTATTACTTATTTCTTAACACTTCGCTTTACTTAACATTTATAAATTAAGTCCACAAGCGATTTATTATATTTTCCATAACTAGATTTTTATTACAGAATCCATCTTACCTTGTTATTCCATCATTATGTATTTCTCTGAAACTTAAAATTATATCCCGAGAAAATACCGATGAATAATGTTTTTCGAAAAATTTCTCGGAAATCTTTTATTTTCGTCTTGGAAATTTAAACACTTTAATTCATCCACATAGCCCAAATACTACGATATTCTAACATCAATAGGTTATACAATGACAACCATCTTGATAACACATGGAATATGATTTTATTATTATTTAACTTAATAAAATCATTTTACAATAAGATCCGAATTTCTCGGTTGTTACATTCTTCCCCCCTTATAAAGATTCTGTCCCCAGAATCTCGTCTTACTTTAATCAAATAGATGAGGAAGATTTTTCTTCATCTTTTCTTCTAGTTCCTACGTTGCTTCTTCAGTGTCGTGGTTCTTCCATATCACCTTTACTGATGGTATTACCTTGTTCCTCAGAACTTGTTCCTTTCTATCAATGATCTGCATCGGCGACTCTTCATAGGTTAAGTCTTTCTCGATATGAATCGGTTCATACTCGATTACATGCTTATAGTACGGCTTATATGGATGTAATACAGATACGTGGAATACGTTATGTATTCGTTCTAGGTATGGAGGTAATGCTACCATATAAGCTACCTCTCCCACCCGTTTTAATACTTCAAAAGGTCCTATAAACCTTGGACTTAACTTTCATTTCTTTCCAAAGCGTATCTTTCCTTTCTAGGGAGATACCTTTAGAAACACATACGAGCCCATCTCAAACTCTCGATTTAATTTATGTGAGTCAGCATAATTTTTCTGTCTGTCCTGAGCTGTGACAAGACACATTCGAATTAACTTTACCACATCCACTGTTTGCTGCACCAATTCTGGTCCTAGCATCCGGCGTTCTCCCACCTCATCCCAACACAAAGGTGTTCTGCATTTTCTCCCATACAGAGCTTCATAAGGCGGCATACGTATGCTTGCATGATAATTGTTGTTATATGCAAACTCTACTAGTGGTAGGTGATCATCTTAACTACCCTTGAAATCCATGACACAAGACCCCAACATATCTTCTAACGTCTGAATTGTTCTTTCGCTCTGCCCATCATTTTGTGGATGATAAGCCGTGCTTAACCTCAGCTGTGTTCCCAACTGCTCTTGCAAACTCCTCCAAAAGTTCGATGTGAATCGTGGATCACGATCTGACACAATCAATATCGGTACTCCATGTCTGGAAATGATTTTCTTGACATAAAGTTTAGCTAACTGGTTTAAAGTTATACTTGACCCTAATTGGCAAAAAGTGAGCCGACTTCGTCAACCGGGTCCACTATTACCCAAATTCAATCGTACCCTTTTTGCGTCGTCGGAAGTCCCACCACGAAGTCCATCGTGATATGCCCCACTTCCACTCTGGAATCTCCAACGACTGTAATAAACCACTGGGTCGTTGATGTTCAGCCTTAACTTTTTGACAAGTTAAGCACCTACTCACATACTCTGCTATTTCTCTCTTCATGTTTAGCCACCAAAAACTCTGTCGAAGGTCTTGATACATCTTAGTGCTACCAGGATGTATTGAGTACCTAGAACTATGAGCTTCTTGTAACACTTGCTCCTTTAATTCTGTCTCATTCAGAATCCAAATTCTTCCCTTAAATCTTAATAATCCCTCATTATCAAGACTATACTTAACCTCTTCTTTCTCGGATAACCACTTCTTCATTTAGTTACACTCATCCGCCTTGAGTTGTACCTCTTTGACCCTTTCTACGATGGTAGATTGCATCTCCGTCGGAAAGAATAATTGCCCCGAATCACTCGGCATCTTCACTTCTATTTCCATCCTAGCCATCTCTGTTATTAACTTATTTTGAGCCGTTAACATAGACAACTTTTCCCGACCCTTCCTACTTAAGGCGTCGGCAACTACATTGGCTTTTCCAGGGTGATACAGGATTTTACAATCATAATCTTTTATCAACTCCAGCCATCTTCTCTGTCTCATATTCAACTCCTTCTGAGTGAAGATATACTTTAGACTTTTATGGTCCGTATATATCTCACATTTTTCCCCATAAAGATAATGCCTCCATATCTTTAAGGCAAACACTACCGCTGCCAGTTCTAGATCATGAGTAGGATAAACTTTCTCATAATCCTTCAACTGCCGAGATGCACACGTAATGACTTTGCCATGCTGCATAAGCACATAACCAAGTCCTCTATGCGAAGCATCACTGTACACTACAAAATTTCCCGTGTCATCTAGCAATGACAAAATAGGAGCTTCACTTAATCTCTTCTTCAGTTCTTGAAAACTGTCTTTACATTTATCTGTCCATACGTATTTCACCATCTTCCTTGTTAAGTTAGTCAACGAGGTAGCTATCTTCGAAAAATCTTGGATAAATCTTCGATAGTACCCTGCTAACCCTAGGAAACTCCGCACCTCAGTCGGCGTTTTCGGTTATTCCCAATTCATTACTGCTTCCACCTTTGCTGGATCCACTGAAATCCCCTTTTGGTCAATGACATGACCTAAAAACTGCACCTTTTCCAGCCAAAATTCATATTTGGTGAATTTTGCATATAACTTCTCCTTTCTTAGTGTCTCTAAAACTAATCTTAAGTGTTCGGTATGATCTTCTGGCGTCTTAGAATAGACTAGAATATCATCGATAAACACCACGACGAACTTGTCCAAGTATAGTTTGAACACTTTGTTCATCATATCCATAAATACAGCTGGTACATTCGTCAACCCAAATGACATCACCAGAAACTCGTAATGACCATAACGAGTCCTGAATGCAGTCTTTGGTATATCTTGCTTCCTAACCTTCAACTGATGATACCCCGTCCGCAAATCTATTTTAGAAAAATACTTTGCCCCGTTTAATTGATCAAAGAGATCATCGATCCTGGGCAATGGGTATTTATTCTTTATCGTTAACTTGTTCAACTCTCGATAGTCGATACAAAGCCTTAACAATCCATCTTTCTTTTATACAAACAACACCGGTGCTCCCCACGGCAAAACACTTGGTTGGATGTACTTCTTGTCCAATAGTTCCTGTAGCTGAACCATTAGTTCTTTCATTTCCACAGGCGCCATACGATATGGTGCCCTTGAGACCGATGTCGTTCTTGGCATAGTGTCTATCACAAATTCGATCTCCCTATTCGGCGGTAAACCCGGTAACTCTCTTGGAAATACATCCATGAATTCGTTTACTATAGGTATTTGTTCCATGATTGCTCCCACTCTCTGGGTATCAACAACATGGCATAGGTAACCTACACAATCCTTTCTTAACAGTTTTCTAGTTTGTGTCATCGTAAGGCAACACAGACGTCCCGACAATATACTATCATAAAATACTACAGGAGGTTTCTTCAACGTCCTAATACTCACACATTTCTTTTGGCAATCTATAATTGTTCCATGGTTAATCAACCAATCCATTCCAAGAATTACATCGAATTCTCCTAACTTTATCGGTATTAAATCTACCGATAACTTACAACCACGTATATCTACGCAACAACTCCTATGAATATCTTCAACATGAGTTATCTCTTCGTTTGCTACCTTAATGTTTAAAGGTATAGGCAATTTTTTGGGAAATAATTCTAGTCGTCTAGCAAAATCACATGCTATAAATGAACAAGTAGCACCTGAATCAAATAGCACGTATGCATTCATATTGTTGATTGGAATAATACCTGCAACTACATCCCCCCGATGCCACCGCATCTTGGATCGTCATATTAAAGGTGCGGGCCATTGATTTCCCCGGCTGAGCTGGACCACTAATAGCTAACTTCCCGCTATTAGGTCCCTTATTTACTTCTATCCCCTTCTTCGGGCAGTTCTTTGCTATGTGGTCAGTTGATTCACATACAAAGCATCCGTGATTCTTCTTCGGATTGGGACAGTTAGGCGAAATGTGCCCTTCCTGTCCATAATTATAATATACCGCCTTACCTTTGAGACAGACTCCTAAGTGAGTCTTTCTGCAGGTTTTACAGGCCTCCATCCTCCTCTTGGACTCCCCTTGTTTTGCTCTGGTATTCCCAGAGTTAAAGCCCTTTCTCTTCTGACCATCGCCACTTCCAATGGCTCCCTCGGTCTTGGTTCCTCCATCAACCCTGCCTTTGGTCTTTTTATCTTTGTGGTACTGGCTAAGAGCCTCATTTCCACCTTCGACAATTATTTCCTTTTCTAGTATGGTTCCAAAGGAAGTACTTTGGAACACAGAGATGCGGCTATAGAGCCAGAGTTTCAAGCCCTGCTCGAACCTTTTAGCCTTTCTCACTTCAGTGTCCACTTGATGTGGAGCGAATTGTTCCAGTCCATTAAACTTGGCAGCATACTAGGGAACTGTCATATCCCCTTGTCTCAATTTTAGAAACCTCATCTCCATCCTCCCTTGCATACTCGTGAGAAAATAGTTCTTGAAGAAAATCTCCTTGAACCTCTCCCACGTTAGGTTTCCTATATCGGCCCTAGCCTGCCCACCAGAAGTTGTCCTCTCCATTCATCAAATAGGTTGCAAAGGCAACCTTTTGACCCTCCTCAACATTTGCTATTACAAATGCTTTCTCGATTTCTTTTACCCGTGTCTGGGCTTCTATAGGGTCCGTAGTTCCCTTGAAATCCGACGGACCTACACTTTTAAAATCCTTAAAAGTAGTAGCTCGTACTACTCCAGGAATTACTGGTACATTAGCCCCTGTTTTATTAAATGCAGTCGTTAAAAGATTAACGAACTCTTGCATTGGATTAACCAGACCACCCTCCGGTTGGTTAACATTAGCTTCCTGATTTCGTTGTCTCTTTCTTGGCGGCATTTTGCTGTTAAGAAAATAACACATCATTATTACTTTATTCTTGTTGTTTTGTTATTGTTTATAATAAAACAACAACTCATACTCATTACTCAACATATTCCATGAAAAGATTTATATTAATTCATAAATTGTAGTATAACACTACATTATTTACATTACTCAGCCTTAGCTGATTATATTACCGTCCCGCAATTACTTTCCAAAAATTGGGATTTACAAAAGGCAACCCTTTGTTATACAAAAGAGGGTTTTACGTCACTACTAGATACATAATATTTACATATCAATTCTACTCTAGCTATTGCTAGATTACATCTGCCGTAAGGCATTCTCAAAATCAGCTCTGGCCAAACTGGCAATAACATCTCTACTAATGGTATGACAGGTCTGTCCTGCTTCTACCTGATATCCATCTACCTGCTGCTGGAAATCTACATAACTCCTATGAATATAGGACATCCTCTCCAACTTTCGCTTCTTAGTCTTTAGCTCTTGCTTGAGCTCAAAGACTTCTCCTCTCAAATATCGGACTTTGTCCATAGCTAGGACTCTATCATTGGGCTCCTCTTCCCACATTCCTTCCATACTAGTCTTGTCCTCATGGACAATTCGGAGTTCCTCTTTCAACTCCTTAACCTCTTGGCAGTAATGGACATTCCTATCCAATACCGACATAAACAGTGCCTTCATTGATTCCCCCGTAGACATTTCCTCTGTAGGTGGAACCTGGGTCTCTGTAGGTGGAACTTGGTCAAAGGACATCACGTCCACCTCCTCCTCTAGCATGCCATCAAATATAAACATGTAGTCTAAGTCGTCTAAGTCTCCCAACTCGATGGTCACCAACTCTGGTTCTACGGTTACGGGATTTGGTAGTATCTCTACCCGATTAACTAAATCCTCTCTTACTACATGTATATCTCTATACATATCATTTTTTCCTGACATCTATAATAAAATAATATAGTTTGATTAGTACACATCAGTAAAATAATAGAAATACATAACATAATATAATGCATTTTTATTAGGTTACTTTCCATCTTTTACTTCTTTATTCTTTCATAAGGTTATGACTTAGGGTTCTACTTTCCCCCTTAAGTTTTATAACCTAGGCTTTGATACCAACTTGTAGAGCCCCCAAATCCGGGTATCTTCCAACCCGACAGATGGTGCTATACTGTACAACATTTATACATTAATTCAATTGAAAAGTCTCAAAGAACGAATATACCCTCTATATATTTAAAGTAATATTTACATTTCCCAAGTTCTAAACCCATTACAAAGGTTCTTTGTCATAATATCAGTTACATTACAACAATAGACCTATACTATTACAAAATAGCTTAGAAATCTGCCTTAACTTTTCCTTTATCTTTTCCTGATCCATCGGGACGTTCAGTCTTAGCTGTATTCATATGGTTCAAGCAAGAGTGAGCATAACTAGCTCAGAAAGTATAACAATTTAATAACAACATGCTTGACACATACAAATCGTATATCTTCGATAACTGAACAATAGTTATGAAGTACTATTGATAATTCAAAATAGCACTTCATCTTTTCTTTCAAAATGTTTTACAATAACAACAATATTAGTAAAACATTCACTCCGGTCAGAGACTTCGAGTATTCATTCTTTATTGGAAAAGGACAACCCGAAAGTAAATCCGTAAGCCTGATATTACTTACGAGCACTTCTAGGTGATCAGCCTATTGTACTCTATGTTGATCAACACTACATCCGTTAAACGTATGTACGTTTAAGCATTTGACAACCTCACGTGCCTGTCATTTTACCGACCAAACATTTGTTTAACATTTCAGTCTTCTGTTGAAAACCATACAAGTAGTTGACAAAAGATAGCAACCATTGACAATACATGATTACATTATCAATATTTCAAGTCTAGCCAAAGGAACTGGCTTTAACTTCAACATATCTCAATTCATGTGAAAGAATACATGAACATCAAAAACTTGTTCAGATTGAACTGAAACAAGAGTTAGAATACTTGTCTTTAGCGTCTGCTACGGTGTTTTAACTTTATATTCAAGTCGTTCAAGTCTCTACAATACATGATCACATAATGCCTTACATTAGGTCACATATAATCAAGTATGTATATGACTATATCATACTCTTTATTTCAATCTAATTTTGTACTAGATTCAATTACTATTCGTTCCGGTTTGTCATTTACCATTGCATTTATATTTGACTAGGCTATCTTAACCTTTAGATTACATTCCTTATGGTTTAACAAAGTTTAACAATGTTAAATTACCTCCCTTAAGTTATGTTTACTTCCATTTCTTTTCTTTGCACTTAGAAAATTTCCTTACTATCTTTGTTCTGAGACTGGCGCTGCGGCGCCAGATTTATACTTACATCTCGCGCTGCAGCGCGAGCCTTATTGCATCTCTGACCCAGACTTGGCTCTGCGGCGCCACTTATTGAACTAAGGTTTGCGCTGCGGAGAACTCTTATAGTATGCTCGGTTACTGTTCCGCGCTGCGGCGCGGGTCTTTTGCCTAGGGTTGGCGCCGCGGCGCCAACTCTGTGCACCAGATAATAATTTCAGATTTAAAATTTTGTGAACTTCCCGGACGCATAACTTCTTCGTTATAAGTCTGAATTGGCTCGTTCAAAAGCCTACGGTTCACAATTTACGTACTCTACATGACCATTCAAGAATTTTATCTATTTAACTTTGTTTGCTAAAAATTCACCTATTGGTTCATTTTTAACGTAAACGATAAACGTTCGTGAACGTTCAACGCTCGTTTCTTCGTTCTAAGTCTGAATCCGGTCATTTTTGAGTCCACAACTCTTAAATGCCAATTATGAATTGTCTCTATTGGAAAACAAAGGTTTCGTGATCCAACAAAAAATTTGACTTTCATTCCGAGAATTTTAGGTATTCGACGTTTATCGTCTAATCTAGCAAATTCCGGCAATTCTTCATTCTTATGATTTGTTCAACATTACAAATGACTTCCATTCATCATGTGAACATTTTAACATCCTTAATACAACAACTTATATTCATGGTTGAATTTTTGGACTTATTCTTCTAGAGCTCATAACTTGTCAAATTATAAACTACTTAAGATTTGATTATTTATGACTTATGACAATTAAAGTTTCTTAACCATCATTTCTCATATGTTCTCAACATATAACTTAACTTAGGTATACATGATACATATAATTATATAAGTTCTTTTACATTCATTTCATTTCTCTTAATAAACTTCTTACAAGTTCATATTATTTTCACATAAGTTTATAACTCATGCTAGCTTAAATGACTTATTACCAACTTAATTGGCTTAAGGTCATTACTTACTCATTCAAGTTTCTTAATCCCACTTTTTTTATCATCCTATCATGATGGAGATAGAAGATATTTGGAGAAGAAGTCTTACTTTAGAAGTCTTTGATAAGTAGCTTCTTCTTTTCATGGCTTATGGAAGTGACTTATTTGCAACTTAATCTCTCTAACACTCAAGCACTTTGTGATGTCCAGATTATTTGAGCAACCAACAAATGGCTTGAAAGCTTCTTCTATTTATAGAATTTCCAAGGTTAGGGTAGTTTAGTCTTTAAAACATCCCACCTCCTTAAACCACTTCCTTAAACCACCTCCTTACTATTCATTACTTGCAAGGCACAACTTAAATCCTACACTTGGTCATTACTCTTTAGTCTTGGTCAATACTCCTACTTGATCACCACATCACTTGGTCACCACACATTCAACCATATTAATATGGTTTGCCCCATGGGTCAACCAATTTATTGGACTTTAGTTTTGGGCTTGGATTAATTAATCCTTTGGGCTTTGCATTAATAAACACTTATTGGTTCATTAATAATAGTTGGGCCTCTCCCTTTAATTCATTTGGACTTGTCCCTAATTATTAATCAATTATCCAAGTCCATTAACATTTCTTGATGTATTTTCGTATTCTAATTCTTATAGAATTTATATACGGTATTTCATCATTCATACCAACTCGTATAATACTTCGTATTATACTCATTTTCATTACTTTGTACAATACCAACGTATCATACCATTATTACTTATTTCTTAACACTTCGATTTACTTAACATTTATAAATTAAGTCCACGAGCGATTTATTACATTTTCCATAACTAAATTTTTATTACATAATCCGAGCAAATACCGATGAATAGTGTTTTTCAGAAAATTTCTCGGAATATTTTTATTTTCGTCTTGGAAATTTAAACACTTTAATTCATCCACGTAGCCCAAATACTACGATATTCTAACATCAATAGGTTATACAATGACAACCATCTTGATAACACATGGAATATGATTTTATTATTATTTAACTTAATAAAATTATTTTACAATAAGATCCGAATTTCTCGGTCGTTACAGTTTATGTAGCTTAGATCACACAAATTAGTTATGTTTTGGCCATGAAGGTTGATTAAGCTTGTAGTGTGTCGATAATACTACAACAGTAGTGGAAAACCGATCCCAAAAATCATCAACTACACTGTTATAATTGAGGTCAAACTAGGCAACCTGTTAGCAATTTATGAATATCTGGGTTGGCTGAATAACACCTATAGTGACAGTTTTGTCACTATAGGTACCTTTAGCGACAGATAAATTAGAAAATAACTATTTTAATTAAATAAATCAAATTAAATAGTTTTTAATTATTAAAAATACATAATAAATTATGAAAAATTATTTTAAAGTCTGAAAAATAGCTTTTAATTATTTAGAGTATATTTCATAAATATTTAATATTTTTGGAATATAAATGGTATTTTATTTATTTAATTATAATATTAAATAAATTATTTAAAAATAATTTTTAATACATGAAAAATCTTGAAAAATAATATTATGGTAAAAGAAAATATTTTAAGTTATTTTAAATGACTTTTAATATTTTAGGATGAATTTCATTAATTAATCAATATTAATGGTAATTAGTTTATTTAATAAATATATTAAATAAATTAAGGAAAAATAGAATTAATATTTATAAATCATATAAATATGATTTAAGAATTATAAAAATATTTTGAGTTATAAAATACAACTTTTGATATTTTGTCATGAAAATATTAATATTTTAATATTAATAGAAATTATCGGATAATGAATTTAATTGTGTAAAAATTATATAAAGGTAATTTTAAAGTATTAAAAATACTTTGTGATATTATAAATATATTATAATATTATGACATGTATTTCATTAATATTTGATAATAAATATATATTAATGATAAAAGAATTATGTGGTATTTATATTATTTAAATATGTTTTTAATGATTGAAAATTCATGATAAATAGTAATAATTATTTAAAAATTATTACGAGACTTCGATAAATATTTTAATTGTTAACAACATTATTTAAGATATTTTTTAAGTGTTAATTCAGAGTTTAATTGAACTTAGACTTGATAATTGTTCGACAAGACCGTCGGGATGTCAGTTTTGTGTCGGGTTCAACTCAGACTGTAATAGTTTGACTTGATACCGAGTCTTATGTGTGTTATAGACTGATAGAGTAATGTGTTATGTGTTATGTGTTTAGGTTATTCTATGTATATATATATATATATATATATATATTATAGTATTATATTGTGATGATATTATTCTAATATTAGAGATCTATATTACTAATATTAGGTCTTCGGATAAAGCGTTATAAATTGCATTGTGGTAATCAACAGTTCAGGCAAGCTTGTTTTTACTTAACTCTACTAAGAGTTGTTTAATTCAGATAAGCTTATGGTAAATTAATTTTAATATTTATTGAATTAAATAAATATTTTTCGATGATTTAATTATTGGATTAAATAATTATTTGACGCAATTGTGGTAGATTAATTTAATTATGTGTTATATTTATTAAATTAATATAGAGAATAATTATTATTCGAAGTATGTCATTATGTGAGCTTATTGTATTCAATGAAATATTTAATAAGCATAATGTTATTTAATTAATTTAATTATTAATTAGAGAGTTAATAATTTACATTATTTATTAATGAAAAAATTAAATATATGACTATGTGAATTTATGAGAAATTATTAGATTTTATTTTAAATAAATTAAATAAGATATTGATTTATTTTATAAAGTAGTGTTACATTAATTAAACTATAGTATAAGAAGTTTATCAAATTAAATGAGAATGAATTATATTGAATAGCCAAACAAGGCCTTAGTAGTGGTTGAGGGTAGTTAACCACGAATTGATTAACTGACCACAACTATGTTAGTTTATAAAATATATGCGTATTCTTTTATTTCATTTTCTTAAGTCTGATAAAACTAGTTAGAGGGAATCTGATAATTGTTGAGGAGAATTGTGAGTTAGTGATTGAAGAAGGAATTGAGAAGGAATTCATCTCCTATTAAAATCTACACAACGCTTTGCGTAATTCTATCCAACCCAATTCTTATTTTACGTCTTTTAAAGTTTTCCTAAATATGGCTTAAGTCCTCTGTAAAGTTTCTGTAGTTGAATGGGGTAACAATTGTGTATATATGTAATAATTCGAGTAGCATAGCATATCTTATATATATTGTTTATGATTCCATATCATAAGTTTCTGTAGTTGAATGGGGTAACAATTTTCATGTTTTATTTACAAAACCTTTAAAAACATCAAGAATAGTGGAAGTAAATGTGTTGATTTTGCAAATTATGTGTTGTAACTTGTTAAAAATTATGCTAGATGGGTTAGGTAATGATTATATATGTATTACAATGATTGGGTAAGTCTAAATTCGTGTAAAAATAACTAATTGGAAGTTATGACCATATTCATGTATAATTTTACATGTGATTTTTGGGCTATTTTGGCCTTGTTATGTTCGTGAACTGCAGAACTGCAGAAATTGCAGAAAATGAGCCTGGGTAACCCCGCCCCCAGCGGGCGTTACCAAACTAAATTACCCCGCCCTTTTTGGGTAAAATCTATATACGCACAACACGAAAGTATACGTGGTCAACAAGTAATAAAGTGATGAGTAGAGTATCGTTCCCACAGAGACTTATTAGCAAAAATCTCAACTTACAATTACCAATCTTCTATTAACACTAATTTTATTAAACAAATCAAATTCAATGATTAAAAATAACTATTCTAAATTAAAAAGTAATTAAACTATCACAAACTAATCACAAATATCAAAATTTGGAATTTCAAACAATTAATGGAGAATTAGACTTATGATTTCACCCTAAGCTTCACTCTGATTTTAACACCTTTATTCCAATTCAATTCACTATCCCATTTTATTAATCAAGAACATAAACGTAGTATTAACCACCTCTCGATGCACTAATACCGTATTAACGTCAATCCACAATTAAGATAGAAATTCGTTAAACACCTTAAGCAACTAACTCACTATATCTCTATGTGAATTACAATTGAAGAAGGTTGAAGAATAAGTTCTCTATCCGATTACATGCGATGTCAAGCATATCTCTACCTTAACATACATCAAGTTTAAGCTATTAACAAAATCCTGAACACATGCTATATCAACTAGGTCTAGATTTGAATATCCCCTCTCGATTCCATCCAACTCCACAAAGAATTGTTGATCAGGCAATTCATAGATTCAATCTCAAATTAATATAGATAAACTGGAAATAGCTTATTAAATTGGAAATCAAAGTTTATAAAACCATAGATTCACTCAACGATCCATCATAAGCCTAAAACGTGATTTAGTTCATAATAAACGAAATAAGCACTGAATAAATCATGGAAATCATCTTTTAAATTACAAATAATAAACTAAGATGAAGAATATTGAAAAACACCCCTCACGTAGCCTAGAATCACAATCGTCTCGAAAATCGCCTTGAAATACACCTCCAATGCTTGCTAGAAAAACTGAGATTTTCCTTTGTAATTTGCCTTGTGTGTCTCCAAATCTTAGAGTTTTATGTCTATTTATATATTACCACATATATTTTGACTATAATTCCATGCATATACAAGTCCCAAGTCATTATCATCTCTAAAACTCCACACTTGTAGCACTAGAAACCAACTAGGAGTCTTGATTTTTCGAGTACCCAGCCCCAGCTGGATGTTTCCCATTGCACTACCCAACCCCGGCTGGGTACCAACCTGCTAATTCATCCCAGACCCCCAGCCCCGACTGGATGATGTGTTTTCAAATAATTTTGCTGCTAGAAACTCCTCTGATAAAACTGCCATAGCTTTCAAACCAGGAGGAATTACGAGGCCCGCGACATATCAAAACGAAGCTATCGACGAGATATACAACTTTCATTCTTTGAGCTTTCAGAAATAACAAACACATGACTGTCAAAATTGTATCTGAAGCAGCTGCTACTGTGTAACGACAACCGAAACAACTCAAAACTTTGTCTTTGTTGCTAAAAATCATACTCTCGCATCCGAGCTTCCAATTAAAATGATGTAATATGTTCCGGGATGCCAATAAAGAGTTTCTTAACATAATCCAAGTTCCACGCCACAAACAAGAAATGCACATAAAATAAACATGAAAACCCGAACTTTAACCGGAATTGCTTTTCCTTGCAAATTTTATACCAATAGTCGCTCATGCCGCCTCCAAGCATATACTCTACAAAATGGAAACAAAATGCATGAAAAGTAACTAAGAAACACGAGATTAAGCAAATAATTTAAGTAATAGAAACCGGATAAGTAGGTATAAAATCGACTTATCAAATACCCCGAAACTTAAACATTTGCTTGTCCTCAAGCAAAAACAAAATAAAGATGCAACATAACACAATGGAATGGAATGCAACTAATATACATGCCTACAAATCCAGTAGTAACATAGAATCAAAATTATTTTTCCAGCCTCAGAGAAATCAAGTAAACACTACAACACTTCATATAAAAACCATTCAATAATTCCTTATCAATCCTCAAATCTTAAACCGTTATCACTGGTATAGTGTGTGTGTGATCAACATCCATGCTAATTGATACAAATTTAAATTACATACATAACCAATCTCTTAGAAAGAAATATACAAGGAAAACTCAAAAAATTCAAAAGTAGACGAGTTCCAACTAAAACTAAACAATTACCACTTTCAATGGTTCACATAGGGTACTTATACTTTATATATATATATATATTTTCATCACGGGGGCTTTTTGCTCTTTTCCTATTTTTTTAGATGACTGTGCAATGCCTCATTCCATTAGGCTAACAGTGCTACCCCTTAGCGAGCTTTCAACCAACGACTCTTAGACCATAAAAGACCTTAGGGCGCTAGGTGTTAAGACACCCCTACGGGCGTACTTGCTCAAGTAACAAAGGCCCCGAAACAAGACTAGTCACGATATATATTCATTTTTTTTCTTTTTTTTTATTTTTTTTATAAAGCTTATGTACCCCACATTTATACCCCCAAACTTAGTTCTTGCTCAATTCTTCATCTTTACTGCCTATCCTTATCACTCATTTACACTAGCATTATCCTCTTGAAATTCCTTATGTATCAATTTGAACTAATCAGTTAACATAGGTGTTATTAACGTGCTACCCTTTTTATACCAGTTTCAAACAAGCACAAGATCCAATTCATAACAAGAAATCACATCAAAAGCTCTAATAATCAGTATTATACTTGTCTACTCAATTCCAATCTCATCATTGGCCAAAATAAACTGAACTATCAAACAGCTGGACTCATGCAAGATGAACGTATTAACTAACTATTATTTTTGTATTTTTTGTATTTTTTTTGAAATATATGGTAAACAAAAAATGATTACAACGATAAATAAAAACTATTTACATTCCTAAGCTACTATGCAACTACATGAGTATTGGAATGCAACACTTAACAATCCTAAACATAAACCATGAACTAACATGTGCAAACCTAGCTAATGAGATAAAATATGCAACATGTAACATGCGACTAAATCCCCCAAACTTAAAAATTACAATGTCCTCATTGTATAGATAAAGCAATAAATAAGAGAGGACTTCCCTGTAATCGCTTAAGTCTGGGTTGGTGGTGGTTATTGTTCTTCATCGGAATCGCTGGGTGGGAACCTTGGCATTTGTGCTGGTTTCTGGTAAGGGAATTGGGCTTTAGGATTAAAGCTCTTGAGCGTAGTATTCAATGAGGCATAAGATACATTCATGGCCTCAAACATGTGGTCCTGCCTTGCTGCTAGTCTCCACATTTCTCTTCGTGTCTCCTTGGTGTGCTCATCCACTTGTCGTTGAAGGTTGAGGAATTGAGGGCTAGATATTACTCCGGGCTGTTGTGATGTCTCTCCCAACTCCTCATTCACCTGAAACTCATCGTCATCCGAGGTTTCCTCAACGTCAGCCTCATCCTCCGAGGCTGAGGGAAATTCAAATCCTACTCCTCTCGGGTGCGAATCTCCTCCAGGCCACACAGCATATCTTGCAATCATTTTTGAGTCAAGTGTCTTCAATGGCATCTGTGTTATCTTATCATCTGACCAACGCACTCCCGCCTGTATACACAATCCACAGATAAGTGATGGGCGTGGCAACCCTCCAGAGAATGGTCCTCGAAGGCATCTTCGGATTGAAAAGTTAATTACAGCCCTTATGTCCATGATGAAATCTTGTACCATAGCATATAATAGCATTGCCTTATCCTTAGACACGTCTGACGTGTGTGTAGATGGAAGTAATTTAGTGCACAGGAAGGCGTACCATATTTTCCCATACCGACTGAGATCCTTACTGCGAAAGCCAGTGGCACAATTATTTGATTTTTTCCATAAGGTACCCGACTTTGTCTTCTCCTGCATAATAGCCTCATAATCTGGATCATTATCACGTAAGTCTTGGTACTGACAGTGTCTTGGTACTCGTAACTGATAGTACGTGTTGATGGCATCGGCACTGAAAGGCACTAACCTACCCTGTACAAAAGCATTGTAGCGGGCTGTATCCTCGGCGTTAGCGTAGAATTCTTTGACCACAATTACAACTGCGGGTTCAGGCTTTGCTGTTAATTTATTCCAACCTCTTTGATAAATTTTTTGCATCATTTCGCCATCCACAGGTTCAGGTGCCAACCCCCGCTCAAGTGTGACTGCTTTTGTTACCATATAGTCGTAACGGTCGGCGGCGGCGGCACTTGTGAATTTTCGCCGATCAAAGGTTCGTGTTGGTTTTGTGGTCCCCGAACTCTCTCCTCATTGCCTTTTTGATGTCGGTTTTGGTGCCATTCATTTGGAATTGATGAGTTTTTCCCCCAAACTTTGCTTAAGAAATTTGTCGAACCCTTGGTGTGCGAGACTTGAAATTCCCACAAACTTGGTTATTTGGCTTGAACTATGGTGATAGAAGATGAAGAATTGGAAAACCAACTTCTACTTTTGATATATATCGAATTTGGTTGTAGAGATTTGCACAAATTCTATCCTTGAACTTCCAATTTGTGTGAATTAAGGTTGTGATAATGTGTGGTGAATGGGTGGATTTATAGAGAGGAGTTTATGGAGGTGGTTAGTGGGATTGTGTTGATTTGTTGTGATGAGATGAGAGGTAATGTGTAATATAATTTCAGTCGTGAGTGGAAGTTGTGAAGTTGTTGGAGTATAGGAGGTTGAAATATAATGGAAGTGGGAGACTAGTTATGTACCAACTGCCGAACTACATTATCTGCCGTGCACTAACAGGACATCCAGCCCCGGCTGGGTGGTTAAGACTGCAAGGGGCCAGCCCCGGCTTCAGGGTCTGCTGCGAAGACAGAAGGGGTTCCAGCCCCGGCTGGGTCTATTGTGCTACACATGGCCAGCCCCGACTGGGTAGTCTTCTGCTAAGGCAAAAAGGGCTCCAGTCCCGGCTGGAAAAATTGCTCTGTGATGGTCCAGCCCCGGCTAGGTAATGATCTGTTAAAGCATGAAGGGGTCCAGCCCCGGCTGGGCAGTTTGTACTGTGATGGTCCAGCCCCGGCTGGATAATGGACTGTTAAGGCTCTTAGCTGTTGATACATGGTTTCTGCTGACTTACTTCATGTGCATCAAATAGCTTCTTCTTTGCATACCTAAACACATGAAAACATACCCATCATTAGAATATAGGATAACACACATGCATACATAAATAGAAATGGCACGAGCTTCGGCACGAGCTACGCTCCGCTACGCTCCGCTCCGCTATGCTACGCTACGCTTCGCACTAGCCTTTTTCAGCGACTTCTATATTATAAGTCATAGGTTACCTATCAATAGAAATGGAGCAACTTCAAGCATAAGAGATAAGATTATTTAAAAATCAAGTATACTTTAAATCCTACATGACTATATTCTAGACCAATATTATTTATTTATTTATTTATTTTTATTTTTTTTATTTTTTTTACTACCATTTCACTAGCATGGATAAAAAATACTTAAGAATAGACAAATGAAGAAAATTAAAATAAACGTAAAAATAAAATTGGGTTGCTTCCCAATGAGCGCTTGATTTGAAGTCGTTCAGCCTGACTACTCCCTGTTTATGATGCGTCTTCAAGTGTGATAGCTATGACGTCCGTGTTAGCCTCGCAACCCCAATAGTGCTTTAATCTGTGACCGTTGACCTTGAAAGTTTCTAAAGGATTCCGACTGTAGATTTCAACGGCGCCATGTGAGAACACCCTTTTTATTGTAAATGGTCCTGACCATCTTGACTTAAGCTTGCCTGGGAACAATCTCAACCGTGAGTTGAACAAAAGGACTGATTGCCCTGGCTCGAACGTTCTTTGCATACTTTTTTGGTCGTGCCATCTTTTCACTTTTTCCTTGTATAACTTGGAGTTCTCGTAGGCTTGAAGACGAAATTCGTCAAGTTCATTTAGCTGAAGTAGTCTCTTTTCACCTACGGCTGTTTGATCGAAATTGAGTTTCTGAATCGCCCAATAAGCTTTATGTTGTAATTCGACCGGTAAGTGACAAGCCTTTCCGTACAGTTGTTGATATGGTGACATCCCGATCTGTGTTTTATACGCAGTCCGGTATGCCCATAATGCGTCATCCAACCTGAGCGACCAATCCTTTCGAGTCGGATTCACCACTTTTTCCAAGATTCTCTTGACTTCCCTGTTCGAAACCTCAACTTGTCCACTGGTTTGGGGATGATATGTTGTAGCTACCTTATGGTTGACCCCATACTTTGCCAAGAGAGCTGTGAATGACTTGTTGCAAAAGTGACTACCTTCGTCACTGATAATTTCCCTTAGCATGCCAAACCTTGTGAAAATATTCTTTTGTAGGAATTTGAGGACCACCTTGGCATCGTTTGTTGGTAAAGCTGTAACTTCAACCCATTTTGAAACGTAGTCCACTGCAAGTAGAGGCATCTCATTCCGTTTTGACTTCATGTCCATTTATGTCCATTTATATATTACCACATGTATTTTGACTATAATTCCATGCATATACAAGTCCCAAGTCATTACCATCTCTAAAACTCCACACTTGTAGCACTAGAAACCAACTAGGAGTCTTGATTTTCCGAGTACCCAGCCCCAGCTGGATGTTTCCCATTCCACTACCCAGCCCCGGCTGGGTACCAACCTGCTAATTCATCCCAGACCCCCAGCCCCGGCTGGATGATGTGTTTTCAAATAATTTTACTGCTAGAAACTCCTCTGTTAAAACTGCCATAGCTTTCAAACCAGGAGGAATTACGAAGCCCGCGACATATCAAAACGAAGCTATCGACGAGATCTACAACTTTCATTCTTTGAGATTTCAGAAATAACAAAGGTATGACTGTCGAAATTGTATCGGAAGCAGCTGCTACTGTGTAACAACAACCGAAACAACTCAAAACTTTGTCTTTGTTGCTAAAAACCATACTCTCGCATCCGAGCTTCCAATTAAAATGATGTAAGATGTTCCGGGATGCCAATAAAGAGATTCTTAACATAATCCAAGTTTCACGCCACAAACAAGAAATGCACATAAAATAAACATGAAAACCCGAACTTTAACCGGAATTGCTTTTCCTTGCAAATTTTATACCAATAGTCGCTCGTGCTGCTTCCAAGCATATAATCTACAAAATGGAAACAAAATGCATGAAAATTAACTAAGAAACACGAGATTAAGCAAATAATTTAAGTAATAGATGCCGGATAAGTAGGTATAAAACCGACTTATCAGCCCTGACGGTCAAAAAAGTAAATAAATAAATAAATAAAAAATAAAATAATAAATAAAAAAATAAATAAAAAAAATAAATAAATTTTTAATGAAAATTATTATTAAAATATTTATAAAATAAATTAAATATTTTAATTGAGATATTTATGGAATAAAATAAATATTCGATGAAAATTATTATTAAAATATTTATAAAATAAATTAAATATTTTAATTGAGATATTATGGAATAAAATAAATATTCGATGAAAATTATTATTAAAATATTTATAAAATAAATTAAATATTTTAATTGAGATATTTATGAAATAAAATAAATATTTGATGAAAATTATTATTAAAATATTTTTAAAATAAAGTAAATATTTTAATTGAGATATTTATGGAATAAAATAAATATTTAATGGAAATTATTATGAAATAATTTATTCGAGTGTAATAATAATAAGAGAATGAAAATATTCTAATTTAATTAAGTAATTAAATTAGAAGGGTAATGATTTATTAAATAAAGTGGAGTTTATATTAAATAATTAAGTGAAAATGTAACTAATGAATGTCGTGAATACATATGGTATGTGTGTAGGATTTGTGGGGAACGGAAGTAGTAATCGTTTAGCCTACGCACGAGGTAATTTTTCTAACCCTACTTGTCATTATTGTTCAAGTTTATTATTTACCTCAAGTAAATTATCATTACTATTATTCATGTTCAAATTTTATATTAAAGATTGATTATATTTTCAAAGCATGATTCAGCTATACAATAATTGTCCTATTGTATACTTCCTGAGATTATTATTCAATTTGAATATCATTATTATTGAACCTTATTAGACTAGCGAACCCTTATTGATTCGACTAGTCCATAGTTGATGAGCGTTCTAAATTTCAGAACCCTTGATGAATTATCCAAACCAAACTTCCTTTTGTGCGGACTCGAATGTCAAACTGAGATGAACAACCCTGCAAAGGGATTTACTTATGCGTTAGCGTTAAGATATTGTGCACAATATTGTACTAAGGGCTGATCCCCCTAAGTACGAGTAGAAAGATCCATAGTCTTATGACGGTTAAAGGTTTCAAGTATAACCCTTGATAACCTAGGACATAGTTCAAGGTCTTATGACCCTCAGAATTTTTTTGATTCTTGTTATTCATTCTTGATTCAAAAGTTGAGCTTTTATTCAGATGTCTTTGATTTACTCGGATGTTATTATAATGTTATTTCATTGTTATACTTGTGGGCAATAGTGCTCACTCTTGCTTAATAATAACATTGGAGTTAAGAACGAAAGAACCGATGAACCTTCCACTAGTAAAGGCAAGGTCAAAGTTAGCAAATGATGAAGACTTGTTATTTTATTTGATGATGTTTTTATATTAGACTTGAGTTAATGATGTTGTTAAGACTTATTAATTATATTTCCGCACAGATGTTTAAGGTTAGTTCAACCTGGGATTGTATTATTATTATTCAGATGTTGTAACCCTTAAGGGAAGATGTTTATTCTATCTATTGCATGGCTTGCATTTATTAAGGGTAAATAGATAGATGATATTTGTACAGTGAACACCAAATCCCGTGCAATTAAAGTACCCGGATTTGGGGGTGTCAAATTATGTGTGTTATAGACTGATAGGGTTATGTGTTATGTGTTATGTGTTTAGGTTATTCTATGTATATATATATATATATTATAGTATTATATTGTGATGATATTATTCTAATATTGGAGATATATATTACTAATATTAGGTCTTCTGATAAAGCGTTATAAATTGCATTGCGGTAATCAACGGTTCAGGTAAGTTTGTTTTTACTTATCTCTACTAAGAGTTATTTTATTCGGATAAGCTTATGGTTAATCATTGCTGGTTGTCATGAATTGTACTCTGTACATATTGCATGTATAAGTCAGGTATGAAAGGCTGATCACCTTCATTACCAGTTGTTTCAGATATATTTGTTCATGTATAATACTTGTTCAATCATAAATTTGTTCCTACTAATTCATAATTATATTTTAGAATTATAGCCAGCCAATTATTCAAATCATTTCAATCATGATATATCGTTATATTGTTGAATTTAAACTTGTTGGGCAATCTTATGCTCACCCTTGCTATATCATGATAAAACATTGCAGATTAAGACGAACGCGTCGGATACAAGGAAAGGTCCAAGACAGTTCCAGCTTTAGTTTATGTGCGAGATTGGTTTTGTAATAGTGCTATATGATAATAATGTTATGTATTAAATAAGTTATGTATTGTGTATTAAGTTAAGGTTACTCGACCTTGGGGAATAGTGTGTAAGTTTAATGTATAAACAATTTATGTTTATATCTTCCACAAATAGTAATAGTTGTATAGAATGATCGAACTGGATCCGCGGTGATTCGGGACCTCGGATTCGGGGCCATCACACTAACCAACCTGTTATGCGAATTCAAGCAACCAACCACTAAAGTCAGCCACTGTCATATCAAGCCATAAGTAAAGAGCCCCGAGCCTTTCGCTGGTGACTTCGTTGTGTAAAATGCACCAAAGCCGAACTTTTTGTAGGGGACGTTGTGAATAACGGTAGCAAGTTGATAGGTATCAATGTGATGTGTTATCCAAGTCTTGGATGAGAGTCACAGTTTTGAATGATAGTTCTATTGTTAATAAATTTCCTGACGTATTCTTGAAGATTTCTTAGCCTACCCCTAAAGCGTGAAATCAAATTTTGTATTGACCCCAGTACAAAACCCATTTCGAAAACCCTTAAATATTTCTTCAACTAAAACGAACGTATATTGCACTGAAGACATTGTCTCGAGCAGTTGAAGATTACGATTATACCATTCAATATCATCGTGGAAAAGCGAACGTGGTAGCTGACGCGTTAAGTAGAAGATCGTATGCGTTTACGAGTGCAATGTTGTTAACACAAAAACCCATTTCGTATAACTTACAAATGATGAAGATAGAGTTAAAGACTCTAGGGACCCACGTGAAGATAGCGAATATACGATTTGAACCGTCTTTAAATTGATAAAGATAAAGTCGTTCAAGCTACACACCCGGAGCTGATGAATACGAGGAAGAAGGTTCAAGAGGGCGTTATTCTAGAAGCAAGAGTCGATCTCAACCTTTAATTTAGTTGGCCCATTTGAAATCCTCGATCGAGTAGGAACTGTGGCCTATAAGCTCGCCTTACCGCTAAGTATGTATCATGTTCATAATGTTTTTTTCATATCGATATTAAGTAAATATGTGGACGACCTAAACCACATTATTGAATTAGAACTAGACGAGATAGCAGAAGATTTAACATATGATGAGATATGTGTTAAAATCTTGGATAAGAAGGATCATATTCGATACTCAAAGATTATACCTCAAGAGTTAGAATCTGTCGAGGTATCCTCACCTTTTTGGCATACCAGGTACGTACGTAAATTTCGAGGGCAAAATTTCATAAGGAGGGGAGATTGTAAGACCCAAAATTTTATGAAATGAAAGTATTCAATTTTCTTATAATTATTATTTTATTTCGTAAATGGTTAAATTGATAAAAAGTTAAAGTTAAGGGTGATATTTGAAATTTTTTGCAAAGTAAGTAAGTTGTTATAAAATATTCATTTGGTCGGGGGATATTCTTTTTGTTGGGAATATCCGTACGACGGCACAATCATTGGTGGACCCCACAATAGAAGTATTGTCGTAGTTAGAAAATGACAAAATTATTTTTTTTATAAAAATAACGGCGACAATGTTACAGTTAAAATAGTTGAACTGCCCGGTAGTAAAATTACAGTAATACGCGTGGTTGCATAGTAGCACACGGTATTGATTATTGATGCTTACGTAAGAAGTCACTCAGTTAAACTCAATTATTGCTATAGTAATTTTTGCATCATATCTCTTATATTATTGATTCAATTATTATCGCAGTATCAATATTTTATATTATTAAATCCATAATTTAGATGACAAAGTTATTCATATTATTATTTTCAATATTGGCAATGTCTAGAAGTTCTGTCAATGAGAGGTTTGGTCACCTAATTGCGCACCAATAAGGAGAAATCCTTATCGGGTAGCCCCCTCTTTCCTGGGAATGACCTGGTTGTTAAATATTGTGAGTTATAATATTAACGATGAATAAGTTCGTGTTGATTAAAGATGAAATTGATAGTTCCATTGTGTAGGAATTATTAATGTTAGTGGAAATCGACATTTATTTCGATAATAATTGATGTCTGGAGGTTATATTGACTAATCGGGTAATTAACCGGATAAATGAGCAATTACTTTATATTAATTCACATGCTTATAACTATGTGTTTACATGTGTGTACTATTGATTCACATGATTTACTATTAGGGAAATTGGTGCAAGATTGATAATACTTGCATGACTAAATTAAAAATGGAGGTATAGTTGAAGGTACTATACTGTAATTAGTTTTTTTCACATGATTATACTATTAAGTCACATAAATGAACTATTAATTCACATGATTTACTATTAGGAGAGGTTGTCCCAGTTTGATAATAGTTGCAGGACTAAATTAAAAATGAAGAAAAAGAGGATGGCATTATACAGTAATATTTCGAGCCCAAAAACGTACATTTATCGAAACTATATTTTCCTATAAATAGAAGCTCATTCTCCCTTCATTCTCACCAATTCACTAAGTCTCACAAGAGTAATTATAGAGATAGAAGCTATAGAGAGAGAAGCTATAGAGAGAAAGAAGAAGCGGAGTCTGCTACTTCACTACTCCAGTTTCCAGTCTTCTTTTGAAGTAAGGGGTATTATTTCTTTCGTATTCATGAAGAGAGTTATTTCTTTCAATACTCGTAAGGGTTGTTATTCCATTCTTTATTATTCTGTTGGAATAATCTGTCTGTGTGGTCTATCGCATGCCTGGTGAATTCTTCTGTTATTCCATTCTTTATTATTCTGTTGGAGTAATCTGTCTGTACGGTCTATCGTATGAATAGTGAATTCTTCTGTTATTATATTCTTTATTATTTTATTAGAATAACCTGTATACGCGGACTACCGTATGCATGGTGGAATTCTTCTGTTATTCCATTCTTTATTATTCTGTTGAAATAACCTGTCTATGCGGACTACCGTATGTATGGTGAAATTCTTCTGCCATTTCATTCTTTATTATTTTGTTGGAATAACCTGTATACGCGGACTACTATATGCATGGTGAAATTCTTCTTTTATTCCATTCTTTATTATTCTATTGGAATAACCTGTCTACGCGGACTACCGCATGTATGGTGAATAACCCTTGGTATTCATTCTTTATTAAATTGTGAAAATGATCTGTCTACGTAGAATACCGCATGGCGGGTGAAAATCCATTTGCAGTTTTGTATATTCTATTATACTCGTATGAGATATCATTTCTTTTGTACTCATCATAGAATATCATTTTCTTTGGTATTTTTCTTTTACGAGTTACTATTCATGGGTTACTATTCACCCAGTTACTATTCAATCTAGTATTATTCACTCAGGTATTCGGGGCACTTTTCGTACCAGAAAACTATTCACGAGTTACTATTTACGAGTTACTATTCACCCGATTACTATTCTCTCTAGTATCATTAACTCGGGTATTCGGGACACTTTTCGTGTCAGGGTACTATTCACGGGGTATTATTCCCAAAGTACTATTCACGGGGTACTATTCACCCAAAAAATATATTTCTTTTATTTCCAAATTATTTTTGGTACATGAATATTATTCTTGAATTTTACTCTACAAAGCAGTATCATGTTGACAATTTGGATGTTATTAATTTCTGGATAAATTAAATTATAAATCTTTAAAATTTATCCTTGAACTTGTTTTATTGAATTATTATGTCATTGTCATCATCCTCATGCTTATATTGTGATGAAAGTCATCTTTGGCTTACGTGCATAGATGGAGTTGATATGATTATGACAAGGGATTATTCAGTATAATCATGTCCGTAATGTAATGAATGATGTGGTAAAAGTCCTCATTGGCCTGTAGTTCATTGATGGACAGTTGTTGGTATGATTATGACCATGGATTTTTCGGTATAATCATGACCATTGATGATTACATGAATATCCTTGGCCGTGGTGCAGGGATGATTTTATTTTATTTATTAAGCTGAGTCTCAACGATAAAGTTTATGAAAAACTTTTTAAATCATAGAAGATAGTAGATTTTATACCCTACTTGAATCTTCTAATTGATTGCTTATTCCGCTGCAGTTGTTGATCTAAAACATGTTGTCTATTATATTCTATCAATTGTTATACTGTTGAAGGCTAAGGATAATATATTCTGCATTATCTTAGTCATAATATTTCTTACTGGGCTAGTTGAGCTCACCCTTTCTTTCAATGTTCTCTTCAGGAAATGAGAATATAGCTGAGACGAGTTGGGGAACAGATTGACGGTCCAGATGGTTGTTTTAGTAGTCCTCATTATTCTATAAAATAGTGTTATAATAAATTAAATGAGGACTCCATTGAGTGTGGATATTGTCTAGATGACAATATTCATATTAAAACTCTTAGATTATGTTTTGTCGTATTTTACACGACTGTTGTATAATTAAGTTGTATTTGAATTTTGTACCATGTATTTGTCGACTCAAGATGGGTGATGTATACCTATTTTGGGGGCGTCGCATTTAAACCATCCCATAACCCATTGGTTCTTACTTTGGGCCTTTAAATTAATTAATCTTAACTTATTCATTGGGCTTGCAATTAAACAAATACTTGGGCTTGTTCATTAATTTATATTGGACTTAACCATTCCTACATTTTGGGCCTTATCATACTTCCCATTGGACAATACAATTTCCTACACAATTCAACAAATACATTACACAGAGCTTAAAGCCTTATAACGTATACTATACGTATAATTCTCGTATTCTAACTCGTACACATGTTCAACATATACGACATACCATCATTCATACATACTCGTATTCATTAACTCGTACAATACCTACATATTATACGATCATCGCTTAATTCATTATACGCATTTAAATTTCTTCTCAGAAATCACTTTCCTTAACCATTAGATTTTAAGTCCGCAGGTGAAAAACTGCATTTGCCATAACTGAAATATTATTGGATATTCTATCGTTATGTATTTCTCAAAAATTCTAAAATAATTCCCGAGCAGAAATGCATGAATAGTATTTTTCAGAAAATTTCTCGTAAAGCTTTTATTTTCATCTAGGAAATTCAAACACTTTAATTCTACCATGTAGCCAAAATACTACGATGTTTCGAGATAACTAGGTCATAGAACGACCTTTAATTAGCTTACTCCCATAAATAATCAATTAAATTCATTTAATCCACATAATCAAATAAAAATTTAATTCTCCTAAAATCCAATTTTTTTGGGGAGTTACAAATATTATTCTGAACATTCTTGATAATGTTTAATCTTTTCATGATGGGATACTATTCACGGGGTACTATTTCCAAAGTACTATTCACGTGGTACTATTTACTCGGGTACTATTCACCTGGGATACTATTCATTATAAAAGTTGATTTCTTTTCCGTCCAAATCATTTTTAATATAATATTATTTTTGAATTTTACTCCAGAAAGCAGTATCATGTTGACATTTTGGACATTATTGAATTCTGGATAAATTGAATTATAAATCTTTAAAATTTATCCTTGCTCTCATTTAATTGAATTCTTATATCATTGTCATCATCCTCATGTTTATATTGTGATGAAAGTCATCTTTCGCCCGTAATGTATAGATGGACTGTTGATTAGTATGATTATGACCAGGATTATTCAGTATAATCATGACCTCTAATGTTACAAATGATGTGGTAAAAGTCCTCATTAGCATATAGTGCATTGATGGACAGTTGTTGCCATGATCATGACTATTGGTGATAACATGAATATCATTGGCCCGTAGTGCATAAATAATTGGTGGATGTGATACTAATGAATATCCTTGGCCCATAGTGCATGGATAATTCAGTGATATGGAATATTTATTAAGCTGAGTCTCAGCGATAAAATTGATGGTAAACTTTTTAAATCATAGAAGATGGTAGATATAATGCTCTAATTAACTCTTCTAATGGATTTCTTGTTCCACTGCAGTTAAACTTGTTATTTATTGTATTCTTTCAGTTTAACACTGTTGAAGGCTAACATGGTCCAGGATGGTGGGTATAGTAGTCATCACTATTTTATGAAATAGTGTGATAATAAATATAATGAGGACTCTATTTGAGTTTGGATATTGTCTATGAGACAATATTCATGTAAAAACTCTCAGCTACGCTTTTGTCGTATTGAATAAATGAAGTTTGTATTTCAATTATGTACCATGTATTTTGTGATAACCCGGGATTTCGAATAATCCAAAATTTGCGAATAATTTTTTTTTTATTAATATTAATATTAATTATCAATTTTGTGACAAGTATCTGTGATACGAGTCTCGAGAAAGTCAATTTGTGTATTGACTAATAAATTTAGAGTAGAGTTGTGCTTAACAACTTTAGAAAACCCTAACCCTAATTTTCGGATAGGGATTCGATAGAGAATACAATTAAAATAATTGTAATGTTGATGATGTGTTTGGACTGGATAGAAATGTTGACCAATAGTTGACTGGATGGGGTTTATAATTAATAAACCTTAATAAGGGATTTAAAACCCTAATCTTAAATTTAGAAAATAAATTGTACAATTAAAAACCTTAATTGTACGCCGGAAAACCCTAATTTAAAATCTGGGCTTTCCTAAACCCTAATTAGGCAACCCTAATTTTTATTAGCATGCCTAAACTGTTTGATAAACTTAAATATGATTAGAAAACTCTAATTATATTTTTGTATGTTAAATTTCTATTTTAGATACCCTAATTTTATTTTAGAAAATTTATTTTTCTAATTAAACCCTAATTTTGAAAATTCTAGAAGTTAGATTTTTAAAACCTAAGGGTTAGGATTTTAGGGTTAAACCCTAGATTGCCCAAACCTTAAACCCTAAGGGTTTGTGTTTTGGACAAGAATGCCATTAAATTTAATTTGCAAAAGACCAAAATTCCCTTTTAGGTTTCTTTAATAAGCTAACTTGTAGGAATTGCAATAACTTTAGTTGTTGAACTAATCTTGACTTTGTATAGCCTACTATCACAACACATCAGCCTATATGCCAGCCATTTCATCAGAATTCATTGCACATGTTGATTATATAAAGATTGGGAGAGAGAAATAATCAAAAACTTGGCCATTTTTGCAACTTGCTCTCACCAACTCCAATTCTCTCTCAATCCCACGAAAAATAGAAGTGTATCAGTCATATTACCAGCCCCTTGATTAATCAAAAACAGATTGAAGGATTAAGATCAAGAATTGGAAGCTAAAGGTATAACCGAAAATTTCAATTTTGATCTTTGTTGCTTAGAAATTTTTTTTGTGTTATGTGTTTAGATTCATGCTAGAAGATGTTTTTAGTTGATCTATGTTGATATAACACGGATCCATAACATCAAAAGGCTTTAAAATGAAGTTTTTCAAAAACTGTTTTGGGCAATTTCTATAGTCTGACAAGCAGATGTCAGCCGCTATAGATCCTTATATGTTTATGATTTTTGTTGTTTTAAAGCATTACTTTGTAGACTGGTATATGGTCTTTAATTTTCCGGTGGTAGATCAGCTAAGTAATGTTTAGATTAGGAGTTATTAACGCTCAAAACCCGTTGACCGGGCTTGACCGAGCAAAATCTGGGCAAGCCCAGAAATTCAAAACAGCGTCTGACAACATCTTTGAGCTTATTGATCTTTCAGTTGTGTTAATGTTTTGATGTTATTGTTGTAAGCATTTTGTAGTTGGTTATGTGTATTATATATTTGAGTTTTTAGATCTCTTAAAACTGAAATAGATTGAGCAGAACAAGTGGTCAAAGTGAGCTACTCGCTCAGTGTTGACATTTCTGGAAATTTCCAGAAACTTGAAGAACAAGCCGTCTGATATGCTTTGACCGCTTGATAAGTTGTGATTTGTTTGTTTTTGGACCGAGTTGTTGATGTGGTGTTGTTCCTTGATACATCCACTACACATTTAAACCATCAAATCACCTTAAACAAGAGTAGAACCTATATTAATCTTGGCTTGAAAATGGCTGCTCGATGTTCTGGGTTTCTGAAGAAACCCAGGTAGGTCTGACAGCTTCTTTGAAGCTCTAGATCTTGCCGTATTGTTATTGTTTGATCAAGATGTTGGTTGTGTGTTGTAGTATTACATTTTGGCTACACGATCACACTTCAAACAAGTCCAGAAACCATTTTGGCTGTGAATTAAAGCCGGTCAAAGTTGACCACTTGTTAAGCCGGCTGTCAGTGTTCTTGAGCTCAAGAACACCAACAGCGACGCTTTCTGTTGCTAAAGACCTATAACGACGGTTTTATTTATTTTATTTTCTGAATATTCCGAAAATTATTTAAAAATAGAAATAAATTCTAAAAATTACAAAAAATGGTTTTAAAAATTATTTTAAATTATGAAAAATAATTTTTGACCAATTGGAATATTTTTCTTTAATATTTATAATTATTTAAATATTAAAGGTATTTAATTTATTTAATTAGTGTATTAAATAAATTAGAGAAAAATGATTTAAAATTATGAAAAATCATTTTAAATAAGAATAATGTATTTAAAAATATTTTAAATTATAAAATATAATTTTTAATATATTTGGAGAATTTTCATTAATAATTTAATATTAATGATATTAGATTTATTTGATTATTAAATTAAATAAATAAGATAAAAATAATTTTAATGATTTGAAAATCATTTTAATTGAGAATAAAGTGTTAGAAAATATTTTAAATTATAAAATATAATTTTTAATATTTTTGGAGAATTTTCATTAATAAATTAATATTAATGATGTTTGATTTAATTAATTATTATATTAAATAAATGAATTAAAAATGATTTTATTGATTTAAAAATCATTTAAAAATGAGAAAAATGGTTTAAAAATATTTTTAGTTATAATTAATGACTTTTAATATTTGGATAATAATTTCATTAATATTTATATATTAATGGTGATGATTTAAAAATGATTTTAATTATTTTAAAAATCATTTAAGTAGAAGATTGATGATTTAAAAATATTTTAAGTTATTGATGATAACTTTAATATTTTGGAATGTATGTTATTAATATTTTGATATTATTAAATATTAATAATGATACGATTAATTGATAATTAAATCATTTAAAAATGATTCTGATGTTTGAATTTTTTTTATAAATTATAATACTTGCTTGCTAATTATTAAAAGCTTTCGAAAAATATTATTAATGATAATTGACTTATCTAAATTAATATTGAAGCATAGAGACCAAGTTTAATTGACAATAACTGTGTTAATTGTCGGATAGGGTGACAGAACACCGAGAATGGACCGAAGTCCAACCAGACTGAATTAGTTTGACATGTTAAGTGTTTGTATAGGTTATAAACACTAATGTGGCTATGTGGTAATGTGTCTAGGAGAAGTTTAACTGTGAATTACAGTGTTGTGTGTTATGTGAATTATTGTGCTAATTGTTAGACCGATATTATTGGTTATAGGTCTTTCGAAAGCAGATAAGTATTTTGTGTAGCTGTAATCAACGGAAGAGGCAAGTTCCCTAACTCAACCTTGAGTTATTTCATTCAATTATTATTGGTGGATAATTATTGCTAATTATACCACGTCCAGGGATTTATTGTTGAGATTAAATTATTGAATTAGAAAATATATATTCGTAGAATTACTGTTGTTGGATATTCATATCTGTAGAAGTTAGAATTGATAGTACAGATAATTCCTGTTTATTGTCAAATTATGTTGAGAAATGTCTTAGCCAATTATTCTGGTTAGACAAACATTTGTAAAAACTTGTTAGGTTTTAGAAGAGAAGCAAATAGAATTTGAAATCCCAGTATTTCATTGTAAAATCAAACTTTTGATTCTCAGACTGAGAAGAAAAACCTTTTATATAAAGGGAACATTTTGTTGGTCGTGAATTCGACCTTTGCGCGCGTTTTGAGTATTATGCATAATATAGTGTATAATAAGCTGATCACTTGTTGTACTTGCAGAGGGTATGATTTAATCTTTATGGTTATCTGATACACCTGAGTATTTATCAAAGTAAATCTTTGATATCTATCCGAGAAAAGAAGTTCAAGATCTTGTGTGATCGCTCAGTATAAATCTGGAAAACATTCCACTTTGCTATTTCGTAGAATTGATTCTTGATTATTCATTAGAATATCGTAGAAACTTTGAAAGCGTTGTACTCTTTTATTATTGAATTATTGTGTTGTATAGAATACGAGAAAAATTGTTATTGAATAACGATTTGTTCAGCTATTTCAAAGTTCCCCGAACTTTGATTTCATTATATCAAAATAGATAGACTGTTGTTTTGAATTCATATACATTTATTGTATGTCTTAACTTACGGGGCAAATTAGTTGCTCACCCTTGCTAAATAAAATTTTCCAGCTAGGGATGAAGTTGCAGGAGGTGATGCAAAGGACAAAGGCAAAGGCGTAGTTATAAATTAGTTATGATTAGCATATTTATTATGTTGTATTGTAAACCCTTTTTGTATATCTAAAGGGTATGTTTGTAAAGTTAAGGTTAGAAAACCTGGGTGATGTATTATTAAACTCTGATAAAAACTTATGAAAGTTACTATCTATATATATTATGGGTAGTTAAATGTTATTTATTTTATGGATCGTGAACACCAAACTTGGGGGTCAGGTAACCCGGATTTGGGGGTGTCACAGGTTGGTATCAGAGCTGTAGTGACCAAGGTGTCACCAGCTGGTAGTGGAGCTGTAGGTTATAAACCTTAAGTGGGGTGGGGGAAAACCCTAGGATTATGACCATAGCGAGATAGAGAATACTCATTTAGAGTACTAAGTGAGGGATCATTGAAGTGTATCGATAGTGAGATAAGTAAATTCGTAGTGAGAGAAATTTGTACCGGTGAAGTACTAATCAAGTTGTTTAAAACTGATTTTAGGATGTCGGGAGAAGATAAGATAAGTACAGAGATGCCAGCGGCTGTCGCACCAATGCCAGTAGCCGAGGGGCCAGCACAGAGCGAATCGGTTGAAGAAGTGGAGAAAGATGAACCAATGATTAATCTTGGGAGTGATCATGACGATTATCCTGAGATGTATCTAAGTGGTGATGAGGAGGCGGAGTCTGAAGAAGCTAGGGTGGAACTAAAGAATAAGATCAAGGTTGGTGAACAAGATCAGTTATCTGTAGAATTCCAAGAACTTCGAAGCAAAGTATTTCTTTTGGTGGAGTTGTGGAAGACGGAGCGGGCATTACGTAAAATGACTGAAGAACGGAACGAGCTGAAAGCGCAGGTGGAGAAGATGAAGGCTGAAGGTGGTGGATCGTCTGAAGGAACCTACAAGAAGGACAAGAAGAAAAGAAAGAGGAACAATGACAGTGACAACTCTAGAAATTCGAACCCGAAGAAAAAGAAAGCATGTAGCAAGTGTGGTAAAACTTACGTGGGGGAATGCATGATGTGGAAGAACACGTGCTTCAACTGTAAGCAGGAAGGACATATCTCTTTGCATTGTCCTAAACCGAATATGAGGAAGTGTTTTTCCTGTGGGCAAACGGGGCATGGATTTAACAAGTGTCCCACTAAGAAGAAGATCGGTGAAGGAAGTGGTCGTTAGACAACTTATATATAAGTTATAATATCTTTTGGTAGAAGTTTCTGATATTAAGATATGTAATATCAAGAACGATGTTTGAACATATGTAAATATATGTTTGTATGAATGAAATCTTTATTTTCTATATGAATATAAGATTAAAATGAAATTGTGTGTTCTTAAAACTCATACTTATGGTATGTTCATGACTCATAATTATATGAAATGTCCTGAACCCCTCAGCGAATGGACGCCAAAGGTCTGACTAGGATAAGTTCATACACTCATATAGCTGTGGAAAGTTACTGAACTCCTAAGTGTGGTAAGTTTGATGAACTGGAAATAGTAATGTGAAATTGGAGAATACCAACTTTTTGTGTAAAGTTGGGGAATTGCAACTTTTGTAAAGTTGAGTGTGTTAATCTTAGTTTTATTTTAAAGGGATAGTTATATGTGTTAAGTAATATAGGTACTATGTGCTATTTGAATAAATATGCAATTACTTGAGAATTATGTGTTGAATTCTTATTGTGTTAAGAATTTGTATAGAGAAAGAATATTAATATAAGATTTTCATTAAATCAGATCATGCCGCCTAGACGACAGAATCGAAACCAAAGAGAAGAACAATCAGTGAATAATGAAGGAGGTCAAGCGGACCCGATGCAGAATTTTGTGGATATGCTGGCCCAAGCTATGGAAAATAGGGCTCCAGCCAGGGGAAGACCAAGGAATCAGCCAGTAGACAGATTGGCTAATTTTAATAATTTTAAAGCAGTAGGACCGTCTGAATTCAAGGGGACTACAGATCTGATCGAAGCCCAAACTTGGGTGAAAGAGATGGAGAAAGCGTTCGTGATTGCGCGAGTGGCAGAAGAGCAAAAGACGGCTTTTGCGACATACTTAATGAAGGGAGAAGCCAATTATTGGTGGGAGACGAATCAAGCGAGAGCTAGTACAGCGGTGGTGAAGTGGGCCAGATTTAAGGAGTTGTTCTTTGAGAACTACTTCTCACCGAGTATGCAAGCTCGGATGGAAGTTAAGTTCTTGGAACTTAAGCAGGAGAACATATCTATTTCTGAATACGCGGCTAAATTCAACGAATTGGCACGATTTGCACCTCATCAGGTGGACACAGAGGCAAGAAAAGCAAGAAGATTTGAGAACGGATTGAAGCCAGGGATTTACAACAAAGTAGCTGTGCTGCAGATCAACACTTTTGCAGCTCTATTGGAGAAAACATTAATTGCTGAAGGAGGAAGCGAGGTTGCATCTCGTTTTCATCAAGAGAAGAAGAAGAAGAAGAAGAAGACCAATGATGGTGGAAGCAACGGTGGTAGCAACCCAAACAAGAGGAAGTGGAGCGAAAATACCCAATCGGGTAGTAAAACTGAAGGGAATAGGAAAGGAGGAGAGCCTTGTGCGAATTGTGGGAAGAATCATGCAGGTGTTTGTTTGAAGAAGAAGGGGGTTTGTTACAACTACGGACAAGAGGGGCATATGTCGCCTGTCCCAGCCCGAAAAAGATTCAAGGTTGCTATGCGTGTGGATCGACTGATCATCTGGTGCGAAACTGTCCGAAGAAGAATGCAGAAAAAGAAAGTGCCAACAAGGGACCTGGTGGTGGAACCTTGGCAATTCGAGGACCTGCACAGCCAGGAAGACCAACAGCCCGTACATTCAACATGACGGCGCTAGATGCGGTAGCTACTCAGGAAGTGGCAGCATGTAACGATTTCGCTTAATACTTAAATTATGCAATTGATATTGGATAAATATGGTTGTGAATTGTTTTCGTTTATAGATTCAAGTCATATGTTAGAATTTGAAACACAAATTAATATTGTGTTGATAAAAACGAATTGATAATACAACTTTAAAAGATTTTAGAGAATAAGAAAGCGGAGATTTCAAGGACAGAATCCTTTTAAAGAGGGGTGAATGTGATAACCCGAGATTTCGAATAATTCAAAATTTGTGAATAATTTTTTTTATTAATATTAATATTAATTATTAATTTTATGACAAGTATCTGTGATACGAGTCTCGAGAAAGTCAATTTGTGTATTGACTAATAAATTTAGAGTAGAGTTGTGCTTAACAACTTTAGAAAACCCTAACCCTAATTTTCGGATAGGGATTCAATAGAGAATACAATTAAAATAATTGTAATGTTGATGATGTGTTTGGACTGGATAGAAATGTTGACCAATAGTTGACTGGATGGGGTTTATAATTAATAAACCTTAATAAGGGATTTAAAACCCTAATCTTAAATTTAGAAAATAAATTGTACAATTAAAAACCTTAATTGTACGTCGGGAAACCCTAATTTAAAATCTGGGCTTTCCTAAACCCTAATTAGGCAACCCTAATTTTTATTAGCATGCCTAAAGTGTTTGATAAACTTAAATATGATTAGAAAATTCTAATTATATTTTTGTATGTTAAATTTCTATTTTAGAAACCCTAATTTTATTTTAGAAAATTTATTTTTTTAATTAAACCCTAATTTTGAAAATTCTAGAAGTTAGATTTTTAAAACCTAAGGGTTAGGATTTTAGGGTTAAACTCTAGATTGCCCAAACCTTAAACCCTAAGGGTTTGTGTTTTGGACAAGAATGCCATTAAATTTAATTTGCAAAAGACCAAAATTCCCTTTTAGGTTTCTTTAATAAGCTAACTTGTAGGAATTGCAATAACTTTAGTTGTTGAACTAATCTTGACTTTGTATAGCCTACTATCACAACACATCAGCCTATATGCCAGCCATTTCATCAGAATTCATTGCACATGTTGATTATATAAAGATTGGGAGAGAGAAATAATCAAAAACTTGGCCATTTTTGCAACTTGCTCTCACCAACTCCAATTCTCTCTCAATCCCACGAAAAATAGAAGTGTATCAGTCATATTACCAGCCCCTTGATTAATCAAAAATAGATTGAAGGATTAAGATCAAGAATTGGAAGCTAAAGGTATAACCGAAAATTTCAATTTTGATCTTTGTTGCTTAGAAATTCTTTTTGTGTTATGTGTTTAGATTCATGCTAGAAGATGTTTTTAGTTGATCTATGTTGATATAACACGGATCCATAACATCAAAAGGCTTTAAAATGAAGTTTTTCAAAAACTGTTTTGGGCAATTTCTATAGTCTGACAAGCAGATGTCAGCCGCTATAGATCCTTATATGTTTATGATTTTTGTTGTTTTAAAGCATTACTTTGTAGACTGGTATATGGTCTTTAATTTTCCGGTGGTAGATCAGCTAAGTAATGTTTAGATTAGGAGTTATTAACGCTCAAAACCCGTTGACCGGGCTTGACCGAGCAAAATCTGGGCAAGCCCAGAAATTCAAAACAGCGTCTGACAGCATCTTTGAGCTTATTGATCTTTCAGTTGTGTTAATGTTTTGATGTTATTGTTGTAACCATTTTGTAGTTGGTTATGTGTATTATATATTTGAGTTTTTAGATCTCTTAAAACTGAAATAGATTGAGCAGAACAAGTAGTCAAAGTGAGCTACTCGCTCAGTGTTGACATTTCTGGAAATTTCCAGAAACTTGAAGAACAAGCCGTCTGATATGCTTTGACCGCTTGATAATTTGTTATTTGTTTATTTTTGGACCGAGTTGTTGATGTGGTGTTGTTCCTCACATTTAAACCATCAAATCACCTTAAACAAGAGTAGAACCTATATTAATCTTGGCTTGAAAATGGCTGCTCGATGTTCTGGGTTTCTGAAGAAACCCAGGTGGGTCTGACAGCTTCTTTGAAGCTCTAGATCTTGCCATATTGTTATTGTTTGATCAAGATGTTGGTTGTGTGTTGTAGTATTACATTTTGGCTACACGATCACACTTCAAATAAGTCCAGAAACCATTTTGGCTGTGAATTAAAGCCTGTCAAAGTTGACCACTTGTTAAGCCTGCTGTCAGTGTTCTTGAGCTCAAGAACACCAACAGCGATGCTTTCTGTCGCTAAAGACCTATAGCGACGGTTTTATTTATTTTATTTTCTGAATATTCCAAAAATTATTTAAAAATAGAAATAAATTCTAAAAATTATCAAAAATGGTTTTAAAAATTATTTTAAATTATGAAAAATAATTTTTGACCAATTAGAATATTTTTCTTTAATATTTATAATTATTTAAATATTAAAGGTATTTAATTTATTTAATTAGTTTATTAAATAAATTAGAGAAAAATGATTTAATATTATGAAAAATCATTTTAAATAAGAATAATGTATTTAAAAATATTTTAAATTATAAAATATAATTTTTAATATTTTTGGAGAATTTTCATTAATAATTTAATATTAATGATATTATATTTATTTGATTATTAAATTAAATAAATAAGATAAAAATAATTTTAATGATTTAAAAATCATTTTAATTGAGAATAAAGTGTTAGAAAATATTTTAAATTATAAAATATAATTTTCAATATTTTTGGAGAATTTTCATTAATAAATTAATATTAATGATGTTTGATTTATTTAATTATTATATTAAATAAATGAATTAAAAATGATTTTATTGATTTAAAAATCATTTAAAAATGAGAAAAATGGTTTAAAAATATTTTTAGTTATAATTAATGACTTTTAATATTTGGATAATAATTTCATTAATATTTATATATTAATGGTGATGATTTAAAAATGATTTTAATTATTTTAAAAATCATTTAAGTAGAAGATTTATGATTTAAAAATATTTTAAGTTATTGATGATAACTTTAATATTTTGGAATGTATGTTATTAATATTTTGATATTATTAAATATTAATAATGATACGATTAATTGATAATTAAATCATTTAAAAATGATTCTGATGTTTGAATTTTTTTTATAAATTATAATACTTGCTTGATAATTATTAAAAGCTTCCGAAAAATATTATTAATGATAATTGACTTATCTAAATTAATATTGAAGCATAGAGACCAAGTTTAATTGACAATAACTGTGTTAATTGTCGGATAGGGTGACAGAACACCGAGAATGGACCGAAGTCCAACCAGGCTGAATTAGTTTGACTTGTTAAGTGTTTATATAGGTTATAAACACTAATGTGGCTATGTGGTAATGTGTCTAGGAGAAGTTTAACTGTGAATTACAGTGTTGTGTGTTATGTGAATTATAGTGCTAATTGTTAGACCGATATTATTGGTTATAGGTCTTTCGAAAGCTGATAAGTATTTTGTGTAGCTGTAATCAACGGAAGAGGCAAGTTCCCTAACTCAACCTTGAGTTATTTCATTCAATTATTATTGGTGGATAATTATTGCTAATTATACCACGTCCAGGGATTTATTGTTGAGATTAAATTATTGAATTAAAAAATATATATTCGTAGAATTACTGTTGTTGGATATTCATATCTGTAGAAGTTAGAATTGATAGTACAGATAATTCCTGTTTATTGTCAAATTATGTTGAGAAATGTCTTAGCCAATTATTCTGGTTAGACAAACATTTGTAAAAACTTGTTAGGTTTGAGAAGAGAAGCAAATAGAATTTGAAATCCCAGTATTTCGTTGTAAAATCAAACTTTTGATTCTAAGACTGAGAAGAACAACCGTTTATATAAAGGGAACATTTTGTTGGTCGTGAATTCGACCTTTGCGCGCGTTTTGAGTATTATGCATAATATAGGGCATAATAAGCTGATCACTTGTTGTACTTGCAGAGGGGTATGATTTAATCTTTATGGTTATCTGATACACCTGAGTATTTATCAAAGGAAATCTTTGATATCTACCCGAGAAAATAAGTTCAAGATCTTGTGTGATCGCTCAGTATAAATTTGGAAAACATTCCACTTTGCTATTTTGTAGAATTGATTCTTGATTATTCATTAGAATATCGTAGAAACTTTGAAAGCGTTGTACTCTTTCATTATTGAATTATTGTGTTGTATAGAATACGAGAAAACTTGTTATTGAATAACGATTTGTTCAGCTATTTCAAAGTTCCCCGAACTTTGATTTCATTCTATCAAAATAGATAAACTGTTGTTTTGAATTCATATACATTTATTGTATGTCTTAAATTGCGGGGCAAATTAGTTGCTCACTCTTGCTAAATAAAATTTTTCAGCTAGGGATGAAGTTGCAGGAGGTGCTGCAAAGGACAAAGGCAAAGGCGTAGTTATAAATTAGTTATGATTAGCATATTTATTATGTTGTATTGTAAACCCTTTTTGTATATCTAAAGGGTATGTTTGTAAAGTTAAGGTTAGAAAACCTGGGTGATGTATTATTAAACTCTGATAAAAACTTATGAAAGTTACTATCTATATATATTATGGGTAGTTAAATGTTATTTATTTTGTGGATCGTGAACACCAAACTCGGGGGTCAGGTAACCCGGATTTGGGGGTGTCACATATTTGGACACTCATAATGGGTGATGTATACCTATTTTGGGGGCGTCACATTTAGTGTTATGTTAAGGTCTTGTTTAGATATGCTTGTTGGAGTCTGTTGTTATTGAGTTTAATATTAGCCTAGATCTACTGTGTTCTTTGCCTAAAATAATTTTGCCTGGTGTAGGGCTGGTGCCGCTGCGCCACCATTTTGTACTTAAAGTCACACCGTAATGCCTGCATTAAAGCTCAAATTTCAGATCCCGCGCTGCAGTGCCTCAAAAGGCCTTTCACCAGGTGCCGAAGCGCCTAACTCTCCCCAACCTAATACTTACTTACGCCACAGCGAACAAGTTTGTTCTTGGTCTCGCGCTGCAGCGCCTCGGCAAATTCTAATATTAAGAGACGGCGCCACAGTGCCTCACAAAGAAGAAAACCCAGCACCGCAATGCTGGTAGCAAAATTTTGTTTTTTAAAAGACACTCAAAACATGACAGCCAAGGCCATATCAGCCCTTTCTCTCAACAACTCTCAACGCCCAGCTGAGCCCATATTTCCCCAAGCCCTAACTTTCGAAATGAGAACACATTGTCGACCAAATTGAACCACATTCGATTGCTCACATAACAGATTGATCACACAATAGTGGCTATCAAGCTAGGGTTCTTCGTGTAAAGGTATTTGGGATATCTATTCTTCTCCACAAAAACTCTAGTTTAACTTGAACTTTGAGTTTTAATTCATATTGGATTTGAGGATTATTTTTCCAATGATTTAATCTTTATGATTGATTTCCACTGAGGGAAATTGGTTTAGAGGGCATTCAAGCAAGCTTTGTCAAAGTGAAATTAGAAAGTAGCACACTACGTGTTCAACAAATTGCCTGAGTCAACTTTTGAGTTGTTTTGGGCAGATTTTGTTGGGATTGATGTTAAGAATTCTTTTCCACTCAAAGGCTTGCATATTAGCTTGGGAGTTTGGATTCATTTTGATAATTCGACGAAGCTAAGTTAAAGAGGATTTTGTTGGGTTTCCTTGGGCACACTTGGGCACCTACTTGACATTGGTTTGGGTTTGTATTCAACATCGATATTGATTTGAGTTTGGCATTATTAGACTGTAACAAGCAACAACTCTGCTATGGCATCAAAATGACAGCGAACTGAGGGTAGTTCATCCTCATCAGCGTAGAAATTGGACAAGGCAAAATTTATTACCGCAGAGGCATGGAACAAATACAACTCAATCATCCTTGGCAAGAGCATGGTTTCGGAGAGAGGTCATCAACCAGACCCGAGGAAAGACGATGATTAACCATTGAGATTAAGCTTAATAACCCTTAGTCTAGTTATTTTCACCATAGGAATATTATGATTTATCTAGCTAAGGGATTTGCATTTGACCATCAGAAGAGGCTTATGTGTACTTAATGTTCTCGACTGGCCATTCTTGTGATTTGTTAGTTAAATGGAGAGTTAGGAGATTAGACGAAGCATTACGGGAGTTGTAATCCTAGCTTGCCATATTTGTTACAACTAGATCTTATATTTTATTGTTTTAATCATATAATCTTAAACACACCTTCCTTATTTACTTGTTTAGATAAGACCGAATTGATATAAATTTTAGTGTTTGAATAGCGTTCGTACTTTGTCATCATGGGTCTGACACTCTACTTGTCACTGTATTACTTGTTAGAACACATATACTTGCGCGTGTTTAGTGATCGGTAATCTAATAACACCTTCTCAAAATGGGTGATACTATCGGTGAAAATAAATTCAGCAGACTTGATAAGTAAATCCAGCAAATTGAATAAGAAAAAATAGCAGACTGGATAAGAAGAATCAGTAGAATGGATTCAACAAACAAAAAACATAAACTTCTCCAAGAAATTTTGAGACTACTGTAAATCTAGCAAACTAGAAAGTGAAAACTAGCCAGCCGAATAAGCAAATTCAACAAGTTGGAGTAGACAATCAACAAAAACAGGAATCAGAATTATGTTAAAGCATTGAGGAACCTATTCAGGATGATTCTAATCCACAAAAAGATATAATTCATGACATTCAAATGCCAAAAATATCAAAGTATCTCAATTACACAAAAGGCTTGCTGATAAGTAGGATTTTTACCTACTTTTGGAGTACCAATTCATGCGAACTATGCCCATCTCAAGTACATTTTAGTCTGTTTTAGCTGCATTTCATGTTAATTTGCATTGCACGTACTTAAAACTCTTTTTGGTGAATAAGTGCAGGAATAGACCTGTTTTGGTGGAGTTATGGAGCATAAGGCAAATGGATGCTTGAAACGAAGAAGAAGGATGGGATATACATGGCATGAAGGTGCATTGGTGTAAGGAGATAAAGCATGACGGAGCAAGCAGTAGCAGCAGTAGAAAAACAGGAACCAGGATTTGTAGATTGCAAACCGCGCGGCCGCGCGACAAAATAGCCTTGAGGACGCGCGCCCGCGCGATTACCTAGCCAGATTTTGGATGCTACTGCAAGTCTCGCCGCTGTGAGAAAGACAAGCCTATAGAGTACGCGCCCGCGCGTGAGATCGGCCAACCATACGAACCTACTGCAAGTCTCACGGCAGCGAGACTATTATGCTGGAAGAGCGCGCGGTCGCTCGTGATGTCTGATGCTGCTGATGTGTTTTATTTTTTTTCCAAATTTTAAAGGTTGTAATTGATTTAAAATGATTCCTGACTGGTATCAGGGATATCATTCGATATTTTATTAGTTTTTCATGTATCTTTACATCGTAAATAGGGTTTTTTTACCCTCTAGAGAGGATTCCAACGCAGAGGGAGGCTATAACTCTATTTTCCACTCCTTGGGATTTCTCTACTAGAGCGGATTATGAATATTAGTTTTTACTAGAATCTTATGAGGATTGAATATTGATGTGTACTCAGCAATTGGGTTTGATAGTTTCATCTTTCATCTTTTAATTGTTGCTTATTGATCATGTTTAACTTTGATCCCATAATGGCTTTTGGTTCAGTCATGAACTAAACTCCATTATGGGATTTTAACAGATTTTATTATGTAGTTTGATTGCACACTTAAATGCTGGGTTGTTTTGCATATTATATGGGATGTCTGTCATGATTGTTTTGTATACATGAACTCTTGATCACTATTCATTTTAGTATTTGTATGGAATTGACAATGAACATGTAAATATGGACTGTAATCATGATAGTATACGTATATAGGGCTGTGTTATATGGCTTATGTATTTCGTGAACAAAATAGACATATACTGTTTCACCGTATAAGTTAAGATAAGAGCTTGAACTTAAAATCAATATAGTTGCAATTTCACATAGACATATAGTGATGTTGGTTATATTGATGATTACATAGAGTCTATCATCTGTGGATGCTATGTAAGTAGGTTTTAGTGCATTGAAAAATGGCTAATACTCGTTTAGTGCTCTTGGCTACTTTCCTATGATATGTGAACAAGTCAGGCATGATAGTGGTGATTGAATGAAATTTTGAATGAAGTTCGAATCTCATTAGTTCCAATATCATTTATTATATCGTTTATATTATTTTAGTTGTTACTGGCAATTCAAGAACAACCCAAGTTTAATTCATAGTGTGAGCATATGAATATAGTGATTTAATTAATGAATAGTAGTTTAAGTTAAACAACTTTCTCTATGGGATCGATACTTTACTTGCTCTATATTACTTGTTAACGTATGTATACTTGTATGAGTTAGAGCTCTTTTGTTAGTCGTAAAAAAGAGGCAATAAGTGTTAGGTTTGTAATATTCATGAACGCAATCAAATTGTACAAAATAAGAGGAAACGTGAAAAATCAGAGTTTTAAAAATTTTACAAACCATATACCCGGATCACCCTTTATGCACAATTATTAATTAAACGAAAAAGAAAGAATAAGAATCATACCCTTGAAGATCCAAGCTTCCTCAGGTACAAGTTCACCTCCAATCACTTTCGCGTTCAATTTGAATCCACCGGGTTTGGTTCCATCCTTTGATCAACGTTAGCCACCCAAGTGTTTGGCCTCTAGAGGTGATCCACTAAGGAAGAAGAAGAATTCAAGAAGATGTGTATTTGGCAAAATCCTAGTTTTCTATCTTTATAGAAAAGGAGCGTACTCTCCCAACTTTTGGAATTACGTATGTTATAAAAGTTAACAACCCCTTACACCCATAATAAGACTCCTCTTATTTATAGATGTGGGCAACCCTCCTTAACAATTAAGGAATTGTGTTTTATTTTAATTAATTAAAATCCTTTAATTAATTAAGCTCCCTAATTTTATTAGGGATAATTAATTAAACTCCTTTAACTAATTTTCCCTCCTAATCCTATTAGGAATAAATGAGAGTACTTATATTAAATTAATTTTTAAACTCCATTAGAAATTAAAATAATAATAATTATAATAATATTAATAAGACTCCTCTTATTAATTTATATTTAATATTTCTAAAATATTAAATAATAAATATTAAGCTATTTAATTTATTCTATCACTATAGATTAAATTAAATATACTTAACATATTATTACGATTATGCCATTAACTTCTTAAATAATTATTCTTCCTTTTATGGTGTGACCCTTTAGGTTCTCCATATTAAACCGGTTGTGAATAAATCAATTAGAATAATTCTAATCTTATTTAAATAAATAAATTAAAATAATAATTTATTTAAATAAATAATATTTATTCTACAATAGGGATAAGCCTCCCTAGCGATTAACGACTTTCCAAATAATATAGATTTCAACATTAATCATAAGAGAACCTTTGAGTAAATAGTTACCGTACAATTCAATCCTTCCACCATACAATGTCCCAATTAAATATAAGACATGGAATTACTGTCAAGTCTTATTTTATTTAATTATATGTATTTCGACTCTTAAATGCATAACCCCAAATAATGTAAATTAGAAACTCCTTTCTAATTTCATTCTTCCTTGGCCAAGGACTACTAAGTTTTCATTTAACGAATCATATAGGACATTTCTCTTCTTTTACTAGAAGCGGTAGATTCTTTATTGATCTACATTATCTCCATGTATAACTTATTATACCCAAGCATACCCTTTGATATACCCTAAGAGTCTTAAGGAATAAGTCAAAGTATAACTCATCATACACAAGATACTATGATGATCTCAAGTCCAAGGATCACTTGTACTACTATCACTACAGGAATTCCTATTGACATGCAAGTAAAACTCCATTAGGTATTCCTTAGCGAGCCACGTTCAGCGAACTTATTCTCTAATAAGCACCTACATACTTGCTTTAGTGTCTCCACACAAATGATCATGAGATCAATCATCCTCATCCAATGAGCAAGTAACGTATTTACCAATCTATCCGGATTCACTAATTCCCAATTTAGTAATCCAACGATTGGGAACTATTTTAGTTTTAAGCTTTCTAAGAATTTAGATCTCATTAAAATGATCATCATCATTATTCTAAAAGCATTTCTTAAAACTATGGGTTTATCACATATTATAAAACAGCATCATGTAGATAATTAAAAGCCTTTAAATAAATTAATACTTTTTATTAATAAATGAATAAGACTGTTACAAAGTATATGCTTGATCATCAAACATGATTGGCTTATGTGCATACTACTTTCAATCTCCAACTTGCACTAAAGTCAATCGTCACGGTATCTCATACTCTTATTCTCTAAGTGACGATTATCCTGCTTTTGGATAAGCTTTAGTTAATTGATATGCAATGTTGTTCTTGAGAGTCCACTATCTCTATAGTGATTTCTCATCTTTCAATGATTCTTATAATCAAATGAAAATGCCAAACAAATGTTTAGATCCAAGATGAGACTTATGAACTATTCCTACTTCTGTAATGAACTTATCATCCAAACAATCAACTTGTAGCTTCATTTACAGCTATATAATTTGTCTTTATCACTAAATCAACAACTCTTTGTTGTTTAGAACCTTTCCAATTCACTGCACCACCGTTCAATGTAACATTTTACCTTAAAGTGGATTTTCTGTCGTCTTGGTCTGTCTGAAAAACTTGAGTCTATTAAGCCCTCTAGTTTTAATTCAGACCCAATATGTATAATCACATCCTTAGTGCTGGTTAAGAACTTTAAGATGTTTTTCACTGACTCACAGTGAACTTCTCCAGAATATGACTGATCAACATCAGATCTCGTACATTTAATTGCATACATGATAATCACTCATGCGATCTCTCTTTTCAGGAGTCTATAGGGACTATTAAGAGAGATACACTCCATCGCTCATCAACCTGAGACATCTCTTGGAGTTTTCCATGCTAAACAACTTTAGCATCAAATGAATATATGTTCCTTGGGTTAAGTCGAGCATCCTCTTAAATCTATCTATATAGATTTTATCCCAATTAAGATACTCTTCCCAAATCATTCATGGAGGAATGTTTAGACAACTTTATCTTTATTGATTTTAGCATTAATATGTCATTCCTTATCCATAGTATATCAACATATAATATTAAGAATGTCACGGCGCTCCCACTGACCCTTTTGTAAACAATAGAACTCTTACCTCATCGTATGTAACTAGATCATCATCTTCTATGATGCATACCTCATCATCATCATCTATGATGAATCCATACCTCCCAGTTATCTTTGGTATTATTCCAGATTTATGATTTGGTTGTGGTACAATAGGTCCATCTACAGGTTCCTTTTATTTGACTTATAGTATTTTGTGGATCTTGAACTCTTCAAGATCTATAATCTTTCCACTAGCCCCTTCAATGATAAACACCTTTATCTTAGAAGGCAGCGTGTTTCACAACAAACATCTTTTGCTAAGTAGGATTATAGAACATATACCATAAACTTACTTTAGGATGTCCCACAAATCTACACTTGTCAAATCTTGTCCCAAGCTTATCCTTTGAAACCTTTTCACATAAGTTGGACAACCCCTTATCTTAACATACTTAAGATTAGGAATCCTCCCTGTCCATAACTTTTATGGAGTCTTGGGGCTGGATTTTGAGGTTACCTTTTTCGTAGATATGCAGCCATTTCTAGGACATGATCCAAGAAGGATACTGGAATTTCGGTAAAATCATTATGGACCGTACCATGTCCAACAAGGTATGATTTTTATTCTTTCAGATACATCAATCAATTATTACGTATCAGGAGGCGTCCATTATGAGAAAACAATTTGAGATGATCTAGAAAGTTATTGAACAAGTATTTATTCCTTGATCTAATCAAAGAATCTTAATACTTTGCCAATTTGTTTCACTTCTGAATTCTTTGAACCTTTCAAATAATTCACACTTATATTTCAGCAAATATATAGATTCAACTCTTTGAATGATCATCTACTTTTCATATACTAGTTTGTTCAATTTGCAAAATTATTTTCACGTAAGTTAAGTATACAAAATCCATTATGTAATATTCCAGTTCTATATAAAACATTATTATTATTATAAATAGAACAACAATTGTTCTTAATTATAATACCAAATTTCATTGTCCAATAACAAAATAAAATAATGTTTCTAACGAGAACTAGAATACAATAACAACTTATTGACTTAATAGATTTGTCCGTAGGCTATGCTAAACTATAAGTTTTTATGGCTAATGCAACAACCTTTGCTTCATTTTCCACACATAGGATTACTTATATATGTTCAGCTCTCTACTTTTGCTTGGTCCCTTCATAAATATATATTTATGATAACCAAAGTCGGTATCCAATACCCAAGTAGAATCCTGACTTAAAGAAAAATTTATTTTAAATCTTGAACAAAATTGTATTTGTAACCGAAACTTCACTAAGCTTCTTATGGTTAGCCTCTGTAAGATGCTTCTTGCAGTTTCTTTCCAGTGTCCAGGCTTATTGTAGTGGAAGCAAACACATTTGCTATTCGTATCTGTTTTGTTCTTATTATCCTTTGTTTTTGCCTTTTCTATTTACCTTCTTAGAATTGTTCTTCTTTTCAAAAGATCCTTTGGCCCCTACCAGTAAGACTTGGTCTTTCATGGTTGGAAAGTTACTCTTAATATTTTTGAACATGTTAAGCAAATCAGCGAGGCTGATCTTTAGCTTTTCCATATGAAAAATTCACAACAATTGTGAAAGGAGTCCGGGAATGAGTGCAAGATCAAATCTTGGCTCAACCCTCCATCTATGACAAAACCCATTGTCCTAATTGATCAATCAAATTGATAATGTTAAGGACTTTTGTCTGTACTATAGTACCATTGGTCATTCTAGATCGGAAGATCTCCTTAGATATCTGATATATATCAGTCCTACTTTCCTCACCATCAACTACTTGATGTGCAGGAATATAGTAGGAGCATCCATAGTTTCATGCTGACGCTGAAGCTTGTTACTCATGGATACGAGCATGATGCATTGAGCCAACTGTGCATCATCTTGCCACTTTCTAAAAGTAACAATATCTTCCTCAGAGGCATTGTCTGCAACCATTGCAGGGATAGGCGTAATAAGGACATAAGATAGCTTTTCAGCCGTGAGAACTATTCTCAATTTCCTTAAGCAATCCATTTAATTCGGTTTGGTTAATTAGCATCTAATATGCTTCGCAGTGATAGTAATTTAGACATTGTAAAATTCTGTAAATGAATTTGTAATTAACAATATTTTAACATACATTCTTTTATTAATTACCAAAATAATTAAGGTATTGTTTTAAATTGGTATCTCCCACTATTTTCTTCAAACTATATTACCCTCAATATATATAGTTCGACAATATCTAATTAAAGATATGCTAGTGAGAATAAGGATCCCATTTTAAATGTATATAGCCTTGTGGTGACACAATAAACTATATATAAATAAATAGGTAGACAAATCTTGTCAATCACATTAACTATGCAACTCCTTGTATTTTGCCTCTTAGATTATTTTGATCAAGTGGTGGCACATCCGAATTAAAATTATCCAAGTTAAGCCCAACCTAGCACTCCATATATTCAAAAAAAGAAAAATATCATCCTTATGGTGACACAACAAAATAATATTGTTCAATTTTCGTTATAATCATCAAATGTGCTAAATTAACATCTTAAATACTTAATACTTGCCTTGTGGTGACACAACAAACTCATATTAAATATTTAATACTCTATTAATTTTATCATGCTAGAAGGCGACGTTCGATATTCCAAATATCTTTGAACCCTTAGGACTTAATATAAAATATTTGAGGGGTTTATTATTAATTTGTCTCATCTTGTTTAGCGCGCATGCACACACACACACACACACACACACACACACACACACACACACACACACACACACACACATATATATATATATATATATATATATATATATAATACACGTCATATTAATTAACATGCGAAACATGTTTGCATAATATAATATATATATATATATATATATATATATATATATATATATATATATAGTACAAGCATGCACATATAGAATACTATATTCTACCTGGATTGATTATGGACTTTTATTCTAGTTTGGTTCACTAGAGCCACCAAGTGAACCAAAAGGTCAAACCCTAGGGGTGCAAGAAATAAATTTAAATATAACTATTACATTTAAACCGGGCTCCATTACAAATGGGTCTTCAAGCGCTCCTTGCTCCTTGATCTCCAATTCTTCAAAATTAATTCTAACTATTCCTATTACAAAACTATTTTAAAATAAATAGAAACATTGATCAGCAGTCAAGGGGAAGTACATAGGAGGGAGATAAAATTTACATTAAGAAAAATTAGAGAAGACGAGGTACGCAGACCCCATTTAATAAAACCCATACATTCAGGCATCCAACTAAAATAAAATCCAATCACATTGGTCAATAGTCCATAATCAATCCCATTTATTATCATACATATCAGTATATGCATCAATAAATAACATTCATCTCATGAATAATAAACATTCAATATATATATTGATATCATTTAATGAGCAAATTTAGTCAGTATAAAATCTAATTTTGAATCAAAATAAACTCCTTTATTTTAATCTAAATTTAAATTAAAATAAAACTATTTTATTTTAATTTATCCAATTTTGAATAAAATAAACTATTTTATTTTAATCAAAATCTTTAATCAAAATAAGCTCCTTTATTTTAATTAATTATGGAATCCAATTCCATGTAAAAATACTCCTTTATTAAAGGAAACACGGATTCTCTTTCCTATTCACAAATAAACTCCTTTATTTCGAATAATATGAAATCTTATTTCATATCTAAATAAACTTCTTTATTTAAGGAAATTATGATTCTCTTTCATATTCACAAATAAACTCTTTTATTTTGAATAATATGAAATCTTATTTCATATCTAAATAAACTACTTTATTTAAGGAAACATAGAGTCCAATTTCAACTCTAATTAGTTATCATGGAATTCAATTCCAACTCTAATTAGTTAACATAAAATTTAATTTTAAAATTAAAACAAACCTTTTATTTTAATATTAAAATAAACTTTTTATTTTAAAAATAAAATAAATTTTATTTTAATTATAAAATTATTAAGAATAATATATATATATATATATATATATATATATAATATACAAATTTTTAAATCATGTTGTTAACATCCTTGATTTCAGTGTTGCTCATGCCAAATCGGCAAATCTTGTAACTTTTTATGGCAATAATAATCATATATATATATATATATATATATATATATATATATATATATATATATATATATATATATATGTATGGTCTCCATCTACAGCAACCGGTTGTTGGGGAGCAACCCATTTTGGTCAGTCGGTAGTGCTTATACCGACTTATAAAAAAAATTATCTAAGGCCGGTACAAGCTCTACCGGCTGGCCAAAATGGGTTGCTCCCCAACAACCGGTTGCTGTGGATGGAGACCCATATATATATATATATATATATATATATATATAGTATAAAAGATTCCTTCCAGGATACAAAATAAAGTTGCAATACTACATTTCGTTAATATACATATTAGATATATTATATAATGAAATTCGCGTAGACGCGAATCACATGTAACAGAATTACAGTACTGATTTTTTTTTAAATAAATTTTATACAACAAAATTATGCCCAATTAAATTGTTCTAAACATATATCAATATACATATCAAATCTGAACAATTAATAATTTGCATAAAGGTTTGGCTCTGATGCCACTGTTAGGTTTGTAATATTCATGAACGCAATCAAATTGCACAAAATAAGCGGAAACGTGAAAAATCAGAGTTTTAAAAATTTTATAAACCATATACCCGGATCACCCTTTATGCACAATTATTAATTAAACGAAAAAGAAAGAATAAGAATCATACACTTGAAGATCCGAGCTTTTTCAGGTACAAGTTCACCTCCAATCCTTTTCGCGTTCAATTTGAATCCATTGGGTTTGGTTCCTTTCTTTGATCAACGTTAGCCACCCAAGTGTTTGGCATCTAGAGGTGATCCACCAAGGAAGAAGAAGAATTCAAGAAGATGGGTATTTGGCAAAATCCTAGTTTTCTACCTTTATAGAAAAGGAGCGTACTCTCCCAACTTTTGGAATTACGTGTGTTGTAAAAGTTAACAACCCCTTACACCCATAATAACACTCCTCTTATTTATAGATGTGGGCAACCCTCCTTAACAATTAAGGAATTGAGTTTTATTTTAATTAATTAAAACCCTTTAATTAATTAAGCTCCCTAATTTTATTAGGGATAATTAATTAAACTCCTTTAACTAATTTTCCCTCCTAATCCTATTAGGAATAAATGAGAGTACTTATATTAAATTAATTTCTAAACTCTTTTAGAAATTAAAATAATAATTATAATGATATTAATAAGACTCCTCTTATTAATTTATATTTAATATTTCTAAAATATTAAATAATACATATTAAGCTATTTAATTTATTCTATCACTATAGATTAAATTAAATATACTTAACATATTATTACGATCATGCCATTAACTTCTTAAATAATTATTCTTCTTTTTATGGTGTGACCCTTTAGGTTCTCCATATTAAACCGATTGTGAATAAATCAATTAGAACAATTCTAATCTTATTTAAATAAATAAATTAAACTAATAATTTATTTAAATAAATAATATTTATTCTATAATAGGGATAAACCTCCCTAGTGATTAACGACTTTCTAGATAATATAGATTTCAACATTAATCATAAAAGAACCTTTGAGTAAATAGTTACCGTACAATTCAATCATTCCACCATACAATGTCCTAATTAAATATAAGACATGGAATTACTGTCAAGTCTTATTTAATTTAATTATATGTATTTCGACTCTTAAATGCACAACCCCAAATAATGTAAATTAGAAACTCCTTTCTAATTTCATTCTGCCTTGGCCAAGGACTACTGGGTTGTCATTTATCGAATCACATAGGACATTTCTCTTTTTTTACTAGAAGTGGTAGATTCTTTATTGATCATACATTATCTCCATGTACAACTTATTATACCCAAGCATACCCTTTGATATACCCTAAGGGTCTTAAGGAATAAGTCAAAGTATAACTCATCATACAAAAGATATTATAATGATCTCAAGTCCAAGGATCACTTGTACTACTATCACTATAGGATTTCCTATTGACATGCAAGTAAAACTCCATTAGGTATTCCTTAGCGAGCCACGTTCAGTGAACTTATTCTTTAATAAGCACTTACATACTTGCTTTAGTGTCTCCACACAAATGACCATGAGATCAATCATCCTCATCCAATGAGCAAGCAACGTATGTACCAATCTATCCGGATTCACTAATCCCCAATTTAGTAATCCAACGATTGGGAAATATTTTAGTTTTAATCTTTCTACGAATTTAGATCTCATTAGAATGATCATCATCATTATTCTAAAAGCATTGCTTAAAACTATGGGTTTATCACATATTATAAAACAGCATCATGTAGATAATTAAAAGCCTTTAAATAAATTAATACTTTTTATTAATAAATGAATAAGATTGTTTCAAAGTATATGCTTGATCATCAAACATGATTGGCTTGTGTGCATACTACTTTCAATAAGTTTTTGGCACAGTTGCCGGGGAAAAGGCGTTTAATGTAGTATTATTATCATTAGTTTTAAGCTATATTGTATGACTTAAACAATTCTAGTCTTATCTCATTTCAGTTTTTATTTTTGTTTCAGGAATTTGGATAAATTTTTATGCGCACACGGTCAACCAACCCCGAGTTAATACCTGTTCAGGATAATATAAACGGGAGAGGTTGGAAAGCGGATGTATGTAGAAATTTACAAAGAACAGTTGGAAAACACGACAGCTAACATGGCTGCCGAGGCACAAGGAGAAGATCAAAGAGAGGAGCATCGGGCTCTGAAAGAGTATTCCATGCCCAATATCAACGGACTACAGTCCAACATAGTCCGACCAACGATAGCAACCAATACCTTCGAGATCAAGACTGGCACTATTCAAATGGTGCAGAACAAAGTTCAGTTTGGGGGTGCTGTTACGGATGATCCGAATGAACTTCTATTGAGTTTTATTGAAATTTTTGATACATTCAGATACAACGGTGTGACGGAGGATGCTATTCGACTAAGGTTGTTCCCAGTTTCATTGAGGGATAAAGCAAAAAGTTGGCTTCATTCTCTGTCAGCAGGATCTATAACTACATGGGAGGATTTAGCATAGAAATTCTTAGCTAAGTTTTTCCCAATGGCTAAGACTGCAAAGATGATGATAGCTATCTCTCAATTTGATCAACAACCGGGCGATTCATTACATGAAGCATGGGAGAGATATAAAGAAATGCTGAGAAAGTGCCCACATCACGGTATGTCAGATTGGATGGTAATTAACACGTTTTATAATAGATTGGGATGGCAGTCGAGACCGATTGTAGATGCAGCTGCAGGAGGTGCATTATGGGCAAAGAACTATGAGGAAGACTATGATCTTATCAAGACAATGTCATCAAATGATTTTTAGAATCCTACATCCCAAATGCCACTAACTAAAGTTGCAGGTGTATTGGAGGTTGATGCCATTACTCAGCTATCAGCACAGATGGCAGCTATGGCAAAGAAGATAGATACTTTGGCTAAAGGAAAGGTAAAGACAGTTGCCTATATATGTGAGATTTATGCGGGGTCACACTCGACGGACCAATGTGCTATCAGCTCAGAATCAGTGCAGTATTTGAGCAACTATAGAAAAGACCAAGGCCAATTTCAGAACACATACCACCCCAACAACAGAAATCATCCAAATATTAGTTGGTCGAATAATCAAGGGAATCAACAAGCTTAGTTTCAACCAAACAACCAATTTCAGACACAGCCTGTGCAGCCGTAATTTAATCCTAGACCACCCTTCCTGTCAGGATTTTCTAAACAACAACAGCAACATCACACTCCAGCTGCACCTCAACAAGAAAAGAAATCAGAAGTGGAGTAGATGATGATGAAATACATGGCAAACACAGAAGTTATGATCAAGAGCCAAGTAGTGGCTATAAATAATTTGGAAACTCAAATGGGGCAGATGGCGAACATGCTTACTAACAGGCCCCAGGGTTCATTGCCAAGTAACACGGAGACGAATCCAAGAAGAGAAGGGAAGGAACAGTGCCAAGCGATTACATTGAGATCTGGGAAGGACCTGTCAGCTACTGTAAGTCGCGCACCTGTGCGAGAATGTACTGAGGAGAGCGCGCGACCGCGCGAGGCAGAGGAACCAGCCAATGAGCAGGAAAATTTAGAGAAATCTGAGTATCGGCAGGAAGAGAAAGATAAAACAGGCTTAGAGGAGACAGTTAAGATTCCAGTACCACCAATGCACATTCAGGTTCTGTATTCGCAGAGATTAATGAAAAAAAGGGAAGATAAACAGTTCAGCAAATTCTTGGTGGTGTTCAAAAAGCTGCAGATTAACATACCCTTCGCCTAGGTATTGGAACAAATGCCCAGCTACGCCAAGTTTATGAAGGGTATATTGTCAAGGAAGGGGAGATTAGATGAGTTTGAAATAGTAGCCTTGACAGAGGAATGCAGTGCAGTGCTTCAACAGAAATTACCTCCAAAGTTGAAGGATCAGGCAGTTTCATAATTCCATGTACTATAAGAAAGTTGAACTTCAGTAAGTGTTTATGTGATCTTGGGGCAAGCATAAATTTGATGCCCTTGTCAGTGTTTGATCAGTTAGGATTGCCGGATCCAAAGCCGATAAACCTATCATTACAGCTAGCTGACAGATCGATCACATATCCGTGAGGAATTGTTGAGGATGTGTTGGTAAAGGTGGACACGTTTATTTTCCAAGCTGACTTCATCATTCTAGACAACAAGGAGGACAAAAATATACCAATCATATTAGGAAGACCATTCTTATCCACATGAAAAACTCTGATAGATGTGCAGAAGGGGGAACTCATTATTCGTGTTCATGATCAAGAAATCACCTTTATTGTTTTCAAAGCTATGAAGTTTCTAGCAGACGAAGAGGAATGTTTCTTGGTTAAGTTGGTGGAACAGGTCATAAATGATGAAGTACAAAGGCGGGTAGTTGTTAAACCTTTGAGTAGTGTAATTGCTGAAAATTCGGATGTGGAGGACGAGGAACTGGAGGAACTTGTGCAATATCTGGATACCACTCCACAAGTCAGGAAATTCAGGAAACCTATTGAACCATTGACAAAAGTAGGAGAAACCACCTTAAAATTAAAACCATCTCTGCAGACACCTCCAGAACTTGAATTGAAACCACTTCTAGATCATCTCAGGTACGCATTTTTATATACAGATTCTAAGCTACTTGTGATTATTTCTTCTGCACTAACATCTTTTTAGGAGGAAAAACTGCTACGAGTGCTCCGAGAGTTCAAATCAGCGATTGGATGGACCATAGCGGATATCAAAGGGATCATCCCTTCATTTTGTATGCACAAAATCCTGATGGAAGACGAAAGTAAACCATCGGTTGACCAGCAAATGAGACTTAATCCGATAATGAAAGAAGTGGTTAAGAAAGAGGTACTAAAATAGTTGGATGCAAGAATAATCTATCCTATCTCAGATAGCTCATGGGTGAGCCCAGTGCAGTGTGTACCAAAAAAAGGTGGCATGACAGTAGTGACTAATGAGAACAATGAGTTGATTCTAACACGAACAGTGACAGGGTAAAGAGTTTACATGGACTACCACAAGCTTAATAAAGCTACAAGGAAAGATCATTTTCCACTACCATTCATTGATCACATGCTGAACAGATTAGCAATACATGAATACTATTGTCTATTGGACGGATATTTGGGCTACAATCAAATAATGATAGCTCCAGAAGACCAAGAGAAGACAACTTTCACATGTCCATACGACACATTTGCCTTCAAAAGGATGTCTTTCGGGTTGTGCAACGCTCCAACCACTTTTCAGAGATGCATGATGGCTATATTTTTAGATATAGTAGAGAAGAATGTGGAAGTATTTATGGATGACTTCTCAGTTTTCGGAGACTCGTTTGACCTATGTCTAGAAAATTTGGGGATGGTGTTGAAGCGATGTGTTGAAACAAATCTGGTACCAAATTGGGAAAAATGCCATTTTATGGTACATGAAGGAATCATACTTGGACACAAAGTATCGAAGAAGGGGCTCGAGGTAGATAGGGAAATGTTGGAAACTATAGAGAAATTGCCACCACCTACGTCAGTAAAAGGTGTTCGTAGCTTTCTGGGCCATGCAGGTTTCTACTGCAGATTTATAAAAGACTTATCCAAGTTAACTAAACCATTATGCAGTTTATTAGAGAAGGATGTGCCTTTTATCTTCGATAATGCTTGCGTGTCAGCATTCGAGCATTTGAAAGGAAAATTGACATTAGCACCAATTATTACTACTCCAGATTGGGATTTGCCATTTGAGCTGATGTGTGATGCCAGTGATTACGCTGTAGGGGCTACTTTGGCACAAAGGAAAGAAAAGATGTTCCATGTTATTTACTATGGCAGCAAGACCCTTACAGATGCACAGTTGAACTATACCACCACGGAGAAAGAATTACTAGCAGTAGTGTACGCATTTGATAAATTTCGAGCTTATTTGATCGGCACAAAAGTGATAGTGTATACGGATCACGCTGCTATTCGGTATTTAGTGGCGAAAAAGGATGCAAAGCCTCGGTTTATCAGATGGGTTTTACTACTATAGGAATTTGATTTGGAAATCAAGGACAGGAAGGGTACTAAAAACCAAGTGGCGGACCACTTATCGCGACTTGAGAATCTGGAAAGGGAAACAAATGACAAGATGTTAATTAATGAATCTTTTCCAGATGAACAGTTGTTTATGGTGAAAGGGGAGGTGCCATGGTTTGTAAATTATGCCAACTATTTGGTAAGTAAATTGCTACCTTTCGATGTGGTGGGCTATCAAAAGAAGATATTTTTGCATGATTTCAAATGGTACATATGGGATGAGCCTTATTTGTTCAAACAATGTTCTGATCAAGTTATACAAGGTGTGTTCCATATAGCGAGACCGAGAGGATTATGCAAGATTGTCACTCTACTGTGTATGGTGGACACTATGGAGGCGAAAGAACAGCGGCGAGAATAATACAAGCAGGATTTTACTAGCCGACAATTTTCAAGGATGCATACAATTTTGTCCAGCAATGTGATAAATGTTAGCGAATGGGAAACATCTCTAAAAGGAATGAAATGCCTTTAAATACAATCTTGGAAGTCAAAATTTTTGATGTATGGGGAATTGATTTCATGGGGCCATTCGTTTCTTCTTACGAAAATCTCTACATTCTACTTGCTATCGATTATGTCTCAAAATGGGTAGAAGTGACAGCTCTTCCGACAAATGATGCTAAGGTTGTCCTTAGATTTTTACACAAAAGTATCTTCACGAAGTTTGGGACTCCAAGGGCTATTATCAGTGACGAAGGCAGTCACTTTTGTAGCAGGCAGTTTACAGCTTTGTTGGCTAAATATGGGGTGAAGCATTGCATCACTACAGCATACCTCCCACAAAAGAATGGCCAATCAGAAGTGTCAAATCGAGAGGTCAAGAGAATTTTGGAGAAAGTTGTAAATCCTACACAAAAAGACTGGTCGTTGAAGCTAGATGATGCAGTATGGGCTTATAGGACAGCGTATAAAACACCATTATGAATGTCACCTTTTCAACTCCTATATGGAAAAGCTTGCCACCTTCCCATGGAGCTACAGCATAAAGCATATTGGGCCATTCAAAAATTAAATTTTGAATTAACAGCTGTCGGGGAGAAACGCCTTTACCAACTCAATGAGTTGGATGAATTCAGACTGCAGGCATATGAGAATTCAAAACTTTATAAGGCGAAAGTGAAAAAATGGCATGATCAAAAAATTATTGAGCGAGCATTTGAACCAGGACAAAGGGTTTTGTTGTACAACTCCAGACTGATACTTTTTCCTGGAAAGCTGAAATCGAGATGGTCAGGATCATTCACAGTGAAAGCTGTTTCTCCGCATGGTGCGATCAAAATATTCGATACGTCACCCGATAAGCCTTTTAAGGTGAATGGTCAGCGTTTAAAACATTACTATAGTGGTGAGGTAGACAGACAGAAATTCGCCTCAATTCTTTCATCAACATGAGCTTCAAAGACAGTCAAGCTAATTGACTATAACTTAGCGCTGGATGGGAGGCAACCCATAATTTTTCTTATCTAAAATTTCTCTTTAACTTTTTGTTTATTTCAATGATTTATTACTTCCTGAGTTAACACATTTACATAATAGCTGACAGTATAGGGGTGTGTGTATCTGGATTACATAAAATGATGTATGTGATAAAAGTCTGTTTTGATGCCGTTTGTTGATGAATTGCAGGTGCAATGGATAGCACACATTTCTCTCTTGATGTACCTACAAAATATCATACAACACTGCAAAAGACAGGATCTCGCGGCCGCGCGAGGCATAAAGCACACGACCACGCGCCCGCGCGCTGCACAAAGCATACATGTCTAGCCGGTCGCACGCCTGCGCCTGAATTCCATAGTTAAGCCGCGCGGCTGCGCGTTATCGCAGACGTGGAAAAATTTTTAAGTCAAAAATCCGAGTTACAGTCTGAGTTGGGTTTATCCTCCATTATAAAAGTCGTATTCATTATCTCTCCTATATTCAGACGGCTAAGTAACTCTCATCCCAGTTCATACCCAACCATCACATTCCTGGCATAATTTTTAGGTTCTTTGTGGGGTGTGAAACACTAAATCTGAGAACATTCATCTAAAATTCCTTCTCATTCTCTGTATCACCCCCCCTATGGGTCCAAAACGAGCACGTGCAATCTCACTCTCATCTTCATCCGAATTTTCTTCCGATCACTGGGAAGAGGAGGTCATAGACGAAAGCAGATTTGTCAGTTTGGAAGCACAGCAAGACTATTATCGAAGTATGGCCAAATCTCTTGTGAAGGAATGGGGATTCCAACTGGCAAAACAGGATGGCCAACTTTGGCAAATGATACGCGAACGAGATTGGGTTGGTTTAACTGCATCTCCTATGCCCATTCCGGTGGGAATTATTTGCGAATTCTATGCTAATGCCACGGAGTTGCTAACAAGAGGCATTACAATTGTTCGAGCAGAACAGGTGAATTATCACCCTTCTGCGATCCGAGAAGTATTCAACATATATGATGCACCTCCTATCGGGTCTTACAATTGGTTAGAAGGCGAGTACTTTGAGATGGATCTTGTAGTTGTGCTTACTGATTTGTGTATCCCCAGCACCAAATGGAAGTATAAGACAGGAACAACGGAACCAAAATCATTTCCGTCGTCAGTATTGAATCGGTATGCCTAGGCCTGGAACCTGTTTATTTGTGCCAAGCTCATACCGTCAGCTCATTATAATGCCATATCGACCGAGCATGCGATTATTTTGTGGGGAATCATCAAAGGGAAGTACATCGATATCGACCTGTTAATCCACAGAAACATGCTGAATTATACGCGTGGGAATAGGAATGGGACGATTCCGCATGCGTCAATGATAGCCATGCTCTGTACTCAACAAGGAATCCAATGGCATAATGAGCCGCTGCAGTACTCACACTATGTAATCACTCATGCTACTATTGCGAATTTCAAGGAGTGGACATATGGTGTACCGCATCCATGCGGACTAAGATTCATCCTTCATCCTATTTTTCTAGAACAACAACCCCCACAAATAGATAAAGCGGGCCTGTCCACGCACGCACGTGCCACCAATGGCGATCGACAGCTCCGAAGGTTAGAGCGCAAGGTCGATTCCATGTATGACAATTTGGGCACATTTGCGACGGGACTCACAAGGGCTTTAGCAGAAGCATTTGAGCAACAAGGAACAACACAAGAATGGCCTTAGTTTGGAACAGCAACACCATATCCACCACAGGACTCACCACCCAAGGAGGGTGGCACCACCGATAATTAGGGGATTTTTAATACCTTTTACCTTCATTCAATTGGAACATTGAATATTTTAAGTTTGGGGGTATTAGGTAGTAGTTAGTAATTTTTTTTATTAGTTTTGCATGATTAGTTTAATTTTTATATGCATGTTTAGTTTTACATTTTAGCACATAGTTGCATGTTGCTTACCTCACAATCCTTGCCGTTTAGAAATAAATTTGTCTAGCCAATGATGAAAGTGAAGTTTTTAAATGAATTCTGAATATTTTGGATAATTTTAGCTGAGTTATAACGTTTTATACAACAAAATTCATAATGCTGTATACATGCTCTCGGTTTGTACAAATGGGTTCACAAGTACTTGTAGGTATAAGAAACACGTGTCTTTTGCTCGACGGAAAAATGTAGTGTTAAAAAGAGAAATATGTGAAAAGTGGCTTTGAGACTGTATAAAACATCAATTTTTAAACTCTAGGAAAACATGGGTATCTGTGTATAAAAAAAGAAAATAAAAGTAGAAATAGCATGGTTAGTCTTATTTCAGGGCCCTGGCTACTTGAGTAAGTACACCCGAGGGGATTGTCTCTACACTAGCGCCTTAAGGTCTTTCATGGTCTGGGAGTTGTTGGTCGAAAGCTCGCTAATGGGTAGCAGTGTGCCTAATTGAGTAACACATTGCACTTTCATGTAGAAAAAGAAAGAATAGAAAAATAGCAATAAACACCGCGAGAAAGTGCAAAATTCGCCCTCGTAAGTAGAATAAAGCAGATAAACTCAGTGTTGAACCTTAGTTTTTTTAAGATGTTGGAATAGTTTGAGTCACATATATAAACATAAGTCTTGATTAATGCTATAATTTTTATGGTTTGAGCAAGATAGCATGAGCATTCAACATCTATATCAAGTACTGGGCGAACACAACACACACATACACACACAGCATCTGTATAGCATGGGTGAATTATTTGAGTATATGACATTATGCCTGCAGTTTGGTTTGAATTTGTATTCTTAAATCTAGAAAAACTTCGCTGAGGCAAATTGGACTGAATGTCTATAATGGTTGGGACAATGTGAGAATTAAGTGCATAATAATATAGTTGCATCATTCATTATTCATTAGTATGCATTGCTTGAGGGCAAACAATGGTTCAAGTTTGGGGGTATTTGATAAGTAGGATTTTTACCTACTTATGGAGTACCAATTCATTCGAACTATGCTCATCTCAAGTACATTTTAGTCTATTTTAGCTGTATTTCATGTTAATTTGTATTGCACGTACTTAAAACTCCTTTTGGTGAATAAGTGCAGGAATCGACCTGTTTTGGTGGTGTTATGGAGCATAAGGTAAATGGGTCCTTGAAACGAGGAAGAAGGATGGGATATGCATGGCATGAAGGTGCATTGGTGCAGGGAGATAGAGCATGACCGAGCAAGCAGCAACAGCAGTAGAAAAACAGGAACCAGGATTTGCAGATTGCAAGCCGCACGGCCGCGCGGCAAAATAGACTTGAGGACGCGCGTCCGCGCGATTACCCAGCCAGATCTTGGATGCTACTTCAAGTCTCACGGCCGTGAGAAAGACAACCCTATGGAGCGCGCGCCCGTGCGCGAGATCGTCCAGCCATACAAACTTACTGCAAGTCTCGCGACCGCGAGACTATTATGCTGGAAGAGCGCGCGGCCACGCGCGATGTCTGATGCTACTGATGTGTTTTATTTTATTTCCAAATTTTAAAGGTTGTAATTGATTTAAAACGATTCCTGACTGGTGTCAGGGGTATCATTCGACATTTTATTAGTTTTTCATGTATCTTTACATCGTAATTAGGATTTTTTTTACTCTCTAGAGAGGATTCCAATGCAGAGGGAGGTTATAACTCTATTTTCCGCTCCTTCTTGGGATTTCTCTACGAGAGCGGATTATGAATATTAGTTTTTGCTGGAATCTTATGAGGATTGTATATTGATGTGTACTCAGCAATTGGGTTTGATAGTTTCATCTTTCATCTTTCAATTGTTTCTTATTGATCATGTTTAACTTTGATCCCATTATGGGTTTTGGTTCAGTAATGAACTAAACTCCATTATGGGATTCTAACGGATTTTATTATGTAGTTTGATTGCACACTTAAATGCTGGGTTATTTTGCATATTATATGGGATGTTTGTTATGATTGTTTTGCATACCTGAATGCTTAATCACCATTCGTTTCAGTATTTGTATGAATTGACAATGAACATGCAAATATGGACTGTAATCATGATAGTATACGTATATATGGCTGTGTTATATAGTTTATGTATTTCGTGAACCAGATAGACATATACTGTTTCATAGTATAAGTTAAGATAAGAGCTTGAACTTAAAATAAATATAGTTGCAATTTCACATAGACATATAGTGTTGTTGGTTATATTGATGATTACATAGAGTCTATCAACTTTGGATGCTGTGTAAGTAGGTCTTAGTGCATTGAAAAATGGCTAATACTCTTTTAGTGCTCTTGGCTACTTTCCTATGATATGTGAACAAGTCAGGAATGATAGTGGTGATTGAATGAAATATTGAATGAAGTTAGAATCTCATTAGTTCCAATATCATTTATTATATCATTTATATTGTTTTAGTTGTTACTTGCAATTCAAGAACAAACCAAGTTTAATTCATAGTATGAGCATATGAATATAGTGATATAATAAATGAATATTAGTTTAAGTTAAACAACTTTCTCTGTGGGATCGATACATTACTTGCTCTATATTACTTGTTGACACATGTATGCTTGCATGAGTTAGAGCTCTTTTGTTTGTCGTAAAAAAGAGGCAACACTTGCTCAAAAGGTTTGGATTCAAAAAATATAAATCAAAAAGTATGTCAATTAAATTAACGTCCGATGATAAAGGTATTGACATAGAGGTAACTAAATATGAATATGAGACCCCAAATTTTATGAATAGAGATTTAAATTTCTCGAAATATTTTTTTTAATATTATGGTGTGGATTTGATATAATGTTATAGTTGTGGATAATATTTATAAATTTTGGAAAATATGCAAGTTGTTGTATAATATTCGATTGGTGGAGAAATATTCTTTTTGTCGGGGAATATCCGTACGACGGTACAATCATTGGTGGACCCCACAATGGAATTATTGTCGGATTGAGAAAATGACAAAAATATTTTTATAAAAATAACGGCGAAAGTGTTACCGTTAAAACTGTTGAACTACTTGGTAGTAAAATTACAGTAATACGCGTGGTTGCATAGTAGCACACAGTATTGATTATTGATGCTTACATGAAAAGTCACTCAGTTATACTCAATTATTACTACAGTAATTGCTGCATCATATCTCTCATATTATTAATTCAATTATTATTACAGTATCATCTGCATAATATGATATATTATTAAATCAATAATTGAGACGACAAAGGTATTCATATTATTATATTCAATATTGACAATTTCGAAAAGTTTTGTCAAGGAGAGGTTTGGTCACCTAATTGCGCGCCAATAAGGAGAAATTCTTATCGAAAATCCCCCTCTTTCTTGGGAACGACCTGATTATTAAATATTGTGAATTATAATATTAATGATTAATAAGTTCGTGTTGATTGAAGATGAATTTTATAGTTCCATTATGTTGAAATTATTTGTGTTAGTGGAGATCGACATTTGTTTTGATAATAATTGATGTCTGGAGGTTATATTGACCAATTGGGTATTTAGAGCACTTTTCGTGTCAGAGTACTATTCACAGGTTACTATTCACCCGATTACTATTCACTCAGGTATTTGGGACACTTTTTATGTCGAAGTACTATTCACCCAGTTACTATTCACTCTAGTATTGTTCACTCGGGTATTTGGGACACTTTTCATGTTAGAGTACTATTCACGGGGTACTATTCCTGAAGTACTATTCACGAGGTACTATTCACCCGAATAATATATTTCCTTTCGGTCCAAATTATTTTTGGGTACAATATTATTCCATGAGGAGATGTGATAATTTTTCAGACCGTTGGTTGAAGTTATAGTAGTAATCAATTTGGACCGTTGGTTGAAGATATAATAGTAAATCAATATGGATCGCTGGTGGAAAGTTATAATAGTAAATCAATATGGACCGCTGGTTTAAAGTTTTAATAGTAAACCAGTATGGACCGTTGCTTTAAGTTTAAATAGTAAACCAATATGGACCGTCCGTTTAAAAGTAAATCAAACTGGACCGTTCATGAATTAGTTACTATTCATTCCATTCTCCTATAAATAGAAGCTCATTCCTTCATTATTTCTTACGAATTCACCGAAACTCTAGAGAGAGAAACTATAGAGAGAAAGAAGAAAAGTATTCGGGTACTTCACATTTCCAATATCCAGTTTCTTCTAAGGTAAGAGATATTATTTGTTGTACTCGTAAGAGGTATTATTTCTTTTGTATTCATGATGAAAACTTCTGTTATTCCATTCTTTATTATTATGTTGGAATAACCTGTTTATGCGAAGTACCGCATACATGGTGAAATTCTTCTGTTATTCTATTCTTTATTATTCTATTAGAATAACATGTCTGTGCAGTCTATCGCATGCCTGGTGAATTCTGTTGTTATTCCATTCTTATTATTCTGTTGGAATAACCTGTTTATGCGAAGTACCGAATAAATGGTAAAATTCTTCTAATATTCCGTTCTTTATTATTCTGTCGGAATATCATGTCTGTGTATTTACGCCGGACCTGGTTCCATTATTTATTATCCTGTCGGAATATCCTGTCTGTGCGTTTATGCCGGACCTGGTTCCATTATTTATTATTCTGTTGGGAATAACATGTTTGTGCAGTCTATCGCACGCATGGTGAACCCTTCTATTATTCCATTCTTTATTATTCTGTTGGAATAACATGTCTATGTGGATTACCACATGCATGATGAATGATCCTTTGTATTCATTCCTTAATAAATTTTGGAAATGATCTGTATACGTGGATACGTGAAAATCCATTTGCAGTTTCATATATTCTATTATACTCAGTCGGTTAAAGTTTTGGCTTCTAAACTCCAGGAAATTAGTCGAATATCCTTGATATTTGCGCTTCATCCAGTATCTTTTCATGGAAATATTTTTCTGAGCATTCTTGAATTTTACTCTACAAAGTAGTATCATGTTGACAATTTGGATGTTATTGGTTCTTTGATAAATTAATTTATAAATCTTTAAAATTTATTCTTGAACTTGTTTTATTGAATTATTATGTCATTGTCATCATCCTCATACTTATATTGTGATAAAAGTCATCTTTGGCTTACGTGCATAGATGTATTTGGTATGATTATGACCAGGGATTATTCGGTATAATCATGACCATAATGTGACGAATGATGTGGTAAAAGTCCTCATTGGCCTGTAGTTCATTGGTGGACAGTTGTTGGTATGATTTTGACCAGAGATTATTCGGTATAGTCATGACCATTGATGATTACATGAATATCCTTAGCAGTGGAGCAAGGATGATTCGATTTTATTTATTAAGCTGAGTCTCAGCGACAAAGTTGATGAAAAACTTTTTAAATCATAGAAGATAATAGATTTTATACCTTATTTAACTCTTCTAATGGATTAATTGATCCGTTGCAGTTAAACTTGTTGTCTATTGTATTCTATCAGTTTAACATTGTTAAAGGCTAATGATAATTTATTCTGCATTATCTTAGTCATAATATTTCTTACTAGGCTAGTTGAGCTCACCCTTTCTTTCACTATTCTATTTAGGAAATGAGAACGTAGCTGGGACTAGTCGGGGAATAGAGTGATGGTCCTAGATGGTGCATTAGTAGTGAAAGTAGTATGCACACAAGCCAATCATGTTTGATGATAAAGCATATACTTTGTAAACAATCTTATTCATTTATTAATAAAAAGTATTAATTTATTAAAGGCTTTTAATTATCTACATGATGCTGTTTTATAATATGTGATAAACCCATAGTTTTAAGCAATGCATTTAGAATAATGATGATGATCATTCTAATGAGATCTAAATTCTTAGAAAGCTTAAAACTAAAATAGTTCCCAATCGTTGGATTACTAAATTGGGGATTAGTGAATCCGGATAGATTGGTACATACGTTGCTTGCTCATTGGATGAGGATGATTGATCTCATGATCATTTGTGTGGAGACACTAAATCAAGTATGTAGGTGCTTATTAGAGAATAAGTTCACTGAACGTGACTCGCTAAGGAATACCTAATGGAGTTTTACTTGCATGTCAATAGGAATTCCTATAGTGATAGTAGTACAAGTGATCCTTGGACTTGAGATCATCATAGTATCTTGTGTATGATGAGTTATACTTTGACTTATTCCTTAAGACCCTTAGGGTATATCAAAGGGTATGCTTGGGTATAATAAGTTGTACATGGAGATAATGTATGATCAATAAAGAATCTACCACTTCTAGTAAAAGAAGAGAAATGTCCTATGTGATTCGATAAATGACAACCCAGTAGTCCTTGGCCAAGGCAGAATGAAATTAGAAAGGAGTTTCTAATTTGCATTATTTGGAGTTGTGCATTTAAGAGTCGAAATACATATAATTAAATAAAATAAGATTTGACAGAAATTCCATGTCTTATATTTAATTGGGACATTGTATGGTGGAAGGATTGAATTGTACGGTAACTATTTACTCAAAGGTTCTTTTATGATTAATGTTGAAATCTATATTATCTGGAAAGTCGTTGATCGCTAGGGAGGCTTATCCCTATTGTAGAATAAATATTATTTATTTAAATAAATTAATAGTTTAATTTATTTATTTAAATAAGATTAGAATTGTTCTAATTGATTTATTCACAACCGGTATAATATGGAGAACCTAAAGGGTCACACCATAAATGGAAGAATAATTATTTAAGAAGTTAATGGCATAATCGTAATAATAAGTTAAGTATATTTAATTTAATCTATGGTGATAGAATAAATTAAATAGCTTAGTATTTATTATTTAATATTTTGGAAATATTAAATATAAATTAATAAGAGGAGTCTTATTATTATTATTACTATTATTATTATTTAATTCCTAAAGGAGTTTGGGAATTAATTAATATAAGTACTCTCATTTATTCCTAATAGGATTAGGAGGGAAAATTAGTTAAAGGAGTTTAATTAATTATCCCTAATAAGATTAGGGAGCCCATTTAATTAAAAGAGTTTAATTAAATAAATAATACCTTATTTTAATAGGGTTACTTGATATCTTTATAAGAGGAGTCTTATATCAGATATCAAATATACGTAATTCCAATTGTTGGAGAGTACGCCCCTTTTTCTATAGAGATAGAAAAACTAGGATTTAGCCAAATACCCATCTTCTTGAATTCTTCTTCTTCCTTGGTGGATCACCTCTAGAGGCCAAACACTTGGGTGGCTAACGTTGATCAAAGGAAGGAACCAAACCCGGTGGATTCAAGTTGAACGCGAAAGGATTTGGAGGTGAACTTGTACCTGAGGAAGCTCGATCTTCAAGGGTATGATTTTATTCTTTATCTTTTCGTTTAATTAATAATTGTGCATAAAGGGTGATCCGGGTTTATGGTTTGTAAAATTTTTAAAACTCTGATTTTTACACGTTTCCGCTTATTTTGCAATTTTATTGCGTTCATGAATATTACAAACCTAACAGTGGCATCAGAGCCAAACCTTTATGCAAATTATTAATTATTTTAATTTGATATGTATATTGATATATGTTTAGAACAATTTAATTGGGCATAATTTTGTTGTATAAAATTTATAAAATAAAAATAAATCGCGGAACATTTTTTTTGTTTTGCGTGATTTCGAAAATTCGGATTTCTATGTCGCTTAATCTGTTTTCTATTTCAGCGAGGATTATATTTATTATATATATATTTGCCACGGTTGTTACATTGATACCATAATAATTATATATTATCGATTTTCGTGCGTGAGATATGGTTTGTCAGTTGATGGTGGCAAGGATTATTTCCAGACATTATATATATAACATCATACTGGAGTACCTTTGGATTAATGTGTATTCACACTATATATGCTATATATATATATATATATATATATATATATATATATATATATATATATATATATAATATTTTAATAATTTTATAATTAAAATAAAAAGTTTATTTTAATTTTAAAATAAAAAGTTTATTTTAATCTTAAAATAAAAGATTTTATTTTAATTTTAAAATTAAATTTCATGCTAACTAATTAGAGTTGGAATCGGATTCCATGATAACTAATTGGAGTTGAAATTGGATTCTATTTTTCCTTAAATAAAGGAATTTATTTAGATATGAAATAAGATTTCATATTATTCAAAATAAAAGAGTTTATTTGTGAATAGGAAAGAGAATCCTAATTTCCTTAAATAAAGGAGTTTATTTAAATATGAAATAAGATTTCATATTATTCAAAATAAAAGAGTTTATTTGTGAATAGGAAAGAGAATCCTAATTTCCTTAAATAAAGGAGTTTATTTAGATATGAAATAAGATTTCATATTATTCAAAATAAAGGAGTTTATTTGTGAATAGGAAAAAAAATTCGTGTTTCCCTAAAATAAAAGAGTTTATTTAAGATATGAAATAAGATTTCATATTACTCAAAATAAAAGAGTTTATTTTACATGGAATTGGATTCCATAATTAATTAAAATAAAGGAGTTTATTTTGATTAATAATTTTGATTAAAATAAAATAGTTTATTTTATTCAAAATTAGATAAATTAAAATAAAATAGTTTTATTTTGATTTAAATTTGAATTAAAATAAAGGAGTTTATTTTGATTCAAAAATAGATTTTATACTAACTAAATTTCCCCATTAAATGATATCAATATATATATTAAATGTTTATTATTCATGAGATGAATGTTATTTATTGATACATATGGTGATGTGTATGATAATAAATGGGATTGATTATGGACTATTGACCAATATGATTGGATTTTATTTTAGTTGGATGCGTGAATGTAAGGGTTTTATTAAATGGGGTCTGCGTACCTCGTCTTCTCTAATTTTTCTTAATGTAAATTCTATCTCCCTCCTATGTACATCCCCTTGACTGCTGATCAAGGTTTCTATTTATTTTAAATAGTTTTGTAATAGGAATAGTTAGAATTAATTTTGAAGAATTGGAGATCAAGGAGTGAGGAGCGCGTGAAGACCCGTTTGTAATGGAGCCCGGGTTTAAATGTAATAGTTATATTTAAATATTAATTCTTGCACCCCTAGGGTTTGACCTTTTGGTTCACTTGGTGGCTCTAGTGAACTAAACTAGAATAAAAGTCCATAATCAATCCAGGTAGAATATAGTATTCTATATGTGCATGCTTATATTATATATATTATATATTATGCAAACATGCTTCGCATGTTAATTAATATGACGCGTATTTTATATATATATGTGCATGCGCGCTAAACAAGATGAGACAATTAATAACAAACCCCTCAAATATTTTATATTAAGTTGTAACGTTCAAATATATTTGGAATATCGAACGTCGCCTTCTAGCATGATAGAAACAATAGAGTATTGAATATTTAATATGAGTTTGTTGTGCACACACAAGGCGAGTATTAAATATTTAAGATGCTGTTTTTATTACATATGATGTTTATAAGGAATTGAACATTACTGCTTTGTTGTGCACACACAAGGGCTGTAGTTTTCTCTTCACTTATATGGAAATGCTGGGTCTGACTTAACTAAAATCATTTTAGTTCGGATGTGCACACACTTGACCATTATGATTTAAGAGGCAAAATACAAGGAGTTACATAGTTGATGTAATTGACAAGAGTTGTCTACCTATTTATTTATATATAGTTTGTTGTGCACACACAAGGCTATATACATTTGAAATGGGATCCTTATTCTCACTAGCATATCTTTAATTGGATTTTGCCGAACTATATAAGTGAGGGTAATATAGTTTGAAGAAAATAGTGGGAGATACCAATTTAAAACAAGACCTAATTTATTTTGGTAATTAATAAAAGAATGTATGTTAAAATGTTGTTAATTATAAATTCATTTACAGAATTTTACAATGTCTAAAATTACTATCACTGCGTAGCATATTAGATGCTAAATTAACCGGACCAAAATTAAATGGATTGGTTAAGGAAATTGAGAATAGTTCTCATGGCTGAAAAGCTTTCTTATGTCCTTAATACGCCTATCCCTGCAATGGTTGCAGACAATGCCTCTGAGGAAGATATTGCTACTTTTAGAAAGTGTCTAGATGATGCATAGTTGGCTCAATGCATCATGCTTGTATCCATGAGTAACTTGCTTCAGCGTCAGCATGAAACTATGGATGCTCCTATTATATTCCTGCACATCAAGTAGTTGATGGCGAGGAAAGTAGGACTGATAGATATCAGATATCTAAGGAGCTCTTCCGATCTAGAATGGCCAATGGCACTATAGTACAGACAAAAGTCCTTATCATAATCAATTTGATTGATCAATTAGGACAAATGGGTTTTGTCATGGATGGAGAGTTGAACCAAGATTTGATCTTGCACTAACTCCCGGACTCCTTTCACAATTATTGTGAAATTTTTTTATATGAACAAGTTAAAGATCAGCCTCGCTGATTTGCTTAACATGTTGAAAAATATTGAGAGTCACTTTCCAACCAAGAAATACCATGTCTTACTGGTAGGGGCCAAAGGATCTTCTGAAAAGAAGAACGATTCTAAGAAGGTAAATATAAAGGCAAAAACAAAGGATAATAAGAACAAAACTGATACGGATAGGAAAGGTGTTTGCTTCCACTGCAATAAGCCTAGACACTGAAAAAGAAACTGCGAGAAGCATCTTGCAGAGCTAACCAAAGAAGCTTAGTGAAGTTTCGGTTACAAATACATTTTTGTTCATGATTTAAAATAAATTTTTCTTTAAGTCAAGGTTCTACTTGGGTATTGGATACCGACTTTGGTTATCATAAATATATATTTATGAATGGACCAAGTAGAAGTAGAAAGCTAAACAAATATAAGTAAACCTATGTGTGGGAAATGAAGCAAAGGTTGCTGCATTAGTCATAGGAACTTATAGTTTAGCAATGCCTATGGGCAAATCTATTAAGTCAATAAGCTGTTATTGTATTCCAGTTCTTGTTGGAAACATTATTTCCATTTTATTGTTGGACAATGAAATTTTTGGTATTATATTTAAGAACAATTGTTGTTCTATTTATAATAATAATGTTTTGTATAGAACTGGAATATTACTTAATAGATTTTGTATACTTCACTTACGTGAAAAATTATTTTACAAATTGAACAAATTAGTATAAGAAAAGGAGATGATCATTCGAAGAGTTGAATGTTTGTATTTGATGAAATACAAGTGTGAATTATTTAAAAGGTTCAAAGAATTCAGAAGTGAAACAAATTGGAAAAGTATTAAGATTCTTTGATTAGATCAAGGAATAAATACTTGTGAAATAAGTTTTTAGATCATCTCAAATGGTTTTATCACAATGGACGCCTCCTGATACGCAATAATTGATTGATGTATCTGAATGGAAAAATCGTACCTTGTTGGACATGGTGCGGTCCATAATGATTTTACCGACATTCCAGTATCCTTCTAGGATCATGTCCTAGAAATGGCAGCATATCTACGAAAAGGTAACCTCAAAATCCGGCCCCAAGACTCCATAAAAGTTATGGACAGGGAGGATTCCTAATCTTAAGGACGTTAAGATAAGGGGTTGTCCAACTTATGTGAAAAGGTTTCAAAGGATAAGCTTGGGACAAAATTTGACAAGTACATATTTGTGGGACATCCTAAAGTAAGTTTAGGGCAAATGTTCTATAATCCTACTTAGGAAAAGGTGTTTGTTGCGAAACATGTTGCCTTCTAAGATAAAGGTGTTTATCATTGAAAGGGCTAGTGGGAGAATAATACATCTTGAAAAGTTCAAGAACCACAAAATACTACAAGTCAAATAAGAGGAACCTATAGATAGACCTATTGTACCACAACCGAATCGTAAATCTGGAATAGTACCGAAGATACCTAGGAGGTATGGATTCATCATGGATGATGATGATGAGGTACATATCATAGAAGATGATGATCCAGTTACATACGATGAGGTAAGAGTTGTAGACACTCAGAGAAATGGATTGAAGCAATCTTCTCAAAAATGGAACATTCATTTTGATGAGACAATCAAACGAGTTTGATTTTATCAAAAATAAGAATGAACCTAGTGTGTACAAAAGGGTCAGTGGGAGAGTCGTGACATTCCTAGTATTATATGTTGATATACTACGGATAAGGAATGACATGCCAATGCTACAATCAGTAAAGATAAAGTTGTTTAAACATTCCTCCATGAATGATTTGGGAAGAGTATTTTAATTGGGGATGCAAATCTATATAGATAGATTTAAAAAGATGCTCGAATTAACCCAAGGAACGTATATTCATTTGATGCTAAAGTTGTTTAGCATGGCAAACTCCATGAGATGTCTCATGTTGATGAGCCATGGAGTGTATCTCTCTTAATAGTCCCCATAGACTCCAAAAAGAGAGATCACATGAGTAACTGTCATGTATGCAATGAAATATACAAGACCTGATGTTGATCAGTCATATTCTGGAGAAGTTCACTGTGAGACAGTGAAAAACATCTTAAAGTACTTAACCAGCACTAAGGATGTGATATAATTCATGGCGGGTCTGAATTAAAACTAGAGGGCTTAACAGACTCAAGTTTTTCAGACAGACCAAGACGACAGAAAATCCACTTTAAGGTAAAGGGTTACCTTGAACGGTGGTGCAGTGAATTGGAAAGGTTCCAAACAACAAAGAGTTGTTGGTTTAGTGATAAAGACAAAGTATATAGCTATAAATGAAGCCACAAGTTGATTGTTTGGATGAAAAGTTCATTACAGAACTAGGAATAGTTCCTAAGTCTCATCTTAGATCTAAACATATGTTGTGGCACTTTCATTTGATTATAAGAATCATTGAAAGATGGGAAATCACTATAGAGATAGTGAACTCTCAAGAACAATATTACATATCCATTAACTAAAGCCTATCCAACAGCAGGATAATCGTCACTTAGAGAAGAAGGGTATGAGATACCATGGCGATTGACTTTAGTGCAAGTGGGAGATTGAAAGTAGTATGCACACAAGCCAATCATGTTTGATGATAAAGCATATACTTTGTAAACAATCTTATTCATTTATTAATAAAAAGTATTAATTTATTAAAGGCTTTTAATTATCTACATGATGCTGTTTTATAATATGTGATAAACCCATAGTTTTAAGCAATGCTTTTAGAATAATGATGATGATCATTCTAATGAGATCTAAATTCTTAGAAAGCTTAAAACTAAAATAGTTCCCAATCGTTGGATTACTAAATTGGGGATTAGTGAATCCGGATAGATTGGTACATACGTTGCTTGCTCATTGGATGAGGATGATTGATCTCATGATCATTTGTGTGGAGACACTAAAGCAAGTATGTAGGTGCTTATTAGAGAATAAGTTCACTGAACGTGACTTGCTAAGGAATACCTAATGGAGTTTTACTTGCATGTCAATAGGAATTCCTATAGTGATAATAGTACAAGTGATCCTTGGACTTGAGATCATCATAGTATCTTGTGTATGATGAGTTATACTTTGACTTATTCCTTAAGACCCTTAGGGTATATCAAAGGGTATGCTTGGGTATAATAAGTTGTACATGGAGATAATGTATGATCAATAAAGAATCTACCACTTCTAGTAAAAGACGAGAAATGTCCTATGTGATTCGATAAATGACAACCCAGTAGTCCTTGGCCAAGGCAGAATGAAATTAGAAAGGAGTTTCTAATTTGCATTATTTGGAGTTGTGCATTTAAGAGTCAAAATACATATAATTAAATAAAATAAGATTTGACAGAAATTCCATGTCTTATATTTAATTGGGACATTGTATGGTGGAAGGATTGAATTGTACGGTAACTATTTACTCAAAGGTTCTTTTATGATTAATGTTGAAATCTATATTATCTGGAAAGTCGTTGATCGCTAGGGAGGCTTATCCCTATTGTAGAATAAATATTATTTATTTAAATAAATTAATAGTTTAATTTATTTATTTAAATAAGATTAGAATTGTTCTAATTGATTTATTCACAACCGGTTTAATATGGAGAACCTAAAGGGTCACACCATAAAAGGAAGAATAATTATTTAAGAAGTTAATGGCATAATCGTAATAATAAGTTAAGTATATTTAATTTAATCTATGGTGATAGAATAAATTAAATAGCTTAGTATTTATTATTTAATATTTTGGAAATATTAAATATAAATTAATAAGAGGAGTCTTATTATTATTATTACTATTATTATTATTTAATTCCTAAAGGAGTTTGGGAATTAATTAATATAAGTACTCTCATTTATTCCTAATAGGATTAGGAGGGAAAATTAGTTAAAGGAGTTTAATTAATTATCCCTAATAAGATTAGGGAGCCCATTTAATTAAAAGAGTTTAATTAAATAAATAATACCTTATTTTAATAGGGTTACTTGATATCTTTATAAGAGGAGTCTTATATCAGATATCAAATATACGTAATTCCAATTGTTGGAGAGTACGCCCCTTTTTCTATAGAGATAGAAAAACTAGGGTTTAGCCAAATACCCATCTTCTTGAATTCTTCTTCTTCCTTGGTGGATCACCTCTAGAGGCCAAACACTTGGGTGGCTAACGTTGATCAAAGGAAGGAACCAAACCCGGTGGATTCAAGTTGAACGCGAAAGGATTTGGAGGTGAACTTGTACCTGAGGAAGCTCGATCTTCAAGGGTATGATTTTATTCTTTATCTTTTCGTTTAATTAATAATTGTGCATAAAGGGTGATCCGGGTTTATGGTTTGTAAAATTTTTAAAACTCTGATTTTTACACGTTTCCGCTTATTTTGCAATTTTATTGCGTTCATGAATATTACAAACCTAACAAGTAGTCCCCACTATTCTATGAAATAGTGTGATAATAAATATAATGAGGACTCCATTGAGTGTGGATATTGTCTAGATGACAATATTTGTATTAAAACTCACAGCCTATGTTTTGTCGTATTTTACACGACTGTTGTATAATTAAGTTGTATTTGTATTCAGTACCTTGTATCTGGTGACTCAAGATTGGTGATGTATACCTGTTTTAGGGGGGTCACAGTTGGTATCAAAGCTTTGGGATATGATCCCTGGTTGAGATGTGAGACAAGAACTAGGAGGAGAGAGACGGGGAATTCCTTCGCTAGTATGACCTACCTAAGTTTATTTGGTATTTAATTGATTGGTCAGAGTATAAGGATAATATGTGACATGTTAATTAACCCTTGTTTCGTGGCAGTGTTTGAAAATGGCATCTGAAAATGCTGAGATAAGCAATGAAGCACATGAGACCGTTGAGTTAACTCAACCAAAAGGTAACGACCAACAACACGATAATAATACGCATGACTATCCAAGTAATGACCAGCAACGTCATGAATGACGATGACAAGTTGATAGGTATCAATGTGACGTACTATCCAAGTCTTGGATGAGGGTCACAATTTTGAATGATATTTCTATTGTTAATAAATTCCCCGACGTATTCTTAAAGACTTCTTAGCCTACTCCTAGAGTGTGAAATCAAATTTTGTATTGACCCCAATACAAAACCCATTTCTAAAACCCTCAAATATTTTCTTCACCCAAAACGAACGTGTAATGTGCCAAAGACGTTGGCTCGAGCTATTGAAGATTACGATCGTGCCATCAAATATCATCGTGGGAAAAGCGAACGTGGTAGCTGACGCGTTAAGTAGAAGATCGTATGTGTAAGACCCCAATTTTTTTAATGAATAAAATCGAATTTTCTCTAATTATTATTGTGAATAATAAGGCGTTAATTTGATATAATACTTTGGTTATGGGTGAAATGTGCAAATTTTGCAAAATAAGCAAGTGGTTATAAAATATTCATTGTTGTCGGGGAATATTCGTTTGGTCGTGGAATATTCTTTCTGTTGGGCAATATTCGTACGATGGCGTAACCATTTCTGGGCCCCATAGCAGATAACTGTCGGATGAAGAAAACGACAAGTTTGAGTTTTATAAATAACGGCGTAATTGTTACCATTAACACTGTTGGAATACCTGGTGGTTAAAATACAGTAATACGCATGGTTGCACAGTAGCACACGTTATTGCATAATATTATTGAATTATTGATCCTTACGTAAGAAGGCACTACTCAATAATTGATACAGTAATTAATGTTCAATATTTTATTTTATTGGTTCAATAATTGCTGCGTTGATATTTTATATTATTGTTGTTTCAATAATCGTCACTGCATAGTATTTCCCATTATCAGATCAATAATTAATATTATTAGAATAATATTATTAGATAGAATTATTTGCAATGTCTAGAAAGTTCTGTCAAGGAGAGGTTTGTGCGCCAGTAAGGAGAAATCCTTATCAAAAAGCCTCCTCTTTTCATAAATGTGATTCTGTAATAATATTTGTGAATAATTAATTATTGATTCATATGATAAGGAAATATTTATTTGATGTGGATATAAATGATGGATTTATTTATGTGGTTATAAATGAAGGAGTTAATGTTGAGGTGTTTTATCAGTATTTTGTCGGATTGGTGGTATTAAAAGATCAAATCAGTGTTCTTACAACTTTATTGTGTGAGTTATAATTTTTAATCCAACCGTTGGATCGTTGTGATTTTATGATATGTTATACATATATAAGTTGAGTATATGTCCACAAATTTTGAACCGTTTAAAATGAGCGTATGATTTGTTATGAATTTTAAGAGGTGACTGATTCGAAAATTAGGTTTATAAATGATTTTGGTGGAAAATTCTAGAATTGAGTGGACCCCACTTGTGGTTGGTGAAGAATGTGCTGAATTTTTATTCAAATGTGGTGGGTGGGAATAGTAGCAGGTATAGCCATTTTGCAGGTCAAGTCTGCTTCGGCATGCTAACATTTTTCTATAAATAGAGGGCTAAGTTAGAATTGAAAATCACACCAGAATTCATAAGTTTTCTCTCTTTCTCTCTCTATATTATCGAGCGTATTCTTGTGAGTATTTTGATACTTTGAGTGTCGCTATATGGTGTAAGTTCCTTCAGCACTATATCTAGTATTCTAGTTAGAAGTACTGTCTTTTTGAGGTAAGGGATGTTATTTCTTCTTAAATGATATTATTTTCTTCAATATCATTATGCCGAAATATTGGTTTGAACTTTTTATCAAATTTGGAACTTTTTGTGTCGGGGTTACTATTCACGTATACGACACTATTCACGTATATGGCACTATTCACGAATACGACACTATTCACCGAAAAATAAAATTTTCTCCTTTTTGTCCAAGATGTCTATTATTGTTACTATCTTTGATTGTATCCTTTATTCTTGAATTTTGCTTCAAAATTGGTTATTATAGAGTATTATTGATCTTGGATAAACTGTAATATGAATCTCTAATATTTGTTATTTTGTTTCACTGGATTCGTTCTTTTAAATTATTTTTCATCATCCTCAGTCCTAAATGATGATATTACTGAATATCTTTGGCATGTAGTGCAAAGATGAATGATTAACTGATGAATATCTTTGGCCTGTAGTGTAAAGATGAATGATTACCTAATGAATATCTTTGGCCCGTAGTAATACAAATGAATATCTTTGCCCTGTAGTGCAAAGATGAATATTTGATTAAAGATGTATATTGATGTTGTTATAGGGATAAAATATTGATGATGAACTTTTAAATCTTAGAAGATAGTGGAATTCTTTCTCTACTTGACTCTTCTAATGGATTGCTGTTTCCGTTGCAGTTGTTGATCTAAAACTTGTTGTATATTATATTTTATCAGATTTTTTCCTATTGAAGACTAATGATAAATTGTTGTATATTATCTTAGTCATAATATTCTTTACTGGGCTAGTTGAGCTCACCCTTTTCCTTTTAGTTCCATTTTTCTTCTCAGGAGGTGAGAACATAGCAGGATCTAGTCGGGGTATGGAGTGATGGTTCTAGAAAGATGTTTTAGTAGTCCCCATTATTTCTGTAAAATAGTGTTTGAATAATTGTAATGAGGATTTATTTGAGTGTGGATATTGTCTAGAAGACAATATTTGTATTTAAACTCATAGTACGTGTTGTCATATTTTACACGATAATTGTATTATTGAAGTTGTAGTTTGCTTTCTATACAATTTATTTGGCGACTCAGAATGGGTGTTGTATACCTATTTTGGGGGCGTCACAGTATGCGTTTACGAGTGTGATGTTGTTAACACAAAGACCCATTTCGTATAACTTATAAATGATGGAGATAGAGTTAAAGACTCCAGGGACCCACGTGAATATAATGAATATACGATTAGAATAGACTTTAATCAATAAAATTAAAGCTCTTTAAGCTACATACTCAGAGCTGATGAATGTGAAGAAGAAGGTTCGAGAGGGCTTTATTCTAGTAGCAAGAATCGATGAAGAGAGAAAATCTCAACCTTCAATTTTATTGGCCCATTTGAAATCCTTAATCGAGTAGGAACTTTGGCCTATAGACTCGTTTTACCCTCAAATATGTCGCGTGTTGTTGGGTAAAATCTAATTACGCACAACACGCAAGTATACGTGGTCAACAAGTAATAAAGTGAAAGTAGAGTATCGTTCCCACGAGGAATTGTTTAATAAAAATCTACAAGTACTAACCCGTAACCAATTTAATCTTATTTAAACGAATGGATTTCAAATTATATAAATTAAACTACTATTAAATTCCACAAGTTAAATTAAGATTACGGAGATTTAAGATAACAACTTCACTTATTCCTTCATTTAAGTTAACACACTTCTCATCAATTATTCTCTATCCTGAATTGTTAATTAAGAACACTAAAGCAGATAAAACCACCTCTCGATGCATAATACCCATATTAACGTCAATCCACAATTAAGATAGAAATCCGTTAAACACCTTAATCAACTAACCCACTATATCTCTATGTGAATTACAATTGAAGAAGGTTTAAGAATAAGTTCTCTATCAGATTACATGCGATGTCAAGCATATCTCTACCTTAACAATAATAAAAAATCTGCTATTGACAAAATTCATGACACATGCTATAATGATAAGATCTAAATCAATATTTCATCTCTCAAGTTCATATAGATTATCATGGTAATTAATGGCCAATCAATTAAGCAATTAAGTCCAAATCATAATAGACAATCCTCACAATAGAACATAATAATTGATAGCGAAGCATATTAAAATAAACTACACAATAAGATCCATTGTAATCTCAAACAAAGAATTAGTTCATTGAATTAAAACTAAGAATCCACAATTGAATAATAATTAAAAGATAAAAATAAGAGTAGAGTAAAGAATAAATCTGTTGTCAGCAAATCTTCATCTTCCTCAAGCTCATGCTCTTGATCTTCAATGGTCTCCAAGTTACTTCAATCTCCTAATCCCATAAGAACTAGGGTTTTTGATCTAATTTTCTTTAATCTAATCTAATTGAATCCTCCTAAACTAATCTAGATCTCTTTCTTTTATGCCTCTCCTCATGTATTTATAGTTCTAATGGATATCCTAGCAAGTTAGGCAACTAATAATCCTATTCTAGCTCAAATTGGATACCAAATAACCCAAAAACGCTGTCTACCCGCCGCCTAGCTTGCCCCGCGCTGTCCGCAAGCCATTCTGGGCGCTGCTCGCACTCCTATAGCAGTGGTTCTGGTGGCCTAGCGCGGTCCTAGCGCGGTAAAATAGGCATAACGTTTGATCCGCTAAGAATTACGGGAACTGCCACCTATCAAATCGAAGATAAAGACGAGATCTACAACTTTCATGCTCTTACAATTGACAGATTCAGGCTGGAACAAGGCGGAAATCGAGCTTGAAGTAGATGATGTGTAAATGACAAATATGACAACTCTTTGCTTTGATCTTGTTGATAAAAAAGCCATAACTCCCGTATCCGAACTCCTATTGGGACGATTCAAGATGTTTCGGAAAGCTAAGAAGTAGGTCTACAATATATTCCAAACTCCAAGCCAAGAACATACATTCAACTTGGTGTTAAAAGTCCTTCAATATTCACTTCTTGCATTTGCTTGCGTATTTTAGTCCAAAAGATGTCTGAATTCCTTTTCCTTGCTTCTTCATGCCAATGCTATGTCATCGCCTACAAAATAACATATATGTATGAAAAGTAACAAAGAAACATGAGATTAAGTAAATAATTCATGTAATAGATATCAGATAAGTAGGTATAAAACCTACTTATCAAATACCCCCAAACTTAAACCTTTGCTTGTCCTCAAGCAAAAACACAAAACAATAATGCTATGCAATGCAACTAATCTACATGCCTACGAATCCAGCAATAATGACATAAACAAGTCTATTCAATCGGCCTTAGAAAAATCAAGTAAAAAGGATAATACACTATATCAGAACAAATTGATAATTTTTCAATCAATCATTAAATCTTAGACTGTTATCACTAATATAGTGCGTGTGTGCTTCACAACAATGTTAACTGATATAAAATCAAATTTAACACATAAATAGTCTCTTCGAAGGCATCATACAATGTAAACTCAAGAAATCCAAAAACAAGCTAGATCCAACTAAAATTAAACAATTACCAATATCGAGGGTCAACATGGGATACTTATGCTTCATTTTTCATCTACGGGGGCATTTTGCTCTTATTTCCCGTTTTATTCTTTTTCTCTTTTTTCTTTTCTTTTCTTTTTTTTTTTGTCTTTTGGATATTGAGTTTGTTTTATGCTCCATCTCATGCCTGTGTTTATGAGGAGTGCATTTCACGCTTCTTCTCGACCCACCACAGGACTCAATTTATTCAACTCAATATCATTTTTTTCTTTTTCGTTTTCTATTTTTTTTCTCTTTTTCTTTTTATAGCTTATATACCCAAAATATTCCCCCAAACTTAGGTTCTTGTCTAACTTTCACCATCACTACTTGTTCTTGTAATTCTTTCATTCAAACTAGCATTATCCTTTAGAATCCCATTATGTATCAATTTACTCAATCAATCAACAAGTTATTTTTACTTTGCTATCCTTATTATACTAGTTTCAAACAGAAAAAGACTTAATTCATAACAAAAAAATCACATCAAAGCTCTAATAGTCAGTACTATACTTGTCTACCCAATTCTAATCTCATCATTGGCCAAAATAAACTGGACTATCTAACAGCTGGAATCATGCAAGATGAACATAGTAACTAAATAATTTTTTTTCAAGAATGCAAAAACTAAATGTAACTATACAAACTACAATGTAAATAACTAACTATATACAATACGATACTAAAATGCCCCCAAACTTGAAACAAACATTGTCCTCAATGGCTAAGATAGGAAAAAATAAAAGAGAGGACTTCCCTGAAAATATAACATTTTCCTCCTTGTCTGCTAATTCTGGAGAATAGGTCAGACACATTGGAATAAATCGGGAATCACACTTGAGTTGGACTTGACTAACATTGCAATTAAACCACTTTTAACGCCTGGGATTTTCGAGTGGCGTGGCCCGCGCTGTGGATATGCATGAGATAGTGCACCCCACACTATGAGGTTAGGAGTTGCTGGCGTAGTAGCGCCCCCCGCGCTGTGCCTATGTATTTGGTAGCGCGGTCCGCGCTAGGAGTTCAGTATCATGGTGTAGCATTGGCGCGCCCCGTGCTCATTATACATTAGATATAGCACGCCCCGCGCTGTGGGATCGGCAAATTGTCGTGGTCCGCACTGGCAAGTCAGTACGTTCTGGGGTAGTAGCGCGCCCTGCGCTGTATCTGTGCTTTGTGTAGCGCGGTCCGCGCTATGGGGGCAGTAGCTTGGTGACTCTCGTTTTCTTTCTTTATCTGCGAGCATACCATTATGGAGTCATTACTCTTTGAAAACTAAATATTTGAGCTAGACTTTAAACTAAAATATAAAGAATAAATAAGGAAAAAAAAGGTTTAGAGCTTGGGTTACCTCCCAATAAGCGCTTGATTTATAGTCCTTTAGCCAGACTTTGTCTGGTCAATGCTATCCAATTCCTCTTCAAAAGTTGAGGAATCCTCCATCCATCGAAAATAATATAGCTTTTGGTAGGTTCCCATTTGTGGTGGCCAATGCATCAAAGTCACCCAGCACGCTCTAATTTGGTATGCTCTTAATTGAGAACATCACACAACTAGGTGTTTTCTCCATTATGTTTGTGAAAATATTTGGGCATGGAAGTGTGTCAAACACAATGGGCTCTTTGTCAATCTTCTCTTTCTCTTCCCACCACGTCTTCATTGTTTCACTCGCTCTTATGTCATAAAGATCTTTGTCGACGACATGACTACCAAGTGGGCACGATTTTGCAAATCTAACTGGACCCTTGATTTTTGAAGGAGAAGGAACTTGGGGCACTAATAACATCGGCTCATCCTCGTTGGTACTCACAGTTAGTTCTTCACCGATCTTGTTTTCATTATCCCCACTTGTCTCCTCTTTTTCAACATCTCGTGTCTCATCCAGTTGTAGATTTTGCTCGGGCACTTCATCAACCTCAGAATCCTCATCATAACACCAATTTTTTTGAGGACAGTTGTTCAAGGCTTTGAGCAATTGATCTATCTTATTTTGAAGATTTTGAATTGACCTCGTTTGATTACTCATCTTCTCCTCATTTGCTGCTATGAACTTGGAAAACAATTCCTCCAACCTTGAATTATATGTCTCTTGTGACACTGGAGGTGGACATGAAAATTCTGGTGTGTATGATGGATTTAGATCGTAATGTTGGTCATCATATTTATAGCTACATGAAAAATTTGGGTGATACCCCTAATAAGTGATATTTTTACTCACTTATTGTATACCGATCCATACGAATTGTGCCCACCTTGAGCACATTTCATTGTGTTTTAGTTGCATTTCATGTTATTCTGCATTGCATGTATTTAAACTCCTTTTGCTGAATAAGTGCAGGAATCAGTGTCATTTTGGTGGGAATTGAGGTATCGGTGAGTGGATGCATGAAGGCTAGTCGCAAGGCGAGGATGTGCATGGCATGGGTGTACAATAAGGCATGGAAATCAAGAAAGAAAGAGGGATTAAGCAAGAATGAACAAGTAGCAGCAGCAGCAGACCAAAAATCAGACTTGGGAACTACAGAACACAAGCTGCGCGGCCGCGCGACATAACAAGAGAAGACTCGCGCGCCCGCGTGAAAGAAGGGCTTTACATAGGGAACCTTCTGCAAGTCACGCGCCCGCGAGGCATGACCGCGCATCCGCGAGGCAGAAGCGCGCGACCGCGCGATAAGACATCTGGGGAAACTAAGCTTACTGCAAGTCTCGCGGCCGCGAGACAGATACACTAGAGCCACGCGCGACCGCGCACGATGCTGATGTTGTAATTTGTTTTATTTTTAATTAAGCAATATGATTATGTGTAATTAGTATAAAGTGATTCTGACGTATGTCAAAGGGGGACTTGACTTTTATTACGTAACTTTCATAGTAGAAATTAGGGTTTACACCTTGGGGGAGAGTCCAACGGAGAACGAAGCCACAACGTCTTATTTTCTTCTTCTTGGTGTTTTTCACCATTGTGGATTTTGATTATTGTTAATGAAATTCTGTGGGGTTTTCATAGTTAATCATTGATTACTATTCAGCGTTTGGGTTTGATTGTTCTTTCTATCTTAATCTCATTTGCTTGATTATTGATCATGTTTAGTCTTGATCCCATAATGGTTTTTGGTTCCGCCATGAACTAAACTCCATTATGGGATCCTTACGGATTTTAATATGTCATTTGGTTGCACATCTAAATGTTATATTTGTTTTGCATATCATATGTATTATCTATCATGGTTGGTTTGTATATATGAATGACTGATAATCTTCATGTTAGTATTTGTATGGAATTGGAAATGAACATATGAATATGCATGAAATTATGATAGCATGCGAATATGGGGATTGCATATTTTGTGAAACAGATAGGAATATACTGTTTTGCCGTATGAGCTAGAATAACGGTTGTGTTTAAAGTCAATAGGATTGCAATTACGCATAGGAATATGGTAATTGTGATGGTATTGGTGATCACATAGATTCAAACATCTGTAGATGATATGTGAGTTGGTTATAGTGCATTGGAAAATGGTTATAACTCGCGCTTATGCCCTTGGATATTATCCTGTGATATTTGAACACTTTTTGCATGACATATGGCGATTGAATGAAATATTGAATGAAGTTAGGATCCCATTGTTTCCACATCATATTTAATTCGTTTATATTCTTATTTTTAGTTGGTAATTATAAATGATTCAAATCAACAATTAAGTTTATAGTCTTAGCATATAAATATAGTGAGTTAATGTAAAGTCCCCAAATCCGGATACTTGAAACCCGAATTCGGTACTTCACGATACCATTTCTATAAGCGGAATAATTACTAATAATAATAACAATAATATAAATTTTAAACTTAACTTACATTTATCAGAGTCTAATCCCAAGTACGCAACCTTTACTACATTCTTTATATGTTATATAATACATATCATTAACTTAATACAATCTATCTATTACAAATGATATTAATAACATTCTGTTTGCTTTCCTTTTCACTTGTTCCTGGCTGAGCCTTCTAGCTGTTCACACTTAGCTGAAAACATTTAAATAAAGCAAGGATGAACATTTGAGTGCCCAGCAAGTATTATATATATATAAGCTGAAAGAATTTAAATGTTTTCTTTATAATATTCTTCTACAACCAGTCAATAGTTGTGAAGTAATCTGTACCAATAACAATAACATAACAACCCTCTTTCAACTTTTTAAAACTGTGTATTGTCTATACATGGGGTTTCTGTGACAGATTATGAACATTGTTTTCATTTTCGAAAAGGTTTAAACAGAAATTCATCTGTAAACTGGCCATTGCTTACGGGCCCGAGGGTGTACAGTCCATGGGCCCTGTATTGATCAATACTACATTGCTAGAACGATATTATCATTCATCCTTTGTCCGTCGTAGCGCATAAAAATTTTCCAATTATCGGGATGTTCATATCTGTCGGGTTTTCATAACAAATCTCTTATATAATTCAACATATATGTATATCAAAGGTGTATCAACATGTGATTGAATACAATGATTATCCAAGTGGGGACACTTGTATGATCATTTATAGAAATTAACGAACAGAATATATATCTAGATTATCATATACTAACATGTTGATAATCAATGGGTGTATATAATATAGGATTAACAATCTGTACAGTAATAATATAACTTTGAAACATTCTTACACTTGTCCAATGCATAAAGAAAATGCAAAGGTAGGATACTTGCCTGATGCGCTGCTTACAATTACGCAACTTAGATTTATCTTTTCTATCACGACCTATCATTAATCAAATCATTCTATCGATTAGAATCACATATCATAACACATAGTACTACATTTCGCAGTCAGCACATAACCTAATCACCTTATCACACATGTTTCACAATCATGGCGTCACAAACAAACATCAACTCATTCCTAATCACATTGTCACACATGTTTCACAGTCATTGAATCACAAACAAACAGTTAACTCATTCCTAATTACATTGTCACACAACTTTATCCACCATTGAATCACAAATAAAATAGTTAACTAACTAAATTTCTAAGTATAGATAAATTTCTAAAACATGTCGGTCTACCGACATCTTTATCGGGTATATATCGAGTCTAAGACTCTATATATTAATTACATATTCATTTAGATATCTTAAATAACAGTCGCACTATTTTTCATGACCTTATAATAATTATAAAATAAATATTACCATTTATCATAATTTTTGAAATATCAGAATCATTATTAAATGATTTAAATAGTACACAATTTTATTATCATCAATATTTAATTAATATAAAACTATTAATGAAACAATTGCCAAAATATTAAAGTTATGTATAATAACTCAAAATATTTTTAAAGTATTAATATTACCCTTAAATGATTTTTAAAACATTTAAAATCATTATTAAATAATCACCATTAATATTTAAATATTAATGAACTATTTATCCAAATATTAAAAGTCATTAATTATAACTTAAAATATTTTTAATTCATTTATATCCCTTTTAAATGATTTTTAAATTAATTAAATCATTTTTAAACTATTTATTTAATATAATTATTAAATAAATTTAATATCATTAATCATTAAATAAATATCATTAATATTAAATTATTAATGAAATTATTCTTTAAATATTAAAAGTTATATTTTATAACTTAAAATATCTTTAAATACCTTATTATTATTTAAAAATGATTTTTTTATAATAATAAAATCATTTGTAACTAAATTATTTAATATAATCATTAAATAAAACTAATATTATTAATAATAAATTATTAATGAGAATTCTTCAAAAATATAGAAAAATATTTTTTTAAAGTCAAAATACTTTCTAACACTTTATTCCCATTTAAAATAATTTTTAAATCAATAAAATCATTTTTAACTTATTTATTTAATTTAACAATTAAATAAGTCTAATATAATTAATATAAAATTATTAATATTTTCATGACATAATATCAAAAGTTATACTTTATAACTTAAAAATACTTTTATAACCTTTATATCATTTTTATATAATTTTTAAATCATTAAATATATTTTTCATAAATTATTTAATACATTTATTAAATAACTTAAATATCATTAATATTAATTAATTAATGAAATTTCATCAAAAAATATTAAAATTCATCAAAAATAACCTAAAATATTTTCTAACACAATAATATAATTTTTCATGATTTTTCATGAATTAAAACCATTTTTAAATAATTTATTTAATATTATAATTAAATAAATAAATACCTTTAATATTCCAAAAATATTAAATATTTATGAAATATATTAAAAATTATTAAAAACTAATTTTCAGACTTAAAAATAATTTTTAGGAATTTATTTTATATTTTTAATAATTAAAATCAATTTTTTTTCTATTTTTAAATAATTTCCAAAAATTCAGATATTAAATTAATTAGAATCCGTCGCTAAAGGCTATAGCGACAGATAACCGTCGCTGTTGGTGTTCTTGAGCTCAATAACACTGACATGGCCAGTTTCATGGTGGCTCATTTGACCGTGTATAACTTTCAGTCCAAAATATTTCTGGGCGATCTATAATTTCCAGATTGTAGTTCTCATGTAATACTACAACTATCAACAAACATCATGGCTAAACAACATCATATCTAAGAGTTATTAGCCATCAAAGTAGCTTGTTAGAGCTGTTCTTCATGAAGAACAGTTCGTGGGGGTCACTTTGGACCTCTATAACTTGAAATCCGTGTAACGTTTATTTGATCTATCAATTACAGTGTGTAGACAACGTGTAGGACTACAACTTTAATATTTAACATCATCATAACAATAAAATATCCAACCGGAAATCGCTGGTCAAAGTACAACACGGAATTTGTTCATAAAAAATCTGGGTTCGGTGTTTTGGCAGTTTTGGTCAACGGGTTTTGACCGCCTATAACTTTCGATCTATAACAGATATGAACTTGATTCTTTTTGCACATTAAAGAACACATTACAGACTACATATAACAACTTAAAAATAACAAAAATCATGATCGAGCAAAGATCTATAGCCACTGACATATGACTGTTAGACCAAAATTTTTGGTTTTGACAGTTTGCTTAAATCTTCAAATTCGTGCACTTTGATGTTATGGGTCTTTGATTTATCAACCCATATCATCAATTAACATCCTATTACACAACATTAAACAATCAATTTAAACAAATAACACCGAATCGAAGGATTTCTAGGCTTAGAGTTTTATACCTTTCTTTGATTAATTTTGATTCTTGGCTGCTGATTTGTTTATGTAGATCGTAGGGCTTCATTAAGGGACTGATATAATACAAAAATTCGTGGGTTTCAAGAGAGGGAACCAAAGTTAGATGTTTGTGGGAAAATGAAACAAAATGAGTCTTTTCTCTCTCCTTTAATCTATATATATGACTTGTATGCATTGTATTTGGTTGCTAGGTGGCTGATAAGGGTTGATGTGCTGGTCATTCAGTACAAGAGAGTGGTTGGTTAGGTAAACAACTCTCATTTTGTCAAGATTTTCAAGTAATCTAATAAAAATGTGACATAAGGGTAAAATGGACATTTGGTAATTGATTTTAATGGAAAAATTAGAACTTGACAAACCCTTAGGGTTTAACCCTTAGGGTTTAATCCTAAGGTTTAGCACAAATTATAGGATTTTTAACTAGGGTTTGCACAATAAAATAAAATAAAATAAAATAAAAAATTAAAATTTTAGTTTCTAAAAATACCAATTAGGGTTTACTAATTTAATTTAGGTCTTTAATTATAGCACTTTTCTAATTAGGTTTAAGCAACACTAATTAGCATTCACTACTACAAAACACTAAATAGACAACGCGAAAAAAACGTTGTGGTTTCAGTCAGAAAAATGTCGTAGTTAAGGGTGTTGTCTATTTGACACCTTTACACAACGTTTTTAAAACGTTGTAGTTAAGCACAATACACAACGTTTTTTAAGAAAAAAACGTTGTAGATTTGTTTTTTTAAAAATTAACAGATGCTTAAAAACGTTGTAGAAGGTATGATTCCACAACGTTTTTTTAGATAAAAACGTTGTTGTTTAGTATATCAGACAACGTTTAGACACATTTACACAACGTTTTAAAAATGTTGTAGATTAAAAAAAAGAAAAAAATTTTGTGGATCACCTACATTACCAATGCATCTGCAATATGCTAATACCTGAAAGATTAGCATATTGTAGCCTGAAAGATTAAAAGAGTTGTAACTTCAATCATTTATCAAAGATTCCAAGTAATCCAACCACACATAATTCTTGTAAAATATTAAGTGATGATAAAATATCAAATAACATATATGGCGTCTTAAACAAACAAAAATCAGATCTTAGTCCTTACAAAATCACACTGCCAAATCCAACTAACATCTGTAAATGTAAAACCTAATAGAGAACCTTGTGAGAAAGGCCAACATAACTAATCCAAACCCCACTAGTAGTTCCTGCACCTAAACAATATCATTAGCAGCATTTGCAATCCTTGGCCACAGATCAGCACTCTTTTCCTATTGGGCCAGTAATGGCAGATCCTACACACAATAAACTCGACATTAAAAGCCAATCATAGTTGTTTTGGCAAGCTACAGAGAAGAAAACCAATCGGTACATTATGAACTTACAATGCCAGTAAGGCCAACAAAATTATAAAACATTAACAAGAATTGTCATATGGTGGAAAAGATTGTACTTGACACAATAAACGTAGAAAATTGTATTGGTTGAAAAGGGTAGATGTAGCACCAAAAAAACAAAAATTATTAAATTACTGCAGTTCTTCTTACCTTATTGATACATGAATAGAACTGAAGGAATACTGACATGCTCTTGGAGTACCTAAGACACTTATCAGACAAACGAAAGTAACGTGGCTTTTCCCAATAATAATCTAATCATTTAACAAGTTCCTGTTGCTTCCTGAATCAGTTCAGATACAATAATGGAGAATCCCAACAATAATCTAATCATTTAACAAGTTCCTGTTGCTTCCTGAATCAGTTCACATACAATAATGGGCAAAGCCATCTCCGTCAGTTTAAGCATATGTTCTTATTCGAATGTGGAAACATACTAAACTGGCCTTGAGAGCCTTGTTCTCCCTCTTAAACTGTGAAATAAACAGATTTCATTACCTCAAATAAATCAGAATTTAGACATCGTAATTTACTTTATGAGCGTGGTGGCCACTGTTTATCAGATTTGGCTCCCTTACTTTACACTTTCCCTTCAATTCCGGAGGTGGGCCAAATCCCAATTCATCAATTAATTCCAAGTACACACCTTTGTTTTCTTAACTTATGAACAGTTGTAACAAGCTCTTCCACAGCTAGCTACACCCCTTCATCAGTGCAATGTTTTGGCGATTTGCACCTAACCTGGGATTATTGATAAATAATTCAACATTAGTGAATGTGGATAGATAGATCTCTTCATCAGTAGACTATTTTTTTGTTGTCTACTCAATGAACCTTATTTTTTTTTTTTACAAAAAACGATAAAACCATCTAACACGTTAAGATTTTAAAAGCTGATCTACATGGCATGTCAAAGTATACAAGTCTGCAAATAAAGAAGAAAAAAATCATGTTCAGTTTGTCCCAATTTAAAGTCCTATGTTAACAATACATACTTATACACCATACCTTGAAGCAATTTCTGAGTAAACATCGCCAGGTTTCTCTCCAGCAACTAAGTTGACTGCAGCAGCTTCAAGCTGCAAAACAACCCACCAACAGACCAGAGAGAATTAAAATGTACTCTAGCTAATCCATATCGCAATAGAACTTTATTTTCAGAATATGATTATAGCATTTACAAATCATAATAGCAATATATTAAGGAACAAGGAGAACTAAAGTTGCAGGTCATTGACATATTTTACAGTATATCATCTAGAGTCCAACATTAAATATAAAACACTGAATAAGCACTCAGTTAATTATCAATTGGCTAAACTAGATAAAAGAAATGTTACTATTTCACCCAATGAACAAGATGCAAATTACATTGAAATTTATGTCCACTTTGATATCAGTATCAACCACACAAGAGAAAACAGAGGCAAATGCTAGTTAGAAAACCAAAAACTAATGATTATATTAGCACATAAATCTAAAATTCTGCATTCCAAAAGAAAACCTCCATTGAAGAACCACATTTACAGATAAATACAGTCAAAAAATCAGACCATATGGCATTTTTAAAGAGAACCCAATATTAAAGCTCCAAATTAGCTCCAAAAATCTTTTAAAATTTCTAATTAAAACCTAAATTTTAGGGAAAATTAACAAGTGAGAAATTAAAACCTAACCACTGCTGCCACCGCAGCCACCCCTATGATATCAATTTATGAAAGCAACACTAAGTTAACGAATCAACACTAAGCAGACTGTAAATGGGTTGAAAATACTAAGTAGACTGTAAATGGGTTAAAATTAAACACATGCAAGAACGAATCCAAAGAGATGAAGAACTTACAATGAAACCCTAGCCCCAAAATAGCTTCAAACACCCAATTAAAGATCTTCAGATTTTAGCCTCAGAGAAGAGGTACACCCAATCAGATCGATCACAACCAACACTGCATAATCAGAGAAGAAAACGTTATCTAATTGACAAGCCCTTGGAGAGAAGAGAAGGAACGAAGAAAGAAGAAACGAAAAGAGAAGGAACGAAGGAAACCTCGATCTGCAACTTCGAAGGATTCCGACCGAAGCTCTCTGCACTGACCTCTGCACTATCGAGCCCTTGGAGAGAAGAGAAGGAACGAACGAGCAGGCCTCTGCACTAACGAAAACTCTGCACTAACGAGCCCTATGCACTGCAACTTTGAAGGAAACCGATCGAAGGTCTATCTCCTCTGCACTGCACTGATCCGAGCCCTTGGAGAGAGAAAAAGACGTGTTTTAATTTTAAGTTCAATATTTGATGCTCCGTGTTTTTCTTAATAGATAACGTTTTTTTAAAAAAAACGTTATCTAATTAAAATAAAAATAATGTCCTTCTAAATAGATAACATTTTTGCATATATATCTACAACTTTTTTTCTAAAAATGTTGTAAAAAAAACCACAACGTTTTTATAAAAAACGTTGTCTATTAAGCGTTGTCTATTAGGTACTTTGTACTGGTGATTACACTTTCCAAACTGGCAATTAGGGTTTACAATTACAAATTAGGGTTTCTAACTTTTGAAATTGAGGTTTATAATATAGGAAAATTAATAAAGATTTTGAATAATTACGATTCTCCGTAATTAGGGTTAATACATAAACACCGATCATAAATCACATTATCGTGATTACATAACGACTTTACAAATTCTCAAAGTCGTGAATGACTTTCGCATTAGGGTTTCAAATCAATTACGGTTTAACAGTTTGAAACTAGGGTTTGTATTTATTAAATAGGGCTTCTAAATATTAAATAGGGTTTAATAACAAAATTATATAATACATAACATATATCATATAACACAGTTAAACAACAATCTTGAACTCGCAGCTGAGTTTCAAATTAGGGTTTTAACACTTAAAATTAGGGTTTTTAATAATTTAGGGTTTTCTAAAAATTATTAAGGGTTTCTAGAACTTTAATTAGGGTTTACCTAATTAATACATTTAATACATGCCATAAATTATATAACACACTTAAAAAACAATCTTGCACTCTAATTTGGATATCAAATTAGGGTTTAACATTATTACTAAGGTTTAATCATAATACACCGTAATTGACCAACCATTATCAATACAGAAATACAGTACATATTCATAGCACTGAAAAATCAAAATATAATTAATATTATAATTTTATTATCATTATTCTTTTTCCCATAACCAAAGTTAGGGTTATCATTAACACTAAAACTGTTCCACACATTAACATTACACACATAACCACACATATCTATAACACTGGTAAATAATAATATAATATTATTATTTTCATTCCTTGATCAAAACTCAGAATTAGGGTTTGGATTCCATATCTGATTAATCTGTCATAATTAACATTATAAATTAAGTTAAAATAATTAACTTAATATCCTGAACAAAATACATATAATGAAATAATCATTATAATTATTCTTAGTAAATAAGATAAAATAATTAACTTAATAATCTGGACAAAATCATATAATAAAAGAATTATTATTATAATTATTCTAAAATCACTTCATATATTATTTAAATAATATAAGATTATATTTTCCTTGAAAAATAATTAATAAAACATTTCCAATAAGGAATTAATTAGTGTAAAATATAATTGATAATAATCAATAATTCTAAAATAAATTTATTTGCAATACTTAATGTAATAAATAAATTTTATTTATTATAATTACACATTACCTTGACACATTTCATTCAAACTTATTTTAAATAAAAAAAAATAGTTTTATACGCAAAATTTATGATTTATTTATATAGAAAATATCGGGTTGTCACAGTTAATTAATGCATAGTAGTCTAAAGTTAACAACTTTCTCTGTGGGATCGATACTTTACTTACTCTGTATTACTTGTTGACCCGTGTATACTTGCATGAGTTAGAGCTCTTTTATAAGAACTATAAAAGAGGCAACAACCCCCAATCTTGGTGATAGTTAGGATCAACATAGTTATTGAAGTAGTCACCACTATATTGTACCGATTCAAAACTGACGGTGCATTGATGACTTTAATGATTGCCAGCACAATAGTCACACATAACCGCCATCCTTCGCCTCCGTTGAGCTGCGATAACCTCCAACGTCTTCGAAGTTGCCTCAATTTGTATTGGCTCTATAGAAGATGTATTAAGTCCATCAATCTATGTTTCCCTTGGTTGAGTCATGTTCATGTATGGCCATTGATGTGAGACCCCAGATTTTATGAATAAATATTTAATTTTCTTGAAATATTTTTTTAAAATTATGGTGTGGATTTCATATAATGTTATAATTGTGGGTAATATTTATAAATGTTGCAAAGTACGCAAGTTGTTATAAAATATTTGTTTGGTCGGGGAATATTCTTTTTGTCGCGGAATATTCGTACGACGACACAATCATTGGTGGGCCCCACAACGGAATTATTGTCAGATTGAGAAAACGACAAAAATACTTTATGAAAATAACGACGGAGGTGTTACCGTTAAAACTGTTGAACTACTCGGTAGTAAAATTACAGTAATACGTGTGGTTGCATAGTAGCACACGGTATTGATTATCGATGCTCACGTGAGAAGTCACTCAGCTATACTCAATTATTGCTACAGTAATTGCTGCATCATATCTCTTATATTATTGTCACAGTATCATCTGTATAATATGTTATATTATTTAAACAATAATTGAGACGACAAGTTATAATGATTAATAATTGTTGAAAGATTAAATATGTGTTGATTAAAAAAATAAAATGATTTCTGGTAATTTTTTTATTCAATCCTTGATGTATATAAAGAGTCTATTATGAGACGTTGGTGATAAGTTTAATTATATATGGGGGGGCTATATGTCGTCATCTAAGAGTCTCTTTCGTAAATAGTAATTACCTTCGTAAATAGTAATTACTTTCGTAAATAGTAATTACCTTCGTAAATAGTAATTACCTTCATAAATAGTAATTACTTTCATAAATAGTAATTACCTTCGTAAATAGTAATTACCTTTGTAAATAGTAGTTGTCTCTTCAATATTACCAAGAGTTAACTGCCTCTTCGGTGTTCCAAGGGTTAATTACCCCTTCGCAAATAGTAGTTGTCTCTTCAATATTACCAAGAGTCATTTTGACCCTTCGTTAAGACCAAGAGCCACCCTCAGTTTTTCTATAAATAGAAAGCTCATTCCTTCATTATTTCTTACGAATTCACTGAAACTCTAGAGAGAGAAACTATAGAGAGAAAGAAGAAAAGTATTCTGCTACTTCACTTTTCCAATATTCAGTTCTTCTAAGGTAGGGAATATTATTTGTTGTACTCGTAAGGGGTGTTATTCTTTCTTATTCATGAAGAGAACTGTTGTTGTTCCATTTCTTATTATTCTGTTGGAATAACCTGTATACGCGGCATACCCTATACTTGGTGACATTCTTCTATTATTCTGTTGGAACATCCTGTCTGTGTGTTTTACACCGGACCTGGTTCCATTTACTATTCTGTCTTTACATTTCTGTCGGAATATCTTGTCTGTGCTATACGCCGGACCTGGTTCCATCATTTACTATTCCGCATTTATTATTCTGTTGGAACATCCTGTCGGTGTGAATTTCACCTGACCTGGTTCCGTTATTATTATTCTGCTGGAATAACCTGTTTGTGCGGTCTCTATCGCATGCATGGTGATATCTTTTGTTATTGCATTCGATATTACTCAGTTGATCAAAATTCTGACTTCTATACTCCATGATATTAGTGGAATATTCTTGATATTTGCGCTTCATCCAGTATCTTTTCATGGAAATATTCTTCTGGGCATTCTTGAATTTTACACCACAAAACAGTATCGTGTTGACAATTTGGATGTTAATAATTTCTAGATAAAATAATTCTTGAACTTGTTTTATTGAATTCTTATAAAATTGTCATCATCCTCTTATTTATATTTTTGAAAGTCATTTGTGGCCTGTAGAGCATGGATGGACTTGGTATGATTATGACCAGGGATTATTCGGTATAATCATGACCGTAATGTTATAAATGATGTGGTAAAAGTCTCATTTGTCGTAGTGCATTGATGGACAGTTGTTGGCATGATCATGACCATTAATGAATACACAAATATTTTTGGCCGTAGTGCCTGAATAATTGTGGTCGTGATACTAAAGAATATCCTTGGCCGTAGTGCAGGGGTGATTCGATGATGTGGAATATTTATTAAGTTGAGTCTCAGCTATAACAGTGATGAAAAACCTTTTAAATCATAAAAGATAGTAGATTTTATTTTCTACTTGACTCTTTTAATGGATTGTTGATTCTGCTGCAGTTAAACTTGATGTTTATTATATTTTATCAGTTTAACACTGTTGAAGGCTAATGATAATTTATTCTGCATTATCTTAGTCATAATATTTCTTACTGGGCTAGTTGAGCTCACCCTTTCTTTCACTGTTCTCTTCAGGAAATGAGAATATAGTTGGGACGAGTCGAGAAACGGAGTAATGGTCCAGAGGATAACATTAGTAGTCCTCAATATTCTGTGAAATAGTGTGATAATAATTGTAATGAGGACTCCTTTTGAGTTTGTATAATCTCTAGTAGACAATATTTGTATTCAAACTCACAGTTTATGTTTTGTCGTATTGTACATGACAGTTGTATTAGTAAGTTGTATTTGAATTCTGTACCATGTATTTGGCGACCCAAGATGGGTGATGTATACCTAATTTTGGGGGCATCACAATTGATACGCAAAGTCATCCATGGTACCTGAAAAGAGAGAAATATAGGAAGAGAATTAAAAATAAAAATAAAAATATTTAAATTAAGACTAATTTGATTGAAATTAATATTGGCAAAGAGATATTAAACTAATTCCCCGGCAACGACGCCAAAAACTTGTTGGGTAAAATCTAATTACGCACAACACGCAAGTATACGTGGTCAACAAGTAATAAAGTGAAAGTAGAGTATCGTTCCCATGAGGAATTGTTTAATAAAAATCTCCAAGTACTAACCCGTAACCAATTTAATCTTATTTAAACGAATGAATTTCAAATTATATAAATTAAACTACTATTAAATTCTACTAGTTAAATTAAGATTATGGAGATTTAAGATCACAACTTCACTTATTGATTCATTTAAGTTAACACACTTCTCATCAATTATTCTCTATCCTGAATTGTTAATCAAGAACACTAAAGCAGATAAAACCACCTCTCGATGCATAATACCCATATTAACGTCAAACCACAATTAAGATAGAAATCTGTTAAACACCTTAATCAACTAACCCACTATATCTCTATGTGAATTACAATTGAATAAGGTTCAAGAATAAGTTCTATATCAGATTACATGCGATGTCAAGCATATCTCTACCTTAACAATAATTAAAAATCTGCTATTGACAAAATTCATGACACATGCTATAATGATAAGATCTAAATCAATACTTCATCTCTCGAGTTCATATAGATTATCACGGTAATTAATGGCCAATCAATTAAACAATTAAGTCCAAATCATAATAGACAATCCTCATAATAGAACATAATAATTGATAGCAAAGCATATTAAAATAAACTACACAATAAGATACATTGTAATCTCAAACAAAGAATTAGTTTATTGAATAAAAACTAAGAATCCACAATTGAATAATCATTAAAAGATAAAAACAAGAGTAGAGTAAAGAATAAATTTGTTGTCAGCAAATCTCCATCTTCCTCAAGCTCCTACTCTTGATCTTCAATGGTCTCCAAGTTGCTTTAATCTCCCAATCCCATAAGAACTAGGGTTTTGATCTAATTTACTCTAATATAATCTAATCAAATCCTCCTAAACTAATCTAGATCTCTCTCTTTTATGCCTCTCCTCATGTATTTATAGTTCTAATGGATATCCTAGCAAGTTAGGCAACTAAGAATCCTATTCTAGCTCAAATTGGACACTAAATAACCCAAAAACGCTGTCTACCCACCGCCTAGCGTGCCCTGCGCTGTCCCCAAGTCATTCTGGGTGCTGCCCACGCTCCTGTAGCAGTGGTTTTGGTGGCCTAGCGCGGTCCGCACTACCCTGTTTCCTTCTACGATGTCCTTTGGTAAAACAGGCATAACCTTTTGATCCGCTAAGAATTACGGAGCCTGCTACTTATCCAATTGAAGATAACGACGAGATATACAACTTTCATGCTTTGACAATTGACAGATTCGGGGTGGAACTAGGCATAAATCGAGCTTAAAGTAGATGATGTGTAAATGGCAAACATGACAACTTTTAGCTTTTATCTTATTGATAAAAAAGCCATAACTCTCGCATCCGAACTCCGATTGGGACGATTCAAGATGTTTTAAAAAGCTAAGAAGTAGATGTACAATAAATTCTAAACTCCAAGCCAAGAACATGCATCCAACTTGGTGTTAAAAGTCCTTCAATATTCCCTTCTTGCATTTGCTTGCGTATTTTAGTCCAAAAGATGTCTGAATTCCTTTCCCTTGCTTCTTCATGCCAATGTTGTGTCATCGTTTACAAAATAACATAAATGTATGAAAAGTAACTAAGAAACATGAGATTAAGCAAATAATTCAAGTAATAGATACTGGATAAGTAGGTATAAAACTTATCACGTGTTCATAACATTTTTCACGTATCCATGTTACGTAAATATGTGGACGACCCGAACCACATTATTGAATTAAAACTAGACGGGATAGCAGAAGATTTAACGTATGAAGAGATACGTGTTAAAATCTTGGATGAGAAAGATCGTATTCAACACTCAAAGGTTATACCTTAAGAGTTAGAATCTAAAATGAAGTCAAGGTATCCTAATCTCTTCGGCATACCAGGTACGTACATAAATTTCGAGAGTGAAATTTCATAAAGAGGGGTGATTGTGAAACCCAAAATTTTATGAATAAATGTTTAAATTTCTCAAAATATTTTTTTTATTATTATGGTGTGGATTTGATATAATGTTATAGTTGTGGGTAATATTTATAAATTTTGCAAAGTATGCAAGTTGTTGTATAATATTTGATTGGTCGGGGAATATTCTTTTTGGCGGGGAATATCCGTATGATGGTACAATCATTAGTGGACCCCACAACGGAATTATTGTCGGATTGAGAAAACGACAAAAATATTTTTATAAAAATAACGGCGAAAGTGTTACCGTTAAAACTGTTGAACTACTCGGTAGTAAAAGTACAGTAATACGCGTGGTTGCATAGTAGCACACAGTATTGATTATTGATGCTTACGTGAGAAGTCACTCAGTTATACTCAATTATTGCTACAGTAATTGCTGCATAATATCTCTCATATTATTGATTAAATTATTGTTACAGTATCATCTGCATAATATGATATATTATTAAATCAATAATTGAGAGGGCAAAGTTATTCATATTATTATTTGCAATATTGACAATGTCTAGAAGTTCTGTCAAGGAGAGGTTTGGTCACCTAATTGCACGCCAATGAGGAAAAATCCTTATCAAAAAGCCCCTTCTTTCCTAGGGGAGCCCTGTACAGTGTGTACCAAAAAAAGGGGGCATGACTGTGGTAAAAAACGAAGCTCATGAGCTTATCCCAACAAGAACTGTTACAGGCTGGAGAGTATGTATGGATTACCGCAAGTTGAATAAAGCCACACGCAAAGATCACTTTCCCTTGCCATTCATTGATTAGATGTTGGACCGGTTAGCCGGACATCAATTCTACTGTCTGTTAGATGGATATTCAGGGTACAATCAAATTGCCATAGCACCGGAAGATCAAGAAAAGACCACGTTCACATGTCCATACGGTACGTTTGCATTCCGGCGTATGTAATTTGGTTTATGTAATGCGCCGGCAACCTTTCAACGCTGTATGATGGCAATCTTCTCTGACATGGTCGAACATAATTTAGAGGTATTCATGGATGATTTCTCCATGTTTGGTGACAGTTTCGACTCGTGTTTGAAGAATCTGGTCTTGGTGTTAAAAAGATGCGTGGAGACTAACCTGGTGCTTAACTGGGAAAAATGTCATTTTATGGTTCAAGAAGGAGTTATTCTGGGCCATAAGGTTTCCGCATCTGGATTGGAGGTGGATAGAGCGAAAATTGAGACAATTGAGAAATTAACTCCTCCATCATCTGTGAAGGGCATTCGAAGCTTTTTGGGACATGCAGGGTTTTATAGACGCTTTATTAAAGATTTTTCAAAGATTTCGAAACCCCTATGCTCACTTTTGGAAAAAGATGTGCCGTTTAAGATGGATCAAGCATGCATCGAGGCATTTGAGGTATTAAAGAAGAAATTGGTCTCTGCACCAATCATTGTAGCACCCAATTGGTCTTTACCGTTCGAATTGATCTGCGACGCCAGTGATTACGCGGTGGTAGCCGTATTGGGACAACGTCACGATAAGATTTTTCATACTATCTATTACTCTAGTAAGACATTGACAGATGCCCAGCTGAACTACACAACAACCGAAAAAGAATTACTTGCAGTGGTGTTTGCTTTTGACAAATTCAGAGCTTATCTCCTAGGCACCAAGGTAATTGTCTACACTGATCATTCGGCTATTAAATATCTGATTGAAAAGAAAGATGCTAAACCACGGTTAATACGATGGGTGCTGTTGTTACAAGAATTTGATCTGGAGATCCGGGACAGAAAAGGTACAGAAAACCAAGTGGCGGATCATTTGTCTCGGTTAGAAAATACAGCGGAACAGAAAGAAGACAACTTAGTGATTAATGAAAAATTTCCAGATGAGCAACTGTTCCGGGTAACTATCCTATTGCCTTGGTATGCTGACTATGTAAACTATGTGGTTGCCAAGGTGTTACCGCCGGATTTGACTTCACAACAACGAAAGAAGTTTCTCCACGATGTGAAGCAATACTATTGGGATGAACCGTTTTTGTTTATAGCATGTGCCGACGAAATGATAAGACGTTGTGTACCTCATGAAGAAATGGATAGTATATTAGGTCACTGCCACTCCTCAGATTATGGAGGTCATTATTCCGGTGACAGAACAGCAGCGAAAGTACTACAATCGGGATTTTTCTGGCCTTCTCTATTCAAAGATGCTCATCTCTTTGTGCTGAAATGCGATCGCTGCCAACGCGTAGGTAATATCTCTAAGAGTAATGAAATGCCACTCAATACAATTTTAGAGGTGGAACTATTCGACGTGTGGGGAATCGATTTTATGGGACCATTTCCATCTTCTTTTAATAATCAATACATCTTGTTAGCGGTCGATTATGTGTCCAAATGGGTAGAGGCAACAGCGTTACCAACGAATGATGCCAGCGTTGTTATCCGATTTTTGAAGAAGAACATTTTTACCCGATTCGGTACACCGCGAGCTATAATAAGTGATGAGGGAACTCACTTCTGTAACAAACAGTTTACCAAATTGCTTGTCAAGTATGGGGTTCGGCACAAAATTGCAGCTGCATATCACCCACAAACCAATGGCCAAGCGGAGGTGTCGAATAGGGAAGTTAAGAGGATCCTGGAAAAGGTAGTCAATCCGTCACGAAAAGATTGGGCATTGCGTCTTGACGATGCTCTATGGGCCTATCGCACAGCGTACAAAAATCCGATCGGCATGTCACCGTACAGAATGGTATTTGGAAAGGCGTGTCACTTACCGGTCGAGCTCGAACACAGTGCACATTGGGCCATTCCGAAACTGAACTTTGATCTGGAAGCAGCGGGTGAGAAACGGTTACTGCAGTTGAATGAGATGGCTGAATTCCGGTTCAATGCGTACGAAAATGCTAAGCTCTACAAGGAGAAAGTCAAAGCTTGGCACAATAAAAAAATTCTTGATAGAACATTTGAACCCGGCCAACAAGTACTATTGTTCAACTCACGCCTGCGTCTATTTCTAGGAAAATTGAAATCCAGGTGGTCCAGACCTTTCGTTGTTATATCTGTCACGCCACACGGAAACATTGAGGTCGAGGAACCAAACTCCAAGCGTACGTTCAAGGTCTATGGTCAACGTCTGAAACATTATTGGAGTGGACCAATCGAACTTCAAGCTACGGTCCAGTACCTCTCCGAACCAGTGCATAACTGACCAAAACCGAAAAGTCGGGCTGACGACTGTAAACCAAGCGCTTCTTGGGAGGCAACCCATTAAGTTTTGCACTTTTAACGTTATTTCATGTTATTCTGTTTGATTTACTTTTATTTTTATTTTATTTTATTTTGTGTCGATTTTTATTTTTCTTTAGCAGTGAAGAAGATAATTTTGATAGCTTAATTCTAAGTGATTTTCCATGAAGGGACGGTACAAAGAAAACGAACACATAAGTACAGCGCCCCGGCGCTAGGCACCAGAAGCTCAAATTCAAGCCCAGCGCCCCGGCGCTGGCCTCCCAGTCATTTACAGCGCCCCGACGCTAGGGACCAGAAACTTAAATTTAAGCCCAGCGCCCCGGCGCTGGCTTCCAAGGCATTTCCAGCGCCCCGGCGCTATAGCACATCAACCGCCTCTGCCACTCAGCGCCCCGGCGCTCTGTCAAAGGTAAAACCCAGCGCCCCGGCACTGGGATCAGGTTTGACGTTCCAATTTACTTCCCAGCCATTTCCTTCTCTCCCATTCCATTCACACGCCGGCAACTCAGGGCAGTAAATTTCTCTCCCATTCTCCTAAATTTCTCCCCCCACCTCCCACTCACACAGTACTTTAATCTTGGATACTAGTTCTCCCACACACCTACCGCACCCCCCTAACTGCGTCGAAGTCGTGTGTGTTGTGTTTTACTCCTCCAACGAAGCTAGCAACGGTATGATGTGCTATGTATTCCTTTTATTACAGCCCAGATTTTTATTTCTTATTCTATGTATCTGGGTAATACAATAGAGTTCATAAGATAATTCACTACTGTTTGATGTACTTTTCCACACAAGGTTAGTGACTGCTACAGGAATGGCATGCATAAATATGGAATTAGTGATGGTTGTATTCAAATTTTCAGTTGAAGCCTAGGTGTTCGATAAGTTGTCTAAGTCACTCATCATGCGTAGTATATCATACTTGCCCGTTTCATGCCTTTTCCCCGACTGTGTACTCATAACTTCAATATTTTATACAGTTTCGGGGTAATGCCATGCACACATATCCAACCATGAATTCTTTTTAAAAGCTAAACTATGACCATGTTGTCTTTGCAGAACCCTCTACATGGCATCCAAACGTCACCGTGGCGAAGGGTCCGGCGCCGCTTCCGTGTCGCCTCAAAAATTTGACAGCCGGCGGTTTGTTAGTCGCGCAGCTCAAGAACGCTACGGCCGCATGGCCACCCGCTCACTAGTCCCCGAACGTGGTCTCCGTCCCGATCAAACCAAGGATGGAGACATTGCAGTGATGATTGCTGAACGAAACTGGTTCTCCCTCACCGAACAGCCTGACCCGGCAGTGATTGCAGTTGTCAAAGAATTCTACGCCAACTTGCCCGAGCATAACCATTATGGGGTATTTGTCAGAGGTAAATCTGTGGAAATTGGCGAGGAGGATATAAATGGATGCTATCAACTACCATTAGAGGAGTTTCATGATGAATATGCTGGACTAGTGAGTGATGGGCCGGACTATGAACAGATTATTCGGGAGCTGTGTCAGCTGGGCACTACATGGACCCTGCATGAGCGTGGCAGCATGACTTTCCCATTATCTCACCTCAGTCTATATGGAAAGGCATGGTATGCCTTTATCTGTGCTAAATTGATGCCCTGCACCCATGTGAGTCACGTAACCAAAGAAAGGACTGTGCTATTATACTCCATCGTACAAGGCCTCAGAATTGATGTCGGCCATCTTATTTAGCAATCTATGCTCCGCGCATCTCGCGGAGGGACCACAGGAGGGTTACCACATCCGTCACTGATCTGCGTTTTATGTGCAAAGTTTGGGGTCAAATGGAAATCAGACGAGATGATTCAAACTCCTATGCCTGTGTTGGACCACAACTTGATCCGGCGTTATAAAGTGTGGTTGGGTTGAGCTAATCACCCTAGGGGACTGGGTTTCATTATCCCCCAAGTCACATCTCCACCAGCCCCACCACCCCCGGCCCCACCTACTTACGGTCCTTTTCACAGCAGCTCAGCGAGGTGTGGTCCCTGACGCTGTCCGGCGGGAGATCGACTGCTGGTTTTACAACATTGAGTCCCAGAATGTGCGCTTAGCGGAGCGCCAAGATGTGATTTTCAAGTATTTAGTTGATCAATTTGCTGCGCAGAATGCACTAACCATCCAAACGCATCCGGGTGTTCCCCTTAGCCATTTCCCAACGGCTCCCGTTCTGCCGGTCTTTCCCCCTTCCGACCAAGAGATGAGTGACGACGATGATGCTCCCCCGGAGGCATAAGCACGTCAGGGAAGTCCTCTGTTTTATTTTGCCTTATTTTTCGCATGAGGACATTGCTCTAGATAAGTTTGGGGGTAGTTAAGTTTTATTTTTAAAAGTGGTAGGTTATTCGTATGTGGATTGTTTATTCATAAAGTTGCATTTAGGATTGCATGTTAATTCCAGTTCTTGATAATGCGTATATCTGGGGCCAATGATGAAAGTAGAATTGCATGAACAAGTCTAATAAGGATTGTTGATTCAGTGACATGATTTTCTTGACATAAATTGGGTCTTTATCTGTTTGACATTGATATTATAGGAAGGCACTTTGACAAAACGACCATGTTGGCTATGATAGTTTAAATGGCTAGATAATAGAGTTCTAAAGTAGGATTGCTAGTGATATGGAAGAACAATTTGAATAACTAGAGGAGACTGAATTTATGCATAAACTCAAGTTTGGGGGAAAATATATGGAATATATAAGCTAAAAAAAAAAAAAAGTGTGTTGAGTTTTGTGGTGGGTTGAGGGGAAACACTCCCCATAAACACAAGCGTGAGATGGAGCGTAAAACGCACTCACCAACCATCTATCTAAAAAAAAAATAATATATAAATAAATAATATACAGAGTGACTAGTCTTGTTTCGGGGCCTTTGTTACTTGAGCAAGTACGCCCGAAGGGGTATCTTAAAACCTAGCGCCCTAAGGTCTTATATGGTCTGGGAGTCGTTGGTCGAAAACTCGTTAAGGGGTAACACTGTTAGCCTAATGAGATAAGACATTGCACAGTCATTTATAAAAAAAAGAAAAAAGAGGAAAAGAAAAGCAAAGCATAAGTATTCCATGTTGACTTTCGAATTCGGGTAAGTGTTTGAATTCAGTTGAAACGAGTATATTTGATGAGTACTCCAGTTTACACTGTATGATGCCTACTAAGAAATTTATTATCTTTCGTATTTTTGTCTCTCATGGGTTAGCATGGTTGTTGGACACACACGCACAATATCAGTAATAACAGATTTAGATCCGTTGATTGACGGGAGATTGTCGATCTGTTTTTTTTGCATGATGAATTGGTCTGTTACGTGATTTTTCTGAGGCATATGGATATACGCGAGCTCTTGAATTGCTGGAATTACGAACATAGAAATATAAATAGTTTGTGTTTGCATGATGTTCAGTTTTGTTTGTGAGTTTATGTTTTGTCGCATGAGGGCACGCAACATTTTAAGTTTGGGGATATTTGATGAATGGGTAGTATACCCATGAATTGGATACATTTGGACTTAAGTTATTGCATTTTAAGTTGTTTAGTAGCATTTTATTGTGTTTATTTCTTGTTTTGCAGATTTGGGAGCTGAAGGGGGCAATTATGGGAAATTCAAGCAAATAATGGCAATTCGGTAATTAAAGCGAAGTACAGCGCCGGGGCGCTGGAATTAGTATTATCCTCAGCGCCGGGGCGCTGAGCCTCGGCAGGCGTTGACTGGTTACGCGCGGTTGACTTTCGGATGGACTTAATTTGGTCATTGGGAGCTAGAATAAAACCTAATTGGAGAAGGATTGTGGGGATATAAAAAGAAACAAAGTGCTGAAATAAAAGGAGCCTCGTTTTGGACTTTTATTGCAGGGGAAAGGATTCAAGAAGTTCTCTATTGCAGGCTACGTGAGATTGCTTGGAGATTAGGGATTGGCTACAGAGTTTATTCTTTTTCTCCTTATTTTTAATTTATAATTCTTTAAGGATGATTTGTCAACGATTAATGTTTTTTATTTCCGAGATGAACTAATTCTTTCATTAAGATTTCAATTGAACCTTTTATGACTATAAAGTAGTTATTCATTCATTCTAATTACTTATGTTGAAGTGAATTGTTCATCATGTTTTGACTTTACTACGTAATTATTTGGCCAATAATTATCCTGTTATTCTAGAAGGAATTGGAAAAGGAATTCTAGGGTTAGAACTGGGCATGATGATATGTGACTTGATTATTTGCATAATTAGGTTTGTGAATTGAATGGAAATATCTTTTCACCGCATATAACACATAGGGAATTGGAATTGGAAAGCGTTTAATTCAATTGTTTTGCATAGAAATATAGCAAGATTAATCTGGATTAAATAGAAGTCAACTGATCACTTGGAAAAGGACACTTGGCATTTAAGAATTCTTGTTAACAATTCAGTAGACATAGTAATTGGGATGAGTAGGTAACTGATTTATGGTTTATAATTGGGGATATTGAAGTCTTAACCTTTATCTATCGGAAATCATTTATTCAAGCATTAGTTTATTTAATCCGTTATTTTAGAATAATATCTTTTGGTGTTCAAATTTGTGTTAGTAATTCAGGAAATCATAATTTCTTCTTGTTCAAATAAAATTGAATTGATATAGTATTAGTAGTTGAGATTTATTAATTAGAATTCTCTGAGGGAACGATACTCAACTTATCACTGTATTACTTGTTGACCACGTATACTTGCGTGTTGTGCGTAACTAGATTTTACTCAACAAAAGGATAGAAAAATAATAAGCTGATTTGGTATTTTCATGATAATGATATGGAATCCAGCTTGCTGGATTGAAAAACAGTTTACTGAATTGAAGGATTTAGAATCCAGCTTGCTAGAATGATGGATTGGTGAATCCAGGCTTACTGGATTGCAATCTAGTTACTAGATTTGGAATCCAGTTAGTTGGATTGCCGTTTGGATTGCTGGATTTGGAATCCAGTCTGCTGGATTGACAATTTGGTTCCTAGATTTAGAATCCAGGCTACTGGATTAGTATTTAACTTATTAGATGTTAAAGAATAACTTATGAAATAAAAAGGCGAGTGTTAAATCATAATGGATATGATATAGTGATTAAAGAATTATCAACAAATGATAATAATACTAATGTTGTAAGGTGTTATCTAATATTTGATTAAGGGTTAGATAATTTATGTATAAAGTAATAGTATTATGAGCTAACAGGTATGTTATGCTAACTGAAAGATTAATCTTTTAATTGATAGGTCTTTCATAAGCGATTACATTAGATTGCTTAGCGGTAATTAGCGGTGTAGGCAAGTTTCCTAACTCAAACATGAGTTGTATGTTCAAAGCATGTTAGTGAATGATTATTGTTGATTATTCACGTCTATACTGATTAATGATTCGCATGTTGTGCATGTTGTAAATGTTAATCAGGTATGAAAGGCTAATCACCTTCATTACCATTTGGTTCAGTTAATGTGTTAATGTTTATGCTTGACCATTCATTTTTATTGACTTGGTCATTCAGCTAAGAAAATTTGTTCATGCTCTTTCACAATGTTTATATTGTTGAAAGTTAGCTAGCTTATTGTTCAATTCTTTTAATCATGATATATCCTCAAATAAATTTAACTTGCTGGGCAAATTTGTTGTTCACCCTTGCTATATCATGATAAAATTTTCAGATTTAGAGGAAAGCTCGAGTAAAGACAGAAGTAAAGGCAAAGTGCAAGACTAAATTATGGTGCAGTTAGATTTATTAAATCTTTTTATAAAAATAGTATTGTAAACATTTAAGATATTGAATGTATGTATTAAGTTAAGGTTGTAGACCTTGGGAATGTTGTGTAAAAGTTTAATATATAAACAATTTATGTTTATATCTTCCGCAATAATTATAGAATTAGTATACCAGATTCGTTGTAAAAAGTAGCCAGATTTGGGGATGCTACAGTTACAGGATAATGTTGAGGAGCTAATGGAGATGGTTGAGATGCATCATGTTGCATTGGAGCAAAAGGATGTAGAGATTCAGGAACTTGATTCAAAACTCAGAAACATAGAATGGGATTTAGTTTATACCAAGGGTCAGCATGAAGACATGTTGGCAGTGAACGAGAAGATGAAGACTGACATGGAGAAGTTGAAAGATGACTTCAAGGAGGAATCAGCTAAGCGTACAAGGGCAGAGGATGCTTGGATGAAGGTGACTCAACGTACAGACCGTGCTGAGGCTAAAGTTCAAGTTAAAAAAGCCAAGATGAAGGAGATGGATTATGCTTTTAATTCTGTGATTGATAGGGCCCAGGATCGAGTCCATTATTACCCACCTCAGTTTGAAGACTCGCCGTGGTTCGTGATGGATCGTAGGACGGCGTACCATATCATGGAGGAATAGCATCGAGAGGCCTTACGAAGTCTCAATATGCCTAGATAGAATAAGAGTGATAATAATATGAGGTTAATTATATGAATAAACAAGTTGTGAATCCCTTATTTTGAGATAAATAAAGGGATAGTATGAGTATGTAATCCTGAAACTGGTTTAGTTAAGGAAAGTGGATGTTTATAGAAGATATGATATCTTTAGTATGTTTAAAACATTATGAATGAATAAAATATTAGAGTTTATTTGGAATGTTATGTGTTATAGCTTTAATCTTGGAATGTTTAAGTTAAACTTCAAATACCCAAGAAGTTGAGTAATGAACTAATAAACGTATATTTTAACAGAAAATGCCTCTTAGAAGAAGACAACCACGTTAACAAGCACCTCTTGAGGGGTCTTACTAATAATAACAACGAGACCAACGCTAATCCGATTCAGCAGTTGGTAGATCTGTTGACTGGTGCACTTGCGAATAAACCGCAAGCTCACGTCACGACTTTCAAGGAAATCAAAGCGGTTAGACCGCCAGAGTTTCAAGGGTCTATGAATCCAGTGGAAGCCCAAACCTAGATCATGGAAATGGAGAAGGTGTTTGACGTTGCTAGAGTTAATGAAGATCAGAAGACTGCATTCGCAACGTTCATGCTAAAGTCCGAAGCTAGCTACTGGTGGCAAACAAATCAGATTCGTGGAGGACAAGGAGTGATAGCGTGGGATAGATTTAAGGAAATGTTTTTCGAAATGTACTTTCCAGCGAGTTCTCGGAATCAGCTGGAAGTGAAATTTCTTGAGTTGAAGCAAGGAACAACAACGGTGGTGGAGCATTGACTATCCCTGGACCAACTCAGTCAAGCCGACCTATTGCGAGAACTTTCAATATGACTGTGCAGGATGTAGTTCAGTCTAAGGATGTGGTGTTAGGTATCATTCTGATTAATGGTATTAATGCTTATGTACTGTTTGATTTGGGTGCTACTTGTTCATTTATATCTGATGAATTTGCTCAAAACTTAGATTTGCCTTAGGAAGAATTAGATTATCATTTGAGCATAGATATTGAAAATAGGGAACTGATTCTTGTTAGATTCATATATAAGGGGTCAAGAAATGAGGGTAGACTTGATACCAATTAGACTTGGTGAATTTGATGTTATCCTAGGAATGGATTGGTTATTCAATCACGGAGCAGTAATTGATTGCCAAAGAAAGTGTGTTAACCTTATGACTCTGTCAAAGGTTGTGTTCTTTGGCAGCAAATCACCTCGACAAGTAAGTTGTCTGACAGTGATGCAAGCTAAAAAGTTATTAAGACAATGATGTATAGGATACTTAGCCTACATAGTTGATACACAGAAGAAAAGTGCGAAGTTAGAAGAGATACCGATCATAAGAGATTTTGCAGACGTATTTCCAGACGATTTGTCGGGTCTACCACCAGATCGACAAAGAGGTGATGGTGCATCTGCAAGAATTGCTCGACAAGAAGTATATCCAGCCGAGCGTAATGCTATGGGGAGTGCCAATTTTATTTGTCAAGAAGAAGGATGGATCGATGCGGCTCTGCATTGATTATCAAGAATTGAATAAGGTCACGATTTAAAATAAGTATCCGTTACCAAGAATCGATGACCTGTTTGATCAACTGGAGGGTGCGAGGTATTTTTTAAAGATAGATTTGAGGAGTGGTTATCATCAACTGAGGGTGAGGCCAGAAGACGTACCGAAGATGACATTTAAGAACTCGGTATGGTCATTACGAGTTTCTGGTTATGTCATTTGGTTTAACCAATGCACCTGCAGCGTTCATGGATTTGATGAACATGGTGTTTAAACCATTCTTAGATAAATTTGTAGTGGTGTTTTATTGATGATATCCTTGTGTATTCTAAGAACAAGGAAGAACATATGGAACATTTAAGAGTGACGTTGGAGACATTGAAAAAAGAGAAGTTGTACACAAAATTTTCAAAATGTGAGTTTTGGTTGGAACGTGTACAGTTTCTCGGGCATGTTATTGATAAAGACGAAATTTCGGTAGATCCATCGAAAGTTGAAGCTGTAGTAAACTGGGAACAGCCAAAGACAGCGTCAGAGATAAGGAGTTTCCTAGGTTTGGCAAGTTATTAGAGGCATTTTATTCAGGATATTTCTAAGATCGCGACCCTGTTGATGAATTTAACCAGGAAAGCAGTTAAGTTTGTTTGGACGGAGAAGTGTGAGGAAAGTTTTCAAGAATTGAAGAAGAGGTTAAGTACAACACCTGTGTTGTCATTGCCTGATGATACAGGGAATTTTGTAGTGTATAGTGACACATCATATAAATGACTAGGTTGTGTGCTTATGCAGAACGACAGAGTTATTGTGTATGCATCACGTTAATTAAAAGATTATGAGAAGGGGTATCTGACTCATGACTTAAAGTTAGCTGCGGTGGTGTTTGCCCTGAAGATTTGGAGACATTATATTTATGGAGAATTGTGTGAAATATATATACTGACTATAAAAGTCTGAAGTATATCTTTACACAAAAAGATTTGAATATGAGACAGAGAAGATGGTTGGAGCTAATCAAAGACTGTGACTGTAAAACTTTCTATCATCCAAGAAAGGCGAATGTTGTTACTGATGATCTAAGCAGAAAGGGATGGGAGAAGTTAATGTTGTCGACTGCTCAAGATAAGTTAGTGTCGAAAATTGCTAAAATGTAGTTGGAAATTAGATATCTGAAAAAATCCGATGAAAGGTTGTTCCAGATAGGAAATGATTCAATGTTGGTAGATAAAGTGAAGAACACACAACTTCAGGATAAAGAATGCAAAAAGATAAAACAGAAGAAATCTGAAGGGGAGGAAAGCAAATTCAAAATCGATTCGGAAAGGTTACTTTGATTCGAAAGGAGAATTTGGGTTCCGCCAGTACCAGAAGTTAAAGAGGAAATTTTGAGTGAAGCTCACAACTCACGATATTCGATTCACCCCGGAAGTAAGAAAAATGTACCAGGATCTTAGACATCATTTTTGGTGACCGAATATGAAGAAGGATGTGGCTGAGTGTGTGGCGAAATGTTTAACGTGTCAGAAAGTCAAAGTTAAACATCAAAGGCCAAGCGGATTATTGCATCCGTTAGAGATACCAGAATGGAAATTGGAGCATATCACAATGGATTTTATGGTAGGTCTTCCAATGACTCAGCAAGAATATGACGCTGTTTGGGTGATTGCTGATCGATTGACGAAGTCGGCACACTTTTTAACGTTCAAGATTCGGCTTACCCTAGATCGGTTGGCAAAACTGTACGTTAAGGAAATCATTTCAAGACACGGTGTACATGTGTCCATTGTGTCAGACAGAGATCCACGTTTCACATCAAATTTCTAGAAATGATTACAAGAATGTTTGGGAACACAACTGAGAATGAGCACATCGTACCATCCTCAGACCGATGGACAAAGCTAGAGAACTATCCAAACACTAGAAGATATGCTCAGAGCATGTATAATGGATTTTAAAGGAAATTAGGATGACCATCTTCCATTGGTGGAATTTGCTTATAATAATAGTTATCACGCGAGTATTGGTATGCCGCCTTACGAAGCGTTATACAACAGAAAATACAGAACTCTATTGTGCTGGGATGAGGTAGGTGAACGTCAACTATTGGGTCCAGAATCTGTACAGCAGACTGTCGAGATCATCAAAGTGATTCGAGCGAGATTAATAGCTGCACAAGATAGAAAAAAGAAATATGTCGATCAACACCGACAAAATTGGGAATTCGATGTTAGTAGTTATGTTTTCTTAAAACTATCTCCTAGGAAAGGGAAAATTTTGTTTGGCGAGAAGGGGAAATTAGGTCCAAGATTTATAGGACCTTTTAAAGTGCTTCGACGGGTTGGCGAAGTGGCGTACGAGGTAGCTTTATCTCCAGAGTTGGAACATATTCATAATATTTTCTATGTCTCGGTATTGAGACCATATAAGCCTGATTATAAGCATGTTATAGAATTTGAACCCTTACAGTTTGAGAAAGACTTAACATATGAAGAAGTCCCTGTTTAAATTGTTGACAGAAAAGAGCAAGTACTGAGAATAAGGTGATACCTTCTGTTAAGGTAATCTGGAGGAACCACAATGCTGAGGAAGCTACGTGGAAACTTGAAAGCGTTATGATGAATAATTATCCTCAGTTGTTTGCTTGATCTTGTATAGCGATTCTAGGGACAAAATCTTGTTAAGGAGGAAAGAATGTGACGAATGAATTTGTTGAGTTGTGATTCTGGGGACAAAATCTTTTTAAGTAGGGAAGGATGTGACGATCGAGAAATTTGTAACTTAATTTAAATATTTATTGAATTAAATAAATATTTTAAATAATTTATTTATTAAGGAAAATAAATAATAGATGAATTTTGGTGAATTAATTTAGTAACTAAATTACTTAATGTTAATTAAATTGAATTTTGATAATTTTATTTGAAGGATTTAATTTAAGAAAATAATTAAATTAAATCAATTGCTTAATATTTAAGAAGATAATTAAATTAAATGAGTTGTTTGATTTAAAGGAAATAAATAAATTAAATAAAGTGATGTGTCTAATTTATTAATTAAATTAGATATATAATTATTTATTAATTATAAGATATAATGATAATAAGAATTTTATTATTATTATAAGTTATTTAAATCAGCTAAATTAAAGTTATATACATTAACTAAATTAAAAGTGTGACAATTGGAAACTATATTATATAATAATATAAAAATAATTTAGCTTATAAAGTTGTTTGGTAGCCAAACAAGGCCTTATGGCCTTTGGCATTATTCAACTGGCGTCTTTTTATTTTTCTAACTGAAAGACTACGTCGGGGAGTGGCCATGTTATTTTTACGCATTTTTTCTCTTAAGGCTAGTTATCAGTATAGTGCAGAAAAGGTTTGGAGAGAAAAACATAGAGTATTGAGAGTGAGAAATTGAGAGTGGAATCTCTGGGATTTCAAGAGGAAGGAGGGGATTGCTAAACCTTGTTATCATCTTTTGCTAGCATATAATCAAGGTATAACCTACTTTAATTTTAACTATTAAGTTTTGATATTGTTGTTGGAAGTATGTAGGATTGTTGTTGAAAATAGATTTATATGTATTGTTTTTATAAAATCTATTATTATCAATATATATATATATATATATATATGTGTGTGTGTGTGTGTGTGTGTGTGTGTGTGTGTGTGTGTGTGTGTGTGTGTGATTGTTGGTTGCCATACACGTGAAATTGGGTTTGAGGAAGGAAATTGAAATAATAGTGTTATGTTCTAATTATATGGCTTTAAAAAGCACAAAAATTGATGCTCTATATGTGTAATAATCTTTAGTTTGTTATTGGATTATGTAATATGTCAAGAAACGAAAATAACGAAGTTTAAATCATGTCAATTCATTAAGAAACGAGTTCGTAACGATCAAATTCGTTAAAAGTATACAAATGAAGAAATTTGGGGAAAATGTGGTTTTGATTCTTCAAGATGATGTTTATGTAATGTTTTTGTATATAAAATAGTGTTTAGAATGTATAACTATAGTATGACAAGGTGTAGACGTTGAATTTGGGAGAAGTTCTGTAGAATTTGGTATTTTTGGCCAAAACAGAGTCTGTTTTTGAGCTTATGTAAAAACTGAGTCTGGTGCATCGCGCGGGCCAGCGATAGCCCAGTATATTACTCACACGGCCGCACAAGTTTCCAGTCATAGACAGTGAAGTCTGCTTAATTGTAAGTCATGTGTAACGGACTTGTGTTAGTGTAGCATGCATGTTAATGATGTTAAAACACGATATATACTATAATAACATATGTCAATGTGTTATAATGCAAAGTGTAAATATTTGAGATAATTATTTAAATAAGTTATAAAATGAAACTAAAGGTGATGTTTTCAAGAGTTAAATATAAATGATAATGTGACGCCCCCAAAATTAGGTATACATCACCCATCTTGGGTCGTCAGATACATGGTACAGAATTCAAATACAACTTACTAATACAACTGTCGTGTACAATACGACAAAACATAACTGTGAGTTTGAATACAATTATTGCCTACTAGAGATTATACAAACTCAAAAGGAGTCCTCATTACAATTATTAATACACTATTTCACAGAATAGTGAGGACTACTAATGCTATCCTCTGGACCGTCACTCCGTTCCCCGACTAGTCCCTGCTATGTTCTCATTTCCTGAAGAGAACAGTGAAAGAAATGGTGAGCTCAACTAGCCCAGTAAAAAATATTATGACTAAGATAATGCAGAATAAATTATCGTTAGCCTTCAACAGTATTAAACTGATAAAATATAATAGACATCAAGTTTAACTGCAGCGGAACAAGCAATCCATTAAAAGAGTCAAGTAGAGAATTGAATCTACTATCTTTTATGATTTAAAAAGTTTTTCATCACTGTTATAGCTGAGACTCAGCTTAATAAATATTCCACATCATCGAATCACCCCTGCACTACGACCAAGGATATTCTTTAGTATCACGACCACAATTATTCATGCACTACGACCAAGAATATTTGTGTATTCATTAATGGTCATGATCATGCCAACAACTGTCCATCAATGCACTACGGGCCAATGAGAATTTTAAATTTTCACATCATTTGTAACATTACGGTCATGATTACCCCGAATAATCCCTGGTCATAATCATACCAAGTCCATCTATGCACTACAGGCCACAGATGACTTTTAACAAAATATAAACATGAGGATGATGACAATGATATAAGAATTCAATAAAACAATTTCAAGAATTATTTTATCCAGAAATTATTAACGTCCAAATTGTCAACATGATACTGTTTTGTAGAGTAAAATTCAATAATGATCAGAAGAATATTTCCATGAAATGATACTGGATGAAGCGCAAATATCAAGGATATTCCACTAATTTCATGGAGTATAGAAGTCAGAATTTTAATCAACTGAGTAATACCGAATACAATAACAAAAGGTATCACCATGCATGCGATAGAGACCGCACAGACAGGTTATTCCAGCAGAATAATAATAACAGAACCAGGTCAGGTGAAATTCACACCGACAGGAGGTTCCAACAGAATAATAAATGCAGAATAGTAAATTATGGAACCAGGTCCGGCGTATAGCATAGACAGGATATTCTGACAGAAATTTAAAGACAGAATAGTAAATGGAACCAGGTCCGGCGTATAGCACAGACAGGATATTCTGACAGAAATATAAAGACAGAATAGTAAATGGATGTCACCAAGTATAGGGTATTCCGCGTATACAGGTTATTCCAACAGAATAACAATGAATGGAATAACATAAGTTCTCTTCAATAAGAAAGAATAACACCCCTTACCGTAAAAGAAACTGGATATAAAAGTAGTAAAGTAGCAGAATACTCTTCTTCTTTCTCTCTATAATTTCTCTCTCTAGAGTTTTAGTGAATTCGTAAGAAAATAATGAAGGAATGAGCTTCTATTTATAGGAAAATGGAATGCATAGTAACTAATACATGAACGGTCCAGATTGATTTACTTTAATCTTACGGTCCATATTTAAAGAAAAATCTTTTAAATAAAATATAATATATTCTATTTATATAAAAAGATTTTTACTATGCAAACACTATGCAAAACACTATGCAATACTATGCATAATAAAATATAATATATTCTATTTATAGAATAACTTTAATAAAGTATTCTGTTTTATATAAAAAGATGTTTCTGTTTTATTACGTTAATAATACGAATAAAACAAAACGTCATCATCGCTATAATAATTCATATTATTAATCGACAATAATTAAATCAAACTGAGCGTCTTCTCACATAAATATCAATAATCAATACCGTGTGCTACTATGCAACAACGCGTATTACTGTACTTTTACTACCCAGTAGTTCAACAGTATCGACGGTAAAACTTCCGCCATTATTTTCAATAAAATATTTTTGTCGTTTTCTCAATCCGACAATAATTTCGTTGTGGGGTCCACCAATAATTGTACCGTCGTACGAATATTTTCCGACACAAAAAATATTCCCTGACCAATCGAATATAATATAACAACTTGCATACTTTGCAAAATTTATAAATACTACCCACGACTATAATATTATCTCAAATTCACACCATAATATTAAAAAAAATTATTTCGAGAAAATTAATTCTTTATTCATAAAATCTGGGGTTTCACAATCTCCCCTCCTTATGGAATTTCGCCCTCGAAATTTACGTACGTACCTGGTATGCCGAACAGGTGAGGATACCTTGACTTCACTTCAAATTCTAAATCTTGAGATATAACCTTTGAGTGTTGAATACGATTCTTCTTATCCAAGATTGTAACACGTATCTCTTCAAACATTAAATCGAGGAATTCAAATGGGCCAATTAAATCGAGGGTTGAGATTTCCTCTCTTCAGCAACTCTTGCTTCTAAAATAACACCCTCTTGAACCTTCTTCTTCACATTCATCAGATTCGGGTATGTAGCTTGAGCGTCTTTAACTTTATCGATTAAAGTCAATTTTACTCGTATATTCGTTATCTTCACATGGGTCCCTAGAGTCTTTAACTATATCTTCATCATTTGCAAGTTATACGAAATGAGTCTTTGTGTTAACAACGTCGCACTTGTAAACGCATACGATCTTCTACTCAACACGTTAGCTACCACGTTCGCTCTTCCACGATGATATTGAATAGCACGATCGTAATCTTCAACACCTCGAGTCAACGTCTTTGGTGCATGTTACTTTCGTTTTAGTTGAAAAAATTATTTTGAGGGTTTAAGAAATGAGTTTTGTACCGGTGTCAATATAAAATTCGATTTCACGCTCTGGGGTAGGCTAAGAAGTCTTCAGGAATACGTCAAGAGATTTATTAATGATAAAAATATCATTCAAAACTGTTACTCACATCCAAGACTTGGATAGTACGTCACATTGATACCAACTGTGACTTCTATCCCTTAACCTAGATAGCACCTCACAATATACCTATCAACTTGTTATCGTCATTCACGACGTCGCCTACAGAAAGTCTGGCTACGGTGCATTCCACACAAGGAAGTCATCAACAAAAGGATCGGGGATCTTTACTTATGGCTTGATATGACAATGATTTAATTTAGTGGTTTGGTTGCTTGAATTCGTATAATAGGTTGGTTAGGAATATGAAAGCTAACAACCTTATGAAAAACATGATGAGTAATTAACCAATCATTTCCTAAAATCGCATCAAAGGCAAGTATTTTCAAAGAGACAAGATCAACACGTAACGTGAAAGTGTCGATTTGAATCAAATAAGATTTATAAACAGTGGAGGTAACGAAGGTTTCTCCCAATGGAGTTTCAATAGATAAATCAAAGTTTAACTTTTCCGGAGTTAAGTACAAACATTGAACACAACTAGGTGAAATAAAAGAGTGAGTAGAACCGGTATCTAACACAGTATAGACTTCGTAAGAGCTTATGATTAACTTACCCGTGATAATTTTATTCAGGTTCCTCGTCACGAGAGAAAAAAAACGCTCTCTCTTAAACTACCGGCTTTGGCTTGTCTGGGACATCCTTTGGCATCATTATCCCATCTGGAATTGACTTCATCATACGACAAAATCGAGCTAGGTGACCTTCTCTTCCGCAATTAAAACATGCTTTGGACTGCTGCGTACAATTTGGACGGATGTGTCCCTCCTGTCCGCATTTGAAACATACGACCGGTGGTCGTTCTTCTTCCTTTGAAACGGGTGCTGGCGTTGCTGTCTTTCTATCATTATTGAACCTTCTATTCTTAAAATGTCCATTTCTATTATCTTGCCCACGATTACCACCGAAGTGGTTACCATTCTTGGTATGATAATTTCCCCCCGCGATGGTTATCATTGTTCCGATGGCCGTTACCACCGGTATAATTATTATCGTGTTGCTGGTCATTACCTTTTGGTTGTGATAACTCATTATCGCGCTCCACTAACTGAGCCCTATTCACAATATCTGAATATAAACAAAGTTTATGAGAAATGAGGTATTGACGTATATCGGGTTTCAAACCTCGCAGAAACATTCGTACCATTCGCTCCTCATTATCGACCAAATGGGATGCAAACCGGGACAACTCCGTAAACTTAGCCTCGTACTGCAACACGGTCATATTGTTTTGCTTCAACTTGATAAACTCTACCTCCTTCATGTGACGAATACTTTTGGGAAAGTAATTGTCGTTGAACAGCTCTTGGAACTTCTCCCAAGACATCTTGAGTGCGTCAGTCTGGGTACGTTTTACAGATTCCCACCAATGATCTTCTTCTTCACGCAACATAAAGGTGGCAAAAGGAACCTTTTGCTCCTCGGAGCATCCCAAGACATCAAAAATCTTGGTGATCTGCTTTAACCACGTCTCCGCCTTAAGTGGTTCTGGATTTTCCAAAAACTCCGGTGGTCCCAGCTCCTTGAACTGCTTAGCGGTGACCAACTGTGGGTTGCCATTGTCTTTACCTGCATTATGAACAGGAGTCGCCTTCGCCTGATGTTGCATGAATTCTAAAAAGCTCCTAAACGTACCGTCGTTCGTCAATTGATCAGTGTTGTTGTTTACAGGAGGATTATCGCCATCCTGTTGCACATTGTCCTGATTATTGATTTGTGGAGACTCAACGGTCTCCTGTGCTCCATTGATAATCTCAACATTCTCGGATGCCATTTTCAAACACTGCCACAAAACAAGGGTTAATTAACATATCACATATTATCCCTATACTTTGACCGACCAATTAAATACCAAATAAACTTAGGTAGGTCATACTAGCGAAGGAATTCCCCGTCTCTCCCCTCCTAGTTCTAGTCTCACATCTTAGCCAGGGATCATATCCCTAAGCTCTAATACCAACTGTGACGCCCCCAAAATTAGGTATACATCACCCATCTTTGGTCGTCAGATACATGGTATAGAATTCAAATACAACTTACTAATACAACTGTCGTGTACAATACGACAAAACATAAATGTGAGTTTGAATACAATTATTGCCTACTAGAGATTATACAAACTCAAAAGGAGTCCTCATTACAATTATTAATACACTATTTCACAGAATAGTGAGGACTACTAATGCTAAACTCTGGACCATCACTCCATTCCCCGACTAGTCCCTGCTATGTTCTTATTTCCTGAAGAGAACGGTGAAAGAAAGGGTGAGCTCAACTAGCCCAGTAAGAAATATTATGACTAAGATAATGCAGAATAAATTATCGTTAGCCTTCAACAGTATTAAACTGATAAAATATAATAGACATCAAGTTTAACTGCAGCGGAACAAGCAATCCATTAAAAGAGTCAAGTAGAGAATTGAATCTACTATCTTTTATGATTTAAAAAGTTTTTCATCACTGTTATAGTTGAGACTCAGCTTAATAAATATTCCACATCATCGAATCACCCCTGCACTACGGCCAAGGATATTCTTTAGTATCACGACCACAATTATTCATGCACTATGGCCAAGAATATTTGTGTATTCATTAATGGTCATGATCATGCCAACAACTGTCCATCAATGCACTACGGGCCAATGAGAATTTTAAATTTTCACATCATTTGTAACATTACGGTCATGATTACACCGAATAATCCCTGGTCATAATCATACCAAGTCCAGCTATGCACTACAGGCCACAGATGACTTTAAACAAAATATAAACATGAGGATGATGACAATAATATAAGAATTCAATAAAATAAGTTCAAAAATTATTTTATCCAGAAATTATTAACGTCCAAATTGTCAACATGATACTGTTTTGTAGAGTAAAATTCAAGAATGATCAGAAGAATATTTCCATGAAAGGATACTGGATGAAGCGCAAATATCAAGGATATTCCATTAATTTCATGGAGTATAGAAGTCAGAATTTTAATCAACTGAGTAATACCGAATACAATAACAAAAGGTATCACCATGCATGCGATAGAGACCGCACAGACAGGTTATTCCAGCAGAATAATAATAACGGAACCAGGTCAGGTGAAATTCACACCGACAGGATGTTCCAACAGAATAATAAATGCGGAATAGTAAATGATGGAACCAGGTCTGGCGTATAGCACAGACAGAATATTCCGACGGAAATGTAAAGACGGAATAGTAAATGGAACCAGGTCCGGCGTATAGCACAGACAGGATATTCCGACAGAAATATAAAGACAGAAAAGTAAATGGATGTCACTAAGTATAGGGTATTCCGCGTATACAGGTTATTCCAACAGAATAACAATGAATGGAATAACATAAGCTCTCTTCCAGAAGAAAGAATAACACCCCTTACCGTAAAAGAAACTGGATATAGAAGTAGTAAAGTAGCAGAATACTCTTCTTCTTTCTCTCTATAATTTCTCTCTCTAGAGTTTCAGTGAATTCGTAAGAAAATAATGAAGGAATGAGCTTCTATTTATAGAAAAATGGAATGCATAGTAACTAATCCATGAACGGTCCAGATTGATTTATTTTAATCTTACGGTCCATATTTAAAGAAAAATATTTTAAATAAAATATAATATATTCTATTTATATAAAAAGATTTTTACTATGCAAACACTATGCAACACTATTCAAAACACTATGCAACACTATGCATAATAAAATATAATATATTCTATTTATATAATAACTTTAATAAAGTATTCTGTTTTATATAAAAAGATGTTTCTGTTTTATTACGTTAATAATACGAATAAAACAAAACGTCATCATCGCTATAATAATTCATATTATTAATCGACAATAATTAAATCAAACTGAGCGACTTCTCACATAAATATCAATAATCAATACTGTGTGCTACTATACAACAACGCGTATTACTGTACTTTTACTACCCAGTAGTTCAACAGTATCAACGGTAAAACTTCAGCCGTTATTTTTAATAAAATATTTTTGTCGTTTTCTCAATCCGACAATAATTCCGTTGTGGGGTCCACCAATAATTGTACCGTCGTACGAATATTTTTCGACACAAAGAATATTCCCTGACCAATCGAATATAATATAACAACTTGCATACTTTGCAAAATTTATAAATACTACCCACAACTATAATATTATCTCAAATTCACACCATAATATTAAAAAAAATTATTTCGAGAAAATTAATTCTTTATTCATAAAATCTGGGGTTTCACAGATAAGGTTTGTAGTGTAATTTCAGAATCGTTAAGGTGTTAACCAACGTGGTTAGGTTCTAGGTTAGGGTTATGACCTAAATGATGGTTTAATACCCATAGTGTTAATATCCATACAACTTGTGACGCCCCCAAAATAGGTATACATCACCCATCTTGAGTCGCCAGATACATGGTACAGAATTCAAATACAACTTAATAATACAACTGTCGTGTACAATACGACAAAACATAAACTGTGAGTTTGAATACAAATATTGTCTACTAGAGAGTATACAAACTCAAAAGGAGTTCTAATTACAATTATTATCACACTATTTTACATAATAGTGAGGACTACTAATGCACCATCTAGAACTATCACCCTGTTCCCCGACTAGTCCCAGCTACGTTCTCATTTCTTGAAGAGAACAGTGAAAGAAAGGGTGAGCTCAACTAGCCCAGTACGAAATATTATGACTAAGATAATGCAGAATAATTTATCATTAGCCTTCAACAGTGTTAAACTTATAAAATATAATAACTATCAAGTTTAACTGCAGCAGAACAAATAATCCATTAGAAGAGTCAAGTAGGGAATAAAATCTACTATCTTCTATGATTTAAAAGGTTTTTCATCACTTTTGTCGCTGGGACTCAGCTTAATAAATAATCCACATAATCAAATCACCCCTGCACTACGGCCAAAAATATTCTTTAGTATCACGACCATGAATTATCTATACACTAAGGCTTATGATAATCATGTTTTCATCAACAGTCCTGGTCATGCCACAAAATAATTCATCTTTGTACTATGGCCAAAGAGAATCCATAGCCATAATCATACCAAAAACTGTCCATCAATGCATTACGGGCCAATGAGGACTTTTTCCATATCATTTGTAACATTACGATTATGATTATATCGAATAATCCCTGGTCATAATCATACCAAGTCCATCTATGCACTACAGGCCACAGATGACTTACAAAATAATATAAACATGAGGATGATGACAATGATATAAGAATTCAACAAAACAAGTTCAAGAATTAATTTATCCAGGAACTGATAATGTTCAAATTGTCAACATGATACTGCTTTGTAGAGTAAAATTCAAGAATGCTCAGAAGAATATTTCCATGAAAAGATACTGGATAAAGCGCAAATATCAAGGATATTCCACTAATTTCATGGAGTATAGAAGTTAAATTTTTAACCAATTGAGTATAATAAAGAATGGAATAACAAAAGAAATCACCATACATGCGATAGACCGCACATGCAGGTTATTCCAACAGAATAATAAATAACGAAACCATGTCCGGCGTAAAACACAAAGACAGGATATTCTAACAGAATAATAAAGAATGGAACTAGGACCGGCGTAAACGCACAGATAGGATATTCCGACAGAATAATAAATAATTGAACCAGGTCCGGCGTAAACGCACAGACATGATATCCCGACAGAATAATAAATAATGAAATAACAGAAGAATTTCACCAAGTATAAGGTATCCCGCGTATACAGGTTATTCCAACAGAATAATAAAGAATGGAATAACAGAAGTTCTCTTCATGAATACAAAAGAAATAATAGCCCTTACGATTGTTGAATGAAAATAATATTCCTACGAATATTGAACGAAGATGATATTCCTTACGAATATTGAATGAAAATAATATTCATATGAATACTAAAAATAATATCTCTTCAGAATATGAAATAAATAATATCCCTTACCGTAAAAGAAACTAGATATAAGAGTAGAGAAGTAGCAGAATACTTTTCTATAGTTTCTCTATAAGTTCTCTCTCTAGAGTTTCAGTGAATTCGTAAGAAATAATGAATGAATGAGCTTCTATTTATAGAAGAATGGAAAGGATACTATTTGAGAGATAATTCACAGACGCGACAGAAATATTATTACGGGCTGAATTTTTCAACACATGACTGACACATTTTTTTTCTTTCTTTCAATCAACCAAATAAAACAAGAATTATATATAATCCCACTATCATAATATACATATATTATAATCATACAATGCTAATATCTAGCCATTCCCTCCCGCCAATATAATTCCCCCTCCCATTTAGTCAATCTTCACATGCTAATTATATATATATATATATATAATATTACAACATCCACAACCCACTCACCCATATATAACATATAAAAATACTTACTATTCACACACTCCACCACTCACATTTACCAACACACACACACACACACACTCATCACATATAATATATATACATATATTACCCACACCACATATAATATGTATATAATACACTCCACCTTTTCCACCATCCTCCACTAATATTACAAACACACACACATCACTTTCACACACACAAACACCTTATACCTATCACTTTCATATTATCACTTTTCCACCACTTTCCACTCACATTATATATATATATATATATATATATATATATATATATATATATATATATATATACACACACACACACACACATCACATACCATATATATAAATATATTTTACCTCTCCTTTACGTAACTTCCTCTCACCCCTATTTTCAGATGTCATACATCACATGTGGGCCCCATATGTGGTCCCCACATATGGGCCCCACCTTTATTATATAGAATAGTTTTCTAATGATTAATTTGAAAAATGAGCAAAATAAGGGGTCCATAAAATAAGCAAAACTGAGTGACTTCTCACGTAAGCATCAATAATCAATACCATGTGCTACTATGCAACCACGTGTATTACTGTACTTTTAACACCGGGTGTTTCAACAGTTAACGGTAAAACTTCCGCCATTATTTTCATAAAATATTTTTGTCGTTTTCTCAATCTGACAATAATTCTATTACGGGGTCCACCAATGATTGTACCGTCATACGAATATGTTAGTTCCTAGTTGGCACAATAGTTATCTAGAGGGGGGGGGGGGTTGAATAGATATTTAAAAAAAATCGTTTTAAACTTGTTCTTTGATAATGATTAAAACTTAGCGGAATAAATGTTTGTTTTAATCTTCTTTACCAAGCAATGGAATAATGAGGGTGAGGCAGTTATAACAAATATAGCAGTTATGATATGAATGTAAATGACACAGTCGTTTTTAAGTGGTTCAGAGCACTTAAAGCTCCTAGTCCACTCTTCTACTCAACGAGTAGGATATCCACTAAGGATGTCTGTTACAACTTCAGAATCACACAGATTCCTTCTAGACCAGCAGTCTAGGAACTTCTAAGTTCACTCTTTAACTATTCAAGTCCAGCAGACTTATCTTTCTTATAGTTCACTACAAACTCTTCAAGTCCAGCAGACTTGGTACTCTTCTTCAGTTGGTTGATAATGTTATGTTCTTGATAGTTGCTACTCAGTCGCTATGTAAGCACTTGTTCTAAAGAACTGAGTAGCTGAGCAAGCTTTGCAATATCTCAGATCGTAGAGTTAAGCTTGAGAGATGTTTACATTGTTTGTTTAATGCTTTCTTAGTTCTCTCTCATCTATCTGATCTGCATATATGTGATGTTGAAAACTATCCGTTGGATCCATCCGCTGTGGCATTAAATGCATCTGAACTTTTTGTACTGTTATGGAGACATTTCTGCACATCTTCTGAAATTGCATTCTGGCCCACTGACACAACAGACTACTTTATCACCTACCACCTGAAAAGATGTTTTGTCCCTCTTATCCATGGTACTATCTTTAGCTTCTTCAATACGCTTCTTTGTTGCATACTAAGGATATTTCTTTACTCTGGGACTGATGAGTACTGCAGCGTCTAGAATCCATTCCTCATATGTTGAAATCTACCTTTACACAAATCATGAGGCTCTACATTTTCTGACATCAGACAGATGATGCTCTACGATTTGGATTATGATTCTCTATGATTCAGATCGTAGTGACTTGTTGCCTTGGTGCTTGATCTGATGCTATCATTTAGAAAGCACTACGATTTCTCTTAAACCCTTGCACACTACGATCCTTACTTGCTCGTGTTGTTGACTCTACGTTCGCGAGAGCACACTACGATCGTTGAGTTGTAAACTTCATGTTTCCTTCAGCATACTGCGATCGTGGAGTTTGGCTCGACAAACGTTGGGACCACTCTATGATTTCTGAAGAGTCCCTTCAAGGCAGGCACACACTACGATCTGTTAAGCTCTACATTTCTGCCTTGACTTCTGCATTGTTGATCAGATGATACAGTACGATTTCTTCGAACCCTATCTATTATATCTCAAGATCAACCTAACAGCTTTGATCTTTTCTATCTATACATTCTATTAAAGAATGATACACGTTAAGATCTTAGATCAATCTAACAACTTTGATCTATCACTAAGTCCTTGTACATAAATTTCATTGAAGGACCTTACAAACAATCATGAGCTTTATACATTAAAACATCAAATCATAGAATGCATTCTCCCAACAATCTCCCACTATTTGATGTTGACATAACCAAGGAGATTTGTTGTCATGATTATTAGTGACTAGATGCATTTGCAGGAAATTTAAACATGACTTAGTATTTCAGTGAGCAGCTAAAATTTCTAGAGAATAAGCATGAATTTATTGATGATCAGAAGATATTACAATTCAGCATTACATCAATAGGAAATTTAAGTTTCAACTTATCTCCATTTCCTTGAGCTCTTTCGTGAAGGTGGGTTGGCTTACTCCTCAGCCCTTCTTTTTGTTTGAGCTTCTTCATTTCTGACAATACTTCATATCAAATCTTAAACTGTTTTCACTGGTATAGTGCGTGTGTGCTCCACAACAATGTTAACTGATATAAAATCAAATTTAACACATAACAAGTCTCTTCGAAGGCATCATACAGTGTAAACTCATGAAATCCAAAAATAAGCTAGATCCAACTAAAATCAATTAATTACCAATATCGAGAGTCAACATGGGATACTTATGCTTCATTTTTCATTTACAGGGGCTTTTTGCTCTTATTTCCCGTTTTATTTATTCTCTCTTTTTTTTCTTTTTGGATAGTGAGTGCATTTTATGCTCCATCTCACACCTGTGTTTATGAGGAGTGGATTTCACGCTTCTTCTCGACCCACCACAGGACTCAATTTATTTAACTCGATATTTTTTTTAGAAGTTATATACCCCAAATATTCTCCCAAACTTAGGTTCTTGTCTAACTTTCTCCATCACTACTTGTTCTTGTCATTCTTCCATTCAAACTAGCATTATCCTTTAGAATCCCATTATGTAACAATTTAAACTCAATCATTCAACAAGTTATTTTTACTGTGCTATCTTTATTATACCAGTTTCAAACTGAAAAAGACTCAATTCATAACAAGAAATCACATCAAAGCTCTAATGGTCAGTATTATACTTATCTACCCAATTCCAATCTCATCATTGACCAAAACAAATCGTAAACTATCTAACAACTGGATTCATGCAAATGAACATAGTAACTAACTAATAATTTTTTTTGAATTTTTGAATTTTTTTTATAGTTATAAATACAAACTATTATGCATCTACTCTACTATGCAAACTATTATGCAATTACACTACTTGAATGCAAACATAAATAAACCTAAATTATTTAACTCCCCAAACTTAACAATTACAATGTCCTCATTGTAAAATAAAGCATGAAGTGGACGAGGACTTCCCTGTAATCATTTAAGATTGTGGTGATGGTGGCGTTGGCGGCGACGATCATTTTCCTATCCATTGAACCTCCAATACCTGCAATGAAGAGAGACAACATGGATTAGAATAACACTTGGATTCCTATCTACTAAATAAACTAGGAAAGCATATAAATAAATAAAAAAAAATTCCTGGGTTGCCTCCCAATTAGCGCTTGAATTATAGTCTTTCAGCCTAACTTTGTATGGTCAACGCTATCCAATTCCTCTTCCGTAATTGAGGAACCCTTCATCCATCATTAGCAAATAATCCTTTGGGAGGTTCCCAAAAGCGATGGCCATAGCATCAAAGTCACCTAGCATGCTCTGACTCAGTATAATCTCCATGAAGAAGGGCACGTGACTAGGTGCTATCTCCATTGTGTTTGTGATCATATATGGGCATGGAAGTGTGTCAAACACAATGGGCTCTTCGTCTATCTTCTCTTTCTCCTCCCACCACGGCTTTATTGTTGCACTAGCTCTCATTCCATAAAGAGCCTTGCCGACGACATGGCTACCAAGTGGGCATGATTTTGTAAATCTAACCGGATCCTTGAACTTTGGTGGATAAGGAAATTGGGGCACTAATAACATCGGCTCATCCCTGTTAGTACTCATAGTTAGTTCTTCACCGACCTTGTTGTCACTATCCCCATTTGTCTCTTTTTTTTTCAACATCTCGTGTCTTATCAAGTTGTAGATTTGGTTCGGGCACTTCATCAATCCCAGAATCCTCGTCATAACACCAATTATTTTGAGGACAGTTGTTCAAGGATTTGAGCATTTGATCTATCTGGTTTTGCAGATTGTGACGTGATATCTCTTGATTCATCCTCCTCTCCTCATTTGATGTTATGAACTTGGACAACAATTCCTCCAACTTTAACTTTTCTTCTTTTAATGGAGGTTGATATGAGAAATCTGGCGTGTATGTTGGATCTGAAATAGAGTATTGGTCTTGATAGTTGTAGCTCCATGAAGAATCCGGGTGATACTTCCAAACTTGATCATAATTATCATATACATACTGATTGAGGTAGTTACCACTATACTGTATAGGCCCAAGATTGACGGTGCATTGATTACTCAGGTGATTGCCAGCACAATAGTCACAAATAACTGCAATCCTTCGACTCATTTGGGCTGCAAAAACGTCCAACTTCCTCAAAAGTTCTTCAATCTGTGCTGACATTGCAAAAGTGTCGCGAGTCTGTCAATCTCCGCTCCCCTTGGTTGAGTCATTCTTGCCATCCTTCGACTCTGTTGGGCTCGAATAACCTCCAACGTCTTTGAAGTTACCTCAATTTGTATTGGCTCTATAGAATATGTATTAAGTCCATCAATCCCTGTTTCCCTTGGTTGAGTCATGTTCGTGTATGGCCATTGATACGCAAAGTCATCCATGGTACCTGAAAAGAGAGAAATATAGGAAGAGAATTAAAAATAAAAATAAAAATGTTTAAATTAAGACTAATTTAATTGAAATTAATATTGGCAAAAAAAATATTAAACTAATTCCCCTGCAACGGCGCCAAAAACTTGTTGGGTAAAATATAATTACGCACAACACGCAAGTATACGTGGTCAACAAGCAATAAAGTGAAAGTAGAGTATCGTTCCCACGATAAATTGTTTAATAGAAAATTACCAAGTACTAACCCGTAACCAACTCAATCTTATTTAAATGAATGAATTATAAATTATATAAATTAAATTATTTAATTACACTAATTCTAATTATCACTAATTAAAAATCAGATTACAGAGATTTAAGATCATAACTTCACGTATTGCTTCATTTAAGTTAACACACTTCTCATCAATTATTCTCTATTATGAATTATTAATCAAAAACACTAAAGCAGATAAAACCACCTCTCGATGCATAATACCCATATTAACGTCAATCCACAATTAAGATAGAAATCCGTTAAAAACCTTAATCAACTAATCCACTATATCTCTATGTGAATTACAATTAAAGAAGGTTGAAGAATAAGTTCTCTATCCGATTACATGCGATGTCAAGCATATCTCTACCTTAACAATAATCAAAAATCTGCTATCGACAAAATTCATGACACATGCTATCATAATAAGATCTAAATCAATACTTCATCTCTCGAGTTCATATAGATTATCACGGTAATTAATGTCCAATCAATTAAACAATTAAGTCCAAATCACAATATACAATCCTCACAATAGAACATAATAATTGATAACGAAGCATATTAAAATAAACTACACAATAAGATCCATTGTAATCTCAAACAAAGAATTAGTTCATGATTATTGAATTAAAACTAAGAACCCACAATTGAATAATCATTAAAAGATAAAAATAAGAGTAGAGTAAAGAATAAATCTGTTGTCAGTAGATCTCCATTTTCCTCAAGCTCCTGTTCTTGATCATCAATGGTCTTCAAGTTGCTTCAATCTCCAAATCTAATTAGAACTAGTGTTTTGATCTAATTTACTCTAATCTAATCTAATGTAATCCTATATCTAGTCTCTAATCTCTCTAATCCTTGTGACTCTCCTCCTTTTATAAGTCTCTTCATATGTCTTTAAGTTTTTTTGGAAGTCCTTGTGTCAATCGGATCGAAACAATCATTTCCGGACTCAAATTGGACCAAAATTCGCACTTTTCACGCATCAATGTAATCCAAGTTCCAAACCAAGAACATGAAATAAGGATAAAAGCCCAAACGATGTCCAAATTGCTTTTCTTTGCATTTTCATACCAATTCTTTGCGATTTCAACTCCCAAGCATATAATCTACAAAACGAACACAAAATGCATGAAAAGTAACTAAGAAACATGAGATTAAGTAAATAATTCAAGTAACAGATACCGGATAAGTAGGTATAAAACCTACTTATCAGAAAACACATGCATAAACATATTGAGTCCCGTAAAAATCATAAACGCCATAAAAGAAACATAAGAAAGATAAAAATATTAATCAGGAAAATTATTATACTAAACCTAAGTTATCTCGTAATAAATCAACCAAGAAGTCAAAGAAGTTTGACAAGAGTAAAATTGTTTGCCACAATTGAGGGAAAAAGGGGCACTATAAAAGTGAGTGCAGAGTTAAGCAAAAATTAGCTCAGTTAAATATTTCAACAGAAGACACTGAACAATTATTAGAGTTAGTACGAATTGAAAACAATGTCAGCAATGATGAAGAGTCTGATATTCCTGAGTCTTCGTGTAGCAGCACTTGTAACGATGAATCAAATAGTGATAACGAAGTTACTGTATGTGCTGAAGATTGCAGTAATAACTGTTGTAAAAGAATAAATGTAATTACCAAAGAAGAAGAAAGCTCTTTGTTAATTGATTTAATTAGTAAAATTACAGATCCTGAACAAAAAATTAAATACACAAAACAACTAAAAGATTTATTCACCAAAGATAAAAAAGTCACTGATAAGATGGTTAGGGTCAAAGAAAAGCATGTCTTTAGTCTTAATAAAACTCTTGAGAGATTTAAATCCCTAGTTAAGGAGGTCACCCTCCCAGAACTAAATCAAGAAGTTAATAAACTTAAAAGATAAATTTCTAATTTAAAATTAGACGTTGCTAACTTAAGAAAAGAGATTGAAGATAAGAAGTCAGATCTCCAAATTCATGATTCTTCCTCTAGTGAAGAAGATAATGACATTCCTGAGTCATCTGGAATTAAGGATGAGGCTGATATTTTTATTCAAGGTCTCTCCCTTAAAAGATTTAAGGATATTACCATTCAAAAATGGTATATCTCCATTAATTTAGTCATTGATAAAACTTTTTCAATACAACTCCCTGCCTTAGTTGACACTGGGGAAGATCTGAACTGCATTCAAGAAGGTCTTATCCCCACTTGATATTATAAGAAAACTAGTGAAAAACTTAATTCAGCTAACGGCAGTCAAATGGAAATAAAGTATAAGTTACCTAAGGTACATAAATGTCAGGATAATATGTGTTTTAAAACCTCTTTTATTTTAATTCGCAATCTCACAGATAAGATCATCCTAGGGTTGCCATTTATATATTTATTATACCCATTTACAACCAGTAATAATGGATTAACCTGTGAACATTTACGCAAAAAGATAACATTTAAGTTCCTTATTAAACCAAAAGAAAGAGATTTAAAATTTATTCAAGAAGAATCAATTTCTAAATCTTTGAATCTATTAAATTGCAAAGTTACTCATTTAAGCTTCCTAAAGGAAGAAATTAGATATAAACAAGTTGAAGAGCAGCTTAAGAGTAACAAGGTTCAAGAGAAAATAACTGAATTAAAAAATTATTTACATGATAATTTATGTTTCGAGTCTCCCAATGCCTTCTGGCATAGGAAGAAGCATGTAGTTAGATTACCTTATGCTAAGAAATTTAAAGAAAATTTAATTCCCACTAAAGCTAGACCTATTCAAATAAGTCATGAACAAATATAATTATGCAAAAAGGAGATTAATGATCTTCTTATGAAAGGTTTAATTAGACCTAGAAAATCACCTTGGTCTTGTCCTGCGTTCTATGTTAATAATGAATTAGAAAAGGAAAGAGGTGTTCCCCGTCTAGTTGTTAATTACAAACCATTAAACAGAGTTCTAGAATGGATTAGGTATCCCTTACCTAGCAAGGAAGATCTCCTTAGTAGGTTAAGCTCCTCCACTATTTTCAATAAATTCGACCTTAAATCAGGATTCTGGCAAGTTGCTATTCACCCTGATGACAGGTACAAAACAGCATTTCACCACTTCGTCCGGTCATTACGAATGGAATGTTCAGTCATTTGGACTAATAAATGTACCCAGCTAATTTCAGAATATTCTTAACAATATTTTGAATCCCTTCGGTCATTTCGTTATTGTCTATATTGATGACATCCTTGTTTTTTCCAAGACTATTGAAGAGCATATTAAACATTTGAATTCGTTCTTCAAAATAGTTAAAACCAATGGTCTTGTTCTTTCTCCTTCCAAGTGTAGTCTGTTTCTGACAAAAGTCAGGTTTCTCAGTCTAATCCTCTATCGTGGACTCACTCGGCCTATTGACAGAGCTATTCAATTTGCCAACCGTTTTCTAGATAAGATTACCGACAAAACACAGCTACAGAGATTTCTGGGATTGCTCAATTATATTGGTAAGTTTTACCAATATCTCAGGAAGATTTGTAAACCTCTAGTTCAGCGTTTACAAAGTAATCCCCCTCCCTGGACCGACATTCACACTTCTATCGTGACGCCCCCAAAATAGATATACAACACCCATTCTAAGTCGCCAAATACATGGTATAGAAAGAAAACTACAACTTCAATAATATAATTGTCATGCAAAATACGATAACACATACTGTGAGTTTAAATACAAATATTGTCTTCTAGACAATATCCACACTCAAATCAGTCCTCATTACAATTATTCAAACACTATTTTATAGAAATAGTGAGGACTGCTAAAACATCTTTCTAAAACTATCACTCCATACCCCGACTAGATCCTGCTATGTTCTCACCTCCTGAGAAGAAAAATGGAACAAAAAGGAAAAGGGTGACCTCAACTAGCCCAGTAAAGAATATTATGACTAACATAATATACAACAAATTATCATTAGTCTTCAACAGGAAAAAATCTGATAAAATATAATAGACAACAAGTTTTAGATCAACAACTGCAGCGAAAACAACAATCCATTAGAAGAGTCAAGTAGAGAATGAGTTCTACTATCTTCTAAGATTTAAAAGTCCAATATCAATATTTTATCCCTGTAACAACAATCAATATACATCTTTAATCAAATATTCATCTTTACACTACAGGCAAAAGATATTCATTTGTATCACCAGTTGGTCATGTTCATCTTTGCACTACGGGCCAAATATATTCATCAGTTAATCATTCATCTTTGCACTACAGGCCAAAGATATTCAGTAATATCATCATTTAGGACTGAGGATGATGAAAAATATTTTAAAGAAAACGAATCCAGTGAGACAGAAGGACAAATAGTAGGGATTCGTATAACAGTTTATCCAAGATCAATAATACTTCATAATAACCAATTGTGAAGTAGAATTCAAAAATAAAGATCAAAACATGGATACAATCAAAGATAGTAACCATAATATACATCTTGGACAAAAAGGAAAATATTTATTTTTCGGTGAATAGTGTCGTATTCGTGAATAGTGCCGTATACGTGAATAGTAATCCCGAGACAAAAAGTTCCAAATTTGATAAAAAGTTTAGACCAATATTTTGGCATATTGATATTGAAAGAAATAATATTATTTACGAAGAAAATAACATCCCTTACCTCAAAATAATCGTACTTCTGACTGAATTTCGGATATAGTGTTAACAGAAACTTGTACTTAATAGCAACTCTCAAAGTATCAAAATACTCACAAAAATACACTCGATAATCTAGAGAGAAAGAAAACTTGTTTCTGGTGTGATTTTCAATTCTAACCTAAGCGTCTATTTATAGGAAAATGCTAGAACGTCATAGGAGACTAAAATAATAAGATAATAATATTTAATCAACTTTCTTCCATGCCAACTTATTTGAATCAGCTAGCATGCCCATTTTGAAAAATTCCCAGCAGCCCACATGCATTCAATACCAACCAAAGTGGGTCCCACCCAATTAAAAATTCATTTTATTTTCTGAATCTTCAGTAATTCATAGAAAATAGCCCGTTTATAAGAAAAATATGAATTTTATGTCCATTCTGATTGAAATCGAATTCTCTACAACTTTGTAGCTTTGAGTTTTTCCAAATTCCAAATAGAAAATATCTGAAATCAACAAACGGATGATTTTTAATATCTCCACACCGATAAAATACTGATAAACACCTCAGAATTAATTCCTTCATTTTTATCCACATAAAAATAAATATATCCATCATTTATATCCATATAAAATAAATATTTCCTTATCATATAAATCAATAATTAATTATTCACAAATAATATTACATAATCACAATTATGACAATCAGGCCGTTCCCAGGAAAGAGGGGGCTTTCTAATAAGAATTTTTCTTTACTTGCGCGTAATTAGGTGACCAAACCTCTCCTTGACATAACTTTCTAGACATTGCCAATAATGCTATCAAATAATATTATTCAAATAATATGAATTATTGATCTGATAATGGGAAATACTGTGCAGTGATAATTATTGAAACAACAATAATATAAAATATCAACGCAACAATTATTGAATCTAGAAAATAAAATATTGAACAGTAATTACTGTAATAAATATTGAGTAGTGCTTTCTTACGTAAGAATCAATAATTCAAAAATACTGTGCATCCACGCGTATTACTGTATTTTAACCACCGGGTATTCCAACAGTGTTAATGGTAACAACTACGCCGTTATTTATAAAAACTCAAACTTATCGTTTTCTTCATCCGACAGTTATTCTGTTATGGGGCCCACAAATGACTGCGTCGTCGTACGAATATTCCCCAACAACAAGAATATTCCACGACCAAACGAATATTCCCCGACAACAATGATTATTTTATAACCACTTGCTTATTTTGAAAATTTTGCACATTTCACCCATAACCAGAGAATTATATCAAATTAATACCTTATTATTCAAAATAATAATTAGAGGAAATTCGATTTTATTTATAATAAGTTGGGGTCTTACAACCTCCTCTCCTTATGATATTTCGTCCTCGAAATTGACATACGTACCTGGTGTTTCGAAAAGGTGAGGGTACCTTGCTTTCATTTCCGATTCCAACTCCCAGGTCATTTCCTCAATAACATGGTTCCTACATAAAACCTTAATTTGTGGTATAACCTTGGTGCATAGGACATGCTCTTTCCTATCCAAGATCTTAACAGGTACCTCTTCGTACGTTAAATCTTTGGCTATCTCATCTAGTTCTAACTCAATAATATGGTTCGGATATTTCACATATTTACGAACCATAGATATGTGAAAAACATTATGAACACGAGACATGTTTGAAGGTAATGCGAGTCTATAGGCCACATTTCCTATTCGGTCAAGAATCTTAAATGGACCAACAAATCGTTGATTGAGCTTTTCTCTCTTTCCAAATCTTGTAACTCCCTTCTATGGAGCAACACATAACAATACATGATCCCCAATATTAAATTCCACGTCCTTTCGATGAAGATCAGCATAACTCTTTTGTCGATCTTGTGAGGTTTGAATACGTTGTCGAATCATTTGGATATTTTCTGTAGTCATGCGTACTAATTCTGGTCCCAACCATGTTGCTTCTCCTACCTCGTCCCAACATACTAGTGAACGACACTTTCGTCTATACAAAACCTTAAATGGAGCCATGTCTATACTTGCTTGATAATTGTTGTTGTAAGAGAATTCCACCAGTGGCAAGTACTTATCCCAACTTCCATTGAAATCTAGAACACAGAGAATTAATAGATCTTCAAGAGTTTGAATAGTCCTCTTTGATTGTCCGTCCGTTTGAGGATGGTATGCCGAATTGAATCGTAAATTTGTGCCCATAGCTTTCTGCAAGCTAACCCAAAATCTTGAAGTGAATCTTGGGTCACGATCCGAAACTATGGATATTGGCATGCCATGAAATATCACAATCTAACTCACGTACATACGAGCAAGACGTTCAAGGGAATAAGTTTCTCGTATCGGCAAGAAATGGCCAGACTTGGTTAATCTATCAACAATAACCCAAATAACATCTATGCCTTGAGAAACTTTCGGAAGACCTGTAACGAAATCCATGGTAATGTGTTCTCACTTCCATTTCGGAATCTCAAGTGGTTGTAATGGACCCTTTGGCACTTGATTCTATGCCTTTACACGTTGACAAGTTAAACACCTCAAGATAAACTCCGCGATCTCTCTTTTCATATTATTCCACCAAAATGTATGTCGAATATCATGATACATTTTGGTACTCCCAGGATGGATTGCAAACGGTGTGTTGTGCGCCTCCATCATGATTCTATGCTTCAAATCAGAGTCATTAGGAACACAAAGTCTGGAATTAAATCTAAGTATTCCTTCTTCATCGATTCTCGCTTCTGGAATAGCTCCTTCTTGCACTTTCTTCTTCATACGTATCAGCTCCAGGTCCGTAGCTTGAGAAGCTTTAACTTTATCGATTAAAGTCGGTTCTTCTCGTATATTCGCCATCATCATGTGGGTCTCTGGAGTCTTTAATTCTACCTCCATCGTTTGTAAATAAAACATAATGGGCCTTTGCATTGACAATATCGTACTCATACTCGCATACGATCTTCTACTCAATGCATCAGCTACTACGTTCGCTTTTCCAGGATGATATTGAATAGTGTGATCATAATCTTTCAATAGTTCAAGCCAACATCGTTGCCACATATTGATTTCTTTTTGGGTGAAGAAATATTTGAGGCTTTTATGGTCCGTATAAATCTCCATTTTCTCCCCATACAAGTAGTGTCTCCAAATTTTCAACGTGAATACGACTGTTGCCAACTCCAGATCATGAGTAGAATAATTCCTCTCATAATTTTTGAGTTGTCGTGAAGCATAGAATATGACTTTCCCATGTTGCATGAGAACACATCCTAACCCTTTGCCTGAAGCATCGCTGTAGATAACAAATCCATCCGTACCAGATGGTATTGCCAGAACAGGTGTCGAAATGAGTCTCCTCTTGAGCTCTTGGAAACTCTTCTCGCATTCCTCGTTCCATACGAATTTTGTATCTTTCTGAGTCAGCTGAGTTAATGGAGTAGCGATACGAGAAAATCCTTCCACGAATCTCCGATAATAACCAGCTAAATCCAGAAAGTTACGCACTTCGGTCACCGACTTCGGTTGCTCCCAACTTTGTACTACTTCAATCTTTGTCGGGTCAACAGATACTCCATATTTTGACACCATGTGCCCAAGGAATACTACTTTCTCAAGCCAGAACTCGCATTTCTTCAGCTTGGCATAAAGCTTGTTTTCACGAAGCCTTTCAAGTATCAGCTTCAAATGGTGCTCATGATCTTCACGGCTTTTGGAATAGATGAGGATGTCATTAATAAAGACAACAACGAACTGATCCAAATATTCCTTGAATACTCGGTTCATCATATCCATGAAAGCATCAGGAGCATTAGTCAATCCAAAAGACATTACTAAGAATTCATAATGCCCGTACCAAATTCAGAAGGCAGTCTTTGGAATATCCTCAGTTTTAATCTTCAGCTGATGATATCCAGAACGAAGATCGATCTTTTAAAAGAATTGTGATCCTTGTAACTGGTCGAACAGGTCATCAATGCGAGGTAGCGGATACCTATTCTTGATGGTGACATGGTTTAATTCTCGGTAGTCAATACAAAGTCGCATACTCCCGTCTTTCTTCTTTACGAATAAAACAGGAGCACCCCGAGGAGATGTACTAGGACTAATGAAACCTATTTCTAACAATTCCTGAAGTTAGACTTTTAACTCCTGAAGTTCAATAGGAGTCATTCGATATGGGTTTTTAGAAATGGGTTTTGTGCCCGGTTCAAGATAAATAAAGAATTTAATATTACGTTCTGGGGGTATACCGGGAAGTTCTTCAGGAAATACATCATGAAATTCTTTAACAATAGAAATATTATCCAAATCTGACTTGTCTATATTCAAATCCATAACATGGTCTAAGAAAGCTTGGCATCCATTTTTCAATAAACGAATAGCTTTATGGCTTGATATGACAGTGACTGATTTTAGTGGTTTAGTAGTTTGAATTCATATGACAGGTTGGTTAGGAATATGAAAACTAACAACCTTACGAAAATAATCAATTTTAGCATGATGAGTGGTTAACCAATCAATTCCTAAAATCACATCAAAAGTAAGTATCTTTAAAGAGATAAGATCAACAGGTAATGTGATAGTGCCAACTTGGATTAAGCAAGATTTATAAATAGTGGGTGTAACGAAAGTTTCTCCTAACGGAGTCTCCACTAATAAATCAAAGTCTAATTTCTTCGGAGTCAAGTTTAAACGTTGAGTATAGGCAGGAGAGATAAAAGAATGGGTAGAACCAGTATCTAGTAAGGTATAAACTTCGCAAGAGTTCAAGATTAGCTTACCCGTGATCACCTCGTCCGGGTTCCTCATATTTTGGCCAGTCACGACAAACGCTCTTCCAAGAACCGCTGATTTCGATTTATCCGGGACAGCCCTTGGAGTCACCATCCCCGTTGAACTTGGTTTTACTATAGAACAATCCCGAGCTATGTGGCCTTCCTTTCCATAGTTGTAACATACCTTGGATTACTGTGGACAGTTTGGGCTGATATGTCCCTCTTTCCCGCATTTATAATATCTAACTGGCGGTCGTTCTCCTCCCCTAGAATTTATTGTTGGTGGTGGTGCTGCTACTGATGTCTTCCCGTCATTTTTGAATCTCCTCTTTCTGAAATTTCCACTTGACTCACCTCTCCTATTATCATGGCCACGATGACCACCTGAGTGGTTACCGCCTTTGTTCGTATTTTTCCCTCCTTGCTGGCTATCATCGCTCTGATGACTGCTGTCACCGGTATGACCCTGGTTGTGGTCCATCGGTTGAACATACTCACTATCTCGCTCTAATAATTGAGCCCTATTGACAACATCTGAATACAGAGAAAATTTATGAGAGATAAGGTATTGACGAATCTAGGGTTTTAGACCTCTCATAAACATTCTTGTCATTCGTTCCTCATTCTCTACCAAATGAGGTGCAAACCTCGATAACTCAGAAAACTTCTCCTCGTACTGGGACACCGTCATATTATTTTGTTTCAGTCTGATAAACTCTACCTCTTTAATATGACGAATACATTCAGGAAAGTACTTGTCATTGAACAGTTTTTGAAACGTTTCCCAAGACATGCTGAGTGCAGCAGGCTGGGTACGCTTCACAGACTCCCACCAGTAGTCTGCTTCACCGCATAACATAAAGGTGGCGAATGGAACCTTCTGTTCCTCCGTGCATCCTAAGACATCGAATATCTTGGTAATTTGCTTAACCTATGTTTCCGCCTTGATCGGATGTGGCTTTCCAATAAATTCTGGTGGTCCCAACTCCTTGAACTGATTGGCTGTGACAGACCGCACGTTGCTATCACTTCCACCCGTATTTTGTACACGAGTCTCCCTCGTCTAATTTTGCATTAAATTTAAAAGGCTCCTAAACATTCCATCATTCATCGTTTGTTCGGTAGTGTTGTTTACAGGAGGAATATCGCCTTCCTGTTGCACGTTCTCCTGATTTTTAACCAAAGGTTATTCCACAGTCTCATACACTCCATTGTTAACATTCTTAATAGCCATTCTTAAATAATGGCATAAAACAAGGTTTAATTAAACAAATTAACATATCACATAATATCCATATATTATGACTGACCAATAAATAAGCTTAGATAGGACACACTAGCGAAGGATTTACTCATCTCTCCCCTCATAGTTCTATTCCCCGATCTCCGCCAGAGACCATATCCCTAAGCTTTGATACCAACTGTGACGCCCCCAAAATAGGTATACAACACCCATTCTGAGTCGCCAAATACATAGTACAGAAAGCAAACTACAACTTCAATAATACAATTATCGTACAAAATACGACAACGCATACTGTGAGTTTAAATAAAAATATTGTCTTCTAGACAATATCCACACTCAAATAAGTCCTCATTACAATTATTCAAACACTATTTTATAGAAATAGTGAGGACTGCTAAAACATCTTTCTAGAACCATCACTCCATACCCCGACTAGATCCTGCTATGTTCTCACCTCCTAAAAAGAAAAATGGAACATAAAGGAAAAGGGTGACCTCAACTAGCCCAGTAAAGAATATTATGACTAAGATAATATACAACAAATTATCATTAGTCTTCAACAGGAACAAATTTGATAAAATATAATAGACAACAAGTTTTAGATTAACAACTGCAGCGGAAACAACAATCCATTAGAAGAGCCAAGTAGAGAATGAGTTCTACTATCATCTAAGATTTAAAAGTCCATCATCAATATTTTATCCCTATAACAACAATCAATATACATCTTTAATCAAATATTAATCTTTACACTACAAGCCAAAGATATTCATTTGTATTACAAGTTGGTCATGTTCATCTCAACACATGTTCATCTTTGCACTATGGGCCAAAGATATTCATCAGTTAATCATTCATCTTTGTACTACAGGCCAAAGATATTCAGTAATATCATCATTTAGGACTGAGGATTATGAAAAATATTTTAAAGAAAATGAATCCAGTGAGGCAGAAGGACAAATTGTAGGGATTCGTATAACAGTTTATCCAAGATCAATAATACTTCAAAATAACCAATTGTGAAGCAGAATTCAAAAATAAAGATCAAAACATGGATACAATCAAAGATAATAACCATAATAGACATCTTGAACAATAAGGAAAAATTTTATTTTTCGGTGAATAATGTCGTATTCGTGAATAGTGTCGTATACGTGAATAGTAATCCTGAGACAAAAAGTTCCAAATTTGATAAAAAGTTCAGACCAATATTTCGGCATATTGATATTGAAAGAAATAATATCATTTACGAAGAAAATAACATACCTTACCTCAAAATAACCGTACTTCTGACTGAATTTCGGATATAGTATTGACAGAAACTTGTCCTGAATAGCAACTCTCAAAATATCAAAATACTCACAAAAATAAGCTCGATAATCTAGAGAGAAAGAAAACTTATTTCTGGTGTGATTTTCAATTCTAACTTAAGCGTCTATTTATAGGAAAATGCTAGAATGCCATAGGAGATTAAAATAATAAGATAATAATATTTAATCAACTTTCTTCCACCCCAACTTATTTGAATCAGCTAGTATGCCAATTTTGAAAAATTCCCAGCAGCCCACATGCATTCAATACCAACCAAAGTGGGTCCCACCCAATTAAAAATTCATTTTATTTTCCAAAACTTCAGTAATTCATAGAAAATAGCCCGTTTATCAGAAAAATATGAATTTTATGTCCATTCTACCTAAAATCAAATTCTCTACAACTTTGTAGCTTTGAGTTTTTCCAAATTCCAAATAGAAAATATCTGAAATCCACAAACGGATGATTTTTAATACCTCCACACCGAAAAAATACTGATAAAACACCTCAGCATTAATTCCTTCATTTTTATTCATATAAAAATAAATATATTCATTATTTATATCTACATAAAATAAATATTTCCTTATCATATAAATCAATAATTAATTATTCACAAATAATATTACATAATCACAATTATGACAACCAGGCCGTTCCCAGGAAAGAGGAGACTTTTCAATAAGAATTTCTCCTTACTGGGCGCAATTAGGTGACCAAAGCTCTCCTTGACATAACTTTCTAGACAATTGCCAATAATGCTATCTAATAATATTATTCAAATAATATGAATTATTGATCTGATAATGGGAAATAATGTGCAGTGATAATTATTGAAACAACAATAATATAAAATATCAATGAATCAATTATTGAATTAAAAAATAAAATATTGAACAGTAATTACTGTAATAATTATTGAGTAGTTCCTTCTTACGTAAGAATCAATAATTCAAAAATATTGTGCATCCACGCGTATTACTGTATTTTAACCACCGGGTATTCCAACAGTGTTAATGGTAACAACTACGCCGTTATTTATAAAAACTCAAACTTTTCATTTTCTTCATTCGATAGTTATTTTATTATGGGGCCCACAAATGACTGCACCGTCGTACAAATATTCCCCGATAACAAGAATATTCCACGACCAAACAAATATTCCCCGACAACAATGATTATTTCAAATTTCACCCATAACCAGAGAATTATATCAAATTAATACCTTATTATTCACAATAATAATTAGAGAAAATTCGATTTTATTTATAATAAGTTGGGGTCTTATATCTGTCGTCCAACAAGTCAAAAAATATGTTAAGGTTTTGCCTTGCCTTGGCATTTCAAATGACTCGGCATTCAAAATAGTTGAAACTTATGCCTCAGACATTGGATTCGGTGGCATTCTCAAATAGAAGTTAACTCCTTCCCCTGAACAAATTGTTCGTTTCCATTCTGGCGCATTGAATATTACTCAATTAAATTATAGTACTATTAAAAAAGAAATTTTATCACTTGTTTTATGTATTAATAAATTCCAACGTGACTTATTGAATCAAAAATTCGTTGTTAGGATAAATTGTAAATCTGCAAAATTTATTCTTAAAAAAGATGTTGAGAACGTCGCCTCTAAGCATTCATTTGCTAGATGACAGGCTCTTCTGAGTATCTTTGATTTTGATATTGGATATATTAAAGGTAGTAACAATTAAGTTCCTGATTTTCTTACACGTGAATTCAATAACACAGGTACTATATCTGCATCATGAGTGTTCGAGGAGGACCTTTTTCTCATGGGCAGGGCTGCCCTCCTGGCCCAAATAATTAGTTAAAAGGAACTTTAGTTTCTCACACAGTCAATCATGTTCCCCAACCAAACCCAGTTAATAAATTTCAGGTTCTTGGAACAATTCCAAAGCCCTTTTCTTCTGTTTTAGCCAGTCAACCCAAACCAATTGATCCATACAGTAATCCATCAAAGGCTACCTATTCAAAACCCAGTTATACCGATTCTGAGTATCTTCTAAAGTGGGAACAACATTTTTTTTCATTTAGAACTTCACATGAAGCCTAAAAATGATCCCATTCAGCTCGCTGCCCAGTATTTTCCTACTGGATGGCATTTCATTCCATGGGGTCCATATAAATCCCTTGCGTATTATAAGGACATCCTCTTTGAGACCAAGTCAATATTTATTAAGCATATTTACACCAAATATAATGAATCAAAGATTCTTTATCATTCCCTGTATATTAAACAAATTCTTAATTTCTCAGATTGGGGTGCTTCTCCTTCTGATCTTAGGCAGCTTTCCAGTAAAAATAATTCTTATTGTTACTTTGATTATGTTGAAGCATTGAATAAAATCTTTTTCAATCAGAATGAAGGTCATAGTCATTCGTGGTTTTTACAATTCGACCATAAATTCAAGAGTCAATTCCCATTCTGGTTCACCCTCTGGTGGTCTAGGTTTGGTCATTGCTTAGAGATTCTTACTGATCTCCTCCAAGCTCAATTCACTCATTTTACTACTCACAATAAAAGTCATCCCATGTTTAAGGGAATCTCAGTCTTCTTTCTTTTAATCAGTAAATACAAAATTCCATGGATTCTCAAATGGCAATACATCATTCTCACTCCATGCCAAGTTACCACTTTTCAGTCACCGACATCCGGTATTCAGACGTCCCATACGGCTGTTTCTCCCATTCTCTATGTCTCCCGTCAGTTTTTCATAAAATGGTGGGATAAATTCGGTGTTGATAGGATAGTTGGCCAAGTTCAGAAAGAATTTCCTCCTTCCCCTATCCCTGCACCTTCAGTCAGCTCAGCTCCAGCCGTTGAATCATCTAGTAAATCATCTAAAAAGTCAGTTGAAAAATCAAAAGTTGCTATACCCCCTGATCTTATTGACATCACTAATGTCACTAGTTATTCAACAGCACAGTTAAGGATCCTTGCCGATGATATTCATATGAGAATCGATTAACTACATGACGACATTGAAGCATCAAAAACTGCTTCTTCCCAGTCCAAAAATACCAGTCAAAATGAAGATGATGATAGTTATGACCCTTACAGCACCGTCAATCTTCAAGATGCTCAAGACCCTTTTGTTTGACATCTCAGTTACAAGCACCTGCTCCGGCAGCCTCAGTCACAAGCACCTGCTCCGGCAGCCTTAGTCAAAAGAATCTCCTACTTTTCCACCGAATGCAGCAATCAGTCACATGCACCCGGCCCCGCGGCCATTTAGTCAAAAGGAAGTGTCAGCTTTATCACCGAAAGCAGCTTTGTCACGTGGTTCGGTCTAACTGTGTTCTTCTTAGTTAACTATGTCAGGAACATGAGGCAAAGCTGACCGGTTACTAACTGAAGAGCTGGATCTGAATAATCGACTCATCTTTACTAATTATATAAACTAATTCTAACACATTATTCGTTCATTCATACCCACTTACCCTTAAGACTCATACCTATGTTCTTAAACCAAACACTGCTCACCCAAGAGACTTACAAAAGGTTTGCGACAAACTAGCTGGACTATAGATAAGTTAGGTGACTTCAGAATAATGAAAAGAAGAAGTTTTATAAAAAGAAATAGTATTTGATTAAATAGATCTTTTCTCAACAATTAACAACAACAAACAACTTAGCTTTGATACCATTTGGGGCGGAAGGGGAGAGTATGGAAAGAGGTGAATAGAAATGGCGCATAACAACACAGTTTATTACTGAACATAAATAATTTTATTGATAACTTGAAATATTTACAAACCTAATATTTACAAAACTGAAATTTAAATTGACTTAGAAATTTATTTAGAACATTAAGAAGAGAAGAAGAAGGGGTAGAGAAAGGCTAACAGCGGTAGAGGCTAAAGATTCGACTTAGAAGGAACTCAGCGTCTTTTGAAGTCTGATTAGCTAACTAAGTTCAAGTTCTTTTTATAGAATAAGGAAAGAACTATTACAAAGTTACTATTACAAAAAGTGAATTATTACAGACAATAATTACTATTGATGAACAGTAAAATAGTGCTGACTTTTTACTATTCATGGACGCTTTTGGCAACTTTAGACCGAACCATGTGACAAAGCTGCTTTCGGTGATAAAGCTGACGCTTCCTTTTGACTAAATGGCCGCGGGGCCGGGTGCATGTGACTGATGGCTGCGTTTAGTGGAAAAGCAAGAGTTTATTTTGACTAAGGCTGCCAAAGCAGGTGCTTGTGACTGAGGCTGCTGGAGCAGTTGCTTGTAACTAAGATGTCAAGCAAACGGGTATTAAGCATCTTAAAGATTGACGGTGTTGTAAGGGTCATAACTATCATCATCTTTATTTTGACTTGTATTTCTGGACTGGGAAGAAGCAGTTTCTAATGCTTCAATGTCTTCATGTAGTTGATCGATTCTCATATGAATAGCATCGGTAAGGAGCCTTAACTGTGTTGTTGAATAACTAGTGACATTAGTGAAGTCAATAGGATCAGGGGGAACAACAACTTTTGATTTTTCAACTTACTTTTTAGATGATTTACTAGATGATTCAATGGCTGGAACTGAGCTGACTGAAGGTGCAGGGATAGGGGAAGGAGGAAATTCTTTCTGAACTTGACCAACTATCCTATCAACACCGAATTTATCCCACCATTTTATAAAAAACTGACAAGAGACATAGAGAATGGAAGAAACAACCGTATGGGACGTCTGAGTACCGGACGTCGGTGACTGAAAAGTGGTAACTTGACATGGAGTGAGAATGATGTATTTCCACTTAAGAATCCATGGAATTTTGTATTTACTGATAAAAAGAAGGAAGACTGAGATTCCCTCAAACTTGGGATGATATTTATTATGAGTAGTAAAATGAGTGAATTGAGCTTGGAGGAGATCAGGAAGAATCTCTAAGCAAGGATCAAACCTTGACCACCAGAGGGTGAACCAGAATGGGAATTGACTTTTGAATTTGTGGTTAAATTGTAAAATCCATAAATGACTATGATCTTCATTCTGATGGAGAAAGATTTTATTCCATGCTTCAACATAATCAAAATAACAATAAGAATTATTTTGACTGGAAAGCTGCCTAAGATCGGAAGGAGAACCTCTCCAATCTGAGAAACTAAGAATTTGTTTAATATACAGGGAATGATAAAGAATTTTGGATTCATTATCTTTGGCGTAAATAGTCTTAATAAATATTGACTCGGTCTCAAGGAGGATGTCCTTATAATACGCAAGGGATTTATAAGGAGCCCATGGAATTAAATTCCATCCAGTAGGAAAATACTGGGCAGCGAGCTGAATGGGATCATTTTTAGGCTTAATATGAAGTTCTAAATGAAACAAATGTTGTTCCCACTTTAGAAGATACTCAGAAGCGGTATAACTGGGTTTTGAATAGGTAGCCTTTGACGAATTACTGTATGGATCAATTGGGTTGGGTTGACTGGCTAAAACAGAAGAAAAGGGCTTTGGAATTGTTCCAAGAACCTGAAATTTGTTAACTGGGTTTGGTTGGGGAACAGGATTGACTGGGTGAGGAACTAAAGTTCCTTTTAACTGATTATTTGGTCCATGAGGGTGGCCCTGCCCACGAGAAGAAGGTCCTCCTCGCACACTCATGATGCAGATATAGTACCCGTGTTAATGAATTCACGTGTAAGAAAATCAGGAACTGAATTGTTACTATATTTAACATATTCAATATCAAAATCAAAAATACTCAGAAGATCTTGCCATCTAGCGAATGAATGCTTAGAGGCGACGTTCTCAACGTCTTTTTCAAGAATAAATTTTGTTGATTTACAATCTATCCAAACAAGGAATTTTTGATTCAATAAGTCACGTTGGAATTTATTAACACATAAAACAAGTGATAAAATTTCTTTTTTAATAGTACTATAATTTAATTGAGTAATATTCCATGCGCCAGAATGGAAACAAACAATTTGTTCAGGAGATGAAGTAGTTAACTTCTGTTTGAGAATGCCACCTAATCCAATGTCAAAGGCATCAGTTTCAACTATTTTGAATGTTGAGTCATTTGAAATGCCAAGGCAAGGCAAAACCTTAACATATTTTTTGACTTGTTGGACAACAGAAGTTTGAATGTCGGTCCAAGGAGGGGGATTACTTTGTAAATGCAGAAATAGAGGTTTACAAATCTTCCTGAGATCTTGGTAAAACTTGCCAATATAATTGAGTGACCCCAAAAATCTCTGTAGCTGTGTTTTATCGGTAATCTTATCTGGTAAACGGTCGGAAAATTGAATAGTTGTGTCAATAGGCCGAGTGAGTCCACGATAGAGGATTAGACCGAGAAACCTGACTTTTGTCAGAAACAGACTACACTTAGAAGGAGAAAGAACAAGAGCATTGGTTTTAACTGTTTTGAAGAACGAATTCAAATGTTTAATATGCTCTTCAATAGTCTTGGAAAAAACAAGGATGTCATTGATATAGACAATAACGAAATGACTAAAGGGATTCAAAATATTATTAAGAATATTCTGAAATTCGCTGGGTGCATTTTTTAGTCCAAATGACTGAACATTCCATTCATAATGACCAAATGGAGTGGTGAATGCTTTTTTTTACTTAGCACCAGGGTGAATGGCAACTTGCCAGAATCCTGATTTAAGGTCGAACTTACTGAAAATGGTGGAGGAGCTTAACCTACTAAGGAGATCTTCCTTGTTGGGTAAGGGATACCTAATCCATTCTAGAACTTTGTTTAATGGTTTGTAATTAATAACTAGACGAGGAACACCACTCTCCTTTTCTGCTTCATTATTAACATAGAATGCGGGGCAAGACCAAGGTGATTTGCTAGGTCTAATTAAACCTTTACTAAGAAGATCATTAATCTCCTTTTTGCATAATTCCATTTGTTCATGACTCATTTGAATAAGTCTAGCTTTAGTTGGAATTAAATGTTCTTTAAATTCCTTAGCATAAGGTAATCTAACTACAAGCTTCTTCCTATACCAGAAGGCGTTGGGAGACTCAGAACATAAATTATCATGTAAATAATTTTTTAATTCAGTTATTTTCTCTTGAACCCTGTTACTCTTAAGCTGCTCTTCAACTTGTTTATATCTAATTTCTTCCTTTAGGAAGCTTAAATGAGTAACTTTGCAATTTAATAGATTCAAAGATTTAGAAATTGATTTTTCTTGAATAAATTTTAAATCTCTTTCTTTTGGTTTAATAAGGAACTTAAATGTTATCTTTTGGCCTAAATGTTCACAGGTTAATCCATTATTACTGGTAGTAAATGGGTATAATAAATATATAAATGGTAACCCTAGGATGATCTTATCTGTGAGATTGTGAATTAAAACAAACGAGGTTTTAAAACACATATTATCCTGACATATATGTACCTTAGTTAACTTATACTTTATTTCCATTTGACTGTCGTTGGTTGAATTAAGTTTTTCACTAGTTTTCTTATAATATCTAGTGGGGATAAGACCTTCTTGAATACAGTTCAGATCTGCCCCAGTGTCAACGAAGGCAGGGAGCTGTATTGAGAAAGTTTTATCAATGACTAAATTAATGGAGATATACCATTTTTGAATGGTAATATCCTTAATTCTTTTAATGGAGAGACCTTGAATAAAAAGATCAGCCTCATCCTTAATTCCAGATGACTCGGGAATATCATTATCTTCTTCACTAGAGGAAGAATCATAAATTTGGAGATCTGACTTCTTATCTTCAATCTCTTTTCTTAAGTTATCAACGTCAAATTTTAAATTAGAAAATTCTCTTTTAAGTTTATTAACTTCTTGATTTAGTTCTGGGAGGGTGACCTCCTTAACTGGGGATTTAAATCTCTCAAGAGTTTTATTAAAACTAAAGACATGCTTTTCTTTGACCCTAACCAACTTATCAGTGACTTTTTTTATCTTTGGTGAATAAATCTTTTAGTTATTTTGTGTATTGAATTTTTAGTTCAGGATCTGTAATTTTACTAATTAAATCAATTAACAAAGAGCTTTCTTTTTCTTCTTTGGTAATTACATTTATTCTTTTACAATAGTTATTACTGCAATCTTCAACACACACTGTAACTTCGTTATCACTATTTGGTTCATTGTTACAAGTTCTTCTACACAAAGACTCGGGAATATCAAACTTTTCGTCATTGCTAACATTATTTTCAATTCGTATTAACTCTAATAATTGTTCAGTGGCTTCTGTTGAAATATTTAACTGAGCTAATTTTTGATTAACTCTGCACTCATTTTTATAGTGCCCCTTTTGCCAACAATTGTGGCAAACAATTTTACTCTTGTTAAACTTCTTTGACTTCTTGGTTGTTTTATTACGAGATGACTTAGGTTTAGTATAATAATTTTCCTGATTAATATTTTTATCTTGCTTATGTTTTCTTTTATGGCGTTTATGATTTTTACGGGACTCAATATGTTTACGCCTGTGCTTTATTCTAGGGGGAGCAACATGGGGTAAGCCATGCTGTTCGCAAAATGTTCCTAACTCATATTTGGATTTGTTTTTGGCTTTACCTGCTTGTTTAGATAATTTGAAATCAATACACATTTTTAAGTCAATTCTTTGAATATTGCTTATGATATCACCGTAGGTTAAATTATCATAATCAATGTATCCTAAACTTTTACTTAATTCTTCTCTAACTTTATGAGTGAATAATGAAGGTAAACCATTGAAGAATTTTTCTTTCCAGAATGGTTTATTACTATCATTGCGCATCATAACTCGTGAAGTAAATACATCTTTATACCACCTAAAATCACTTAGAGTGGGACATGTGAGGTTACTAAGCTGATCATGAATTCTCTCCATGATGTTACTAGGAGTTTCAACGAAATGTTTAATTATAGTGAAAATTAAAGTATTAACTCCGTCAAGCGGACCAATACCAACATTTTCTTCAAAGATGGGATTGCCGTCATCATCTAATTGGATAACATGAATTATTGATACTCTAGAATCCTCTATGAGATGTTTTTCCCACCAAGACCTAAGAATACCAGTAAATCCACTAGTTATTAATTCAACAATGTCTGGTTGAGACATGTTGTTGAACTTAGTAATATAGATATTAGCTACCATGGACATATAATTTAATTTATTTAAAATTTCTTGTTCACTAAACCCATCAATATTCCATTCATAAATTTTATTAGAAGAAACAGAAAATTATTTATCTAGATTTCTTTCCTCACTATAGATCCGGAGGGGTGGGTCTAGAATTCCAATTTCTGGTGATACTAGTGTTTTTAATAGTTAACTTGTTAAGCTAGTCCTTCAGGTCTGAAACAGTATTAGATTGATCAGAAGAACTACTGCTTTCATTATCAGATTCAACCTGATCAATAAGAGCTATATTGCCACTTGAGCTGGCTTCATTTTTGAGTTTTTTAAATAATTTATCAATAGCATGAGTTAGTTCATTATCTTGATTAGGTAAACCTAACTTATGTCTATTTTTTGGTAATTTAATTAGAGGTTGTTCAACCTTTGAATCAGGTCTTTTAATAGCAGTTTCTTTGAATTTTTCTTCAATCCTATCAAGTTGTCTACCAACAGTTGCTAAGTATTGGTTTCTAAAATTTAATTGCTCAATGATTTTTTTATCATCTTTATTATTATCTGAAATCTTAAAGGGAGTAGCAATGACTGAAGTATTTTTAACCAGAAATAAAATAGATTCTAATGGAGTATGTCAAGAAGAAGTTCTCGACTTATCTTCCCTAACCCAGTGTGTTTTAGTAATAACATTACATTTACTTTGATATTGTTCATACCAATCATAAAAAGTAATGTTTATTTTTTCATTAATTATAAACCTTTTCCACCTGTTGATAATCTTATCACGTTCCTTTTCAGTAGAGTGATTAGATCTAAATAAATGTCTTTTCCCTTTATTAGATTTGGAATTAAAAATTTTAACTATATTATCCCAATTTAAAACAAACTCCTTTTTAATGACCCTTAATTGTTTATTAATAGGTGCATCAAAATCTGATTGAGTAGGATACTCAGAAGATGTCGGAGAAGAAGAACCTTCTTCCTCAACCTGATCATTTTGAGTATAGCAAGGATGACTCGCTTGTCCTTGATTAAGAATACCTTTTAATTTTATATCTTTAACAGAAGGGTTACTAAGTACTTCAGTGTCTCTTCGATTATGATCTGAAGGTTCTAAAGAACTAGTAAAATCTTCTATGATTACTGGTCTTCTACTTCTTTCAAAACTTATTTTGATAGTTCCGTCAGAAAATTGTCTAATGTTTTCAACATTTAATAAGTTATTGACTACGGGCTATTGAGGTATTTCACTGGGTAAAGTCCATTGACTAGGTAGCGTAACTTCTTTCCAGAGGATGGTTCTCGGGATCTGAACATTAGCATCACTAGTTGAACTTTGGATTAAAACCGTTTGATCTTTTGGACTTTTATTAAGAGCATGAACATTTAAGTTAGTTTTCATGGTTTTATAATAAATCCTATAAATTAAAGCAAGGGGCTGAGAGCCCTCGATCATTTGAGTTATCTCGCCGACAGTTTTAATATTTAAAGTCAAAGCTTTTAGCAAATTATGATCACTAAGGCTTAATGTGAAGTCAGGAAAACAATTGAAATGTACTGGACCATTATGCAGACTTGCTTCCATAATTCCAATAATACTAGGGTGATAATTCAAAAATCTGGCGTCTCTAAGGCAGAGGTAGATACATGAATTAATTCCTTTTATATGAAGTGGTTTAACTGCAACTTGAACAAGACCTATATGAATAAAATTATAACCCTTCTTCCTATGTCTTTTAATAACATCAGGAGACAAAAGACTACAATTTTCATATTCTTTATTAATTGCAAATAATCTTTCAACTGTTTTAACATTATAATCAGTTTTGAAATTATCTAAAAAGGTTAAATAGTAGATTTCTCTAGGAGAAAATCTAGGTATGTTCCAATTATTTAAAACTTGACTGATATTTTCATAACTGTGTTCTTCTTGGTTAACTATGTCAGGTACATGAAGCAAAGCTGACCGGTTACTAACTGAAGAGCTAGATCTGAATAATTGACTCATCTTTACTAATTATATAAACTAATTCTAACTCATTATTCGTTCATTCATACCCTATTACCCTTAAGACTCATACCTATGTTCTTAAACCAAACACTGTTCACCCAAGAGACTTACAAAAGGTTTTCAACGAACTAGGTGGACTACAGATAAGTTAGGTGACTTCAAAATAATGAAAAGAAGAAGTTTTATAAAAAGAAAGAGTAGTTGATTAAATATATATATATATATATATATATATATATATATATATTTATATTAGTAACTAGGAGATACATGATGTCCGGATGACATATATAAACTATATATATAAATATATCATATACAATCCGATAAATGATGAGACCATTAAACCAAGTCGTGAAACACGGAAGTAATCATATAAAAAATAGACTTCTGCGAATGTGCAGGTTCGGTACTAGCGAAGTCACAGTATCGTTATTTATTTTTAAAATAAATTTTATACAACAAAATAATACCCAATAAATTATTCTGAATACATATTCATACATATATGGAATCAAAATAATTAATAATTCGCATAAAGTTTGGCTCTGATACCACTGTAAGGTTTTGTAAAAATCAAAGTAGCAATCATATTGCAAAAATAGCGGAAGCAGAGTAAAGTTAGATTTTAAAAAATTTCACAAACCAATTACCCGGATCATCCTTTATGCATATTATTAATTAAAACGAAGAACAAGAAGTTATGGAATCATACCCTTGTAGTTACGAGCTTCCACAGGTATGAGTTTGTTACCTTTTTTTAGTTCTAACAATAGAGCTCTAACTCATGCAAGCATACATGTGTCAACAAGTAATACAGAGCAAGTAAAGTATCGATCCCACAGGGAAAGTTGTTTAATTTAAATTAATATGCATCAATTAACTCACTATATTTATATGCTCAAACTAATGACTATAATTGGTTTGTTACTCTATTCAAAAATAACGATTAAAGCAATAATAAAGATGTAATAAATCAAATCTGAAAGTAATGGGATCCTAACTTCATTTAACATTTCATTTAATCACCACTATCATGCAAGACTTGTTCACATATCACAGGAAAGTAGCCAAGAGCACCAAAAGAGTCATAACCATTTTTCAACGTACTATAACCGACTTACACATCATCCACAAGCGATAGACTCTATGTAATCATTGATATAACCAAAATCACTATATGTCTATTTGAAATTGCAATTATATTGAATTTAAGCACAAGCTCTTATTCTAACTCATACGGTGAAACAGTATATGTCTATCTGGTTCACGAAATACACAAGCCATATAAAACAACCCTAAATACGTATGGTAAAACAAACCATACTTGCATATTCATTGTCAATTCCATACAAGTATTAAAAGCGAATGGTGATCAGGCATTCATACATGCAAAACAATCATGATAGAAATCCCATATGCTATGTGAAACAATCCAGCATTCAAGTATTCAACCAAACTACATATTAAAATCCGTTAGAATCCCATAATGGAGTTTAGTTCATGACTGAAACAAAAGCCATTATGGGATCAAAGCTAAACATTGATAATAAGCATGCAATTGAAAGATGAAAGATAGAAATGATCAAACCAATTGCTGATTACAATCCACTATTAATGTTCAGATCCTCATATAAATCTGGCAACTGCTAATAAAAATCCACAATGATATATAATCCCAAGAAGAATTAGAAAAATAGAATTAGGCTTCGCTCTACGTTGGAATCTCTCTCAGAGTGTAAACCCTAGTTCCAAAATGTAAAATACGTAAAACTCAATAATGATAATTCTCCCTCCGACACCAGTCAGAAATCATTTTAAACTAATTAAAACCCTTTTAATTAAAAATTAAAATAAAACAAATCAGTATTAATCAGCATCGCGCGCGACCGCGCGCTCCCCCAGTGTAATCCTCGTGCGGGCGTGCAACTTGCAGTATGTCATGTTGTCCATCCGGGTGCTTGCGCGGGCGCGCGTTCCCAAGCTTGTCCTGCCGCGCGGCTTCTGCAATTCTGGGTTCTGGTTTGCTGCTGCTACTAATCTGTTTCGCTGCTCGTTTGTTTGTCCATCCACGCTTAATCTTCTGCTCCACTTGATCCTCATGCCATGTATATTCCAGCTTGTGCCTCGCTTAATGCGTCCATTCACCTCGTGCCTTCTAATTCCTCCAAATCAAGCCATTTCCTGCACTTTTTCACCACAAGGAGTTTTAAGTATATGCAATGCAAAATAACATGAAATGCAACTAAAAACACACTAAAATGTACTTGAGATGGGCATAGTTCGCGTGAATTGGTAATCCATAAGTAGGTATAAAACCCACTCATCAAATACCCCCAAACTTGAACTGTTACATTCCCTCAAGCAATGTATACTAATGAATAATGAAAATGCAGCTACAATACTATGCAACTAAGCTATGATGCAAACTAGTCTCACATAGTTCCAGCTATCACAGAAATTCAGTCCAAAATGCCTCATCGAATTTTTCCAGGTTCAAGAATACAGATTCAAACCAAACTGTAGACATAATTTCATACACTCAGATAATTCATAAATGCTATAGATATGCTGTGTCTGTTATGTTCACCAAAACTTGATTTAAGCAAAGAATACACATACTAAATTTCTCAAAATAGAAAACTATAGTTTTAATCAAGAATCATGTATACATATGTAAAGAAGACTATTCCAACATATCAAAACAACCTGAGGTTCAACAATGGGCTTAATTGCTTTATTTTTACTCACGATGGTGATTTTCGCACATTCTCGCGGTGTTTATTGTTATTTTTCTTTTCTTCTTTTTTCACATGACTATGCAATATCTTACTCCATTAGGCAACACTGCTACCCCTTAGCGAGCTTTCAACCAATGACTCCCAGACCATGAAAGACCCTAGGGTGCTAGGTGTAGAAACAATCCCCTCGGGCATACTTACTCAAGTAGTCAGGGCCCCAAAATAAGACTAGCCACGTTATTACTATTATTATTATTTTTTTATACATAGATACCCATGTTTTCCCAAAATCTGAATGTCAATGTTTTGCAAGTCTACATCCATGTTTCACATATTTCTCTTTTTGACACTACACATTTTCTATTGAGCAGTACAACACATATTTCTTATACCTAAAAGTGATTGTGAACACAATTGTGCAAACCGAAAGCATGTAAACAACAACATGAACTTCATCGTGTAAAACATTATAGCTAGGTTCATGTTATCCAACATACTCAAACAACTTTCAAAATTTCACTATCATCATCGGCTAGACAAAAATTTCCATACGGCAAGATCTATGAGACATGCAAACTAAAAATGAACATGCAAATAAACATGCAACTATATGCTAAAATAAACTATATAATGTAAAAATTAAACTAATCATGCAAAAACAACTACATGAAACTACACTACTACGCTAATACCCCCAAACTTATAATATTCAATGCCCCATTGAATGAAGGTAAAGGTTAATAAAAAACTCCCCTAATGATCAGTGGCACCACCCTCCTTGGGTGGTGAATCTGGTGCTGGATATGGCACTGATGTCTGGAACTAAGGCCACACTAGCGTCATTCCTTGTTGCGTAATAGCTTCGACCAAGGCCCTCGTGAGTCCTGTTGCAAATGTGCCAAAATTATCATACATGGCATCGACTTTGCTTTCCAACCTTTAGAGCTGGCGATCACCATGGGCAGCAGGTGCTTGTGTGGACGGGCCTGCCTCATCTATCTTAGGGGGCTGTTGTGACGGCTCTGGGAAAGTAGGATGAATGATAAAACCTACTCCGCGCAGATGCAGTACACCTCCTGCCCAATCCTCAAATTTTGCAATTGTGGCATGAGTTATGTCCTGGCTTGGGTATTTCATTTGTTCGTTGCCCCAGTTGTATCCCTGATTAGCACATAGCATATCAACCACTGATCCATGTGGAATGTTCCCAATGGTGCCTCCCCGCAGATATCGCATCATATTTTGATGGATGAGATGATCAATGTCAATGTATTTCTCGGTGATTATGCCCATAGAATAATTGCCCTCCCCACTGTTATTTCGTGTTGATGAGAAGAAGGCACGAGTTTGGCACATATGAACAGATTCCACGCCTTTGTATATCAATTCAGGGCGGCAGCTGGGAATATACGAGGTTGATTCGTGCCAACTTTATAGGTCCATTTCATGCCAGGCACGCACAATTCAGCAATAACCAACTCTATGTCTGTCTCCAAATGTGAACATGTGATCCAATTAGCAGCCCCCGTTGGTGGTGTATCGGTAAGTCTAAAAATGGCGTGGATGGCATTGGGTCTGTAATCTATCTCAAAATCGCGAACCATAGATATACCGCTCATGGTGACCTTGGCATTGGCATAAAACTCTCGGACTACGCTCATCGGAATGGGTGTGGGAGTGTCAGTCAGTCCACCCCAGCCTCTTTCATGAATCATGGCACACAATTCACCATCTTGCCCCTCCGGTTTGAAACCACACTCCTTGATAAACGTCTTCACCATAATTTGGTAATACTCCTGCTGAGCTTCCAAGTTGAAAAACTTGGTATGATCAACAATATCCTCCCCTTGACTACTCGAGGACGATGAAGAAAAAGTTTAAATAGAGCGAGCTCGTTTGGGACCCATTTGAAATTGATAAAGATAGTGTAGATGATTTGACTGAGAATGAATGCTAGCAAAGGTTGTGATTTGCTCCACACTGATGTTGCACAACTTTCCCTTGAAACTATAGTTTCATAATGCACTGATAAGAGTGGGTAGAGTAGAACGTGGAAGAGATCATGGATAATCATGTGGTGGATAGATTTATAACTTCAAATTTGTAACTGATAGAGAGATAGAGACGTGAGTTATGGAGAGACAATATGGGTGTGCATCTGTTTTGATTGCAAATGAGAGTCCAATTGATATCCATCACGTTTTTAAACTTACAAATTTTTCCACCTATGATGTCGCGCACGGCTGCGCGAGTTTTTAATGGGTTGGGTGCGCGGTTGGCAAATCTGGTATGGCAGACATATCGCGCAGGCGCGCGGATTTGTGCTGAAATTGTTGCGCAACCGCGCGTCCCTGATACCTGAACTGCTAGCCTTTTTTTTAGAATCTGCAAGACAAAAATGCATTCTCTCCAATACACCTGCAATAACATCAATGGACCTTATCAAAGCACAATTCGCTAAATAAAAATGAATGCCTATTTTGTCTCCCTAATTTCAATGCAATGCATGCACGTGCTCTTCTGTGATTCGACTACGATGAATAAGCATATAAAGGTACTCATACTATTCTAACAAGTAATGAAATTAAGCTAAACCAAACAACTTGAACTACATAAATACTAAGTATTGATGGAAACAATGGGTTGCCTCCCATCAAGTGCTAAGTTATAGTCAATTAGCTTGACTGTCTCTGAGTCTCATGTCGGAGATAGAATCGAGATGACTTTCTTTCTGTCCACCTCACCACCAGAATCACTCTTCAATCTCTGGCCATTCAATTAAAGATGCTTGTCCAAAAACTTATCACATACTGCAATGGTTCCATACTATAGAGTGGTATCCAGATATTGAACGAATTTATTTAATTCCTCATCCTCCACATCTGAATTTTCAGCAATAATACTTCTCAATGGTTCACAATCCACTATACTCTGTACTTCATCATTTAGAACCTGGTTCACCACATCAACCCGAAAGCATTCTTCTTCATCTGTTGGGAACTTCATTTCTTTAAAGACGTTAAAGGTCACCTCCTGATCATGTACACGTATCGTGAGTTCCCCTTTTTGTACATCTATCGAAGTCCTGCTTGTGGCTAAGAATGGTCTCCCAAGTATAGTTCACAATCCACTATACTCTGTACTTCATCATTTAGAACCCGGTTGACCACATCAACCCGGAAGCATTCTTCTTCATCTGTTGGGAACTTCATTGCTTTAAAGACGTTAAAGGTCACCACCTGATCATGTACACACATCGTGAGTTCCCCTTTTTGTACATCTATCAAAGTCCTGCTTGTGGCTAAGAATGGTCTCCCCAGTATAATTGGTATATTTTTATCTTCCTCGTAATCCAAAATGATGAAGTCAGCCGGAAAGATAAATTTGTCCACCATCACCAAGACATCTTCAACAACTCCCCGTGGATACATGATGGATCTGTCAGCTAATTATAATGCAATGTTTGTCGGCCTAAGAGCCGGTAATCCCAACTGATTGAAAACTGACAAGGGCATCAAATTTATGCTTACCCAAAGATCACATAAACACTTTTCAAAATTCATCTTCCCGATTATACACGGGATTGTGAAACTGCCCGGATCCTTCAGCTTGGGAGGTAACTTCTGCTGAAGAACTGCACTGCATTCTTCTGTCAAGGCTATTGTCTCAAATTCATATAATCTCCTCTTCCTTGAGAGTATACCCTTCATGAACTTTGCATACCTTGGCATTTATTCCAATGCCTCGACGAAAAAGTATATTGATTTGCAGCTTTTTAAATATCTCCAGAAACTTGTTAAATTGCTTATCTTCCCTTTTCTTATTTAATCTTAGCGGAAACGAAACTTGAAGGTGCATTGGTGGTACTGAACTCTTAAGCTTCTCCTTTGAACCTGCTTTATCTTTTTCTTCCTGCTGAACTTCAAAATTTTCCAGATTTTCTTCCTCATCAGTCACCTTCTCTGCCTCGCGCGGCCGCGCGGCTTCCCCACTACAATTGGGTGCGAGCGCACGACTTGCAGTATCTGTAGTGTTTTTCCTAGACCTCAATGTGATAGCTTGACACTGTTCCTTCCCGTCTCTTCGTGGATTTGTTTCTGTATTACTCGACAATGAACCCTGGGGCCTGTTTGTAAGCATGTTTGCCATATGCCCCATCTGAGTTTCCAGATTCATTATAGCCAATGCTTGGCTTTTGATCATAACTTTTATATTTGCCATGTATTTCATCATCATTTCCTCCATTTCTGATTTCTTTTCTTGCCGAGGTGCAGCTGGAGTGTGATGTTGTTGTTGTTGTTGAGAAAATCCCGGTGGAAAAGGTGGTCTAGGATTAAACTATGGCTGTGCTGGTTGTGTCTAAAACTGATTATTTGATTAAAACTGATTTTGCTGATTCCCTTGGTTATTTAACCAACTAAAGTTTGGATGATTTCGATTGTTGGGGTGGTATGTGTTCTGAAACTGACCTTGGTTTTTTCTATAATTGCTCGTATACTATACCGACTTCGAGCTAATAGCACATTGATCTGTCGAGTGTGACCCCGCACAAATCTCACATACAAAGGCAACCGTCTTTGTTTTACCTTCAGTTAATGTATCTATTTTCTTTGCTATGTCTGCCATCTGTGCTGACAACTGCGTGATAACATCTACTTCCAACACACCTCTGTAACCTTGGGTTGTGGCATTCGAGATGTAGGATTCTAAAAATTTTTTGATGTCATTGTCTCGATAAGGTTATAGGCTTCCTCATAGCATTTTGGCCATAATGCCCCTCCTGCAGCTGCATCTACATTCGGTCTTGACCGCCATCCCAATCCATTATAAAATATGTTGATCACCATCAAATCTAGCATACTGTGATGTGGACACTTTCTCAGCATCTCTTTATATCTCTCCCATGCTTCATATAAGGACTCGCCCTGTTGTTGCTCAAACTGAGAGATAGATGTCCTCATCTTTGCAGTCTTAGCCATTGGGTAGAACTTGGCTAAGAATTTCTGTGCTAAGTCCTTCCATGTAGTTATATGTAAGACCCCAAATAATTAATAAACGAAATTTAAATTCCTTTAATTATTATTTTGAATAGTAAGGGTTGATTTGATTAATGTGGATAGTTATGGGTAAAATACACAAATGTTTCAAAATAAGCAAGTGGTTATAAAATATTCATTGTTGTCGGGGAATATTCGTTTGGTCGTGGAATATTCGTACTGTCGGGGAATATTCGTACGACGGAAAGCGATTGGAGGAAGAAAACGACAAATATAAGTTGTTTAAAAATAACGGCGTAGTTGTTACCGTTTACACTGTTGGAATACCCGGTGGTTAAAATACAGTAATATGCGTTGTTGCACAGTAGCACACGGTATTGCACATTATTTTGAATTATTGATCCTTACGTAAGAAGGCACTACTCAATAATTGCTACAGGAGTTACTGTTCATTACTTTATTGATTCAATAATTGCTGCATTGATATTTATATTATTATTGTTTCAATAATTGTCATTGCACAGTATTTTCCATTATCAGATCAATAATTCATATTATTTGAATAATATTATCAGATAACATTATTGGCAATGTCTAGAAAGTTCTGTCAAGGAGAGGTTTGGTCATCTAATTGCGCGCCAGTAAGGAGAAATCCTTATTGGAAAGCCCCCTCTATCCTGGGAACGGCCTGGTTGTCAGTACTGTGATTCTGTAATATTATTTTTAATAATTAATTATTGATTATTATGATAAAAAAAATATTTATTTTATGTGGATATAGATGGAGAAAATTTTTAATGTGACAATTGTTGAAAATTAATATTTTATCTTTTTCTGATAAAATAATTCATTTAAATATATTATTTTAATAATATATTAACGATGATATTTTTACAATGAATACGGGATATATGAGTATATGAGGAGGTAGAGTATTTTTGTGGCATTAAATGTCTAACACATGTTTTGTGTGTCGGTGGACATAATTTTTGACCGAAAATTGAGTATAGACTGTAAAATCGACCGTTTGTAGATTTCGATCAATTTCTATTTGGAATTTGGAAAAACTTTCTTCTGCAAAGTTGTAGAGAATTGAAATTCCTATAAAAAGTCGCGAGATTCGAATTTTCTAATAAAAGGGCTATTTATTGTGAATTATTGAAGTTCCGGAGTTCCGAAATAATTGATTTTTGGAAGTTTTAATTATTATTTTCAACAAAAACATTTTTCAAAGGTTGGTGGGCATCTTTAACATGTGTTTGATGGCTAAAATCAGATTCCTTGGTGGTTGGCTTGAATGTTTTGTAAATATTAATATTATATTAATTTAGTCTCCTTTGGCGTTCTAACATTTTCCTATAAATAGAGGGCTAAGTTAAAATTGAAAATCACACCAGAAACAAAGTTTTCTCTTTCTCTCTCTATATTATCGAGCGTATTCTTGTGAGTATACTTTGAGTGTTACTATACGGTGCGAGTTTCTGTCAGCACTATACCGAAATTCAGTCAGAAGTACGGCTATTTTGAGGTAAGGGATGTTATTTTCTTCTTAAATGATATTATTTTCTTCAATATCATTATGCCGAAATATTGGTGAACGTTTTTATCAAATTTGGAACTTTTTGTGCCGGAGTTACTATTCACGTATACGGTACTATTCACGTATACGGCACTATTCACGAATACGGCACTATTCACAGAAAAATTATTTTTTTTCTTTTCGTCCAAAATATCTATTGTGGATACTAGCTTTGATTGTATTCATGTTTTGATCATTCTTGAATTTTACACCACTATGATTATTTTTGAGGTATTTTTGGACATGGATAAAACAAAGTACGAATCCTTAATCCTTAATCCTTGTCATTTTGTTTCATTGGATTCGTTTCTTTAAAAATATTTTTTATCATCTTCAGTCTTAAAGGATGTTATTATTGAATATCTTTGGCCTTTAGTGCAAAGATGAATGATTTCTGATGAATATCTTTGGCCCGTAGTGCAAAGATGAACAGGTGTTTAGATGAACATGACCAAAAGATGAATATCCTTGGCCTGTAGTGCAAGAATGAATATATGATTCAAGATGTGCATTGATTGATGTTACAGGGATAAAAATACTGTTGATGGACTGTTAAATTCATAGACATTAGTAGATTTCATCCTCTACGTAACTCTTCTATGAATTAATATTTTTCGCTGCGAATATTGATTTAAAACTTGTTGTCTATTGTATTCTATTAGATTTTTTTTCCCTGTTGAAGGCTAACGATAATTTGTTGTATATTATCTTAGTCATAATATTCTTTACTGAGCTAGTTGAGCTCACCCTTTTCCTTTTTGTTCCATTTTTCTTCTCAGGAGACGAGAATATAGCGAGTACGAGTCGGGGTATGAATTGATGGTCCTTGAGAGAGTTGTTTAGTAGTCCTCACCATTTTTGTAAAATAATATATCAATAATTGTATTGAGGACATAGTTGGGTATGTATATTGTCTAGATGACAATGTTTGTATTCAAACTCACAGTTTATGGGTTGTAAAAGTTGTAGTTGTTTCTGTACCATGTATTTGGCGACTCAAAATGGGTTGGATGGAATGGACCTATTTTGGGGGCATCACAGTTGGTATCAGAGCTTAGGGATATGATCTCTGGCGGAGATCGGGGAATAGAACTAGGAGGGGAGAGACGAGTAAATCCTTCGCTAGTGTGTCCTACCTAAGCTTATTTGTTAGTTGGTCAGTATATAGGGATATTATGTGATATATTGATTTCCTTAATTAACCCTTGTTTTATGACAGTATTTGAGAATGTCGACTGAGAATATTAACAATGGAAATGAGACCGTGGAGACGCCTGTACTCACCAACGAGGAGAACGTGCAACAGGCTGGCAATGTTCCTCCTGTGAACAACACCACTGATCAGACAATGAACGACGCATTGTTTAGAAGCTTTTTGCAGTTCATGCAAAATCAGACGAGGGAGACTCGTGTTCAAAATACAGGATGAAATGATAACAATTCACGGGTTGTCACAGCCAAGCAGTTCAAAGAGCTGGGACCACCAGAATTTAAGGGAAAGCCAGACCCGATCATGGCAGAGACATGGGTCAAGCAAATTACCAAGATATTCGATGTCTTGGGATGCACGGAGGAACAGAAGGTTTCATTCGCCACCTTTATGTTCCGTGGCGAGGCAGACTACTGGTGGGAGTCTGTGAAGCGTACCCATCCAGCCGCACTCAGCATGTCTTGGGAGACGTTTCAGAAACTATTTAATGACAAATACTTTCCTGAAAGTGTTTGTCATATGAAGGAAGTGGAGTTCATCAGATTAGAACAAAATAACATGACGGTGTCTCAGTACGAGGCAAAGTTTGCAGAGTTATCCAGGTTTGCACCTCATTTGGTGGAGAATGAGGAACGTATGACGCGGATGTTTCTGAGAGGTTTGAAACCCGGCATACGACAATATCTCATCTCTCATAAATTTTCTCTCTATTCAGATGTTGTTAACAGGGCTCAATTATTGGAGCGAGATAACGAGTACGGTCAACCGAGGTACAACAATCAGGATCATACCGGAGATAGCAGTCAACAAAATAACGATAACCAGTGGAGAAAGAAAAAGACGGACAAAAATGGTAACCACTTTGGTGGTAATCATGGCCATGAAAATAGAAGAAGCGAGTCAGGAGGAGATTTTAAAAAGAGGAGATTTAACAACGACCATGTAAAGACGACAGTGCCGGCAGCAACTGGTTCTAAGGGAGGAGAAAGACCACCGGTTATATGCTATAAGTGCGGAAAAGAGGGACATATCAGTCCAAACTGCCCACAACAGTTCAAGGTATGCTATAATTGTGGAAAGGAAGGACATATCACTCGAGATTGTACGATAGCGAAACCTAGTTCAGCGGGGACGGTGACTCAAAAGACTGTCCCAGAAAAGCCAAAGTCAATGGTTCCTGGAAGAGCGTTTGTTGTGACTGGTCAACATGCGAGGAACCCAAACGAGGTGATCACGGGTAAGCTATTTATAAATTCTTGCGAAGTTTATACCTTACTTGATACCGGTGCTACCCATTCATTTATCTCTCCTGCTTGCGCTCAACGTTTAAACTTGACTCCTGAGAAATTAGACTTTGACCTATCTGTGGAAACTCCGTTAGGAGAAACTTTTATCACATCCACTGTTTATAAATCTTGTTTGATTCAAGTTGGCACCATCACCTTACCTGTTGACCTGATCTCTTTAAAGATACTTGCTTTTGATGTGATTTTAGGGATTGATTGGTTAACTACTCATCATGCCAAAATTGATTGTTTTCGTAAGGTTGTTAGTTTTCATATTCCTAATCAACCTGTTGTTCGAATTCAGGTAACTAAACCATTAAAATCAATCACTGTCATATCTAATCATAAAGCTATTCGTTTATTGAAAAACGGATGTCAAGCTTTCTTAGCCCATGTTATGGATTTGAATAAAGACACGTCAAAATTGAATAATATTCCTGTTGTTATTGACTTTCCTGACGTATTTCCTGAAGAACTTCCCGGTCTACCCCCAGAACGTGAAGTTGAATTCTTTATTGATCTTGAACCTGGTACAAAGCCTATTTCTAAAACCCCATATCGAATGGCTCCTATTGAACTTCAGGAGTTAAAAGTCCAACTACAGGAGTTATTGGACATCGGGTTCATTCGTCCTAGTACATCTCCTTGGGGTGCTCCTGTTTTATTCGTAAAGAAGAAAGACGGGAGTATGCGACTTTGTATTGACTATCGGGAATTGAACAATGTCACCATCAAGAATAGGTATCCTCTACCTCGTATTGATGACTTGTTTGACCAGTTGCAAGGAGCACAATTTTTTTCAAAAATCGATCTTCGTTCTGGATATCATCAGCTGAAAATTAGAACTGAGGATATTCCAAAGACTGCCTTCAGAACTCGGTATGGGCACTATGAATTCTTAGTCATGTCTTTTGGATTGACTAATGCTCCTGCTGCTTTCATGGATATGATGAACCGAGAATTCAAGGATTATTTCGATCAATTCGTTGTTGTCTTTACTGATGATATCCTCATATATTCCAAAAGCCGTGAAGATCATGAGCACCATTTGAAGCTGGTACTCCAAAGGCTTCGTGAAAACAAGTTATATGCTAAGTTGGAGAAATGCGAGTTCTGGCTTGAGGAAGTAGCATTCCTTAGGCACGTGGTGTCAAAAAATAGAGTATCTGTTGACCCGACGAAGATTGAAGCAATACAAAGTTGGGAGCAACCGAAGTCGGTCACTGAAGTACGTAGCTTTTTGGGCTTAGCTGGTTATTATCGGAGATTCGTGGAAGGGTTTTCTCGAATTTCTACTCCATTAACTCAGCTAACTCGGAAAGATACAAAATTCGTATGGAGCGAGGAATGCGAGAAGAGTTTCCAAGAGCTTAAGAGGAGACTTATTTCGGCACCTGTTCTAACAATACCATCTGGTTCGGATGGATTTGTTATCTACAGCGATGCTTCAGGCAAAGGGTTAGGATGTGTTCTCATGCAACGTGGGAAAGTCATAGCCTATGCCTCGCGACAACTTAAAGAGTATGAGAGGAATTATCCTACTCATGATCTAGAGTTGGCAGCAGTCGCTTTCGCACTAAAGATCTGGAGGCACTATCTATACGGGGAGAAAGTGGAGATATATTCAGATCATAAAAGCCTCAAATATTTCTTCACTCAAAAAGAACTCAACATGCGGCAACGACGTTGGCTCGAGTTGTTGAAAGATTACGACCACACTATTCAATACCATCCTGGAAAAGCGAACGTGGTAGCTGACGCATTGAGTAGAAGATCATATGCAGGAATGATTGCAATGATGTCAAGTATACGCATAGAGCCAACTTTAATAGAAAAAGTTAAGGTTGCTCAAGCCACCGATCCGGAGCTGATGCATATGAAGACGAAAGTACAAGAAGGTGCCATTCCAGAAGCGAGAATTGATGAAGAAGGAATACTTCGAGTCCACTCCAGACTTTGTGTTCCTAACTATTCTGATTTGAAGTACAAGATCATGATGGAGGCACACAATACACCGTTTGCAATTCATCCTGGAAGTACCAAAATGTATCGTGATCTTCGACATACATTTTGGTGGAACAATATGAAGAGAGAGATTGCAAAGTTTATTTCAACGTGTTTAATTTGTCAACGTGTAAAGGCGGAGCATCAAGTGCCAAAGGGTCCATTGCAACCACTTGAGATTTCGAAATGGAAGTGGGAACACATTACTATGGATTTCGTTACGGGTCTTCCTACGGTTTCTCAAGGCATCAATGCTATTTGGGTTATTGTTGATAGATTAACCAAGTCTGCTCATTTCTTGCCGATACAGGAGACTTATTCCCTTGAACGTCTTGCTCAAATGTACGTAAATGAGATTGTAAGATTGCATGGCATGCCAGTATCCATAGTTTCGGATCGTGACCCAAGATTTACTTTAAGATTTTGGGTTAGCTTGCAAAAAGCTATGGGTACGGAGTTACGATTCAGTTCGGCATACCATCCTCAAACGGACGGACAATCAGAGAGGACTATTCAAACTCTTGAAGATTTATTAAGACTCTCTGTCCTAGACTTCAAGGGCAGTTGGGATAAATATTTATCATTGGTGGAATTCTCCTACAACAACAGTTATCAGGCAAGCATTGGTGTGGCCCCATTTGAAGCATTGTATGGACGAAAGTGTCGCTCTCCAGTATGTTGGGACGAGGTGGGTGAAGCAACATTGTTGGGACCCGAGTTAGTACGTATGACTACGGAGAAGATCCAAACGATTCGACAACGTATACAAACGGCACAAGATCGACAAAAGAGTTATGCGGATCTTCATCGAAAGGACGTAGAATTTAGTGTTGGGGATCATGTATTGTTGCGTGTTGCCCCATGGAAGGGAGTTACAAGATTCGGGAAGAGAGGAAAGCTTAATCCACGATTTATTGGTCCGTTTCAAATTCTTGATTGAGTAGGTAATGTAGACTATAGACTCGCGTTACCTCCAAGTATGTCTCGTGTTCATAATGTTTTTCATATATCTGTACTTCGTAAATATGTGAAAGACCCGAACCACGTCAATGAGTTAGAACCGGACGAGATAGCCGAATATTTAACGTATGAGGAGGTACCTGTCAAGATCTTGGATAGGAAGGAGCATGTCCTACGCACGAAGGTAATACCACAAGTTAAAGTTTTGTGGAGGAATCATGCTGTAGAGGAAATGACCTGGGAGTTGGAAACGGAAATGAAAGTGAGCTAACCTCACCTTTTCGAAACACCAGGTACGTATGTCAATTTCGAGGACGAAATTTCATAAGGATGGGAGGTTGTAAGACCCCAAATAATTAATAAACGAAATTTAAATTCCTTTAATTATTATTTTGAATAGTAAGGGTTGATTTGATTAATGTGGATAGTTATGGGTAAAATACGCAAATGTTTCAAAATAAGCAAGTGGTTATAAAATATTCATTGTTGTCGGGGAATATTCGTTTGGTCGTGAAATATTCGTACTGTCGGGGAATATTCGTACGACGGCGCAGCCATGTGTGGGCCCCATAACGGAAAGCGATTGGAGGAAGAAAACAACAAATATAAGTTGTTTAAAAATAACGGCGTAGTTGTTACCGTTTACACTGTTGGAATACCCGGTGGTTAAAATACAGTAATACGCGTTGTTGCACAGTAGCACACGGTATTGCACAGTATTTTGAATTATTGATCCTTACGTAAGAAGGAACTACTCAATAATTGCTACAGGAGTTACTGTTCATTACTTTATTGATTCAATAATTGCTGCGTTGATATTTATATTATTATTGTTTCAATAATTATCATTGCACGGTATTTTCCATTATCAGATCAATAATTCATATTATTTGAATAATATTATCAGATAACATTATTGGTAATGTCTAGAAAGTTCTGTAAAGGAGAGGTTTGGTCATCTAATTGCGCGCCAATAAGGAGAAATCCTTATTGGAAAGCCCCCTCTATCCTGGGAACGGCCTGGTTGTCAGTACTGTGATTCTGTAATATTATTTTTAATAATTAATTATTGATTATTATGATAAAGAAAATATTTATTTTATGTGGATATAGATGGAGAAAATTTTTAATGTGACAATTGTTGAAAATTAATATTTTATCTTTTTCTGATAAAATAATTCATTTAAATATATTATTTTAATAATATATTAACGATGATATTTTTACAATGAATACGGGATATATGAGTATATGAGGAGGTAGAGTATTTGTGTGGCATTAAATGTCTAACACATGTTTTGTGTGTCGGTGGACATAATTTTTGACCGAAAATTGAGTATAGACTGTAAAATCGACCGTTTGTAGATTTCGGTCAATTTCTATTTGGAATTTGGAAAAACTTTCTTCTGCAAAGTTGTAGAGAATTGAAATTCCTATAAAAAGTCGCGAGATTCGAATTTTCTAATAAAAGGGCTATTTATTGTGAATTATTGAAGTTCTGGAGTTCCGAAATAATTGATTTTTGGAAGTTTTAATTATTATTTTCAACAAAAACATTTTTCAAAGGTTGGTGGGCATCTTTAACATGTGTTTGATGGCTAAAATCAGATTCCTTGGTGGTTGGCTTGAATGTTTTGTAAATATTAATATTATATTAATTTAGTCTCCTTTGGCGTTCTAACATTTTCCTATAAATAGAGGGCTAAGTTAGAATTGAAAATCACACCAGAAACAAAGTTTTCTCTCTTTCTCTCTCTATATTATCGAGCGTATTCTTGTGAGTATACTTTGAGTGTTGTTATACGGTGCGAGTTTCTGTCAGCACTATACCGAAATTCAGTCAGAAGTACGGCTATTTTGAGGTAAGGGATGTTATTTTCTTCAATATCATTATGCCGAAATATTGGTGAACGTTTTTATCAAATTTGGAACTTTTTGTGTCAGAGTTACTATTCACGTATACGGTACTATTCACGTATACGGCACTATTCACGAATACGGCACTATTCACAGAAAAATTATTTTTCTTTTCGTCCAAAATATCTATTGTGGATACTAGCTTTGATTGTATTCATGTTTTGATCATTCTTGAATTTTACACCACTATGATTATTTTTGAGGTATTTTTGGACATGGATAAAACAAAGTACGAATCCTTAATCCTTAATCCTTGTCATTTTGTTTCACTGGATTCGTTTCTTTAAAAATATTTTTTATCATCTTCAGTCTTAAAGGATGTTATTATTGAATATCTTTGGCCTGTAGTGCAAAGATGAATGATTTCTAATGAATATCTTTGGCCCGTAGTGCAAAGATGAACAGGTGTTTAGATGAACATGACCAACAGATGAATATCCTTGGCTTGTAGTGCAAGAATGAATATATGATTCAAGATGTGCATTGATTGATGTTACAGGGATAAAAATACTGTTGATGGACTGTTAAATTCATAGACATTAGTAGATTTCATCCTCTACGTAACTCTTCTATGAATTAATATTTTCCGCTGTGAATATTGATTTAAAACTTGTTGTCTATTGTATTCTATTAGATTTTTTTTTCCTGTTGAAGGCTAACGATAATTTGTTGTATATTATCTTAGTCATAATATTCTTTACTGAGCTAGTTGAGCTCACCCTTTTCCTTTTTGTTCCATTTTTCTTCTCAGGAGACGAGAATATAGTGAGTACGAGTCGGGGTATGAATCGATGGTCCTTGAGAGAGTTGTTTAGTAGTCCTCACCATTTTTGTAAAATAATATATCAATAATTGTATTGAGGACATAGTTGGGTATGTATATTGTCTAGATGACAATGTTTGTATTCAAATTCACAGTTTATGGGTTGTAAAAGTTGTAGTTGTTTCTGTACCATGTATTTGGCGACTCAAAATGGGTTGGATGGAATGGACCTATTTTGGGGGCGTCACATTATAGATCCTGTTGGCAAAGAATGAAGCTAACTTCTTGCTTTATCCCTCAATGAGAATGGGAATAGCCTAATTTTGATAGCATCCTCCATCACACCGTTGTATCTGAATGTATCACAAATTTTGATGAAACTCAACAGGTGTTCATTCAGATCATCTGTAGCGGCACCCCCAAACTGTACCGAATTTTGTACCATCTGAATAGTGCATGTTTTTATCTCGAATGTATTGGCTGTTATCGCTGGTCTGACGATGCTAGACTGTAATCCATTAATATTGGGCATGGAATATTCCTTCAGAGCCCTATGCTCCTCTCTTTCCTCTTCTCCTTGTACCTCGGCTGCCATATTAGATGTGGTACTTTCTAACTGTGCTTGTAAATTTCTACGAACACTCGTTTTCCAACCTCTCCCGTTTATGTTGTCCTGAACAGGTGTTAAGTCAGGGTTGGATGACCGCGTGCACATAAAAATTTATACAAGGTCCTGAAACAAAAAAAAATGGAAATGAGATAAGAATGGCTTTGTCTAAGTCATACAATATAGCTTAAAACTAATGATAATAATAATAATTTAAACGCCTTTCCCCGGCAACGGTGCCAAAAACTTGTTACCTTTTTTTTAGTTCTAACAAGAGAGCTCTAAGTCATGCAAGCATACATGTGTCAACAAGTAATACAGAGCTAGTAAAGTATCGATCCCACATGGAAAGTTGTTTAATTTAAATTATTATGCATCAATTAACTCACTATATTTATATGCTCAAACTAATGCCTATAATTGGTTTGTTACTCTATTTTCAAATAACGATTAAAGTTATAATAAAGATGTAATAAATCAAATCTGAATGTAAAGGGATCCTAACTTTATTTAATATTTCATTTAATCACCACTATCATGCAAGACTTGTTCACATATCACAGGAAAGTAGTCAAGAGAACTAAAAGAGCCATAGCCATATTTCAATGTACTATGACCTACTTACATAGCATCCACAAGCGATAGACTCTATGTAATCATCGATATAACTAAAATCACTATATGACTATTTGAAATTGCAATTATATTAAATTTAAGCACAAACTCTTATTCTAACTCATACGGTGAAACAATATATGTCTATCTGGTTCACGAAATACACAAGCCATATAAAACAGCCCTATATACGTATGCTATCATGATTACAAACCATACTTGCATGTTCATTATCAATTACATACAAGTACTAAAAGCGAATGGTGATCAAGCATTCATACATGCAAAACAATCATGCTAGAAATCCCATATGTTATGTGAAACAATACAGCATTAAAGCATGCAACCAAACTACATATTAAAATCTGTTAGAATCCCATAATGGAGTTTAGTTCATGACTGAACCAAAAGCCATTATGGGATCAAAGATAAACATGACTAATAAGCAAATAATTGAAAGATGAAAGATAGAAACGATCAAACCAATTGCTGATTACAATCCACTATTAATGTTCAGATCCTCATATAAATCCAGCAACTGCTAATAAAAATCCACACTGATAGAGAATCCCAAGAAGAATTAGAAAAATAGAATTAGGCTTCGCTCTACGTTGGAATCTCTCTCAGAGTGTAAACCTTAGTTCCAAAATGTAAAATACGTAAAACTCAATAATGATAATTCTCCCTCTGACACTAGTCAGAAATCGTTTTAAACCAATTACAACCCATTTAATTTGAAATTAAAATAAAACAAATTAGTATTATTCAGCATCGCGCGCGGCTGCACGCTCCTCCAGTGTAATCCTCGCGTGCGTTCGCAACTTACAGTGTGTCATGTTGTCCATCTGAGTGCTCGTGCAGGCGCGCGTTCACAAGCTTGTCCTACCGTTCTACTTCTATAATTCTGGGTTCTGGTTTGCTGCTACTACTGATCTGTTCCGCTGCTCCTTCCTTTGTCCATCCACGCTTAATCTTCTTCTCCACTTGATCCTCATGCCATGCATATCCCAGCTTGTGCCTTGCTTCAAGCGTCCATTCACCTCGTGCCTTCTAATTCCACCAAATCAGGCTGTTTCATGCACTTTTTCACCAAAAGGAGTTTGCAATGCAAAATAACATGTAATGCAGTTAAAAACACACTAAAATGTACTTGAGATGGGCATAGTTCGCGTGAATTAGTATTTCATAAGTAGGTATAAAACCCACTCATCAGAGTTCACCTCCTACTTCTCCGCGATCTCCTTGAATCTCCGAGTAGATTCATTCCTTTGATCAATTTTAGCCACCCAAGTGTATGGCCTCTAGAGGTGATCCACCAAGGAAGAACAATTTTCAAGAAGAAGGGTATATTGGCTCAAACCATAGTTTTTCCTATCTCTGTAGAAAAAGGGGGCGTACTCTCCAATTATATGATTACGTATATCGTATATCGTATATCTGATATCTGATATAAGACTCCTCTGATATCAGGTAACCCTATTAAAATAAGGTATTATTTATTTAATTAAACTCTTTTAATTAAATGGGCTCCCTAATCCTATTGGGGATAATTAATTAAACTCCTTTAACTAATTTTCCCTCCTAATCCTATTAGGAATAAATGAGAGTACTAATATTAAATTAATTCCTAAACTCTTTTAGAAATTAAAATAATAATAATATTAATAAGACTCCTCTTATTAATTTATATTTAATATTTCTAAAATATTAAATATTATGCTATTTAATGTATTCTATCATCATAGATTAAATTAAATATACTTAACATATTATTACGATTATGTTATTAACTTCTTAAATAATTATTCTTCCTTTTATGGTGTAACCCTTTAGGTTCTCTATATTAAACTAGTTGTGAATAAATCTATTAGAACAATTCTAATCTTATTTAAATAATTAAATTAAACGATTAATTTATTTAAATAAATAATATTTATTCTACAATAGGAATAAGTCTCCCTAGCGATCAACGGCTTTTCACATAATATAGATTTCAACATTAATCATAACAAAACCTTTTAGTTAATAGTTACCGTACAATTCAATCCTTCCACCATACAATGTCTCAATTAAATATAAGATATGGAATTACTGTCAAGTCTTATTTAATTTAATTATACGTATTTCGATTCCTAAATGCACAACTCCTAATGAATGAAAATTAGAAACTACTTTCTAATTTCATTCCACCTTGGCCAAGGATTCCTGAGTTGTCATTTATCGAATCACATAGGATATTTTTCTTCTTTTACTAGAAGTGGTTGATTCTTTATTGGTCATTCATTATCTACATATATAACTTATTAAACCTAAGCGTACCCTTTGATATACTCTAAGAGTCTTAAGGAATAAGTCAAAGTGTAATTCATTATATATAAGATACTATGATTACCTCAAGTCTAAGGATTATTTGTACTACTATCACTACAGGAATTCCTATTGACAGACAAGTAAAACTCCATTAGGTATTCCTTAGCGAGTCACGTTCAGTGAACTTATTCTCTAATAAGCACCTACATAATTTCTTTAGTGTCTCCACACAAATGATTATGAGATCAATATTTCTCATCCAATGAGCAAGCAATATATGTATCAATCTATCTGGATTCACTAATCCCCTTTTTAGTAATCCATCGATTGAGAACATTTTAGTTTTAAGCTATCTAAGAATTTTGATCTCATTAGCATGATCTTATCATGATTCTAAAATTATTGCTTAAAACCATGAGTTTATCATATATTATTAAAACAACATCATGTTGATAATAAATGCCTTAAATAAATAATTATTTTATTAATAAATAAATAATATTGATTAAAAAGTATATTTTTTTATCATCATACATGATTGGCGTGTATGCGTACTACTTTCATAAACTCCCTTAGGTATTCCTGAGCTAGTCATGTTCAGTGAACTTATTCTCCAATAAGAACCTACATACTTATTTTAGTGTCTCCATACAGATGATCATGAGATCAATCATCCTCATCCAATGAGCAAGCAGCGTATGTACTAATGTATCCGGATTCACTAATCCTCTTTTTAGTAATCTATTGATTAGGAATATTTAGTTTTTAAGCTATCTAAGAATTTAGATCTCATTAGTGTAAGACCCCAAATTATTAATAAATAAAATTTAATTTCCTCTATTTATTATTTTGAAATAGTAAGGGTTAATTAGATTAATGTGGTTAGTTATGGGTAAAATGTGTAAATATTTTTAAATAAGCAGGTGGTTATAAAATATTCATAATTGTCGGGGAATATTCGTTTGGTCGTGGAATATTCTTGCTGTCGGGGAATATATGTACGACGGCGCAGTCTTTTGTGGGCCGCATAACGGAAAGCGATTGGATGAAGAAAACGACAAGTATAAGTTTTTTATAAATAACGGCGTAGTGGTTACCGTTAACACTGTTGGAATACCCGGTGGTTAAAACACAGTAATACGCGTTGTTGCACAGTGGCACACGGTATTGCATCAATTATTGATTCTTATGTAAAAAGGCACTACTCAATAATTGTTACAGTAGTTACTGTTCAGTATTTTATTTTATTGATTCAATAATTGCTGTGTTGAGATTTTATATTACTGTTGTTTCAATAATTGTCACTACACAGTATTTTCCATTATCGAAATTAATTCATATTATCTGAATAATATTATTAGAAAACATTATTGGCAATGTCTAGAAAGTTCTGTCTAAGGAGAGGTTTGGTCACCTAACTGCGCGCCAGTAAGGAGAAATCCTAATTGGAAAGCCCCCTCTTTCCTGGGAATGGCCTGGTTGCCAGTACTGTGATTCTGTAATATTATTTGTGAATAATTAATTATTGATTTATATGATGATAAAAATATTAATTTTATGTGGTTATAGATGGAGAAAATTTTTAAAGTGACAAATGTTAAAAAATTGATATTTTATCTTTTCTGATAAAATAATATTTTATTATATTATTATAATATAATAACGATGATATTTTTATAATGAATGTGGGATATATGAGTATATGAGAAGGAAGAGTATTTTTGTTGCAAAAGTTGTTTTGAACATGTTAAACATGTCTTTGGGCCCATTTCTTGACTGAAATTTAATTATAGCCTATAAAATCGCCGTTTATGGATTTCGGCCAATTTCTGTTTGGAATTTGGAAAAACTTTCTTCTGCAAAGTTGTAGAGAATTGAATTACCTATTAAAATTTGCGAGATTCGAATTTTCTGATAAAAGGGCTATTTATTATGAATTATTGAAGTTCCGAAATAATTAAATTTTGGAAGTTTTAAATATTTTTGTTTAGAAAAACGTTTTTGTCATTATGGTGGGCTATTTTGGTGGCTGAAATCTGATTCAAAGGCGTGCGTATGAATAAGTTTTGAAAATATTATTAATTTATTAAATTTTCTACTTTGGTGTTCTAAGCATTTTCCTATAAATAGGTTGCTTAGGTTAGAATTGAAAATCACACCAGAAACTACAGATTTCTCTCTCTTTCTCTCTCGATATATTGAGCGTATTCTTGTGAGTATTTTAGTACTTTAAGTATTGATATACGGTGAAAGTTATTTCAGCACTATATCCAGTATACCAGTCAGAAGTATTATCCTTTTTAGGTAAGAGATGTTATTTTATTCGAAAATGATATTATTTATTCAATATCATTATGCCGAAATATTGGCTGGAAATTTTTAACAAATTTGGAACTTTTTCATGTCGGGGTTACTATTCACGAGTTATTATTCATGAGTTACTATTCATGAGTTACTATTCATGAGTACTATTCACGAAGCATGATGATTTTTTTATGAAATTTCTATCTTTTAGTGTCGGAGTTACGACACTATTCACGTATACGGCACCATTCACGAATACGACACTATTCACAAAAAAATTAAATTTTCTTTTCTGTGTCCAAGATCGTCTGTTATGATTCCTATCTTGGATTGGATCTATGTTTTGATCATTCTTGAATTTTACTCCACTCTGATTATTTATGAAGTATTTTCGAACTTGAGTTATTTAAAGTATGAATCCTTAATACTTGTTCTTTTGTTTCATTGGATTCGTTTTCTTTAAAATATTTTTAATAATCCTCAGTCCTAAATGATGATATTACTGAATATCTTTGGCATGTAGTGCAAAGATTAATGATTTTCTGATGAATACCTTTGGCCTGTAGTGAAAAGATGAACATGTGTTTAGATTAACATAACCAACTGATGAATATCTTTGGCCTGTAGTGCAAAGATGAATATTTAATTACAGATATATATTGATTGATGTTACAGGGATAAAATATCGACGATGAACTTTTAAATTCATAAATAGAAGATAGTAGTTTGCATTCTCTACTTAACTCTTCTAATGAATTATTATTTTCGCTGCGAATATTGATTTAAAACTTGTTGTCTTTTGTATTCTATTAGATTTTTCCGTGTTGAAGCCAAACGATAATTTTTTTTTATATTGTCTTAGTCATAATGTTCTTTACTGGGCTAGTTGAGCTCACCCTTTTCCTTGTTGTTCCATTTTTCTTCTAAGGAGGCGAGAATGTAGCGAGTACTAGTCGGGGTGTGGAATGACGGTTCTAGAAGTCGTTTTAGTAGTCCTCACCATTTTTGTAAAATAATGTATCAATAATTGTACTGAGGACTTATTTGAGTGTGGATATTGTCTAGATGATAATATTTGTATTTAAACTCACAGTTTTTATGTTGTATTAATAAAGTTATAGTTGTTTCTGTACCATGTATTTTGACGACTCAAAATGGGTGTTGTATACCTATTTTGGGGGCGTCACAGTTGGTATCAGAGCTTAGGGATATGGTCTCTGGCGGAGATCGAGGAATAGTACTAGGAGGGGATAGACGAGTAATCCTTCGCTAGTATGTCATACCTAAGCTTATGTGTTGGTCAGTTGAAGTATATGGTTAATATGTGATATGTTAATTTCTTTAATTAACCCTTATTTTATGGCAGTATTTAAGAATGGCAGCTGAGAATATTAACGGTGGAGTTAATGAGACCGTGGAAACACCTTTAATCACCACCCAGGGGAATGTGCAACAGGAAGGAAATATTCCTCCTGTAAACAACACCACTGAGCAGACGATGAACGATGAGATGTTTAGGAGTTTTTTGCAGTTCATGCAAAACCAGACGAGGGAGACTCGTGTACAGAATACGAGTGGAAATAATAGCAATGCGCGGCTTGTGACAGCCAAGTAGTTCAAAGAGTTGGGACCACCAGAATTTAAGGGAAAGCCGGATCCGATCATGGTGGAAACATGGGTCAAGCAAATTACCAAGATATTCAATCTCTTGGGATGCACGGAGGAACAGAAGGTTCCATTCGCCACCTTTATGTTCCGTGGCGAGGCAGATTACTGGTGGGAGTCTGTGAAACGTACTCAGCCTGTCGCACTCCGCATGTCTTGGGAAATATTTCAGAAACTTTTCAACGAAAAATACTTTCCAGAAAGGACTCGCTATATAAAGGAGGTAGAGTTTATTACACTAGAATAGAACAACATGACAGTTTCCCAATACGAGGCGAAGTTCGCAGAGTTATCTAAGTTTGCACCTCATTTGGTAGAGAATGAGGAACAAATGAAGAGGATGTTTCTGAGAGGTTTAAAACCCGAGATTCGGCAATATCTTATCTCTCATAAATTTTCTTTATATTTAGATGTTGTCAACAGGGCTCAATTATTAGAGCGAAATAGTGAGTACATTCAACCAAGGGACCGCAACTAGGGTCATACCGGTGGCAGCAGTCATCGGACCAATGAAAACGAGCGGGGAGGAAAACATTCAGACAAAACGGTAACCACTCTGGTGGTAATCGTGGCCATGAAAATAGAAGAAGTGAGTCGGGGGGAGATTTTAAAAAGAGGAGATTCAACAATGACAATGTGAAAACGTCAGCACTAGCAGCAACTGGTTCCAAGGGAGGAGGAGAATGACCACCGGTCATATGCTATAAGTGCGAAAAAGAAGGACATATCAGCCCAAACTGCCCACAACAGTTTAAGGTATGTTATAACTGTGGAAAGGAAGGGCATATCACTCTAGATTTCACTGTAGCGAAACCAAGTCCAACGGGGATGGTGACTCAAACGGTTGTCCCAGAAAAGTCAAAGTCAACGGTTCCTGGAAGAGCGTTTGTCGTGACTGGTCAACATGTGAGGAACCCAAACGAGGTGATCACGGGTAAGCTAATAATAAATTCATGCGAAGTTTATACATTACTTGATACCGGTGCTACCCATTCATTTATATCTCCTGCTTGTGCTTAACGTTTAAACTTGACTCCAGAGAAATTAGACCTTGACCTATCTGTGGAAACTCCGTTAGGAGAAACTTTCATCACATCCACTGTTTATAAATCTTGTTTGATCCAAGTTGGCATCATCACATTACATGTTGACCTTATCTCTTTAAAGATACTTACTTTTGATGTGATTTTAGGGATTGATTGGTTAAGTTTTTGTAAGGTTGTTAGTTTTCATATTCCTAATCAACATGTTGTGCGAATTCAAGCAACTAAACCATTAAAATCAATCACTATCATATCAAGTCATAAAGCTATTCATTTATTGAAAAATGGATGTCAAGCTTTCTTAGCCCATGTTATGGATTTGAATAAAGACACGTCAGAATTGAATAATATTCTTGTTGTTATTGACTTTCCTGGCGTATTTCCTGAAAAACTTCCCGGTCTACCCCCAGAACGTGAAGTTGAATTCTTTATTGACCTTGAACCTGGTACAAAGCCCATTTCTAAAACCCCATATCGAATGGCTCCTATTGAACTTCAGGAGTTAAAGGTCCAACTACAGGAGTTGTTGGACATCGGTTTCATTCGTCCTAGTACATCTCCTTGGGGTGCTCTTGTTTTATTTGTAAAGAAGAAAGACAGGAGTATGCGACTTTGTATCAATTACCGGGAATTAAACCATGTCACTATCAAGAATAGGTATCCGCTACCTCGTATTGATGACCTATTTGACCAGTTATAAGGAGCACAATTTTTTTCAAAGATCGATCTTCGTTCTGGATATCATCAGCTGAAGGTTAGAACTGAGGATATTCCAAAGACTGCTTTCAGAACTCGGTACGGGCATTACGAATTCTTAGTCATATCTTTTGGAATGACTAATGCTCCTACTTCTTTCATGGATATGATGAACCGAGTATTCAAGGAATATTTGGATCAGTTCGTTGTTGTCTTTATTGATGACATCCTCATCTATTCCAAAAGTCGTGAAGATCATGAGCGCCATTTAAAGCTGGTACTACAAAGGCTTCGTGATAACAAGCTATATGCCAAACTGAAGAAATAAAAGTTATGGCTTGAGGAAGTAGCATTCCTTGGGCACATGGTGTCAAAACATGGAGTGTCTGTTGACCCGGCAAAGATTGAAGCAATACAAAGTTGGGAGCAACCAAAGACGGTGACCGAAATACGTAGCTTTCTAGGTTTAGCTGGTTATTATCAGAGATTCGTGGAAGGGTTTTCTCGAATCGCTACCCCATTAACTCAGCTGACTCATAAAGATATAAAATTCGTATGGAGTGAGGAATGCGAGAAGAGTTTCCAAGATCTCAATAGGAGACTAATTTCAGCACTTGTTTTGACAATACCATCTGGTTCGGATGGATTTGTTATCTACAGCGATGCTTCAGGCAAAGGGTTAGGGTGTGTTCTCATGCAACATGGGAAAGTCATAGCCTATGCCTCGCGACAACTTAAAGAATATGAGAGGAATTATCCTACTCATGATCTAGAGTTGGCAGTAGTCGTTTTTGCGCTAAAGATCTGGAGGCACTATCTATATGGGGAGAAAGTAGAGATATATTCAGACCATAAAAGCCTCAAATATTTCCTCACTCAAAAAGAACTCAACATGCGGCCACGACGTTAGCTCGAGCTGTTGAAAGATTACGACCACACTATTCAATACCATTCTGAAAAAGCAAACGTAGTAGCTGACGCATTGAGTAGAAGATCATATGCAGGAACGAGCGCGATGATGTCAAGTATACGTATCGAACTAACTTTAATCGAGAAAGTTAAAGTTGCTCAAGCCACAGACCCGAAGCTGATGATTATAAAGAAGAAATTACAAAAAGGTGTTATTCCAGAAGCAAGAATCGTTAAAGAAGGAATACTTTGAGTCCACTCCAGACTTTTTGTTCCTAACGATTCTGATTTGAAGTACAAGATCATGATGGAGGCACACAATACACCATTTGCAATCCATCCTGGAAGTACCAAAATGTATCGTGATCTTCGACATACATTTTAGTGGAACAATATGAAGAGAGAGATTGCAAAGTTTATCTCTATGTGTTTAACTTGTCAACGTGTAAAGGAAGAGCATCAAGTGCCTAAGGGTCCATTTCAACCACTTGAGATTCCTAAATGAAAGTGGGAACACACTACCATGGATTTCGTTACGGGTCTTCCCACGGTTTCTCAAGGCATAAATGCTATTTAGGTTACTGTTGATAGATTAACCAAGTTTGCTCCTTTTTTGTCGATACGGGAGACTTATTCCCTTGAACATCTTCCTCGTATGTATGTAGATGAGATTGTGAGATTGCATGGCATGCCAGTATCCATAGTTTCGGATCGTGACCCAAGATTCACTTCAAGATTTTGGGTTAGCTTGCAAAAAGCTATAGGCACAGATTTACGATTTAGTTCGGCATACCATCCTCAAACGGACGGACAATCAGAGAGGACTATTCAAACTCTTGAAGATCTATTATGACTCTGTGTCATAGACTTCAAAGGGAGTTGGGATAAGTATTTACCATTGGTGGAATTCTCCTACAACAACAGTTATCAGGCAAGTATAGGTGTGGCTCCATTTGAAGCATTGTATGGACGAAAGTGTTGCTCTCCAATATGCTGGGATGAGGTGGGAGAAGCAACGTTGTTGGGACCAGAGTTGGTACGAATGACTACAGAGAAGATCAAAACGATTTGATAACGTATACAAATAGCACAGGATCGACAAAAGAGTTATGTGTATCTTCATCAAAAGGACGTGGAATTTAGTATTGGGGATCATGTATTGTTGCGTGTAGCTCCATTGAAGGGAGTTACAAGATTCGAGAAGAGAGGAAAGCTCAATCCATGATTTATTGGTCCATTTCAGATTCTTGAACAAGTAGGAAATGTGGCCTATAGACTCGCGTTACCTCCAAGTATGTCTCGTGTTCATAATGTTTTTCATATATTTGTGCTACGTAATTATGTGAAGGACCCAAAACACGTCATTGAGTTAGAACCGGATGAGATAGAAAAAGACTTAACGTACGAAGAGGTACCTGTCAAGATCTTGGATAGGAAAGAGCATGTCCTACGCACAAAGGTTATACCACAAGTTAAGGTTTTGTGGAGGAACCATGCTATTGAAGAAATGACCTGGGAGTTGGAAATGGAAATGAAAGCGAGGTATCCTCATCTTTTTGAAACACCAGGTACGTACGTCAATTTCGAGGACGAAATTTCATAAGGAGGGGAGGTTGTAAGACCCCAAATTATTAATAAATAAAATTTAATTTCCTCTATTTATTATTTTGAAATAGTAAGGTTTAATTGGATTAATGTGGTAAGTTATGCGTAAAATGCACAAATATTTTTAAATAAGCAAGTGGTTATAAAATGTTCATTATTGTCGGGGAATATTCGTTTGTTCGTGGAATATTCTTTTTGTCGGGGAATATTCGTACGACAGCGCAGTCTTTTGTGGGCCCCATAACAGAAAGCGATTGGATGAAGAAAACGACAAGTATAAGTTGTTTATAAATAACGCTGTAGTGGTTACCGTTAACACTGTTGGAATACCCGTTGGTTAAAATACAGTAATACGCGTTGTTGCACAGTAGCACACGGTATTGCACCAATTATTGATTCTTATGTAAGAAGGCACTACTCAATAATTGTTACAGTAGTTACTGTTCAGTATTTTATTATTGATTCAATAATTGCTGCGTTGATATTTTATATTACTGTTGTTTCAATAATTGTAACTACACAGTATTTTCCATTATCGAAGCAATAATTCATATTATCTGAATAATATTATTAGAAAACATTATTTGCAATGTCTAGAAAGTTCTGTCTAAGGAGAGGTTTGGTCACCAAATTGCGCACCAGTAAGGAGAAATCCTTATTGGAAAGCCCCCTCTTTCCTGGGAACGGCCTGGTTGCCAGTATTGTGATTCTGTAATATTATTTGTGAATAATTAATTATTGATTTATATGATGAGAAAAATATTGATTTTATGTGGTTATAGATGGAGAAAATTTTTAAAGTGATAATTGTTAAAAAATTGATATTTTATCTTTTCTGATAAAATAATAATTTATTATATTATTATAATATAATAATGATGATATTTTTACAATGAATGTGGGATATATGAGTATATGAGGAGTAAGAGTATTTTTGTTACAAAAGTTGTTTAAAACATGTTAAACATGTATGTGGGCCCATTTCTTGACTGAAATTTGATTATAGCCTGTAAAATCGTCGTTTATGAATTTCGGTCAATTTCTGTTTGGAATTTGGAAAAACTTTCTTCTACAAAGTTGTAGAGAATTATATTTCCTATAAAAAGACGCGAGATTTGAATTTTCTGATTAAAAGGCTATTTATTATGAATTATTGAAGTTCCGAAGTTCCGAAATAATTAAATTTTGGAAGTTTTAAATATTTTTGTTTAGAAAAACGTTTTTGTCATTATGGTGGGCTATTTTGGTGGCTGAAATCAGATTCAAAGGTGTGCGTATGAATAAGTTTTGAAAATATTATTAATTTATTAAATTTTCTGCTTTGGTGTACTAAGAATTTTCCTATAAATAGGGTGCTTAGGTTAGAATTGAAAATCACACCAGAAACTACAGATTTCTCTCTCTTTCTCTCTCGATATATTGAGAGTATTATTGTGAGTATTTTAGTACTTTGAGTATTGCTATACGGTGCAAGTTCTTTCAGCACTATATCTAGTATACCAGTCAGAAGTACTATCCTTTTTAGGTAAGGGATGTTATTTTATTCGAAAATATTATTATTTCTTCAATATCATTATGTCGAAATATTGGTTAGAATTTTTTATCAAATTTGGAACTTTTTCATGTCGGGGTTACTATTCATGAGTTACTTTTCATGAGTTACTATTCACGAGTTACTATTCACGAGTACTATTCACGAAGCATGATGATTTTTTTGTGAAATTTCTATCTTTTAGTGTCAGAGTTACTATTCACGTATACGATACTATTCACAGAAAAATTAAATTTTCTTTTTTGTGTCCAAGATCGTCTGTTATGATTCCTATCTTGGATTGGATCTATGTTTTGATCATTCTTGAATTTTACTCCACTCTGATTATTTATGAAGTATTTTCGAACTTGAGTTATTTAAAGTATGAATCCTTAATACTTGTTCTTTTGTTTCACTGGATTCGTTTTCTTTAAAATATTTTTCATAATCCTCTGTCCTAAATGATGATATTACTGAATATCTTTGGCATGTAGTGCAAAAATTAATGATTTTCTGATGAATATCTTTGGCATGTAGTGCAAAGATGAATAGGTGTTTAGATGAACATGACCAACTGATGAATATCTTTGGCCTGTAGTGCAAAGATGAATATTTAATTCCAGATATATATTGATTGATGTTACAGTGATAAAATATCGACGATGAACTTTTAAAATCATAAATAGAAGATTGTAGTTTGCATTCTCTACTTAACTCTTCTAATGAATTATTATTTCCGCTGCGAATATTGATTTAAAACTTGTTGTCTATTGTATTCTATTAGATTTTTTCCTATTGAAGACTAACGATAATTTGTTTTATATTATCTTTGTCATAATGTTCTTTACTGTGCTAGTTGAGCTCACCCTTTTCCTTGTTGTTCCATTTTTCTTCTAAGGAGGCGAGAATGTAGCGAGTACTAGTTGAGGTGTGGAATGACGGTTCTAGAAGTCGTTTTAGTAGTCCTCACCATTTTTGTAAAATAATGTATCAATAATTGTACTGAGGACTTATTTGACTATGGATATTGTCTAGATGATAATATTTGTATTTAAACTCACAGTTTTTATGTTGTATTAATAAAGTTGTAGTTTTTTCTGTACCATGTATTTTGACGACTCAGAATGGGTGTTGTATACCTATTTTGGGGGCGTCATAATTAGCATGATCTCAGCATGCTTCTAAAAGCATTGCTTAAAACTATGGGTTCATCACATATTATTAAAACAGCATCATGTAGGTAAATACATGCATTTAATAAATAATTCTTTTATTAATAAATAAATAAGATTGATTAAAAAGTATATATTTTATCATCATACATGATTGGCTTGTATGCATACTACTTTCAGAAGCCACCTGATTTTATGTCTCTTCCTATCTTTGATTTCTAAGTCAAACTCTTAAAGGATTAGAATCCAGCGAATTAGTCTAGGCTTTGCATCTTTCTTGGAAATTAGATACTTTAAAGCAGAATGGTCAATATACACTACAACCCTTGTTCCAATTAGATACGAGCAAAATTTGTCAAAGGCATACACGACTGCTAGTAATTCCTTCTCGGTGGTTGTGTATTTTAGTTGAGCATCCGTCAAAGTTTTTCTTAAGTAGTAGATTGCGTGAAATTTTTTATCTCGGTGTTATCCCAAAACAACCTATACCGCATAATCACTAGCATCACATATCAATTCAAATGGCATGGTCCAGTCCAGTGCTACGATTACAGGTGTTGTCGTCAATTTCTTCTTTAGTTGCTCAAACGCCAATAAACAATCCTCATTAAATCTAAAAATTGCATCTTTCTTCAATAAACTGCATAATGGTTTTGCAATATTGGAGAATTCTTTTATGAACCGGTGGTAGAATCCAGCATGACCGAGAAATATACGAATCCCCTTTACATATATCGGTGGTGGAGGATTTTTAATTTTTTCTAATTTGGCACGGTCCACTTCCAACCCCTTTGCAGAGACTTTATGCCCCAGGATGATTCCTTCTTCAACCATGAAGTGACACTTTTCCTAGTTAAGCACTAGATTGGTTTCCACGCATCGTTAAAGTACCATGACCAGATTCTTTAAACAACTGTCAAATGTATCCCATGCAATGAAATGTCATCCATGAATACCTCTAAATTGCATTCCACCATATCTGAAAATACTGACATCGTGCATCTCTAAAAAGTTGTTGGTGCGTTACACAGTCCAAATGACATCTTCCTAAAGGCAAAGGTGTTATATGGGCATGTGAACGTTGTCTTCTGTTGGTCTTTCAGAGCAATTATAATCTGATTGTACCCCGAATAGCCATCTAATAAAGAGTAGTAATCATGATCCGCCAATCTATCCAACATCTTATCAATGAAAGGTAAGGGGAAGTGATCCTTTCGGGTTGCCTTGTTAAGTTTCCTGTAATCCGTGCATACCCTCCAATTGGTCACTATCCGAGTCGGTATTAGCTCATTGTCTTCATTGGTCACGATTGTCATACCACCTTTCTTTGGGACACACTTTACTGGGCTCACCCATGAGCTATCCGAGATAGGATAAATTATCCCAACATCAAGCCATTTCTGAATTTCCTTCTTCACTACCTCTTTCATGATCGGGTTGAGCTTCTGTTGTTGTTTTACTATGCGTTTTGCATCATCTTCCAAGAGTATCTTGTGCATACTGAATGAAGGGCTTATCCCCTTGATATCGTCAATGGTCCATCCTATAGCAGATTTGTACTCTCGGAGAACCCTCAACAGCTTACTTTCCTACAAATCGTTAAGTGCAGATGCAATAATAATAGGTAAATTAGATGAATTACCCAAATATGCATACTTGAGGTGTGTAGGAAGAGGTTTAAGTTTAAGTGTGGATGGTTCCTCTAGTGAAGGTTTCATCTGTGCCGATATTTTTTTTGCAATTTCTAATAGCTTAAACAGAATCTTGAATCTGCTCACTCTAGGTAATGCATCCAACATGTGAAAATAATCAATAAACTTGGGATCATCCAAGTCAACATCTCCCAGCAATGTGTTTTTCAACGGGTCCCTATCCATACCACGAATCAAATCTTCACTACCCATTTTCTCAACCACATCCATCCTAAAACATTCTTCCTTATCTGTAGGGAATTTCATAGCTTTGAAAGCATTAAACGTAATCTCTTGGTCTTGAACTCTCATAGTTAATTCTCCTCTTTGCACATTGATGAGAGTCCTCCCAGTTGCTAAGAATGGTCTTCGTAAAATAATTGGAATGTTCTTATCTTTTTCGTAGTCAAGGATAATGAAGTCCGCTGGAAATATGAACTTAATCACTTTCACCAATATATTTTCCACAATTCCCCTCGGGTAAGTAACTGACCTATCCGCAAGCTGTAACGAGATGTTCGTCGATTTTGGTACCGACAAACCCAACTGAGTGTAAACTGATAGCGGTATAAGATTCACACTTGTACCCAAATCACACAAACATTTATTGAAGGACATGCTTCCAATAGTGCAAGGAATAGTGAAGCTACACGGATCCTTCAACTTTGGAGGCAACTTCTATTTCAATACCGCGCTACACTCCTCCGTCAATGCTACAGTCTCATAATCTTCAAATTTCTTCTTCCTTGACAAAATACCCTTCATAAACTTAGCATAACTTGGCATCTGTTCTGGGGTTTATGCAAACGAAATGTTTATCTGTAGCTTTTTGAAGATCTAAGAATTTAGAGAATTGTTTATCTAACTTTTGCTTTTGAACCCTTTGTTGAAACGGT